>CM055117.1:805332063-805932063 GCA_029206835.1 Rana muscosa | reverse complement strand
CCTGCTAGTAAATGAACACAGAATAGCCTGACATTATTAATGTCAAAAAATATGAAAGAAACCTACAATGGGAGTCCCATATGAAAAATAATGAGTAAACGTTCATCCAGTGGTTGCTGATCAAGACCAAGGATGGATGATTAGAACAGCACTGATTAATAAATAGTGCTTGTTTCCGATTGGTTCACAAATATTTATTCATACTAAATATGCGTATCCCACAGTTATATATAGGCATAGATATGCTTGAAATAAGTGGTGAATAATAAAAGAATTGGAGTCTTCATGGACTTAGTCCAAGAAGACCTACAAAAATTAAATTGGCATACCAAATCTACAGGCAACCTCACTGTAGCTGAACGTAAGGGCCTGGAGGAATTGTGCAAGGTAGACACAGTAATCGTAAAACCCAGCGATAAAGGTGGCAATGTGGTCCTTTTGTCTGCAGCTCTATATGAGAAGGAAGCACAACGACTCCTCTCAGATCAGCTAACATACAAGAAATTAGACCACAATCCATTCAATACCTTAGTGCAATGCATTAATGAAAAACTTATGTGGGCCACGGATGAGGGTCTCCTATCCAGACGGGAACTTGAGTATCTTAGAGTAGAAGACTACAATGTCCCTACATTTTACATTATACCCAAGATCCACAAAAACAGAAATAACCCACCAGGTAGACCCATAGTATCTGCTATAAGAGGTCCCCTGGAAAGCATAGGGAAATATGTAGATATCCTCATCAAGGATCTAGTTAAATTACTTCCATCGTATGTACGTGATACTGGTGATGTTCTCAAACACACCAAAGATATGCCTATTCCGGAAGGTGCCCTCCTAGTTAGTATAGACGTCGAGTCCCTTTATACATCAATCCCCCATGATTGGGGAATTCTGGCGGTCTACCACTTTCTAGAACAAAGTTTCCCACGCATGGCAGCACAGAATGAATTCATTCTCGAGCTCCTGGAGTTGGCTTTAAAAAATTATTATTTTCAATTTGCCACAAAATATTTTCAGCAACTCCACGGGACATCGATGGGAGCCCCCTGGGCCCCATCATATGCATGCCTCCACTTAGGTTGGTGGGAAGAAGATACGGTGTATGCCTCCTCGATGTACCTCAGCCACGCATGTGTGTGGCTGAGGTACATCGATGACGTGTTCATGGTATGGAAGGGGACCCCCACACAGTTGAACCAATTCATGGACAAACTAAATCTTAATAAGCGTAATTTACGCTTTACTTCTGTTTCAAGTCCCTGCGAGTTTTCCTTCCTGGACTTAAATTGACAGTCCATGAGGGATATCTAACTACCCAGACGTACAGAAAAACTACAGCAGCCAACACCCTACTCAGGGCAGACAGTCACCATCCTGTCTCCCTGAAACGCGGTATTCCGGTGGGACAGTTCCTCAGAATCCGGAGGAACTGTTCCAGCGAAGAAATGTATCGCAAGGAATCTGAATCTCTATACCAGCGTTTTAGGGAAAGAGGCTATGGACACAGAACCTTGCGCAGGGCAAGGAGCATTGCCAGTCACGCAATGAACTGCTCCAACCTAAGCCAAATCCAGAGTTCAACCAAGATGGACCAGTTCGGTTCATTACCCCTTTTGGCTCTCAGTGGCATCAAGTACGTGCGGTCTTGACAGAGCATTGGCATATCCTCACGGGCTGCAAACAACTTAAGAAAATAGTAGGTGACAGACCCCAGCTAACTGCCAAAAGAGCCAGAAATCTCAGGGATGAACTCGTCAGTAGCGAATACATACGTCCAGTCGACCGTAATCGGCTGACAGATTTGCCACGTACTGTGGGCATGTTTGCGTGCGGCCACTGTGGCACATGCAAGCATGTGGACAGAACACGAAATTTTAGAGATTCACAATCAAGGAATCTCTTTGAAATAAAGTCTTTCATTAATTGCAGCACAGCACGAGTGCTGTATATCCTGGAATGCCCATGCCACCTCCTTTATGTTGGCAAAACAAAACGCCAACTCAGGGTAAGGTTTGCAGAACATTTAAAAAGCATTCGCCTTAAAGAAGATACTCCAGTGGCACAACATTTTTTGAAATACCACGAAAGCAAAACACAAGGCCTTCGGGTTAAGGGGTTCTATGCGCTTCATCTATCAGAAAGACGGGGTGACTTTGATTCCGTTCTGATCCGATATGAAAAATCCTGGATTTTTAGGCTCCAGACACTCCAACCTAAAGGCCTAAACCCAGAAATGAGCCTGAAAGTATTCCTGGAGCCTTAAAAGAGCGAGTGTATACAATATGGATCAGCTAAAAAATCAGGATCTGTGAAAATCACTATCATACTTAGTATAAATGTCAAAAGCAATATCAGCAATAATATCTAAATTTAAGGCCTTTTTGAGCCAGTTTATTATCAAAAAATTGCAGAGCGCTATATGTAAACACAAAGGTCTATCTAGCCTTAAGTTTATCTTTCTTTAGAAATACAGTTTTTGTATCTTTAATTTTCATTTTTAGCCAACATTCTGTGGATGTGTATTCATTACATGGATTTTTAACACTATCTGTTGTCACCACAAGATGGCGCCTCTCCGTCAATTAGTGGTACTAGGCTCATGATTGGCTAACCAAAGCTACTTAATATGAGCATTAATGGTCCACTAACACATCAAGATGAAGTGACATATATGTCACGAAACGTGTCATGTCCGACGCAGTGGTTTTGAGTTTGTACTAGTTCCCCTCGCTCCTCTCCTCTCTGTGAGCACCTCCGTTACAGTACATTGAAAACCTACATGGGATCGAGAAAGACAGCTTGTTTGCCCCCAGAGGCTAAAGCCTGCAACTACATCGGCTTCAAAATTCTATCGTGAAACAGCGTGCTGGTGGAAGCCAAACCCTTACAGCCCAGTGCCGTGTGATTGGATATGCATGACGCAGCAGTAACACGTGACCAGACGGAAAGACGCTCCCGACGCTGTAAACATTCACACATGCATACAGGCCGGATGTAAGCTCGTGGAAGAGAGCAGCAATAGTGGTCAATGACAAGAGAAACCTAGCAGCATTAGCCCAACGGCTTTTTTTGGTGACGGATGGACTAGGGGATGGATCTCCTGGATGGGTAAGCCAGTAAACTGTTATATGGTTACCCCCCACAACCTATTTCACCGCATCATGCAACGCTTGCACTATGTACTATCTCCAGTCTCTCAGAATTGACTCCACGCAACAGGTTTTTCTTCACAGGAATCTTTTGTTACATCTCCCTGTGTAATGTAACAAGCCTACATCCAATTTGTCCACGGAAATGCTATAATCTCACCACTTATTTCAAGCATATCTATGCCTATATATAACTGTGGGATACGCATATTTAGTATGAATAAATATTTGTGAACCAATCGGAAACAACCACTATTTATTAATCAGTGCTGTTCTAATCATCCATCCTTGGTCTTGATAAGCAACCACTGGATGAACGTTTACTCATTATTTTTCATATGGGACTCCCATTGTAGGTTTCTTTCATATTTTTTGACATTAATAATGTCAGGCTATTCTGTGTTCATTTACTAGCAGGGACGCGAGGTTTAGTTGAGCGGGTGGTCCTGGTCCACTCTGGCCATCTCTATTTTCATTTCCATTCAGCAGTGCATTGTGTATGTTTATTCATGGTATTGATTTTATTATTAAAACTAGTTTGTTAAGGTTTGGGAGAAACCCCTTTCTCCTCTATGACTTATGTCATATAGTCAGGATGAAATGTGTATTCTCTATATTGTAGCATTCAACCAATAAACAGGGTTCATACACATTTTTACCAATAAAATTCCATGACTTTTCCATGACTTTTCCATGACTTCACGTAAATATTCATGACCTAATGTTTCATGAAATGTCTATGTATACATGTTAAATAAGAAGAAAATCCATGTCACACCCAGCATATTTTTACTAATATAAAATGACAAGCTTTGTAGTGTACAGTGGAATATGAAATATTTATTTAAATAACGCTTGCACAATAACAACGTTTCATAACATAATACATCAAACCCTGAGAACCGCTTAGAAATGGATTAACGTAATCCACGGGAGATATAACATAAATCAAGGGGAAGCAACTAAAAAATAATTAAAAAAAAGTGTCCAGCAACACTGTTCTGAACTTAAAGTGCCATAAATTGACCTGATAACAGTCTTTAACAAGTTAACTTAAACATTGCCCAAAAACAATCAACACCATTTATTTTTTCATTTCTGAAAGCTTCTCATCAATCTGTTTTTCAATTTTGAGCAGAGATTCTTTCTTTTCTTTTGCAGTACGGCGGAAACTGTTGGATTTGCTGATAAAGGTCAGATTGCCTGAAGATTCAGCCTTTTCAGCATATTCATCCGCCGATTTCTCGAGAGCACAAATGTCCGCCTCCATCCTAGCCCTCTTTTTTTTCAAATCTTCCAGCTCATCTGTGAAAGCCTTCCTCTTTAAGTCAACAGCTTGTTGTTCTTTCTTTCTCTTCTCTTCATCCAGGTACCCATAGTACTTCTGCCTGGCTCCTGCAGCTGAAAGGAGCAGCTCCTTTGTGATTTCAACCTTGGTTACGCCCCCTACAGATCTGACATGGTCAACAATGAGCCTCTGAGCCACCAGAGATCTTTCCCTCTGATTCTCAACTATTACTTCTTTGTTGATTGAAAAACCTCTTTCGACGCTTGCCTGACCATGTGATAAGACAAGAAGAAGTTTCACCACATGCCACACTCTGGAAACTGATGGTTTTGTTCCCATTGTCTCATACAGCAGGGTGTCAACTCGAGCAGTTTTGGGGTCAAATTCCCTGAACTTAACCTGAAGAGCAGCCAAATCACAAAACTCTCTAAACTCTCTAAGGATATCATCGCACACTGCCTCATTAACATGTTTAGCCTCAACAAGTATGTGCAACATCCTTCTCATTTGAGTTACGCAGAGTTCCTTACTTCCAGCCATGCGTCTCGGGTCAAGGCACTGCATGCTTCTGACTAACATGTGATGCACTGGAGCCTTTTTCAGCAACTTGTCAAGGAGTGTGATCAAGAATTTCTTGCAGTCCATCTTAATCTCTAGTCTCTGCCTATCTGAAATTTTTTTGGAAGACTTGAGTTGGGTCAGGGTGGTTTCTGCTGCAAACCCAACGTCAATCTTTGAACTGTCCTTGTGCAGACTGTTGTCTTGATAAGGGACATGGAGGAGCTTTAGAGTGGATGTGGCCTCTTCCAGATGCTTTTCCATTAGAAATCGTCCCATGATACCTATGAAAAAGTAAAATTAAGTGCTTTTTTCTAATTTACAAGCCAAATTGTAATGCACTGCAGTGTATATAATTATATTAATAAACATTATTAGCAATCACACAATTTTTGTTTATCCTTTACCTTTAATCAGTTTGTACATATCACCGGAGAGAAACGGCAGCATTGGTTGGTCAGACTGATACATGGTGAGGAAGGGGTCGACTTCTCTCGCAATGCTGTTGAATATTCCCACTTTCACTGGGAAGAGAGGATCAGCACAGCGCATCTTCACCTCTTCAAATGACTTTACTTTTGGATTGGGTAGTTTCCCTCTCTCTACCATCTCAATGTATTGTTTGACGTGTGGCCAGAGTTGCAATCCTCTTTCTGAAACGTTGACATTCTCAATCCACCGGTGCTTACAAAATTTAAGCATGGGAGTTTTACAACCAGTTACTGTCATAAAATCCTCGTGACGTGCAGGGCAATCATGGAACAGCCAATACAAGCTAGAGAGTCCGTGTTCAACTTCCCATCCGGTGGATTTACATCCATCTCTGAACGCATTGTGCAGTATGTGCAACCCGCACGAACCAATGTTAATTAGGGACTTTCCTGCATCTTCCTGCACTTGCTTCTGGAGTATTTTGAATACCTTCCAGTTGACGTGCGGTCCGTCCATTGAAATCTGGACAAGATTCTTGATTCCGATCTCTGAGAGCAAGTTATTCATTTTTTCAGCGATGTCTTGAGCTGATGAATGGCCCATGAACTCTGAGCCGATGTATGTAGTTTTCACCTCGGACCCATTCCATAGCCTGACATGCATGTCTAACTGTTTAGACTGTAAATAGTGATTAAGGCTTTCATCAAAGAGCATAACATAGACGCTTTGTTTCGATACATCTGCCAAAGTCTGTTTCTTAAAATAAGGAGCCAGTCCAAAAGTGCATAAATATGAGCACTTGCGTTCGCCGCATGCAAAGCTGGCCGCTATCTTGCTGTCTGGGAACATAGTCTGAAAAAGCTGGCCTGTGTCTTCACAAGACTTGTACGAATAGTGCGAATTAGCCACCTTTAGCGCCCACAGTACCTCTGCAGTTAGGGTTTCGTTTCTGGATACAGAGTGACTCAAAATGGTCCCTTGTTTTACAGTGGATGAGATGGAAGCACCGCTGCCGCAGCTGGGAGCCGGTGTCACTTCAGGCGCACGGGTGAAAAAGCCAGCGATCGGATTTGAAGTTGTCGAGCACGCAGCTGCAGACTGGTGTTTTGCTCCTTTAGCGTGGCTAGACAGCGCTGCCTCTCCCATGTTCGAAATGTCAAACGTTTTATGACACACTGTACATTTAGCACGTCCCGGGTCCTGATCTTTCTCCAGCCACCTCTCATACTTTTCATCATGAAGCCATAAATTTTTAAAGCTGCATTTCCCTGGCATTGCTACACTAACACACTAACTTTAGCTGAAACGGTGTTACCCCCACGCTGCAATTTAAAGTTCAATTCAAATGAGCGGATGAGTGATTAGGCACTGAGATGATAGTAACACCAATGATGCTTTTTTTTTCCCCTCTCCTCTTTCTCAGTCTCCTCCTTTTATAACAGTTCATAGTATGACATACAGTCCGACACTTCCTGACACTTCCCTGCTTCCAGTGCTGATTAGGGATGAGCTTCGTGTTCGAGTCGAACATACGTTCGACTCGAACATTGGCTGTTCGATCGTTCGACGAAGATCGAACGATTTGGGCCGTTCGCGCCAAATTCGAGTGACGCGAACGGCCCACAATGCACTACGCCATCGCAGTGTCATCCAGGCGCTGTGATTGGCCAAGCATGCACTGTGACCCCGCATGCTTGGCCAATCACAGCGCCGGCAGCGAGGAGAGCAATGATTGGCCACAGGCAGGATGCCTGTGGCCAATTATTGCTGAGGGTGTTTAGTACACGCCCCACACTATAAAAGGCCGCCAGCACGGCGGCCTAGTGTAGTGTGTTCCGGAGCAGGGATAGAGTAGCATAGGCAGGGACAGTGACTGTTATTTCTTTCTTGCTTAACCTGGATTCCTTTAGTTTAGGGAAAGAGAAGGATAGGTAGGGAGAGTGTCAGTGTGTTTTGTGCTTCTGCTATAGTGTGCTTAAAAAAAACATTTATTCTAGGGACAGAAAACTCTAGGTAGGGACAGTGTCAGTTTCTTTCACTCTGCAAGTCCTTGTTTCCAGGGACCTGTAAGGACAGTGAGTTAATTGTCCTTGTGCTATATTGTGCTTAAAAAAAACATTTATTCTAGGGACAGAAAACTCTAGGTAGGGACAGTGTCAGTTTCTTTCACTCTGCAAGTCCTTGTTTCCAGGGACCTGTAAGGACAGTGAGTTAATTGTCCTTGTGCTATATTGTGATTAAAAAAAACATTTATTCTAGGGACAGAAAACTCTAGGTAGGGACAGTGTCAGTTTCTTTCACTCTGCAAGTCCTTGTTTCCAGGGACCTGTAAGGACAGTGAGTTAATTTTCCTTGTGCTATATTGTGATTAAAAAAAACATTTTTTCTAGGGACAGAAAACTGTAGGTAGGGAGAGTGTTTTTTTTCTTTCACTCTGCAAGTCCTTGTTTCCAGGGACCTGTAAGGACAGTGAGTTAATTGTCCTTGTGCTATATTGTGCTTAAAAAAAACATTTATTCTAGGGACAGAAAACTCTAGGTAGGGACAGTGTCAGTTTCTTTCACTCTGCAAGTCCTTGTTTCCAGGGACCTGTAAGGACAGTGAGTTAATTTTCCTTGTGCTATATTGTGATTAAAAAAAACATTTATTCTAGGGACAGAAAACTCTAGGTAGGGACAGTGTCAGTTTCTTTCACTCTGCAAGTCCTTGTTTCCAGGGACCTGTAAGGACAGTGAGTTAATTTTCCTTGTGCTATATTGTGATTAAAAAAAACATTTTTTCTAGGGACAGAAAACTGTAGGTAGGGAGAGTGTTTTTTTTCTTTCACTCTGCAAGTCCTTGTTTCCAGGGACCTGTAAGGACAGTGAGTTAATTGTCCTTGTGCTATATTGTGCTTAAAAAAAACATTTATTCTAGGGACAGAAAACTCTAGGTAGGGACAGTGTCAGTTTCTTTCACTCTGCAAGTCCTTGTTTCCAGGGACCTGTAAGGACAGTGAGTTAATTGTCCTTGTGCTATATTGTGATTAAAAAAAACATTTATTCTAGGGACAGAAAACTCTAGGTAGGGACAGTGTCAGTTTCTTTCACTCTGCAAGTCCTTGTTTCCAGGGACCTGTAAGGACAGTGAGTTAATTTTCCTTGTGCTATATTGTGATTAAAAAAAACATTTTTTCTAGGGACAGAAAACTGTAGGTAGGGAGAGTGTTTTTTTTCTTTCACTCTGCAAGTCCTTGTTTCCAGGGACCTGTAAGGACAGTGAGTTAATTGTCCTTGTGCTATATTGTGCTTAAAAAAAACATTTATTCTAGGGACAGAAAACTCTAGGTAGGGACAGTGTCAGTTTCTTTCACTCTGCAAGTCCTTGTTTCCAGGGACCTGTAAGGACAGTGAGTTAATTTTCCTTGTGCTATATTGTGATTAAAAAAAACATTTTTTCTAGGGACAGAAAACTGTAGGTAGGGAGAGTGTTTTTTTTCTTTCACTCTGCAAGTCCTTGTTTCCAGGGACCTGTAAGGACAGTCAGTTAATTGTCCTTGTGCTATATTGTGCTTAAAAAAAACATTTATTCTAGGGACAGAAAACTCTAGGTAGGGACAGTGTCAGTTTCTTTCACTCTGCAAGTCCTTGCTTCCAGGGACCTGTAAGGACAGTGAGTTAATTGTCCTTGTGCTATATTGTGATTAAAAAAAACATTTATTCTAGGGACAGAAAACTCTAGGTAGGGACAGTGTCAGTTTCTTTCACTCTGCAAGTCCTTGTTTCCAGGGACCTGTAAGGACAGTGAGTTAATTTTCCTTGTGCTATATTGTGATTAAAAAAAACATTTTTTCTAGGGATAGAAAACTGTAGGTAGGGAGAGTTTTTTTTTTCTTTCACTCTGCAAGTCCTTGTTTCCAGGGACCTGTAAGGACAGTGAGTTAATTGTCCTTGTGCTATATTGTGCTTAAAAAAAACATTTATTCTAGGGACAGAAAACTCTAGGTAGGGACAGTGTCAGTTTCTTTCACTCTGCAAGTCCTTGTTTCCAGGGACCTGTAAGGACAGTGAGTTAATTTTCCTTGTGCTATATTGTGATTAAAAAAAACATTTATTCTAGGGACAGAAAACTCTAGGTAGGGACAGTGTCAGTTTCTTTCACTCTGCAAGTCCTTGCTTCCAGGGACCTGTAAGGACAGTGAGTTAATTGTCCTTGTGCTATATTGTGATTAAAAAAAACATTTATTCTAGGGACAGAAAACTCTAGGTAGGGACAGTGTCAGTTTCTTTCACTCTGCAAGTCCTTGTTTCCAGGGACCTGTAAGGACAGTGAGTTAATTTTCCTTGTGCTATATTGTGATTAAAAAAAACATTTATTCTAGGGACAGAAAACTCTAGGTAGGGACAGTGTCAGTTTCTTTCACTCTGCAAGTCCTTGTTTCCAGGGACCTGTAAGGACAGTGAGTTAATTTTCCTTGTGCTATATTGTGATTAAAAAAAACATTTTTTCTAGGGACAGAAAACTGTAGGTAGGGAGAGTGTTTTTTTTCTTTCACTCTGCAAGTCCTTGTTTCCAGGGACCTGTAAGGACAGTGAGTTAATTGTCCTTGTGCTATATTGTGCTTAAAAAAAACATTTATTCTAGGGACAGAAAACTCTAGGTAGGGACAGTGTCAGTTTCTTTCACTCTGCAAGTCCTTGTTTCCAGGGACCTGTAAGGACAGTGAGTTAATTGTCCTTGTGCTATATTGTGATTAAAAAAAACATTTATTCTAGGGACAGAAAACTCTAGGTAGGGACAGTGTCAGTTTCTTTCACTCTGCAAGTCCTTGTTTCCAGGGACCTGTAAGGACAGTGAGTTAATTTTCCTTGTGCTATATTGTGATTAAAAAAAACATTTTTTCTAGGGACAGAAAACTGTAGGTAGGGAGAGTGTTTTTTTTCTTTCACTCTGCAAGTCCTTGTTTCCAGGGACCTGTAAGGACAGTGAGTTAATTGTCCTTGTGCTATATTGTGCTTAAAAAAAACATTTATTCTAGGGACAGAAAACTCTAGGTAGGGACAGTGTCAGTTTCTTTCACTCTGCAAGTCCTTGTTTCCAGGGACCTGTAAGGACAGTGAGTTAATTTTCCTTGTGCTATATTGTGATTAAAAAAAACATTTTTTCTAGGGACAGAAAACTGTAGGTAGGGAGAGTGTTTTTTTTCTTTCACTCTGCAAGTCCTTGTTTCCAGGGACCTGTAAGGACAGTGAGTTAATTGTCCTTGTGCTATATTGTGCTTAAAAAAAACATTTATTCTAGGGACAGAAAACTCTAGGTAGGGACAGTGTCAGTTTCTTTCACTCTGCAAGTCCTTGTTTCCAGGGACCTGTAAGGACAGTGAGTTAATTGTCCTTGTGCTATATTGTGATTAAAAAAAACATTTTTTCTAGGGACAGAAAACTCTAGGTAGGGACAGTGTCAGTTTCTTTCACTCTGCAAGTCCTTGTTTCCAGGGACCTGTAAGGACAGTGAGTTAATTTTCCTTGTGCTATATTGTGATTAAAAAAAACATTTTTTCTAGGGACAGAAAACTGTAGGTAGGGAGAGTGTTTTTTTTCTTTCACTCTGCAAGTCCTTGTTTCCAGGGACCTGTAAGGACAGTGAGTTAATTGTCCTTGTGCTATATTGTGCTTAAAAAAAACATTTTTTCTAGGGACAGAAAACTGTAGGTAGGGAGAGTGTTTTTTTTTTTCACTCTGCAAGTCCTTGTTTCCAGGGACCTGTAAGGACAGTGAGTTAATTGTCCTTGTGCTATATTGTGCTTAAAAAAAACATTTATTCTAGGGACAGAAAACTCTAGGTAGGGACAGTGTCAGTTTCTTTCACTCTGCAAGTCCTTGTTTCCAGGGACCTGGAGAGACATTGAGTGAATTGTCCTTGTGCTATATTGTGATTAAAAAAAACATTTATTCTAGGGACAGAAAACTCTAGGTAGGGACAGTGTCAGTTTCTTTCACTGTGAAAGTCCTTGTTTCAAGGGACAGAGAAGGACACCTGAAGGTAGCCCTTATTGCTTTTTTCCCATCTCCCTGCAGGCCATCTATTAGAATGTCTGGAAGGCAAACAAGGAGAGGCAGACAGTCAGGAGGCAATAAAAGAGGGCAAGCAGGCTCTGTGTCTGGGGGCAACAGTGCTGGTCGTGGACGCGGTGCATTGTCATCAGCACATGGCCATGGGACACGCTTGTCCTTGTTTTCGGCAGCTGGACATGTTGAGCCACATCATGCCGAAGACTTGGTAGAGTGGATGACCAAGCCCTCCTCCTCCTCCTCATCCTCTCTCACCCAGGCTCAGGGTACTGGAAAAGCAGCTGCCAAAGCGTCGTCTTCCCTGGTATCAATGTCAGACAAATCATCAGTCACTCCTTCCCTAGACCCACCATGTCCTCCTCCTGAGGAGTCCCCCGAACTGTTTCAGCACAGTGTTGGGTACATGCTCCAGGAGGATGCCCAGCGTTTCGAAGGGTCTGATGATGAAACCCAGCTAGAGGAAGGCAGTAGCGTGAGAGCAGACAGAGGGGATGCTCAAGAAGGACACCAATCTGGCAGTCATGTTCCAGCAGCTGCAGCATACTGCCAGATTGGCTCCAGTGATGAGGAGGGAGGGGATGATGAGGTCAATGACTCCACGTGGGTGCCTAATAGGAGAGAGGAGGAGGAGGAGGATGAGGAGGAGGCACATCTCCAACGAGGCAGGATGCCCTTTGGTGGCCAGCGTAAGGGCAGTACACCGACGGAATCACACCGCAGAGCTCCGCCTGTGCAGGGCGCTGCCTCTGCCCGTCATTCAAAAAGTTCTTTGGTGTGGGCCTTTTTTGAGGCTAGTGCATCAGATCGCACAGCTGCTGTTTGCAACATATGTCTCAAGCGTATATCGCGTGGCCAAAACATCAGCCGCTTGGGTACCACATGCCTGACCAGACATATGTTGACCTGCCATGCAGCTCGTTGGCAAGCCTACCTCAAAGACCCACACCAAAGAACAAAGCGGACCTCTCCTTGCACCGCATCAGCTGGGATCTCCAACCCCACTATAACTTCAGTCCTCTCTGAAACATGCACTGAGAGGAATGAAGGTGTAGAATTAGGTGTGTCACAGCCAAGTACTTGCGCCCACTCTGCTAGCAGTACACCGACGTCCGATTCTAGCAGGCAAATTTCCCTGCCCCAGCTGCTGGACCGTCGAAAGAAGTTCACTCCCAGCCATCCACATGCCCAGCGGTTGAATGCTAGCTTGGCTAAATTGCTAGCGCTTCAACTGCTGCCTTTTCAGTTGGTAGACTCGGCCCCCTTCCGTGAGTTTGTGCAATGTGCGGTTCCTCAGTGGCAGGTTCCCAAACGCCACTTTTTCTCACGGAAGGCTATTCCGGCTCTCTACCGGCATGTGGAAGGCAATGTCTTGGCCTCGCTGGACAGGGCGGTCAGCGGTAAGGTGCATATTACCGCTGACTCATGGTCCAGCAGGCATGGACAGGGACGTTACCTTTCTTTCACGGCCCATTGGGTCACTCTTTTGGCAGCTGGGAAGGAT
Organism: Rana muscosa; assembly: GCA_029206835.1. NCBI lineage: Eukaryota > Metazoa > Chordata > Amphibia > Anura > Ranidae > Rana > Rana muscosa. The sequence continues at coordinate 805,919,079 of CM055117.1, read as the reverse complement.
TCAGGACAAGGTGCAGTAGTGTTGGAGGTTGTCCCACCGCCACGCCTCCAAAATGCTACTACTGGTTGTGACACACCTCTCTCCTCCACCCCCTCCTCTTCTTCTTCCTCCATGGCCTCTTCCTGTGGTTTGTCCTATGAACCAGCGGTGCTCCGTAGCCGTTCACGGGGCTACGCAAGTACGCAGGCAAAAAGATGCCATGCCGTGCTTGCGCTGGTGTGTTTGGGGGACAGAAGCCACACTGGGGCAGAGGTCCTGTCTGCTCTGCAGGGCCAGGCCGAGAGGTGGTTGACGCCACGCCAGCTTAAGCCAGGAATGGTGGTTTGCGACAATGGCACCAACCTCCTCTCCGCCCTCCGACAGGGACAACTGACCCATGTGCCCTGTGTGGCTCACGTCCTTAACCTGGTGGTGCAGCGCTTCTTGGGCAGGTACCCGGGCTTACAGGATGTCCTGAGGCAGGCCAGGAAAGTCTGTGTGCATTTCCGCAGATCTTATAATGCCAGTGCTCGCCTGGCTGAGCTGCAAAAGGAGTTGAACCTGCCCAAGAACCGCCTTATATGTGACATGCCCACCAGGTGGAACTCAACGTTGGCCATGCTGCAGCGGCTGCACACGCAGCAGAGGGCCATCAATGAGTACCTGTGCGACTACGGCACCAGGACAGGGTCAGGGGAGCTTGGTTTTTTTTCTCCACGCCAGTGGGGCATGATCAGGGATGCATGCACTGTCCTGGCACCATTTGAGGAGGCCACGAGGATGGTGAGCAGTGACAGTGCATGCATCAGTGACACTGTACCTCTTGTCCACCTGTTGGAGCACACGCTGCGTGGAATAATGGACAGGGCACTTGAGGCAGAACAGAGGCAGGAAGAGGAGGACTTCCTTGCCTCTCAAGGCCCCCTTTACCCAGACAGTGTTCCTTCTGTCCCACCCATCGCACAGGAAGAGGAGGAGGAGGAGGAGGAGGAGGAGGAGGATTGTGTCAGCATGGAGGTGGAGGCTGGCACTCAGCATCATCAGCAGCAGTCTTTTAGGGATGATTTACAGTCCCAAGAAACCAGTGGACTTGTACGTGGCTGGGAGGAGGTGGCTGCGGATCATGTCGTCCTTAGTGACCCAGAGGACTCCGGAGCGAATGCCTCAGCAAACCTACGCTGCATGGCCTCCCTGATCCTGCAAAGTCTGCGGAAGGATCCTCGTATTCTTCGGATCAAGGAGAGGGACCATTACTGGCTGGCCACTCTCCTTGATCCACGGTACAAGGGTAAGGTTGCGGACCTTATGTTACCGTCGCAGAGGGAGCAGAGGATGAGACAACTCCGGGAGGCCTTGCAGAAAGGTCTGTGCAACGCGTTCCCAGAGACTGGGAGGTTGCAAACTCCTGGTCCTGGACAACGAGTTGCTGAGGCTTCGGCCAGTCAAAGAAGGAGCGGTGGGGAAGGTGGCCGTCTGACCGATGCGTTCAGACAATTCTTTAGTCCGCAGCCCCAAAGTATGATCGGTTCCAGCAACCATCGCCAGCGTCTGATAAACATGGTGCAGGAATATCTAGGGGCAAGGTCAGACTTGGACACCTTCCCCACCGAAAATCCTCTGGCTTACTGGGTCTTGAGGATGGATCACTGGCCAGAGCTTGCACAGTATGCAATTGAGCTACTGGCCTGTCCTGCATCCAGCGTTCTTTCGGAACGCACATTCAGTGCTGCTGGAGGATTTGTCACGGATCACAGGGTGCGCCTGTCCACCGACTCGGTTGATCGACTGACTTTCATCAAGATGAACCAGTCTTGGATCACCACCAGCTACCACACACCTGATGCTGATATAACAGACTAATTGATTTTAAAATGTCACATCCCTTCAAGACTGATGCTGATGCTGAGTGCCTGTGCTGTTATGTTGACTGGCTATCCTCCTCCTCCGAGTCCTCAATGATACGATTGATGATGATAGCTTGGAAGATCATTTTTGTTTATGGGTGCCGCCACCAGTGCCTAACGCCCAATTTTTCAGCCCCTGTTTAACAGGGGCGTGTAATTACAATTTTTGAAGCAATACTTTGCAACAGGGCTCATTGCTGTGCTCCAAGTACAGTATCTGTGAGGAGTTGCAGTGTTGTGCCACCAGTGCCTAAGGCCCAATTTTTCAGCCCCTGTTTAACAGGGGCGTGTCATTACAATTTTTGAAGCAATACTTTGCAACAGGGCTCATTGCTGTGCTCCAAGTACAGTATCTGTGAAGGGTTGCAGTGTTGTGCCACCAGTGCCTAAGGCCCAATTTTTCAGCCCCTGTTCAACAGGGGCATGTAATTACAATTCTTGATCTAATAATTCACAGCAGGGCCCATTGCTGCACCCACCAAGAGTAACTGTCAGGGCTTACAGTGTTGTGGCACCAGCACCACCATCAAAGGCCCAATTTTTACTACCACTGTTCAACAATTATATGTAATTAAAATTCCTGATATAATAGTTGACAGCAGGGCGTTCCAGCACCAACCAAGAGTAACTGTGAGTGCTTACAGTGTTGTGCCAACACCAACAACTAAGGGGCCTATTTCTGCAGAGTATATACGGCAGGTCCCTACTTTCAAACATCCAACTTACAAACGACTCCTACTTGCAAACGCAAGAAGACAACAGGAAGTGAGAGGAAATCTACCACTAGGAAGGAAAATTCTCTCCTGTAAGAATAAATATGGGAGAAAGGTGTCTCCTCTGTACTGATGCTTTATCAGCAATCCTTGTTTCAAGAAAAACACCACATTTCAAAAACAGTTGTCATTAGGACGGAAAGTGAGGTGAAATGTTCTGAACAGGGGCACAGACAGCAAAACAAATGTTACAGGGGTGATAACCCTTACCTATGTTTTCCAAAAAGTTTAAAAATAGATTTTTGGTCTGGAGCTACACTTCAACAATGTACCTGTTCAAAATTACAAACAGATTCTACATAAGAACAAACCTACAGTCCCTGTCTTGTATGCACCGCCTGTATACGGCTGTTCAGAGTATATAGGGCCTTTTTTATTTTATGTGCGGGGTTCCCCTTAATATCCATACAAGACCCAAAGGGGCTGGTAATGGGCTGGGGTAGGGGGGGGGTCATGGGGTAGCTATGCCATTTTTCTTAAAGATTTTCATCCATATTACCGGGACCAGACATTACATTAAAGCCGCAAGCAGTTTTAAATGGCTTTTTTTTCCTTTAGAAGTGTCATTTTGTGCAGGGACAGTTCTAAACACGGGAAACACGTGGCACTTCACAGGCATACTTTAGACACCCCCCAGGTACGATATTTAAAGGAATATTTGACTTTTTTTTTTCACTTTATGCATCATTAAAATGACTGCTCCCGGAAAACGACCGTTTTTAAAACTTATTTTTGCATTGATACATGTCCCCTGGTGCAGAACCCGGGTTCCCAAACCCTTTTTAGGACAATAACATGCATAATAGTTTTTATAATTAGCACTTTAGAATTCGAACGTTCGCATCCATTGTATTTAATAGGGTTCTAATGTTCGTTCGAACTTTCGGTCCGTTCGCGGGTTCTGGTGCGAACCGAACCCGGGGGTGTTCGGCTCATCACTAGTGCTGATACTTGGCACCATGATGTTTCTCTGCCCCCTCTCCGCGGTCTTATTTTAATGAGAAGGTGATGACGTCAGCGCGCAGCTCACTGAGGCCGCCACCGCCGGGTGTTCCAAGATGGCCACCGCTCCGGAGCTAGGCCGAAGCCGCGGCCTTTCCTAATGGCCGAGGCTTCGGAGCGCTCCGCGGATTGCGCCGTTCGGATCACGGATCGCTTACGATCAGTTGCACGACTACTTGCACGACTACTCAATATTCCATGACTTTTCCAAAACTTAGTGGGGTTCAGTCATTTTCCAAAACTTTTCCAGGCCTGGAAAGTGCCATGTCAAAATCCCATGACTTTTCCAGGAATTTAATGACCGTGCGAACCCTGAATAAAGTATTTTCTATTTTTGATACATTACCAATCGATTTGTGGTTGATTCACCCTATAATCTTCAGTTGGGCCCTGTCCCAACATCCCTTCCCCCCTCCCCTTTATATTTTTCTCTAGTGCTATTTGGTTAGGAGGATCCCGTTTTTTGATTTAACGAATCAATCGTTTGGTATTATACATGTATACTGTCTCACTGTGAATCAGGCAATCTTCCCTTTTGTTTTAAAGTGTAAGTAAACCTGATTCATGAAATTTGACCTAGGCACATATATCTGTAGTGTTTACTTATCTCTCTCCAAAGCCCTGAGTCCCGTGTCTTTCTGCTGTTTCGTTCCTCTATTCTTAGCATGATAACTTCTGACAAGTTCTCTGACACCCGAGATAAAACCAGTCTGAAATGTGTGTCGGGTGGGTGCTATAAATTAGCAGAGAGCATGTCCTGTCACAGCACAGCTCTGAATGTATCTTTGTTCTTCTGCCTATGTGGAGGGGGGTGTGCCTGTCCTCCAATCAGCTGTCACATAGTGTATGCCAAGACTACACTCCTACAGTGGAACGAGGAAGTAAAAATTCTAACATGATGCAAGAATTTTAAAGAATATAGCAAGCTGAAGACAGCAGATATGCATGTAAAACTTAGGTAGGGAGATTTGTTTCATCTATGTGTATCATCTGAGGCTGTTCACTGCACTGGGTATAGGAGAGGGTTTACATCCACTTTAAGGCTGAATTGTATGCAAACAGCTACCAATAAATACATAGATGAAATGCATACTGTGTATAAGAGCTATTTTGTGTATTTCTGTCAATCAAGTTTTGAGATTTTTCCCAGCTCTACACCACAGCACTGCCCTGTCTAGCAGTGCATGGAACTTTGTTTTTTTCTGCTGCAATTGTACTTTCACTTACAGGTTTCCTTTTCACCCCCACCCTGCAAATTGATGGTGAAAGGAGAAGCAGCATACTGATGAGCTCATTTCTCTTCCTCTCTGTTACTCTGCCTCTACTCCCTATCAGCATGCTTCCTGCAAAACACCTGTATGCAATGCTCAGCAAATCATGAGTGCTGGGATGTCCTTTTCCATACAGGCCATTAGGCTTTATGTCACAGGCACCAAAGTACGGAATAATGGAAATCAATTATAGCCAGAGGTGGAGCGGAGACTTTGCAACACATTATGTCTGCCCCTCTCCGCCCTTCTCCTGACATTAACTGGTTCCTCTGACAGGTCTCACCACCCCTTTTGTCTGTCTTCTCTTTTGAAGCTCACGGTATTTGTCTATTTTCTCCAGTTTCTCTGAAGATTGCTGTAATCAATCTGCCTTTTGGACCAGTTTTACGTTTTCTAGAAGACCTTTCTGCCCTGCTATTCTACATTCTTTTCTTTGAAACTTCCATGATCATGTAGCGGCCTCCCCCCTCTCACTCTCGGTTCATCTCGTCTGTCTCTTGTCTAGGGGTTACTTTAGAGGAGAGAGAGAGAGGTCACTACGCCAAGCCTTCACCGCAAGTAGTTGTGTGGTGTGAGCAAAGTTCTTTTACCTCCAGGCCGGTGTCCTGCATCAGAGCCTCCACCTCCTTTGGAACAATGTCTGCCAGAAAATGAGCCCCACACCCATAAAGTCCAACACTCCTTTATTCTTCCGATAACAGAGCATACACAACAGTTGAACTCCTTCTTTTCTCTATAGAACAGACAGGGGGGGGGTTGTGGGAACGAATAGGCCCCAGACACAACAAACTCTCCACTTTCCTTCCTGAAAGTGGGTTGCGGTTTCTGAGCGAGGGGAAATTTCCTTCCAGGCGCTCTCTGATGGGAGGCTCACCTGTCACTGGCAATATGCTGCACCAGGTCTTCAAGCAAGTATCTCCCACCGGTCCATTACGCCTTCTGGATTCGGGTACCCACTCCCGGGGTTCCCTAGGACCTCCTTCCCTCGCGGAACTCAGTGGTGGGCACTGAGCTCCAGACCTCCATCCGAGTACCTCAGCCCAGGCTAAAGGTGCCTGGGATGGAACACGACCTCCGAACGTCCTCTAGGCCTAGACCGCCCAGGACTCCAACACGACCACCGTCCTCAGGCTGAAGGTGCCTGGGGCTCCACCTCGACTCGACTCCCCCCCCCCCCCCAAAAACGGCCGCCCCCTTTATACCCTCTCCCAGCAAGCGCGGCGGGTTCCCCGCCCCACCATACAACCGCTGAGAGAGGCCAAAAGAGATACGACGCTGCAACGATGGCTCAACCCTGGGCCCAAAGTGACAGCGCCACCTGATGGGCCCCAGGGAACCATACATCACAGTTTCCCCACCAGATTCAAAAATAGGAAAGCATATACCCACTACAATCATTTTTGGTGACTTCAACATCTGTGTTAATTTTAACACTCCAGAAACCTCTAGAAACCTCTCAGGATAACCTCCTCTTCTGACCACAACAGACCCCTGTCCTGACCCAGCCTCTTCTGTCTAGAACAGTTCAAACTTATCCTCTGTGGACACACTTTCTCCCCTTACTACACGCAGAATCAGACCCTTGACTACTGCAACCTTGGCAAAGCATCTGTGGTATAAAACCTAACCCCTGAAAGAATTCACGCTGTATAATTTAGCCCACTAAACATACAATTGCTTCCTCTGAGCTGCCAAACCAACTTGTTTTACCACTCTCATTAACACCCTATCATGCAGTCCTCATTAACCCTTTTCTACCTTTGACTCTCTAATTTGACCTCCTCTGCCTCCACCCCACTTATTTACTCACTGTCCAGGAGATTGTCAATCACTGTAAAAATAAGATTGAAGCAACTTGTGATGAGATCTCCACTGTGCCACTGTGCAGATATTTCCCCCAGCTAACATACCAATACTTCCCTCTTTTAACCCTGTTACCATAGAGATTTCTAAACTTTTTTCTAACTTCCACCTAACCACCTGCCCTCTGGACCCTGTTCCCGTATAACACCTTATTCTCTATCCAACACTCTCTAACACCTACAATTTCCCTAACCCTCTAAAAAATGTGCTAGGAGGTAAAATCCTATATTTTACCTCCCAGGCCTTGGGTGTGCTTTTGCCTTGTTTTTTCACTGGCCGCTGTGTTCAGCCCCGCAGTGCCGGGTGGATGCCTCTTTTCCACTTTGCTTCCCAGCACGGCGGGGGGGACGCTGACTATGTTTGCGCTTCTCCCCCTCTTGGTTCCCCATGGTTGGGCTCCTCGGGGCCACCGTGGGTTGCCCTCACCGTGCTGGCGGCGTCCCTTGATCGCCGCCAGACTTCGGTGACATCAGGCGTATGCACGGGATTCCCGCGCATGCGCGTGATGCTCTAACATCACGCTTTTGTGTCAGAGGCGACAACGGATGTCAGGGCACTGCCTTCAGGAACGCCGATGGGACCATGTAAACGCCGCCCTATTGGCGGAGTTGACCCATGTGAGGGTGGATGGGGAGGGGCTTCACATCTGTGAACCATGGACATTATTGCACACACTATAAAAACCGACAGCCTCCAGGACTCCTCTAATGATCTCTGGAGAGCTGCCATATACTACTACAAGACAGATGGAGTGCATAGTAAGTACCATGCTTGGAACACATCAAACTGGCTTATATTGTCTATGCCCTTTCCTTGGGATTTCATTTAATACAACCCAATTTAATTCAATACTACTTTACCCATACAATTGCTTTTTGCAATAGATTCAGGTCTGCAACACTTTACACTTTTATTAGAGTGCCACGCATTTCATTGTCTGCCACCACACCCTATCACACAATTACCGCATTTTATCCTTCAAAATTATTTTACTCACTTTAGTCTACCCTATATTTGGTTAAATTCATCACCCTATACTATTCACCTCATTAACCCACACACCCTTCACATCTCCATGGTTGAGCACATCATTTTCTTAGCACTTTGTTGCATTTCCCATGCACCTATTCCCCCACTAATACCCCATTACACCTTTCACCCTAATTTGATCAATTGTAGATTTATATCCCCACTTACTTTTACAATTTTCACAAGTTTACTTTTAACACCCATTATCATCAGAAACCCATTATAGAACCTAATGAATAAGATAGTTTTAATTCCATATGTATTTACTAATTGATTCATCATCAGCCAGTGTTCCAATGCACTTCTTGACACTCCTATAATTCTTGATGATCGTTTACTAACAATTCTGCATGTCCTTTTATAGGTGCCCTGCCCCCTGTCCTTCCCTCCCCTCTGGGTTCACATATGGGGCCCCCTGCAAGCTAGATGGACTATGCGCCCACCCGCCCCCTGGGGGGAGACATGCGGCCACAGTGGATCTACCAGGGTGAAGGCACCCACAGCCATCTGCTTTTTGCAACACACCCTCATTCTTTCATCCACTTAATGGTAAATACACCTTGTGAACATGAATATAATTTTGCACAATTCGGAATGTTTTACTGATGTTCTGTATACTGTTAAATGTCTAATTATTTTTGATGTTCTGATATATTCCCCTAGAACGTAAAACCCCCTGAAGAAGACTAAAAAAATTAATGGTCGAAATGCATTGGGGTATTCTGTGGATATCAATATTGTATATTTTAATTGGCAAACCATGTTTTTATCTGGGATGTTCTTTTCCCTAAGTGATGCTGTATGATGTCATGTGTGCTCTCAACCAGAGTATGTAAATTGTATTTATTGTATATCTCCACTTCATTCATTTTTCTGTTTGGATCAATAAAATATATTTTTTATACTATTACTCTTTACATAACTTCTTGCTGCCTTTGAAAAACCCCTGGGGAACCTTCCTTGTTTTTTTGTATGTTACTGGGTTGCGCAGCCCCCTTCGAGGACTCTCCCATTGTGTGTTTTTCTTTTCTAAAAAATGTGCTAGCTCCCCCCCCCTCCCAATACTCTCAATCCTAACAACCTAGGACCCATATCCTAGCTCTTGTTTACCTCCTAACTTCTAAAACACCTAACCTAGTCTATATCCACTTGAGCTACCAAAACACTGATAACAACCTTTCTGACTCCTTTTAATCTGGATCTTTGTGTACTATGGTGATAAGCTCTGTGATTGGTCATAGTGATCACATGGCACAGACAGAGCCAATCACAGATTATCTGTACCATGTGATTATTCATGGCCAGTAGACATGGGCGCCGTCAAAAAATTTGTTTTGTTTCGTTCCGTTCCGTTTCGTATTAAAAAAAAATCGTATTTCGTAATTCGTGTACGAAATTTAATTCAGATTCGTCCGAAATACGAATTTCGTACGAATCGTAAATTTTAAACGTCCCTTCAGGTCTGGAATGGATATTAAGGGGAACCCCGCCGCAAATAAAAAAAAATGGCGTGCGGTTCCCCCTAAATATCCATACCAGGCCCTTCAGATCTGGCATGGATTTTAAGGGGAACTCCACCCCAAATAAAAAAAAAAATGGCGTGCAGTCCCTTCAAAAATCCATACCAGACCCTTATCCGAGCACGCAACCTGGCCGGCCGCACGAAAAGAGGGGGGGATGAGATAGCGGCCAACCCCCCCTCCTGAACCATACCAGGCAACAAGCCCTCAACATGGGGAGGATGTCCCCATGTTGATGGGGACAAGGGCCTTATCCCCACAACCCCCAGATCCCGCCCCCCCATGTGAATTGGTAAGGGGTACATTGTACCCCTATCATTTCACGAAGAAAGTGTAAAAAAATGTAAATAAAAACACACAAATACCTAGGAAAAGTCCTTTATTAAAAAATAAAAAAAAAAAAAAACATTCCAGCGATGAAATCCATTGTCCCACGGCGATTCCGATGTCCAGCGCTGTCCGTCATTGGTTGAGCCTGAGCGGACCTGATGGGGAACTTCCTCCACAGTGTTTGAAATGTATAGACCCGCCCCTTCTAAAGTTCCCCATCAGGTCCGCTAAGCGGACCAGATGCGGAACGTGAGAAGGGGCGGGTCTATTCATGTATTACACAGTGAAGGAAGTTCCCCATCAGGTCCGCTCTACGAGGGGGCAGACCTGATGGGGAACTTCCTCCACTATGTAATACATGAATAGACCCGCCCCTTCTCACGTTCCGCATCTGGTCCGCTTAGCGGACCCGATGGGGAACTTTAGAAGGGGCGGGTCTATTCATGTATTACACAGTGAAGGAAGCTCTGCATCAGGTCCGCCCCCTCGGTATGTCAGACCCCGCCTACGTCATTGGCTGAGCGGGGAACTTCCTTCACTGTGTAATTTAAATTTACATAGTGAAGGAAGTTCCCCATCAGGTCCGCTCAGGCCAATGACGTAGGCGCGGTCTGACATACCGAGGGGGCATGTGGCCTGGTACGGTTCAGGAGGGGGGCGCTCTCTCGTCCCCCCCCCTCTTTTCCTGCGGCCGGCCAGGTTGCGTGCTCGGATAAGGGTCTGGTATGGATTTTTGGGGGGACTCCACACCATTTTTTTTTAATTTGGGGTGGAGTTCCCCTTAAAATCCATACCAGATCTGAAGGGCCTGGTATGGATATTTAGGGGGAATCGCACGCATTTTTTTTTTATTTGTGGCAGGGTTCCCCTTAATATCCATTCCAGACCTGAAGGGCCTGGTAATTGAATTTGGGGGAACCCCCACGCTTTTTTTTTTTTTTTTTTTTTTTTATCAATGACTTTTCTATGTATTGATAAAAGCCGAAAATTCATTAATAGCCGCGAGTGAGTTTTAAATAACTTTTTTTCCTTCAAAAATTGCATTTTGTGCAGGGACAGTTCTAAGCACGGGAAACATGCGCGACTTTACATGCATATCATACACACCCCCCAGGTACAAAATGTAAAGGAATTTTTCACTTTTGGATCCGAAATTCGTAAACGAAATTTCGTATTTCGTACAGAATTCGTATGCATAAAAATTAGTATTTCGGATTCGTACGAATGTACGAATTTCCGGAAATTCGTACGAATTTTAGATTCGTACGAAACTAATCGCACATGTCTAATGGCCAGTCACAGCTAATCACAATAGTAAACACTGAATGAATACCGTATTTTCTGCACTATAAGGTGCACCTAAGAGCCTTACATTTTCTCAAAAAAACGGCCGTGCGCCTTATAATCCGGTGCGCCTTATGTGTGCACTGAGTTCCAAAATCTGTAAAAATGTTGTTATGCGACTTTGGTAAGCGCTCCGCTTGGTTGACTGTCGGACCATTTCCCGCTGACACAGGGACATAATACGTACACTACGTATGCTGGAAGCGATAAACCAGTCAGAGAACATTACATAATATGTACAGTACGTTAGTAAGGTATCTGCTTTAACTGTTGTCCAAGCTTTTGCGAAAGCCGGCATCATTGCTGAACAGCCACCTGGCAACGAGACTGAAAAATAATGTGAGTGTATTGTTAAATAGTAGAATAAAGTTCAACTAAACTCACTGTTTTGCTTCCGTTACCTTTTTTTGCAGACCGTATGTTTTAGCATGCGCCTTATAATACAATGCGCCTTATGTATGGGTTAAGTACAGAAATAGACCCCATAATTGAGACTGCACCTTATAGTGCGGAAAATACAGTCGTTTTTATTTAGAAAAAATTGTTGCTTATAACTGTAATATTCACAATTGTGGCAGTTTTTCCGTCTGTAGTGAGAACTCCTGGATGCCACTCAGAAGTCTCCATAATCGGACTTTGACCCACTGGGTGAGCTTACCTTTAACAGAAACTTTGAAATTCTGTGTATGCTGAGGCTGGGACATGAAAGTTAATAATTTTTGCACTAAATGGAGACTTTTTTTCTTTTTTTTTTGGATGTTTGGACTGTACGATATTACAGAGAGAGTGGTATCTCAGCTACAGCCTGGCAACGTGAGACCCCTGAAGCCACCGAATGGATTACTCCTGTGGAGATTTATCTCCTAGTCAGCCTGTCTGACTCAGCACCATAGGGTTTCTGAGTCCACACTTTCTGGTAAGTGCATTTCATTTTTCCCGGTGGTGAACATCACTTCCTTGGTGGTCAACATGAGGACTTATGTGGAATTGCCTACTTTCACTGGCTTATTTACACTTTGAAGATTTATATATTTATATATGTGTCATTTAACACTGGACTGTTTACACTGTTCAGTTTTGAGACCATTACCACCATTTTTGTTATATGCACATTGCAGTTTAATGCCCACTTGTGTGGATTTTTTAAACATTTGTTACATATAATTTGTTATTCACATGTAATACTTGTTTTATATATACATGTCATATATGTAGCACACAGACCCTTTTTTCCTGGTGTTCTTACAATTTTTGGTCCTTTAGCGAGTTACCTCCCTCCATTGGTTCTCGTCCCTAGAATGTAGGGAAAAGTCTATTCTTTCTCCCGAAAGAAGGCCAATGTCCAGACAGTATTTAAACTCCAACAGATGAGTTTATTTCTCTTGCTTGAAACAAATTGGGAAAAAAGGTTGAAGACAGCAATAGGATTAGGTAGGGTGATAGGTTCAGGCACGCGGCACCCAGTCACCCTATTCTCCACTCAAGCCTGAGTGGGCATTGCTCACCCGGACAAATCCCTCTCACAGTTCTAGCAGCCAGAGTGAAGCACGAACAGTCACTTCAGATTTAGTCCCCTTCAAAGACAAGTTCAGGAGATCCTCTGCAACAGAATCCTTTAGTTCCTGAATTTAGAACTTCCTAATGCCTGTAGATTATTAGAGACCATAGGTGCCAATGGGGCACACTACAGGAGCTATCTTGCAACTCACGAATCCTTCCCTCTGATAGGCAACCAGGCCTCCCCGAGACCGTGACTTCCCTCACCGATCCATCGGACAGGTCCTCCCCCGGTTTCCTCTGTTTCAGAGTGGGCCACCCTCACCTGGGCTCCCTGGGACTCCAGTGGTTGGTAGTAGACCCAGTTGAAGGTACTGGGCCTACCTGGAACTCTGTAGCCTCGGGCTAAAGGGGCCCGAGACTCCTCGACCAGTTCACGCACCCCCCGGCCAGCAGGGCCAAAGGGCGTGACTTCGCCACCAGGGGCCCTCCTTGGAATCCCCCCGGCACACCACCCCAGATCATGGCATCTGCCCTTTATGTACCGTCTCCCGGCATGCACCGCAGGCAAAACCCGCCCACCGCACGGCAGCCGAGAGAGGACACCCAATCACACCACAATGCCACCTGTGGTTCAACCCAAGACCTGGGCAACAGAGCCACCTACAGGTCAAGTGGAACTATACTCCAGACAACATTACAGCAGAGCAGAGTCCAAACTAACAGAATTGGAGAACCTGAGCCAAACTATTACCCAGGCTACCCTTAAATTTAGAGCATAGCGACCCCAATTTTGGGGGGTCCACTACACATATGTAATCTTTATTAATATCAACATTGTATATATTTGGCATGTTTTCTGTTTATGATCACAATTGTGTGGTTCCTTTCAGTTAACCACTGATATATTAGCGCAGCACTTTATTACACAGCAATCATAGTGTTTAAAAAAATAAAAATCCCAATCACATTCCCAGAATAGTACAGTGTTATTATGGTAACATTGTATTGCTCTGGTCATTGTATGTAAAAAATAATTGTAAAAAAAAAATTATTTTACATACTGTCACCTGTCAGTGTCCAGGTTATATGATGATGCTGTACTGCACTAGTGAAAGTATGTAAAAAAAATAAAAAAAGGGTGAAAAAAATTAATGTAATTTCCCCAAAAAATTTGACAAAAAAATGACAACTTCAAAAAACTCACAATGCCTCCTACTAAATAACTTGGACTGTCTACTTTCCAAAAAGGGGTCATTTGGGGGATATTTGAACTGTCCTGGCATTATTGGGCCGTTAATATATCAGGATTGATAAATTTTCATATATATATATATATATATATATATATATATATATATATATATATATATTGTGACAGCGGGAAGGTAAAGTCACCTGGTTGCATCCAGGGGGGTAGATATATCTCGCCCAGATTCAGGCTTTACGCCGACTTATACAACTAGGTGGAAAGTTGTATAAGGCTAGTGGGCTCATGGATGACTCATACCTCCTAGGGAGAGGGCTGGGCGTCGTACAGACAGGGAGTTGATGAGGCCAGCTGAAGCTTGTCAGCTCATTTAGGCCTCTATAAGAACTCCCAGCTTCATTAGATGTTAGCTCATGCCTGGAACCAGACCTGTGTGGACTGTCTAGGGAGAGTGAACCCCTGTGCGGTGAGAAAAAGCCTGTGTGGCTATTTGCTTGGACATTTAAAACCAGGGACTTAGGGACTAGGACAGCACTAGGCTGATCCCAGTTGTTAGTTAGGAAACCTGTATGTTTAGTCAGAGGTCAAGTTGACCAGGATTTATTTTGTTTATATGTTTCTTTTGGCTTTGCTGTGTTTTGTCACCGTAAATAGAAAATAAACCGCACCTTTTTTTTGATTTTGAAAACCCCAACCTCCGTTTGCTGGGCCTGTTTTTGTGTGGGGAGCCCATCCCGGGGGTCACACACACCCGCTGCCGAGCTAACCCCCTCACAGTTGGTGGAGAACCAGTGGCAGTTTTTTTTAAGCCAGCATGGAGGAGATACTGAAGCAGCTGGCTCTAGCAAATGCCAATCAACAGCAGACAAATGCAGGTTTGCAAAAGAGCCTTGCAGCTCATCAACAGAGCCTTGCAGCCCAGCAGCAAGCTCACCAACAGAGTCTGGAAGCTCAGCAACAAGCCCAGCAGCAATCTGAGGCCCGCTTCATAGACCTGTTACAGAAGCAAGAGCAGAGACTACAACAAATGGAAGCAGTAATGCAGCAACGTCCGCAGACCAGTGAGGAAAGCCGTCCCACTAATACCGCGTCCTTTGGGTTGAGTCGTTTATTGACAAAAATGACTGGAGAGGATGATCCAGAGGTATTTTTGACCACATTTGAAAGGACTGCTGAAAGAGAAAAGTGGCCTGAGGAGCAGTGGGCTGGACTGGTGGCTCCTCTGTTAACTGGTGAATCGCAGAAGGCTTACTATGACCTAGAGCCTGACCAAGCAAAATACTATGTGATGCTAAAAGCTGAGATATTGGCAAGGCTGGGTGTCACCCAGGCTGTCCGGGCTCAGCGTGTGCATAACTGGACTTTCCAGCTTGGAAAACCCCCCAGGTCTCAAATGTATGATCTCATTCACCTGAGCAGAAAGTGGCTACAGCCAGAGACTTTGTCCGCACCAAAGATTGTGGAACGTGTTGTAATGGATCGGTTTTTGAGAGCTCTTCCTACTGCCATCCAAAACTGGGTAAGCCATGGAGACCCAGAGACGGCCGATGGTCTTGTGGATCGTGTGGAGAAATACTTGGCTACAGAGAACCTGACGGCCTCTTCCAGAGACACTCGGACTTTCCACCCTAAGACCAGACCATCCCCAGGGGCGGATAAGAGGATTCCAAGGGGTAAGGGTGGAGAGAGTGAGAGGGTGGGAGCTCTACCCCAAGTTTGGCGAGAACAGCCTGGGAAATCAGCGGCTCAAGAGGCGGCAAGAAGGATCGTTTGCTACCGCTGCCGGCAAGCGGGACATATTGCAGCCAATTGCCCGGTTGTGGAGGAACCCATGCAGTGTGACTTTCTGACGGGCAGACGTCAGTCGCTGTGTGCGACAGTCGCATGCACTGCCATTCGAGGAATTGAGAAACATTTATGCAAAATGTGTGTTAATGGTAGAAATGTTGTGGTATTGCTGGATTCAGGTAGCCTTGTGACCCTGATAAAGGCTGAGTTAGTTAAAACAGAGGTCTCTGGGAATAGCAAGGTAGCTGTTATTTGTGTGCATGGGGACACCCGAGAGTATCCAGTGACTACAGTGTGTTTCGAGACCCCCAAAGGTACCCTCTCTCATCCAGTGGGCTTAGTATCTCAGTTACCGTATGACGCCATTGTGGGAAGGGATTTTCCGAAGTTCTGGGAACTGTGGGATGATCCTGAGCCCCCCACTGGTGCCCCTATGTACCAGGAATGTGATAGCCAGAACTCCCCTGAGAGTGGTGAGGACTCTCCGGAATTTCCCTTATCAGTATTGGCAGGGGAGACTCAAGAAACTGGAGAGGAGCCCACCTCCTCAGACGAAAACCTACCGTCTGTGGAGTTTTCTGATCTTGAGGTTCACAGGGAAAACTTTGCCACAGAACAGTTGAAAGACCCCGCCCTAATAAAGGCACGCGAAAACGTAGTGAAAATAGATGGCGAGTTAGTGAACCCAGATAATACCTGCACTTACCCATACTTCAGCGTAGAGAAGGACCTACTGTATCGGGTGGCAAAAAGGGCAGAAGAAACCGTTGAGCAGCTTGTGGTGCCCAAACCTTACAGGAAGTTGGTGTTGGAGTTGGCCCATGGGCACATTCTTGGAGGTCATCTGGGGACAGAGAAAACCCGAGAGAGGGTATTACAGAGATTCTATTGGCCGGGGGTGATGAAGGACATAGAAAATTATTGTTCCTCCTGCCCTGTGTGTCAGAGGTCGGCCCCGATGCCACATTTCCGTAGCCCGCTGGTCCCTCTACCCATCATTGAGGTCCCGTTTGAGAGGATCGCCATGGATTTGGTAGGTCCTATAATCAAGTCCGCTAGGGGGCACCAGTACATATTAGTTATAATGGACTATGCCACCCGTTATCCAGAAGCGATCCCTCTCCGAAATACCTCGGCCAAAACCATAGCCAAAGAGCTATCTCTTGTGTTTAGCCGGGTGGGTATTTGTAAAGAACTGCTTACGGACCAAGGTACACCCTTTATGTCCCGGGTTATGAAGGAGCTGTGTAAATTGTTCAAAGTGACGCAATTACGTACATCTGTGTATCACCCCCAAACCGATGGGCTGGTTGAAAGATTCAACAAAACCCTAAAACAAATGTTGAAGAAAGTGGTGGATAGAGATGGAAAGGATTGGGACTGTCTACTTCCTTATCTGATGTTTGCTATTAGGGAGGTGCCCCAATCCTCTACGGGATTCTCCCCCTTTGAGTTACTGTATGGGAGACACCCAAGAGGGCTGTTGGATATTGCCAAGGAAACTTGGGAAAGTGAGAGTTCTCCCCACAGGAGTGTGATTGAGCATGTCGCCCTGATGCAAGACCGAATTGCACAGGTAATGCCCATCGTGAAGGAACATTTGGCCCAAGCGCAGTTAGCACAGCAGAGAGTGTACAACCGTGGAGCCAAGACCCGTACCTTTTCCCCGGGGGATAGGATACTGGTACTTGTCCCTACGGTTGAAAGTAAATTCCTTGCCAAATGGCAAGGCCCCTACGAGATAATGGAAAAAGTGAGTGAAGTGAATTACAAGGTCAGACAACCAGGAAGGCGAAAGCCCGAACAGATCTATCACGTTAATCTGTTGAAAGCCTGGAGGGATAGAGAGTCCCTAGTCGCAGACACTTGGTCACCAGCTCAAACTGGTTGCGTGATTCCTGAGGTTGGAATAGCAGCCACCTTGTCACAACCCCAACAACAGGAGGTTAAGGAGTTTGTGCTTCGCAACAAGGAGGTATTCTCTGAGCTGCCGGGACAAACATTTGGGGTAGAGCATGACATCATTACCCCGCCCGGTGAAAGGGTGAAGTTAAAACCCTATCGGATCCCAGAGGCCCGACGGGAGGCAATACGGGAGGAAGTACAGAAAATGCTGAACTTAGGGGTGATAGAGGAGTCCCAAAGTGATTGGTCTAGTCCCATTGTGTTGGTGCCTAAACCGGATGGGAGCTGGCGATTTTGTAACGATTTTCGTCAGTTGAACAAAGTTACAAAATTTGACACCTACCCCATGCCACGTATAGATGAGTTGATCGACCGGCTGGGAACAGCCCGATACATGACGACTCTTGACCTCACAAAAGGGTATTGGCAAATCCCCCTGGCCAAATTGGCCAAAGAGAAAACCGCATTTGTAACCCCAGACGGGGCGTTCCAATATAAAAGAATGCCGTTCGGGTTACAGAATGCGCCGGCCACATTCCAGCGGAAAATGGACCAGATGCTGAGGCCCCATCGGAAGTATGCTGCGGCTTACCTGGATGACGTAATTGTCCATAGCACAGATTGGGCCTCACATCTGCCAAAAGTGCAAGCAGTCCTGGACTCTGTTCGGGAAGCGGGGTTTACGGCTAACCCCAAGAAGTGTACCATTGGGCAGGAGGAGGCCAAATATCTTGGGTACACCATTGGGAGGGGAGTAATAAAACCCCAACTCAACAAAGTCGAGGCCATCCAGAGTTGGCCACGTCCCAACAGCAAGAAGCAGGTACGAGTCTTTCTGGGAATCGCTGGGTATTATCGGCGATTCATTCCCCACTTTGCTTCTAAGGCTGTGCCCCTAACCAACCTAACGAAGGGGAAAGGGTCGGTCATGATTAAATGGACCCCCGAGGCTGAGGCAGCATTCCAATTCTTGAAACAAGCCTTATGTAGCCAGCCAGTGTTGTACTCACCCGACTTCTCTAAAGACTTTGTCGTACAAAGTGATGCGTCAGATGTGGGGTTAGGAGCAGTATTGTCCCAGGTCTGGAACGGGGAAGAGCACCCAGTCATTTACCTCAGCAGGAAGTTGAAGTCCCATGAGGTAAATTACGCCACCGTTGAAAAGGAGTGTTTAGCGGTGAAGTGGGCTCTAGATTCCCTTCGGTACTACCTGCTAGGTAGGCACTTTGACATGGTTACGGATCACGCTCCGTTAAAGTGGATGGCTCAAAACAAGGAAACAAATAGAAGAGTGAATAGGTGGTTCCTGGCCCTCCAGGAATTCAACTTCACAGTAAAGCATCGCCCTGGCGTTCAAATGGGGAATGTGGATGCTTTGTCTCGAGTACATGAATGCCTGATTGCTGGTGTTCCAACCCCAAGGTTAAAACAAGAGGGGGGGGTATGTGACAGCAGGAAGGTAAAGTCACCTGGTTGCATCCAGGGGGGTAGATATATTTCTCCCAGATTCAGGCTTTATGCCAACTTATACAACTAGGGAGGGAGTTGATAAAGCCCAGCTGAGGCTAGTGGGCTCATGGATGATTCATACCTCTAGGGAGAGTGCTGGGCGTCGTGCAGGCAGGGAGTTGATGAGACCAGCTGAAGCTTGTCAGCTCGTTTAAGGCCTCTATAAAAACTCCCAGCTTCATTAGGTGTTTGCTCATGCCTGGAACTAGACCTGTGTGGACTGTCTAGGGAGAGTGAACCCCTGTGCGGTGAGACAAAGCCTGTGTGGCTATTTGTTGGGACATTTACTAAACCAGGGACTTAGGGACTAGGACAGCACCAGGCTGATCCCAGTTGTTAGTTAGGAAACCTGCATGTTTAGTCAGAGGTCAAGCTGACCAGGGTTTATTTTGTTTGTTTCTTTTTGCTTTGCTGTGTTTTTTTGTCACTGTAAATAGAGAAATAAACCGCACCTTTTTGATCTTGAAAACCACAACCTCCGTCTGCTGGGCCTGTTTTTGTGTGGGGAGCCCATCCAGGGGATCACACACACCCGCTGCCGAGCTAACCCCCCCACAATATATATATACATATACTGTATATAACGTACTATAGTTGGAGGAGGTATAACTTTCCTATAGACTAAATAATATACACTGACTTGGATTATTTTCAACAAAGAAATGTTGCAGCAGCAGAAGAAAGATTATTTATTTGCAAAATGTTATAACAGAAACAAGGAAAATCTTTTTTTAATTTATTTAGCGAAAAAATAAAACTCCATTAGTGATTAAATACCACCGAAAGAAAGCTCTATTTTGTGAAAAATATGATAAAAATTTCAGATGTGTACAATATTGTATGACCGCGCAAATGTCATTCAAAGTTTAACAGTGCTGAAAGCTGAAAATTGGCCTGGGCAGGAACTGGGTAGAAGTGTCTGGTAATAAAATGGTTAAAGGCAAAGTGTGCAGAAAGAAAAAACTTTGCTATGGATGAGACAGCAGCTAAAAGTGACAACAGACCTCAACTCAACCACAAAAAATGTAAAGAAAAAATCAGTGAATTATGGTATTAGAAAAAAAAGAGACCATAAATGTAAAACTGCAGGATTCGTCTCGAAACCCATGGTACTGGAGAAACAGAACTTCATCCAGTGTTGCCAAACCCCTGAAGTGAAATTTACTGGCAAGGATGCCAAAATTTCTGTACGGCACCAATTTCTTACTGCCAAAAATAATGAAGATTACTGGCAGAGCCGCATTTTTTACTGACGCTGCAAAAAAGTACCTAAAGTTACTGTTTTTAGTGCTAAACAGTGCAAATATCAATATTTCAACTATAAACACACAGCTACTGCTAATATCAATGTGTTTAAGTTAAACAAAAGTAAAAAAAACATATTTCTCAATTCACATGAAGGTTAGGATACTATAACCCAGCCAGCACAGAGTTCCCTTTTACATCAGAGTCTGCAGGATTCCCCCTTACAGTGCAAGGGAACTCTTATGTAAAGGGGAACGCTGCAGATCATGATGTAAGGGGGAACTCTGATGTGGAGGGGGGCTCTGGTGAATAGAGACCACCTTCCACAGAGTGAATACACTAAGGTAAAGGGGGGTACTAATATAAGGGGGAAACCTTTATATCAGTGCCCCCTTACATTATTGTATTCATTCACCTCCACATCAGTGACCCCCCCCCCCCTCAGAATGGCCTGGCGGCACTGTCACTTACCTCCTCTCAGGTGCACAGTGTGGGGCTCAGTCAGACGGCTCAGTCAGACGGCTCCAGCTTGGTGGCTCTGATCTCCTCTTCCCAGTCCACACGTCTGTTTCTTCCTGGGCCGTAACCCCCATCCCGGCGGCACTCCCACACTTGACTCCTTTCTAGGTTCCCCTCAGAGACTGTAGACATGACAAGAGATGGTCAGAGCCTGCGGACACACGATACAGGAGGGGGACAGAGACTGCAGACACACTACAGGAGGGGGACAGAGACTGCGGACACACTACAGGAGGGGGACAGAGGCTGCGGACACACTACAGGAGGGGGACAGAGGCTGCGGACACACTACAGGAGGGGGACAGAGGCTGCGGACATACTACAGGTGGGGGACAGAGGCTGCGGACATACTACAGGAGAGGGACAGAGGCTGCGGACATACTACAGGAGGGGGACAGAGGCTGCGGACATACTACAGGAGGGGGACAGAGGCTGCGGACATACTACAGGAGGGGGACAGAGGCTGCGGACACACTACAGGAGGGGGACAGAGGTTGCGGACATACTACAGGAGGGGGACAGAGGCTGCGGACATACTACAGGAGGGGGACAGAGGCTGCGGACACACTACAGGAGGGGGACAGAGGCTGCGGACACACTACAGGAGGGGGACAGAGGCTGCGGACACACTACAGGAGGGGGACAGAGGCTGCGGACACACTACAGGAGGGGGACAGAGGCTGCGGACACACTACAGGAGGGGGACAGAGGCTGCGGACACACTACAGGAGGGGGACAGAGGCTGCGGACACACTACAGGAGGGGGACAGAGGCTGCGGACATACTACAGGAGGGGGACAGAGGCTACGGACATACTACAGGAGGTGCCGGTGGAGACAGGCTGTGGACATGATGGTGCCCTCCTCACCCCCTCACAGTAGCCTCCTCCTCTGTCCACCACCATATTACTTCTGCACATCATCAGTGTGCTGTGTCCTCCTCCTGTGCCCCTTTCACCACTCCACAGGTCAGGGCAGCACTGTGCTGCCCTGACCTGTGAAGAGGTGAAAGGGACACAGGAACCAGAGGAGGAAACGGCACACTGATGATGCTGTCCCCTTGTATCCCCCCAGTTTCACTGACCTCGAGTCCTCCTCACCCCTGGCTGGGCCCTGTCAGTGCTCCGAGCCCTCCACCGACCACCTATGATGAGTGCATGGCATGCACTCACTGCAGGTGTCCCGCCACTGCCGCCAGCCGCTGTGGCCTTTTCAAAAATGGCGCCAGCGGCGCCATCACGTTACTGCGTGTGCGCCGCCCGGCCGAGCGCGAACAAGTTTCCCTGAGCTCGGCCGGTGCATTCAGAACGGCGCATGCTCAGTTGTATGGCCAGCTCGCGGCCATCTTTTTTATGGGCGCCGGTGCCCATAAACGGACTTTAACGTACAGCCCGAAAAAGGGGTTAAATTGCGGGCTGTACGTTAAAAGACGGACGGTTGGCAACGCTGACTTCATTCCTAGTGAGGAAGAGGCATGTTTAGCTATATCTGTAGGACATGTTTTTCTTCTAATCCTGCAGATCATAAGCTTGTTTTTTTTCTGCACACAATGGGGTTGATTTTCTAAAACTCGAGTGTGCAAAATCTGGTGCAGCTGTGCATGGTAGTCAATGAGATTCTACCTTCAATAAAGCTTTGACAGAAAACCTGGAAGCTGATTGTTTTCTTTGCAGAGCTGCAACAGATTTTGCAGTCTCCAATTTTAGTAAATCAACCCCATTATATGAAGAAAAGATTTTTGTCTGCGGGAAATCAAGAGATTCCAACTCTTATCTATTTTTGTATAACCATAATAAAGGGTAGAGTGATACCAGTATAAAGCTATGAATGTGGTATGTCATCAGTCAGTTTATCTATAGCCTGCAAAGATTACATAGTTAGACAAGTTGAAAAAAAGACACACGTCCAACTTTTTCAACCAATAGGAATAAATAAATAGAAAATCTCCCTATATAAAATCCTATACCCACAGTTGATCCAAAGCAAGCTTTTTTTGTTGAATTTAGACTATACTACTGACTCTTAGTGACTGCTTTAGTGTGTCTTTATTGTATACTAGCCTTTTTACTCTGTACCCACAATATGCATGCATTTTTATACAGTATATTGTATATAAGTAGAGGATTGAAGATTTAAAATGGATTTGATAGTTGCTCATATCTGTATTTTTGTTTTATATAGTGCTTCCATATGATCCCTGACTATCTGTGTCAATGCAACCCTCGTATGAAGCCAGGTTCTCACATATGCGAATTGGTTTTCCCTGCATCCAATTTGCATGACAGGAGACTGTGAATGACTTTCAATAGAGCCAGTTTATACAGGTCCGGGTGGCCACAGTCCACATTGGAAAAGGGTCCTGTGCGTCTTTGGCGCCGTTTCAGGTGTTAATTTAGGCAAAGATTCGGACCTGAATCACATCTGAATCGGTGTACAGGGACGCACCAGCCCCCCTGCTGGGACCCGCGGCTTTATCAGTGTGAACCCAGCCTCAAACTCCCACTATACAAATCAGTTTGCTGGATTACTCTTTTGTGTTCATATGCAGTGTTTTCCAGGTACCTAGGAGGCCCTGTGCCTTTGTGTCATCCACCATGTTTGGTTGGCAGCTAGTTTTCACAAAATTACTTCACTTCCACCAGAAATGGCAGAACAAAGTGCTGGCCTGCAGGAGTTGGTGCCAATTTTAAGTCTGAGGGTACATTCGACTGCAGGTCCTCCTTGAGAGAGGGGTCTAGCCCCCCAAAACTTTGATACCTGCCATTGGGTATAGACTTGTGTATATGAGATTGTACGATATTTTATTTATTTTTATGGTTGAACTAGACTTGTGTCTTTTTCCAACTTGACTAACTATGTAACCTATAGGACCCTACTTCTGTCTGCCTAACTTTACACTTGTGGCCAGTAGTTTTTATTTTGCCTAATTGCTGTAGCAGTTGCAGTTTGTTTGTACTGTTGGTTCATTGGTGAGGGGGTGCACTAGACACCTTCACTGCCATTGTGCTATTTGCTGGGTGTCCAGTGCACCCCTGTGCCTTTAAGGAGGAGTAGGCTTCTTCCAGGCATACCTGCCCTCCCTCAATCTATCAATTATTATATGTGTGCTCCTACTATGTAGGCTCTCAAGATTTATAGAGTTAAGACTACATGTAATAATGGGGTGCCTTGTTGCAGCCTCTGCAGCTTAAGCATGTATTTGCAGCTATGTGCTAACTAAACCCCTGTTTTTTACGTGAACTGTTAGACAGGACAATTCATTGCAGGTTGGCTGTTAAGTTAAGCTGGGAATTTTTCTTTGTTGTTGTTTGACATGCGTTGCCCTTCCATGTGGTCCTTGCTGTCAAGGCCAGTAATAGGTTGGGGCAGTTGCCATTGGTTTGTACTGTTGGTTAATTGGTGAGGGGGCATACTGAACAGCTTAGCTGCCATTGTGCTATTTGCTGAGTGTCCAGTGCGCCCCTGTGCCCAAAATGTTGGTATCTATAGGACTCCATTTCTGTCTGCCTAACTTTATACTTGTGACCAGTAGTTCTAATTTTGCCTAATTGCTGTATTGTATATACTTAATATCATATACTATTTCTGCACATTTATGTATCATGACATTATACAGTATGTTTGTCACACTCTTTACTATCTATATGAGCTTTGAGATATACTGTATGTTCCAATATAATACCTCCTTTTGCATTGATATTGTTCTGAGTGTGCTAATTTTTTTTCAATATATTTTACTGTGTAAGGGGGAAGTGGGATGGCTCCCCAAGTTTAGCTAACCAGCCCCTAGGCCTTTATATGCTGCACATCACCCCCTTAAAGCACGCAGGACTCCAACTTAAACTACTCCTATTTAATTCAGGACTGCTCTGAGTTTTCTTCCTGCTCCCCATTGTGTTTCGCTGGTTAGTGGGCATGGAGGAGGAGAGAGGGAGTGGACTGCCATTTACCAGAGTGTATATGTCCCACATGTGTGACTCTATAGCCACATGGGCTGCTCAGATGTAATCAAGGAGGAAATGCTGAGCATAGAAACACACTGATAACTGAGCATGTGCACTCTCAGCCCTGCAGAATCTCCAGCTTTAGTGGGGACTTGGGCAGGAGGGAGTGACAGAGAACAGTAGGATCAACCAGGTTTTTTGCAGAATATAGAAAATTAATACCATAGTGACTAAGTGCATATGACCAGCATAGGATACAGCATTTATTGATAGTGTTTAATGATGTGGGTTTAATGACACTTTCAGTGTGGGTCCCTAATGATTAGAAGTAGTTAATGTATATGTTTTCATTTAGACACTTATAGTGAAAAATTTTATATTAACAAAAACATAAATTTTCTTAATTTTTTCATGTTAAAAAGCTGTAATGTTTAATAAAAAATAAAACTTAAAATTATATACATACAGTGTATACATAAATGGAACTAACATATCTTTAAAGACAATGCACTAAGATACTAGGCACTAATAAACCTGTCATACTGAAAAGTAAATGGGTTTCTGAACACAAAGGATTTCATGAAAATTGTGTTATTTTATGTTAGATAGAAAAGATGTAGCAGAGGAGGTACCCAATCAATTTTTTTGTTCTATATTGTTTCAAAATTGCTTGTCCCACAGGTTCTCAATTGAAGACAAAATCTAGGTTATATGGGTCACCAGAGAGATATTGAGGATATATAAGTTAGAGAAACCTGTACACACAGAAGAAAATGAAAACACTGAAGTACGTAATTGACTTAATAATCATTTTTTATCTTCTTTTGGTTATGTTCCATTTATAATAGCTCTGCAGAGAATACACTGACTGGGGATGTCTGCAGAATTTATATGGCTCTTCTTGAGTTTTAGATTAACTGCGAATTACTATGGTATTATTCCTGCTAATACTGCTTCTGACACTACCATCAGGAGATAAAGCAAAACAAAGCAGCAGAGTACATATTGAATGTTTGTCATGCTTAGCTTGACCATTCTAAATCTGTCCTAATTTTCCTAATAGGAATCCATGAGTGTTTCCAATCTATCACACAACATGACATTCCAGGGCTGTGCTGGGGAAGAATACACAGAGTAAAATTGAAGACAAGCCTCTATGTTGGAATTATTGTTTGACAACAATTTATCTGCCTTGACAAAATAAACTAAATAAATATATTAAATGTACAGGAGTAGTTTTATTCTACATGTTTCTATCTGTATAGAGTATTATTTTTGGTGACAGACCCTAGAGAGCTGCTGTAGTTGCCGGAGGCAGGAAATTCTTACACTTGCGTGGATGTCCATTTTGGCTTTTTTTGCAGACAAGAAAAAGCATATTACATATTTCAATAAACACATCATGTGAATACGGTGAGATATAAACAAGCATATGTCATACGTTATAGCAATTGAAAAGTTAGTGTAGATCCTGTCCTGGGTTAGTCTAGAGATGATGTGCCTTAGCGCAGTATATGGTGGAATAATGGCAGAGATTAAAAACTTGAAAGAGAAAGTAGTTGTAACAGGCACAACTAGGAACACCTAAAAAAAAGTGGCGTCTGGAGTCGCCTTTTGCAACAAAGTAGTTCAGAGTGTTGGCCAATGAGTTGATTTAACGCTCTCTAGAGGCAGTTGTGTTTTACCTATTGCAGGCAGCATTAAAATCCTGCCTACTATGAAAAACTGAATAAATATGGAAAATAAGACTCAGAAAAAAATGGCATCACACAGAGACTAAAAAACTGTATGTAGCACTACCTCCGTAGGGGCTGCTGGTTAGTTTTGGGCCTGTACTCTAACTATCAACCCGTTTAAGTTTGGCTCAATTCCCCTTGGCACAACTGGACAATACACTGACTGTGGAACCCACTGGCAGTTGGGAATCACAATGACACCATGCAGCAATATAAATACAGTTAAGCGTTTTTACCTTGTATTGGCCACCTGTCCAATGACACCAGATAAGACTCCACACCAAATGCAGTTTAACCAAGGAATGAGTGTTTACTTGGTGAAGAAAAATAGGCACAGTTAAACATCAACAGTTGACTTCAAACAGGGCCCTGTGAGAGTCAGTGGTATATGAATAAACAATCAGTTTGAACAATGCAAAGTGAAACCTGACCTGAGTAAGTACACAGTGGAGGGATTCCCCCAATGCAATACGTTAGCACTGAAGCACCTCTCCACCAGGCCTCACCCAGCTCTAAGAAATAGAACAGCTATACAACAAGTTCTACTATAGCATGAGTATCTGTGCACTTTGGTTCCCCCTAGCGGGCAATTCCAATGCACGTGTCCTACTATATTAGTTCAGATGGACAAGCTGAATCCTGCAATTGTTCCTTCTGGTTAACAGTAGTCTTCGCTAGCCTTGGTTGGTGCACATTAATAATTTGTAATCCAAAGGAAAATGAAAGAGGAATAAACAGTTAACATATGTGATGAAAGGGACAGATGAATGCTGATCCTTCTCAAGGCGCTAACTTAATCCTGCATGCAGCGTGACTTGGCTTGCGGTACTGCAGATATCAGCAAGCCTAAGTGAATAAGTACAGTTGTGCAAGTTACCTTCCTGCAACACAGTTAATCGTGTTAATGGGCAGGTGCCCTCTCACCACGAGGCCTTGCCCCGCTGGTATCCTCCAACAGGGCCCTCTTGGTTCGCAGCCACCAGACGAGTCGTTGTCCCTGGTCCTCCGCTTGGCCAGTCGCCAGACGTTGGTGGATAGGTGACTCCGGGTACTCAGGAGTGTGGAGCTGTCCCTCTCCCTGGTCCGATCAGCAAGACTGTCGATGGGATCCCTCCGACAGACGGTCCGGCCTCCATCACTTTAGGCCCAGGCTTTTCTGGCCTAAGCACCCTTGCTGCAGGACTCTTGCCGCTTGCAAGATGGCGTCCCAAGAGAAAGAATCCAAGCCCTGCCTCTCCTTTTAAAAGGTCCTCCCAGCAGGCAGTGCGTGGCACCACGCTCCCTCCCAGCAAGTGGCGTTGTGGGTCTTGTAGTCCATTTCTGACCCGTAGCAATAGAGTCTCTGTCTCTCCACACCACAAGATCTGTCATTCATTGTCCTACCATAGCTGAACCCAATAACTTGCAGCGATATGGGGCAAATGGATAATGGAAAGAATTAAGTTCTTATAAGCACAAACTGTAGTCCATGAGCTACGTGCAAAAGTAACACCTTGCTACATGTATATGGCCATCACCATCTGCTTTTATATGATATGATAGATTCAAATCAGATCAAACATTAACTGAATAAAACATTATTATGTAAAGGTCATGCAATTATGGCATCTGTGAGCCAAGAAAATTGGTGAAATAATAATAGCTGTTCTCATAACTTGGAAGAGAGAATTCTGGCAACAGGAAATAGATGGTAGTCAGGCAGGCCTTTCCCATTTGACTGCTAAACATTTCTTTTGGTCCAGTTAGTGCACAGACATGAATGCTAAAATTACAGATCCTGCTGAAAGCTGCAGGACTGGGTAAAGATGCCTTAACTACTTGACTGACTGACAGCTAAAATTAGCAAAAAAAAAATGATATACTTTATATACCTTTTGCTGAAAAATCTATTTGTCAGACCTTAGTATACCAAACAGTAACCCCAGTGTTGTTTTTTTCTGTGGGAGATGGTGACACCGGGTGCCTAAGATATTACCTGTAAATGCACATATGATGAGCAAATATACACACTTATAAGGCAGGGAAGTGAAATGCAAAGTCCATCACACAGTAATCACCACTGCAAGTTGTTGCAGCAATAGCATATTTCTAATCAAGGCATTCTTTTCATTAGGGATGAGCTCGGTGTTCGAGTCGAACATACGTTCGACTCGAACATCGGCTGTTCGATCGTTCGACGAAGATCGAACGATTTGGGCCGTTCGCACCTAATTCGAGTGACGCGAACGGCCCACAATGCACTACGCCATCGCAGTGTCATCCAGGCGCTGTGATTGGCCAAGCATGCACTGTGACCCCGCATGCTTGGCCAATCACAGCGCCGGCAGCGAGGAGAGCAATGATTGGCCACAGGCAGGATGCCTGTGGCCAATTATTGCTGAGGGTGTTTAGTACACGCCCCACACTATAAAAGGCCGCCAGCACGGCGGCCTAGTGTAGTGTGTTCCGGAGCAGGGAAAGAGAAGCATAGGCAGGGACAGTGACATTTTTTTTTCTTGCTTAACCTGGATTCCTTTAGTTTAGGGAAAGAGAAGGATAGGTAGGGAGAGTGTCAGTGTGTTTTACTGTGCTAATCCTTGTTTCTAGGGACAGGGAAGGACAGTGAGGGAAATTCTCCTTGTGCTATACTGTGCTAAAGCATTGATCATCAACCATCTTTAAAAAAACATTTTTTCTAGGGACAGAAAACTATAGGTAGGGAGAGTGTCAGTGTGTTTCACTGTGCTAATCCTTGTTTCTAGGGACAGGGAAGGACAGTGAGGGAAATTCTCCTTGTGCTATAGTGTGCTAAAGCATTGATCATCAACCATCTTTAAAAAAACATTTTTTCTAGGGACAGAAAACTACAGGTAGGGAGAGTGTCAGTTTCTTTCACTGTGCTAATCCTTGTTTCTAGGGACAGGGAAGGACAGTGAGGGAAATTCTCCTTGTGCTATACTGTGCTAAAGCATTGATCATCAACCATCTTTAAAAAAAACATTTTTTCTAGGGACAGAAAACTATAGGTAGGGAGAGTGTCAGTGTGTTTTACTGTGCTAATCCTTGTTTCTAGGGACAGGGAAGGACAGTGAGGGAAATTCTCCTTGTGCTATAGTGTGCTAAAGCATTGATCATCAATCATCTTTAAAAAAACATTTTTTCTAGGGACAGAAAACTATAGGTAGGGAGAGTGTCAGTTTCTTTCACTGTGCTAATCCTTGTTTCTAGGGACAGGGAAGGACAGTGAGGGAAATTCTCCTTGTGCTATACTGTGCTAAAGCATTCCTCATCAACCATCTTTGAAATCCTTGTTTTTTGGACAGTCAGGGAAATTGTCGTTGTGCTATTCTGTGCGAAAGCAATCATCCTCAACCATATTTAGAAATCCTTAAGTAAAGGGACAGAGAAAGACACCTTAAGGTAGCCCTTATTGCTTTTTTCCCATCTCCCTGCAGGCCATCTATTAGAATGTCTGGAAGGCAAACAAGGAGAGGCAGACAGTCAGGAGGCAATAAAAGAGGGCAAGCAGGCTCTGTGTCTGGGGGCAACAGTGCTGGTCGTGGACGCGGTGCATTGTCATCAGCACATGGCCATGGGACACGCTTGTCCTTCTTTTCGGCAGCTGGACATGTTGAGCCACATCATGCCGAAGACTTGGTAGAGTGGATGACCAAGCCCTCCTCCTCCCCCTCATCCTCTCTCACCCAGGCTCAGGGTACTGGCAAAGCAGCTGCCAAAGCGTCCTCTTCCCTGGTATCAATGTCAGACTCATCATCAGTCACTCCTTCCCTAGACCCACCATGTCCTCCTCCTGAGGAGTCCCCCGAACTGTTTGAGCACAGTGTTGGGTACATGCTCCAGGAGGATGCCCAGCGTTTCGAAGGGTCTGATGATGAAACCCAGCTACAGGAAGGCAGTAGCGTGAGAGCAGACAGAGGGGATGCTCAAGAAGGACACCAATCTGGCAGTCATGTTCCAGCAGCTGCAGCATACTGCCAGATTGGCTCCAGTGATGAGGAGGGAGGGGATGATGAGGTCACTGACTCCACGTGGGTGCCTAATAGGAGAGAGGAGGAGGAGGAGGATGAGGAGGAGGCACATCTCCAACGAGGCAGGATGCCCTTTGGTGGCCAGCGTAAGGGCAGTACACCGACGGAATCACACCGCAGAGCTCCGCCTGTGCAGGGCGCTGCCTCTGCCCGTCATTCAAAAAGTTCTTTGGTGTGGGCCTTTTTTGAGGCTAGTGCATCAGATCGCACAGCTGCTGTTTGCAACATATGTCTCAAGCGTATATCGCGTGGCCAAAACATCAGCCGCTTGGGTACCACATGCCTGACCAGACATATGTTGACCTGCCATGCAGCTCGTTGGCAAGCCTACCTCAAAGACCCACACCAAAGAACAAAGCGGACCTCTCCTTGCACCGCATCAGCTGGGATCTCCAACCCCACTATAACTTCAGTCCTCTCTGAAACATGCACTGAGAGGAATGAAGGTGTAGAATTAGGTGTGTCACAGCCAAGTACTTGCGGCCACTCTGCTAGCAGTACACCGACGTCCGATTCTAGCAGGCAAATTTCCCTGCCCCAGCTGCTGGACCGTCGAAAGAAGTTCACTCCCAGCCATCCACATGCCCAGCGGTTGAATGCTAGCTTGGCTAAATTGCTAGCGCTTCAACTGCTGCCTTTTCAGTTGGTAGACTCGGCCCCCTTCCGTGAGTTTGTGCAATGTGCGGTTCCTCAGTGGCAGGTTCCCAAACGCCACTTTTTCTCACGGAAGGCTATTCCGGCTCTCTACCGGCATGTGGAAGGCAATGTCTTGGCCTCGCTGGACAGGGCGGTCAGCGGTAAGGTGCATATTACCGCTGACTCATGGTCCAGCAGGCATGGACAGGGACGTTACCTTTCTTTCACGGCCCATTGGGTCACTCTTTTGGCAGCTGGGAAGGATGCAGGACAAGGTGCAGTAGTGTTGGAGGTTGTTCCACCGCCACGCCTCCAAAATGCTACTACTGGTTGTGACACACCTCTCTCCTCCACCCCCTCCTCTTCTTCCTCCATGGCCTCTTCCTGTGCTTTGTCCTCTGAACCAGCGGTGCTCCGTAGCCGTTCAAGGGGCTACGCAAGTACGCAGGCAAAAAGATGCCATGCCGTGCTTGCGCTGGTGTGTTTGGGGGACAGAAGCCACACTGGGGCAGAGGTCCTGTCTGCTCTGCAGGGCCAGGCCGAGAGGTGGTTGACGCCACGCCAGCTTAAGCCAGGAATGGTGGTTTGTGACAATGGCACCAACCTCCTCTCCGCCCTCCGACAGGGACAACTGACCCATGTGCCCTGTGTGGCTCACGTCCTTAACCTGGTGGTGCAGCGGTTCTTGGGCAGGTACCCGGGCTTACAGGATGTCCTGAGGCAGGCCAGGAAAGTCTGTGTGCATTTCCGCAGATCTTATAATGCCAGTGCTCGCCTGGCTGAGCTGCAAAAGGAGTTGAACCTGCCCAAGAACCGCCTTATATGTGACATGCCCACCAGGTGGAACTCAACGTTGGCCATGCTGCAGCGGCTGCACACGCAGCAGAGGGCCATTAATGAGTACCTGTGCGACTACGGCACCAGGACAGGGTCAGGGGAGCTTGGTTTTTTTTCTCCACGCCAGTGGGGCATGATCAGGGATGCATGCACTGTCCTGGCACCATTTGAGGAGGCCACGAGGATGGTGAGCAGTGACAGTGCATGCATCAGTGACACTGTACCTCTTGTCCACCTGTTGGAGCACACGCTGCGTGGAATAATGGACAGGGCACTTGAGGCAGAACAGAGGCAGGAAGAGGAGGACTTCCTTGCCTCTCAAGGCCCCCTTTACCCAGACAGTGTTCCTTCTGTCCCACCCATCGCACAGGAAGAGGAGGAGGAGGAGGATTGTGTCAGCATGGAGGTGGAGGCTGGCACTCAGCATCATCAGCAGCAGTCTTTTAGGGATGATTTACAGTCCCAAGAAACCAGTGGACTTGTACGTGGCTGGGAGGAGGTGGCTGCGGATCATGTCGTCCTTAGTGACCCAGAGGACTCCGGACCGAATGCCTCAGCAAACCTATGCTGCATGGCCTCCCTGATCCTGCAAAGTCTGCGGAAGGATCCTCGTATTCTTCGGATCAAGGAGAGGGACCATTACTGGCTGGCCACTCTCCTTGATCCACGGTACAAGGGTAAGGTTGCGGACCTTATGTTACCGTCGCAGAGGGAGCAGAGGATGAGACAACTCCGGGAGGCCTTGCAGAAAGGTCTGTGCAACGCGTTCCCAGAGACTGGGAGGTTACAAACTCCTGGTCCTGGACAACGAGTTGCTGAGGCTTCGGCCAGTCAAAGAAGGAGCGGTGGGGAAGGTGGCCGTCTGACCGATGCGTTCAGACAATTCTTTAGTCCGCAGCCCCAAAGTATGATCGGTTCCAGCAACCATCGCCAGCGTCTGATAAACATGGTGCAGGAATATCTAGGGGCAAGGTCAGACTTGGACACCTTCCCCACCGAAAATCCTCTGGCTTACTGGGTCTTGAGGATGGATCACTGGCCAGAGATTGCAGAGTATGCAATTGAGCTACTGGCCTGTCCTGCATCCAGCGTTCTTTCGGAACGCACATTCAGTGCTGCTGGAGGATTTGTCACGGATCACAGGGTGCGCCTGTCCACCGACTCGGTTGATCGACTGACTTTCATCAAGATGAACCAGTCTTGGATCACCACCAGCTACCACACACCTGATGCTGATATAACAGACTAATTGATTTTAACATGTCACATCCCTTCAAGACTGATGCTGATGCTGAGTGCCTGTGCTGTTATGTTGACTGGCTATCCTCCTCCTCCGAGTCCTCAATGATACGATTGATGATGATAGCTTGGAAGATCATTTTTGTTTATGGGTGCCGCCACCAGTGGCTAAGGCCCAATTTTTCAGCCCCTGTTTAACAGGGGCGTGTAATTACAATTTTTGAAGCAATACTTTGCAACAGGGCTCATTGCTGTGCTCCAAGTACAGTATCTGTGAGGGGTTGGAGTGTTGTGCCACCAGTGCCTAAGGCCCAATTTTTCAGCCCCTGTTTAACAGGGGCGTGTCATTACAATTTTTGAAGCAATACATTGCAACAGGGCTCATTGCTGTGCTCCAAGTACAGTATCTGTGAGGGGTTGTAGTGTTGTGCCACCAGTGCCTAAGGCCCAATTTTTCAGCCCCTGTTCAACAGGGGCATGTAATTACAATTCTTGATCTAATAATTCACAGCAGGGCCCATTGCTGCACCCACCAAGAGTAACTCTGAGGGCTTACAGTGTTGTGGCAACGCCACCACCACCACCACCACGAAAGGCCCAATTTTTCAGCCCCTGTTCAAAAGGGGCATGTAATTACAATTCTTGATCTAATAATTCACAGCAGGGCCCATTCCTGCACCCACCAAGAGTAACTCTGAGGGCTTACAGTGTTGTGGCAACGCCACCACCACCACCACCACCACGAAAGGCCCAATTTTTCAGCCCCTGTTCAAAAGGGGCATGTAATTACAATTCTTGATCTAATAATTCACAGCAGGGCCCATTGCTGCACCCACCAAGAGTAACTGTCAGGGCTTACAGTGTTGTGGCACCAGCACCACCATCAAAGGCCCAATTTTTACTAAAACTGTTCAACAATTATATGTAATTACAATTCCTGATATAATAGTTGACAGCAGGGCGTTCCAGCACCAACCAAGAGTAACTGTGAGTGCTTACAGTGTTGTGCCAACACCAACAACTAAGGGGCCTATTTCTGCAGAGTATATACGGCAGGTCCCTACTTTCAAACATCCAACTTACAAACGACTCCTACTTGCAAACGCAAGAAGACAACAGGAAGTGAGAGGAAATCTACCCCTAGGAAGGAAAATTCTCTCCTGTAAGAATTAATATGGGAGAAAGGTGTCTCCTCTGTACTGATGCTTTATCACCAATCCTTGTTTCAAGAAAAACACCACATTTCAAAAACAGTTGTCATTGGGACGGAAAGTGAGGTGAAATGTTCTGAACAGGGGCACAGACAGCAAAACAAATGTTACAGGGGTGATAACCCTTACCTATGTTTTCCAAAAAGTTTAAAAATAGATTTTTGGGCTGGAGCTACACTTAAACAATGTACCTGTTCAAAATTACAAACAGATTCTACATAAGAACAAACCTACAGTCCCTGTCTTGTATGCACCACCTGTATACGGCTGTTCAGAGTATATAGGGCCTTTTTTATTTTATGTGCGGGGTTCCCCTTAATATTCATACAAGACCCAAAGGGGCTGGTAATGGGCTGGGGTAGGGGGGGGGGGGTTGATGGGGTAACTATGCCATTTTTCTTAAAGATTTTCATCCATATTACCGGGACCAGACATTACATTAAAGCCGCAAGCAGTTTTAAATGGCTTTTTTTTCCTTTAGAAGTGTCATTTTGTGCAGGGACAGTTCTAAACACGGGAAACACGTGGCACTTCACAGGCATACTTTAGACACCCCCCAGGTACGATATTTAAAGGAATATTTGACTTTTTTTTTTTCACTTTATGCATCATTAAAATGACTGCTCCCGAAAAACGACCGTTTTTAAAACTTCTTTTTGCATTGATACATGTCCCCTGGTGCAGAACCCGGGTTCCCAAACCCTTTTTAGGACAATAACATGCATAATAGTCGTTATAATTAGCACTTTAGAATTCGAACGTTCGCATCCATTGTATTTAATAGGGTTCTAATGTTCGTACGAACTTTCGGTCCGTTCGCGGGTTCTGGTGCGAACCGAACCCGGGGGTGTTCGGCTCATCACTACTTTTCATGGAGTAACAGGTTCAGGGGCAACAGAGGGCACCACAAGCATGGCAAGTGAGTTGTGGTGTGTGTTGATAGCTACTGTATGTGTGTGATGGTTTTCCAATAGGCAGCACGACATATGCACATAGTACCATGTGTTAAATCTTAAATGCATCAAAAATAAAAATACAAATAAAATCAGCACACGGGACATAACAGTCACAAAAAATGGTAATGCCTCTCCATGCCCCCCATCCCTGCTGCCATAATATTCCAGGTTTGGCAGTAAGTAATAGAACCGTGCAAGCTTTAATAGGCTCTTATCAAGAGTGCCAGACTATGCCGATGCTTTCCGCCCAGCTCCATTCATAGAAGCTGTCAATGAAACAGGATCGATGAATGGACAGAGCTGGGCAGGCACTCTTGATTACAGCCCGTCACAGCTCCCACAGTTCTATTAACCACAGCTGTACTAGACTATTATGGCAGCAGGGGTGGAGGGCATGAACTAAGGAAGATTTCACCTAATAGAAGATTTATCAGCATACGGGGCACATCCTACTGATTATAAGCCATGTCCCTTATGCTGATTTTTCTGTTTTTAAATTTGGCTACATTTAGGCTTTAAGGTGTGTTGCACTGATAAAACAAGCATTTTTACTGCACATATGCAAAGGTGTGAAGCTAGCCTAAACATTTCTGTCTGCTAACATTCAAATTGTAGTCTTAGAGCTAAAGTAAATGAAGTGGGGGGGCAGTATCATGGAGGCTAGTCCTAAACATATACCCTAATAGGAAATGACTGCTGCTGTGAGAGCTGGCAAAGGAGTGCAGCAAATACAAGACATGTGCTGCTAGTACGAAACTCCCAGAAATTCAGGTTTGGGAATATCAAAGATCTAACCAACAGATTGATTAGTTGGGCTGGATTAAAACCAAGCAAGGGAAGATGCATGTAAGAAAAAATAGTTAAAAGAAGGGTTAGAGAAGATTTAAAATTAGGATCTGGGAAGATAGGAGTAGAGTTAGAAAAGATGCAGAAGGAATACACTGAGAAACTAGGGTGCTGTGATTACCAAGAAAAATCGGGTTAATTTATCAGGAACAATAATAAGGTAATAAGTCCATGTGCAAAACATGAAGTAGTATAAATATAACATGTGTTAGCGAATGCAAGACCTCTTTGCGTCAACATTGGAGCAGTGGAATTGCTGATGAATGGCCAAGATTATTATTTAGTAAAACTAACCTAAACCTGATTGGATGCTAGTTATGATTAGATACTATATCCTAAAGCAGGGATCCTCAAACTACGGCCCTCCAGCTGTTGCGGAACTACAAATCCCATGAGGCATTGCAAATCTCTGAGATTCACAGACATGACTAGGCATGATGGGAATTGTAGTTCCTGAACACCTGAAGGGCCGTAGTTTGAAGACCCCTGTCCTAAAGATTATAGTGTAATTATAAAGGATAGAAAATACAAAAAAGGGGAAGGATTGGTCTGTTTGCAAAATTTTATTTCTGACCAGCTTTGAATGAAAATGGGTGAGTACACACGCAGAAGGTAATAACTGTAAAATACTTATTGGGGTTTGTAATTCGTTTTCACTTTAGGCTGTTCTCATATTATCTGCAAAAACCTCCCTCTCAATATCCCCATTACATAGAACAGAGTTGTGTTGTAATTCATAGAATATAGCTGGAAAAGCTGATAACATTGTTTGAGGCTTCAGTTCAGTCAACAGGAAGTAACAAGGACAATTCGGAAAATGTTATTAGCCTGAAAAAACTGATAGACTGTTGTCACCAGAACAAGTGTGGCTATTGAAACATCCTCCTTCTAATCGTGCTTTGGTTTCACTTTAAAATTTGAAATTTTTTCTTCTCTTTCAGTCCCAGCAACAATGTCACCAAAATAAACAAACAGAATACATCTCCTCTGGCTGCCACAAACAAACAAAAAACGTTTTGGTTTTAGATAAACGTAAAGTTCCCAGTTTATTTAAACTGCTTGCCCCTTACCACATGTATAAGGTAACTGTCCTGCAAAGAGTTCTATATTCTATCATTCCTATAACACAATTAACCCAATGCAATAAATTATGTGTAATTAGATTATTAATATTCAGTTTTTTCAGCAGTAATCGATTAGTGGATGGGCAGTTAATATGAGAGTATATATTTTTTTCTTTAGGGAAGGGTGTTACCATTTGAATATATCTAGGGAAGCATAAACCCTTACAGGAAACCTAAGTAGGTAAAGCAATCTTTGGAATCATAACTTCAATGTCTTCAATAAAAGGTGCCATGTGTTTCCAAACTGGCAAAGAGAAAGCAAGTATGCCACCTTCTTTGACATTCCCCACCTTCCCTGCCATTCAATATAAAGAAATCACAATGGCACATTTTACAATCTACATATTATTGTAATGAAAATGGACGGATTGGGTGGGACTTTATCGGTGCAATATGAAATCCAAACCAGAAAATAAAGTTAAAATTTGTCAATGTTTATTAGCAATAAACTCAAATGTAATTTTAGAGTATTGCTAATAAATATTGAATAAAATGAACTTTATTTGCTGGTTTGGATTTCATATTGCACTGATATAGTCCCATCCAATCCATCCATTTTTGTCAAAAATGTAGGGATGAGGTGCTCAAGTTCTATGATGATCTATCCACATTAGACTATATTACATATTATTGGAGTTAAAAAAAGATTGTACAAAATCATATATTTTATACATGTATTCCTAAAAACAATGTTGCAATGTACAGGTATTTTTCTGATACAATTTTTTATAATATGAATATCATATTAAATTATACTCAATTATACCCATGCTAAAATAAGCAATTCATGAAAAATAATGGTGGAAATTTTATAGGCTACCATAGAGCACTTCTGGCTGTAATGCTTTCTGAGTTAAAAGTAAGGAATGGCAGAGTTTTGGCTTCCTTTGATGCATATTTTTTCTGGATCAGTGAATGAAATATATGTGTAACGTGAATAATGGTGAATAGTGGTGATTAATAACGAAAAAAAAAATCTGCAACGTTGAAGTGATTAATATAATAAAGGAGTAAATCATGTAAGACATCAAGACCATTTACAGATTAGATTTAGCACATATGAATCCAAAACATGCAATAACTGAAAGGCTTTTAAAGGTGCAGCCTGGCAAACAAATGAACACACGAGTTGGAAAGAGCAAGCCTCTGTATCAAGTGAGAACATGAGACATTTCTAGAGTTTTCTAGAGCATTATGACTGTTAATGTTTTCAGCACCATCCTGACAGGCAGGAAAGTAGCTATAAGCAGGAACACCACTCATCTAGAGAAGATAGATAAACTATTGGCCTTTAAGCAGTGTAAGATTGGAGGTTGTTATCTCTTGTGGTGGATGCGTATTTCCAGTGATGCAAGCTAGTCAGCAACTCTGTTTAAGGGCATGGTAGCCCATTTTTATTTAAAAGCACGAAAGTTCACAAACACATCTGTAGTATTCACAGGGGGGGTTCCACCATTCCTGTATCTTTCATACTAACAGTAGCCTCGCAGCTTTACCTTCTAGCGATCCAGGCCTTTAGCCTAGGCCTGACAGTCTGTTCCTCAGACCCACACAGTGTCCAAGAGTTTCAGCTTTCTCCTAGCTTCTCCTGGTCAGCACCTTTGTTGCTGTATCACTAACGGTGTCTGCCTCCTGCAGACATGCACCGCCTTTGACTCCACTTCAGAGGATGAGAGTCCACTCGGCTCTCAGGCACACAGACTTCCTCTCTATTGGGTGGAGCCCTGATCCATAATCACCTCTGAACTAAATAGCCCAAGACACAGCTGTTCCATCAGCGTGTCTTTCTTTACCAAATCTGGCATAAACCAACCCTCTTGAAGGTCGCACAAAGTCGCACCCTCACAGCAGGTAAACATGATATCCCCTTGGGGTGGAGTTCATTGGGCCTGAGTCACAAAACATACTGTCCATGTAGTTGTGGCAACCAGTTATTGTTATGGGAAGGTACGGTGCCACAATCCACAAGCATTAAAACAGCTGCAAAGTAAGTGTGACTGGAGTTAACCTACAGCAAGCCAGTTGAGGTGAAACCACTTGGAACTCTTGTTTAGTGTTACAGAAGGATGGGTAGAGCCTCCATGGTGTTGCTATGATAGTGCAAGAATCCCAGTTAGGATACCTGTTTGCTAATTAATTTGCTGCCCCCGCCATTCCTGCAGAAAGGCAACAAGCTAGATCAAGCCACAGCTGGTACACCCATCAATTTCTGGTGGAAGTCATCTAACCTAGTAGTTTGTTCTTGGATTATGGAAGGAAACCTGCCAGAAACATCTACATTCATAGGAAAAGTATACCCAGAAGCTCTAACAGATCATAGCAACATTGCAAACCATGTAGCCATCTGTACGTACAGCTACCTTTCTACAACATAATAAAAGCAATACAAGTCTTTTCAGGTACTCTTATTATATGCATTAGCAATTCCCATTTTAATATATACTGTTAAGCATTACATGTATATTATGGAAATGTATGATATCATTATGCATCATAACAAATTCAAGTGGTCATTGTATTGTGGCATATTTCCATGTTAGACGGCATCTCTGTAGCAGAGTATGTGAAGGTCAGACAAATAATTTGTTGATTTTTCATTGATCCAGCTATATAAAAGGTTTATGTGTGTGGCTGTTTTTTATATTAGTGAATATAACATTGGTTTGAAAGCAGTTTATGGGCTAATATAAAAACATGGGTTGGTTTATATTCTCTATAAACATCATATTAAAACACTTAATCATGAAATACTTATATTGCTGTTCAGTTGAACCATCTCCCAAAAATACCTGAGAGGTAACATATTACTATGCACTTCAGTGGATTCTGGAAATTGACTAAAGACTCTATAAACTAGAACAGACATTTAGAGTTTATAATTTCTATCATATCATATTTGGTTTGGCAACAGTTTTTTAAATGACAGCTCATGCACATACATTATTTAAACAATTTTGACATTCACAGTATATGCGTGTGGTTTAAAGAGGAAATCAGCTTTAAAAAGTGCAACATTGTTACAATGCTCTTTATAGAATGTCATAGCTCCCTTGATTGTGTGTTGCAGTGATACAGCCAATTTCATTTACATGAGCCGATAATGCACAGGAACCCAGGTTCTAATGGATGCTCACTTTTTTTTTTTACACACAGCACACCCCAATGCACAGAGGGTTCACCTATGTGCATCTGGTGTATTAAAATAGAGGTCTGTTTTTTATGCATTGGTGATATGTGTTGGGGCAACATTTGTTTTACCTGACATTACCAGTGACGTAAGTATTGGTACTAGTGGAAGAGTATTTTATAATGATTTTCTTTGTACAGTGTGCAAATGGAGCTTAGAAGCATAAATAGTTACAGTTTCTACGGTTGAAAAAAGACACATGTTCATCTAGTTCAGTCTATTTGTTTGTGTGTATGTGTGTGATTTTTATTCTCTAACAATTCCCATAGCCCTGTATGATCTGCTTCCTGAGGAAGACAACTACATTTTTTTTAAATTGTCAACACTCTCATCTAGTACCACTTTCTGGGGGAGGAAGTTCCACATTTTTACTGCTTTAGCAATAAAGAAAGCTTTCCCCAATCTAAGGGTAAACCTCCATTACTTCAAATCATGGGCGCATGCAGTAGTGTATTTAGTTTTTTTGCTGCCCTAGGCCTGACTAAACTCATGCACCTCCTAATTTAAATATGACCCACCCCTTCCTGCCAATGCCACACCCCTTTCTGTTTAAGACCCGCCCTGAAATTTTCGAGTGGGGACACTAGTTATTAGGGCCTGGGGGGGGGCAATGGATTCCCTTGATTTGCATAGATTTCCTCTCACTTCCTGTTTGGCTATGGGGCAGGAAGAGAAGGGAAATCTCTGCAATGGGACAGGGATGATAAAAATAAACTGACAGGGGCTATAACCCTCCCTTACTTTATCAAAAATGAAAAAAAAAGTGTTGCCTATAGTTCTACTTTAAGCACAAATTTCTGTTAATTTTATGGAGAGGACTAAGAAGATATAACCATGCCAATGGTGCAACAGAAAATATATAGCACATTGAGGAAGGTTTGTTATCCAGGCTGATAGCACAGTCAAAATTAGAAGCAGCTTGCATTACACTAACAGTGTAGCACAAGCTGGCGGAGACTCTTTCTGTGCTGCCCCCTTGCAAAGTGCTGCCTAGGCCTGGGCCTTGTTGGCCTAGGCCAGGATACAGTGTTGGGTGCATGTTCTCTTCAAGGACCTTATTGTAAGCTTGTGATTATATAATTTTCCAAATCTCAAGCAGTAAGTCTCATTTACAAATGTAGGGGTGTTTAAGTGAGAGTTGTGGGGAAAGTGTATTTCATTAATTTTTTTGTAAACATCTGAGGTCAATCCTTTGCTGAAGAGGCCTGATACAGAGATTTGCTTGACTGTCATCAATTTCGAGAATTGTAGTGTGTTAGAGAATGTTTGGGCATAATGTAGGATTTGCAATTGTCTGTAAAATCCTTATTTAGATAGGTCAAACTTATCTTGGAGTTCTGTAAATGAACACAATCTTCTAGTTCTGTCATCCATCAAGTTTTGAAAGTGAAATAAGGTTCTAGTCATCCATGGATGAGACATTTGTGAGGTCCGACTGGGATGAAAGATTAAATAGGAAATCATTTACAAGGGATTAGTCTTATGTTATGCTATCTTATGTCATATACTTTTGTGTAATGCCATAATGCAGAGCCATTTAGAATTTCTATTACTACATTGCCATTCCATAGCATGAAGTTAGGGTTAATTATTGTTATCTCCAGTTTCTCCACATCTCTCCAGTGGTTGTAGGCATATGGCTTAGACAAGGAGAAGAGAGTCCTGCTAGGAAGTATTTGATTGCTTTGATTGCATATAGTACTGATGTGGAGAGCCTGTGGCATTTACAGTTTCAAACTTGTCATTTTAACGGTCACTATTCAACCAAAAAACGTGTTAATGGAGGCTTTCCAGGTGGAGTGCAGGTTTCTAATATCATGGTGCAAGGGAAAGAACTTTCCTTTTGTAAAGAGTATCGTAGGTAGGGGTAATCCACACCAAGATATTTAATAGAGAAAGATTTCCAGGAGTATGGGACTTGTGCAGTTAGATGTTGAGTAGTTTATTTAGGCATGTTGAGTAATTTTATAGCCCCAAAACAATCCAGGGCTTTGAGAGATGTAGGTTTTAGTTAGGATGAGGGGACACCCCTGCTCCATACCATTTGTAATGGGGAAAGGCCTAGAGGTTACACATGAAGTCCTGATGAGGGCCTTTGGTGAGAAATATAGATAGGTGATGGCCTGTAAAAAGGGGCCTAAAACGCAAATGTGGCTAGAGGTAAAGAAGAGAAAAGGCCAATTTAGACTATCAAAGGCTTTTTCTCAAGACTTAGTAAGAGAGCTTCTCTCGTCTTTTTATTATCCAATTTAATTGAGCGTTGGACATGTTTTTTTTTTTTTTTGGTCTTTATTCAATTTGGGAATGATAAAGGATATTTGCATTGTAACAGGAGGGTCACTTTGGACACAGGGTGAGCCAGGAAATAATGGACATTAAGAAATATATCTTGGGCTACCTAAAATGGGTCTGTAATATTTATCCACCATATCCCCAAGGATATCTGTAAAGGACTATTTACTGTTTCTGAACTCAACAGGTTAATTGAGAGATACTGAGGTGTTCAGCCTCAATCACCTGTCTAGTGTAATGCTAATGAATTCCAGCTTCTAGAAGACCTGTTCATTGTTTGTGGTGATGTGGATTGGGGAAATTAAGTCTGTCCTTGTGTGTATTGTAAAGTATCAGACAGTCTGGTGACTATAAAGGTCATGCATAGTCATTCAAACATAAAGGGGATTATTAGAACCTGTTGTCTCCTAGCAGACAGAAAAAAATAATGTGTGGAGTCTTGTAATGTGTGGGTGGAGCTGGGCCATTGTTCATGTTAAACTACTGTGTATTAGATGTATATAAAAGTTACAATGTTTCTCAATAAAATGCATTCGATCTTAGGAAGATACAGAGTGCGTCTCGTTCTTCCAGAAGGATTAATTCCTATGGGAAAGGGTCACCTGGCTGCGGAAGATTGGTTCCTGAATGGGTGTTCAGGAGAGGGAACATCTTATACGGCGTTAACCCCTTCGTATTTGGGGTGCCGTTACATTGGTTGGCAGCAGCGGGATTTTCCCTCCAGTTCCTGGGACACTCCAAACCACCACAGTGAATGACCAGCTATGCAGCCTGCAGGAAAGTCACGCTGAAAGACCTACTTGAGAGCCGAGATAGACCAGAAGAAGGGTGATGCAGGACCCCGGTCAGTTGAAGATTTGTTTCAGCAACGAATTCAACAGCGCTTGGCATTATATGGTGCTAACCCATCAGAGACTGCCATACAGGAAGCCATTAGAGGCATCCAGCTGCAGGATGCGCGAGAAAAGAGAGAACTAGAGCGACAAGAGAGAGAACGAGAGCGACAAAAGAGAGAACTAGAGCGGCAACATGAGCGGAGAATGGCGGAAATACGGCAATCGGAGACAACACCTAAAGAACCAGCCGCCATGGAAGAGGAATTCGGAAGGAGGTTGCGAGAGATGCAGATACAGCATAGAGGACCAGTATCAGAGGAGGTCCTGCTGGGATGGTCGGATTCGATCCGCTGCGAACTCTGGAAGAAAGTGCTAGCTCTCAAGCAGCAACACCAGGGAAAGATTCTCCCCTCCATCTATGTAAGGTACTGGTCGCAGTATGAAGTACGAATGCCGTTATTGGGGGAACAACCAAAGCAGGAGTGGACAGCTGAGTTAAGCAGGCTGATCCGGGCAGAGATGCGGTTGGATGAGAGCTACAGAGCCCTCCGGTGGTATGTAGCCCAAGAGTGCCCATGGTCACCGGATGACAGCCCCACAGAAGGCTTTGACTATGATGGCCTGGGATTGTTGTATTGGGGGCTGTCCAGTGACCCTGACTTTGGGAGTGATCGGGAGTGGCGTTTGGAGGAAATAATGGAGCACAGAGCGAAAACTGAATGTCTCGGAAGGGCACTGGGCAGAGGAAGATTTGGAATTTCTGGCCGTTCAGGAATGGGAGCTGGAGATCGCCTACAGACAGCTGCTAGAATCTGCTCAGCAGCAGGGTGGTGCTACCTTTGCCTGGGACTATCAGGAAGTACCAGTTGACAACTATGAAATCCTGGCTGAAGAATCAGCAGTGGAAAATCTGAAGATTGCCATCCCTAAAGCCAAAGTGAATGATACGGAGTTCCAGGGAGCTAGCCTGGCTGAAGAATCGGCAGTGGAAAATCTGAAGATTG
Organism: Rana muscosa; assembly: GCA_029206835.1. Lineage (NCBI taxonomy): Eukaryota > Metazoa > Chordata > Amphibia > Anura > Ranidae > Rana > Rana muscosa. The sequence goes on along the minus strand of CM055117.1, from coordinate 805,874,516 downwards.
CCACCCTTAAAGCCGAAGAGGATGATATGGAGTTCCAGGGAGCTAGCCTGGCTGAAGAATCGGCAGTGGAAAATCTGGAGATTGCCATCCCTAAAGCCGAAGTGGATGAGGTGGAGTTCCAGGGAGCTAGGGCAGTTGGCTCATCCCCCCAGCCACAGATTACAGAAGGTATGGATTTAATGGGCTGTTCAGAGGATGTTATGGACTATGCATCGCCCCCTCAAGTACTGGCAGCAGGACAGAGTACTGCAGACCCCTGCTCTACACCCGTGGCAGTTTTGGAGGCCCGAGGTGAGAAGGTGATGGTTCCTCTTTCCCAGGGGATTTCAGAGATGCAGGGAGGAGAAGCAGCCCTTTTCCCTCCCCAACAGTTAGCCAGAGCAGATGGTGTGAAGTCCCCAGCAGAAGTGCTGGCAACAGGGCAGAGTGATAGCAACCTCTGCCCAGCACCGGAAACAACTGTGGAGTTTCTGGGAGCCGGGGCAGTTGGCCCCTCTCTCCAGCAACAAGCTGAGGTGGTAAAGCTTTTACCCCCAGCTGAATCACTGGCAGCAGGGCAGAATGCTACTGGCCGCTGCACACAACTGCCACTTGAGCGGATATCGGTGGATGGGACTGCGGTCTCCACTCACAGCAACCCAGCACAAGAGCTGGCAACAGAGCAGAGTGCCGCGGGCCTCTGCTCTCAACTAACAGAAGAGGGAGTTCTGGTAGTACTGGATGGGACTTCGGTCCTCACTGACACAACCCCAGAAAATGGTGTGACACTGGGACAGGAGGATGTCAGCCTTGCTTTGCAAGCACGGGGGGATTTTCACCTACCACAAGTGGATGGGACTTCAGTCTCCACTTGTATACCCCAGGGATGCCGGGCAGTCAACCCAGATCTCCAACAGCATGACGGACTGAGCCCAGTCACCCTGTCTTCTCTCCAGCGGCTGAAAGGACTCCAGGGAGAAGGGCCAGTCCAGGCCTCTCCCCAGCGGCGGGTATGTTCTCTGAGAGAGGCAGAGGTTGGCTGGGTAAGTAATGCTCTGTTTGGAGCAATTTATTTGGGGTACTGTGTGGATACCGGCATTAGAGGAATGGACCTATGGACTAACTTTGGAGTCAACCCGTCTGGGGTCGCCTCCTCTGTTAGTCTCCTGCCGAAAGGGGAGATGTGTGACAGGAGGGTCACTTTGGACACAGGGTGAGCCAGGAAATAATGGACATTAAGAAATATATCTTGGGCTACCTAAAATGGGTCTGTAATATTTATCCACCATATCCCCAAGGATATCTGTAAAGGACTATTTACTGTTTCTGAACTCAACAGGTTAATTGAGAGATACTGAGGTGTTCAGCCTCAATCACCTGTCTAGTGTAATGCTAATGAATTCCAGCTTCTAGAAGACCTGTTCATTGTTTGTGGTGATGTGGATTGGAGAAATTAAGTCTGTCCTTGTGTGTATTGTAAAGTATCAGACAGTCTGGTGACTATAAAGGTCATGCATATTCATTCAAACATAAAGGGGATTATTAGAACCTGTTGTCTCCTAGCAGACAGAAAAATAATGTGTGGAGTCTTGTAATGTGTGGGTGGAGCTGGGCCATTGTTCATGTTAAACTACTGTGTATTAGATGTATATAAAAGTTACAATGTTTCTCAATAAAATGCATTCAATCTTAGGAAGATACAGAGTGTGTCTCGTTCTTCCAGAAGGATTAATTCCTATGGGAAAGGGTCGCCTGGCTGCAGAAGATTGGTTCTTGAATGGGTGTCCAGGAGAGGGAACATCTTATACGGCGTTAACCCCTTCGTATTTGGGGTGCCGTTACATGCATGTTCCTCAGTATTGACATTTTATTGAGAAATGTAACCATAAGTGGTAAGAGAGTTTATGAGCTCTATTTACAAAGTGTTATCTTACCTCATCCAAGTATGCGGTAAGATTACCGCACAGCGTTTTTACCCAAAAACATTTGAATTCACAAAAAAATGCTACTAAAATACCGCATGCGTTATTTTATGAAGTCATGTGGTATTTTACACCCTGTTCCAAATTATTATGCAAATTCTATTTCAGTGTCACAAAGATTAAATATTTTGTTTTTCAGTTTAACTCATTGATGGCATTGTGTCTCAGGGCTCTTTTGATCACTGAAAACAATCTCGGACACCTGTGATAATTAGATTACCAGGTGGGCCCAATTAAAGGAAGAACTACTGAGGCCTGGTTCACACTGGTCCGACAAACGCTCCGACATTGGGAGCTCATGTCGCATGACGTGTGAAAATCAATGTTTCCCTATGGGAGCCGTCTTAACTGGTCCGACACATGTCGGTCCGACTTTGAGAATGCTCCCTGTACTACTTTGGTCCAACTTTGATCCGACTTCAGCCCATTGACTATCATTGAAGTCGGATCAAAGTCGGACCGCAGTCTTGCATGGTCCGACTTTGGCATGCGACTTGTGCTGTGCTGCTCTTGAGGGGGAACTCTACGCCAAATTTTAAATAAAAAACCGGCGTGTGTTCCCCTCCAGAGGCATACCAGGCCCTTAGGTCTGGTCTGGATTTGAAAGGGCACCCCTATGCTGAAAAAACGGCGTGGGGATCCCCCCAAAATCCAAACCAGACCCTTATCCGAGCACGCAACCTGGCAGGCCGCAGGGGAAGAGGGGGGACGAGAGAGCGGCCCCCCCTCCCTCCTGAACCGTACCAGGCCACATGCCCTCAACATGGGGGGTTTGGTGCTCTGGGGCAGGGGGGGCGACCTGCGGCCCCCCCACCCCAGAGCACCCTGCCCCCATGTTGATGAGGACAGGGCCTCTTCCCGACAACCCTGGCCGTTGGTTGTCGGGGTCTGCGGGCGGGGGGCTTATCGGAATCCGGGAGCCCCCTTCAATAAGGGGGCCCCCGGATCCCGCCCCCCCCACCCTATGTGAATGAGTATGGGGTACATCGTACCCCTACCCATTCACCTGGTGGAAAAAAATTGCAATAAAAAAACACTACACAGGTTTTTAAAGTAATTTATTACACAGCTCCGGGGGTCTTCTTCCGACTTCCGGGGGTCTTCTTCCGTCTTCCGGGGTCTCCGGTGTCGTCTCCGCGCTCTCCGGTTCTTTCTTCCGCCGGGCCTCCGTTAACTTCTTTTTAGCTCTCTTGCTAACAGAGGCCCGGTCTTCCCGTTGTCTCGTCCGGCTCTCCGTTGTCCTTCTGCCGGCCCCTCCACTAACTTCTTCGTAGCTCTTTCGCTAGTGGAGGGGTCGGTCTTCCCGTCTTCGCCGTCGGCGTCTTCTTCCCTCTTCTCCTCCTCGATGTTGGCGCGTCGCTTCCTCCCGCTGTAATACTGGCTCTCCGCTCCGCTCCGCATTAATATAGGCTTCCCATGACGTCACAGTCACATGTTCCCATGACGTCACAGTCACATGCTCCGGGGCCATGTGCCCCGGAACATGTGACTGTGACGTCATAAGAAGCCTATATTAATGCAGAGCGGAGCGGAGAGCCAGTATTACAGCGGGAGGAAGCGACGCGTCAACATCGAGAAGGAGAAGAGGGAAGAAGAAGCCGACGGCGACGGGAAGACCGACCCCTCCACTAGCGAAAGAGCTACGAAGAAGTTAGTGGAGGGGCCGGCAGAAGGACAACGGAGAGCCGGACGAGACAATGGGAAGACCGGGCCTCCGTTAGCAAAAGAGCTAAAAAGAAGTTAACGGAGGCCCGGCGGAAGAAAGAACTGGAGAGCGCGGAGACGACACCGGAGACCCCCGAAGTCGGAAAAGACTCCCGGAAGTCGGAAGAAGACCCCCGGAAGTCGGAAGAAGACCCCCGGAGCTGTGTAATAAATTACTTTAAAAACCTGTGTAGTGTTTTTTTATTGCAATTTTTTTCCACCAGGTGAATGGGTAGGGGTACGATGTACCCCATACTCATTCACATAGGGTGGGGGGGCCGGGATCCGGGGGCCCCCTTATTGAAGGGGGCTCCCGGATTCCGATAAGCCCCCCGCCCGCAGACCCCGACAACCAACGGCCAGGGTTGTCGGGAAGAGGCCCTGTCCTCATCAACATGGGCAGGGTGCTCTGAGGTGGGGGGGCCGCAGGTCGCCCCCCTGCCCCAGAGCACCAAACCCCCCATGTTGAGGGCATGCGGCCTGGTACGGTTCAGGAGGGAGGGGGGCCGCCCTCTCGTCCCCCCCTCTTCCCCTGCGGCCGGCCAGGTTGTGTGCTCGGATAAGGGTCTGGTTTGGATTTTGGGGGGACCCCCACGCTGTTTTTTCGGCGTAGGGGCGCCCGTTCAAATCCAGACCAGACCCAAGGGCCTGGTATGCCTCTGGAGGGGAACCCATGCCAGTTTTTTTAATTTAAAATTTGGCCTGGAGTTCTCCCTCAGGATTCATACCAAACACAGTGCCTGATATTGGCGGGGATCCAAGTCGGATCCCCGTTCATTGAAAGTCGGACATATGTCGGCCTCATGTCGCAGGGCAAAGTCGGATCCAAAGTAGGACAGATGTCGTGTCGCACTAGTGTGAACCCAGCCTAAGGCCCCTTTCACACAGGACGGATTCGTGAAGATCCGCCCCGTGAACCTCCGCTTGGTCAGCTGGGATCGCTCCGCTGATCCCCGCTAAGCTGGCGGATGACAGGGCGGTCCCCGTACAAAATAACCCACAATCTAGATCCATTGTGGGTTCAAATCGAGTTAGAGACCTCTCACAGAGAGAAACTAAATGGATATTTCTTCTTAAAAGTCTCCACCCAAGGGGGTTGAACATTGAACTCGATTTGAACAGTTTTATCAGTAATTTTGAATTTTTTACATTTTAATGATTTTTTGGGAAATTAGCGGTTTAATGTATATGTATATGCATGGATGCACAATATGTGTGCATGCATGCACATGATACACTTTGTGATATCATATAGATGTGATATAGTAAAGCTTTCTTCAAGAGACATTTTAACTTTCAATATACAGTTCTTCTATGAGGCTTATACCTATAGGGTTGAGACATATATACAAGAATTGTTCTTGACCTAATTATCTGCTTGTTTATATACAAGAATGGTTCTTTACCTAATTATCTGCTTGTTTAATTTATTTTATATGCTTTCTGCATATTTGAACATTATGATCAATATATTAATTTTAAAATTTTAACATATTGGTAAATCATCCTCATTTGTCAGTTTGTCTATGCCATTTGTGGGTGATTATTAGATACATTTTATAAAGATGCATATACAAGTAAATTTGAATATATGGCATTTTAGGTTTCCGATGGTAATGATCCCGCAGATGTTTTCTGAGATTGTATGCAGATTGCACTATTTTTTAACAATGTAGGTGCGCTAATGCTTCCTATGTTTGCTGCAGAAGGGGTCATGCCCGATGTATTGCAGTCATGGGGACGACAAGCGCGCACTTGCACAGTAGGAGACACGCCCGTGACCTATCAAGGATGGGGTATAAAGAGGGAGGTGCTAGTCCATGTAGCCAATCCCATTGGAAGAAGTCCTATGCGACAAAACTAGTCTGGGAGAAGCTACACGGCGCTCTTTTACAGTGAGTAGCGTTCGGATTTTTCGACCGCTCATCGAATATTCAGTCCGATGTTTGGGTGGAAGTCTGCTGTGTTTTCGATTGGAGTGGAGAGGCAGGCATACGTGAAGGAGGGTGAGACACACATAGTTGGTCGGTCCGCCGAGACCGCAATACATCGCGGCTACCTGTCATATGCCTGTCTGGCGTTTTGAAGTGTTTTTACTGAAGTGCCTAACTTTAATATACTAGATGTGAGTGAAACCATTGAAGGTTACCTGTGCTGTGTTATTTTAATAAAAGTTTTTACGTACTTCACTATTGGAGGCATTTTGTTTTTTCATGTGGGATACTTGACTGACCTGCTTAACATCGTGTTGGATCTGTCTTTGATACCCTGAGGGGTGATTAAGCTGTAAGGCCAAGCATGAGAGTGCGAGGCATATCCTATTGGTGAGTGCAAGTCCTTAGGGAGTGGAATCACTAATCACGTTGGTGTGGTGAAGGTTTATTCAAGAGAACACAGGAAGAATTTTTGTAATTTTGAAGTCATTATATTTGGAACACCTGTTTCACTGATGGACTTTCTTTAAAATATTTTTTACAGCAATTGGTTTGAAAACACCATTTGAAAGCTATGGACACTAATTAATGTATTATTTGTATGCACATATATTTTCGAGTGTATATGTTTATATATATATATATATTCACATTTATATATAATTTTCACATATATGTACACCTTTATATAGGATATATATAATTTGTAAATATTTAGATCTGTGTTGTGATACACAAAGCGCTACTAATTTTGGTTATTCAAATTTATTTTTCAATCTAGATCCATTGTCAGTCACGATGCCCACCTCCACCGCCGACCCGAGAAAAAAAAAACTCCGCTCCCGACGAAGGCTCCTGCCGAATGACAGCTCTGCCACCTCCTGCTGCTGAAGAAACTGAAGAAACTAAGGGATGCTGGGTTGATGGTGCCACAAAGGAGCAGGGACACCTGGTGACATCACAGGGTGGCCCTGCCCCTTTGCTTATTTAACAGAGGGAGGCGGTGGAGCTGTCATTCAAGGGGAGCCTTTGTTGGGAGCAGAGCTTTTTTTTTCCGGGTCAGTGGTGGAGGTGGGCATCATGATGGATGATGGCTGTACACCGGGGGACTTTGTTTTTTATTCACTTTTGAGCACTTTTGTTTTTTATTCACTTTTGAGCACTTTTTTGGTGAGTGAGTAGGGGTACTATGGACGCCTACTTGTTAAAGGGCACTTCCAGATTCTGATAAGCCCCCACCTGCAGACCCCCACAACCACCGGCCAGGGTTGTGGGGAAGAGACCCTTGTCTCCATCACATATTAGAGAGTTGTTGGAACACAAGTGGTTGCTTTCCAATTTAAGGGGCTGGCTTCCTTTTGTCTATGGGATGTTTATCTAGACAAAATGAGTTAGGTAAATTAAGGTCTTCACTAATAAATAGAAATGTGTGGTCAAACTGAAAGATGCATTTACAAACTTTTGTTAAGAGGGCAATTTGATTGGTATTGGGTGAGTATAGCTTGCAAAGAGTAAGATCTGTCTTTCCAAGAGCTATAAGTATCTCACAGTGACCCATTTTGTCAATGATAGAGCTAACCAGCTGAAATGGGGAGCCTGTTTCTTTCAGGATCACAAGCTTTTTTGTTAGAAGCTAGGTATATTTTAGAAATATATCTAGAAGCACCACTTGAACTCCGACTCGGAAAGGGCTAAATGTATTTTAGTATTGTAATTCAGGTGCTTTACATTCAAATAAAATATCCCAACCATAGTGATGACAGAATAAGACTACTTACATTACTTTCAGTAGCCTTTTAGCAATTGGGTGGATAATATTGGCTAAGATATGGAAAAATAAACTTTAAATGTAACCTTAAATGTAAAAACAATTACTAAATTAAAGAACAAGAGAACTACTACACTGTACTTCGAAAAATAAAAACTTAGTAAGTCTGTTATATTTTAACCACCTTTAACAGTAAAAGTATCAGTTACATGGTTAAGATAAAACATTTAACACTTAAATCATGTTAGCTTAAAGCGGAGTTCCACCCAAAAGTGGAACTTCCGCTCATCGGATTCCTCCCCCCCCCCCCTCCGGTGCCACAATTGTCACCTTTCGGGGGGGAGTGGGGACAGGACACCTGTCTTTGACAGGTATACTTTCCCACTTCCGGGAGTCCGGGCCACGGCCTGTGACATCAGCACGGGGCTCCCTCCTCCTCCCTCCTCCCTCCCCCGGCTGCCGGGCCAGTAGGAGAGAGGAGTGGGCCTCGCGCATGCGCAGTAGGGTTCCCGGCGTGAAGATGAAAGGCTACACTGCTGGGTACCATTACCCGCAATGGCGACGGCAGCACCCGTCAGCCGATGGAAACATCAGCTGCGGGTGCTGACATCGCTGGACTCCAGGACAGGTAAGTGTCCATTTATTAAAAGCCAGCAGCTGCAGTATGTGTAGCTGCTGGTTTTTAAATATTTTTTTGGGGTGGAACACCGCTTTAAGTTTGGATTTAATTTGTCAGTCAAGTCCATCTAAATTTGCAAGTATATCTATTTCTACCCTCTCCAACACATGCGCATTGGTGGCTCCATCACTCCTCTAAAGAGTGGAGACACCCTAAAACAGGAAGTGTGCTATGGCCAGATCACCAGGTAAAAATAAAGAAAAAAAATGAAAAATTGCAGCCACCCCATTTAAAGCGGGGCTAAAATCTACATATAAGTATGCTTTCAACCACTGCCCCCTCCTTATACCCCTATTAACTCTATTTTGCCTGCAAAAAAAGATATGTATAAGTACCTTTTTTCAGCTCTGGCCTAGTCAAGTGATGCAAAAGGTCAGCTCCCTGTGTCATGGAGAGCTCAACAATGGGGCTGAATTCTGGGAGCCGTAACATCAGCCACTGGCTTCCATTGCCTATCCATTGTCGGTGTTCCATGCCACAGGGAGTCAGAGCTTATGCATCAAGACCCCAGACAGGAGCAGATTGAAATAAGGTATATACAGTACATAGATCTTTTTTATCAGCACTATACAGCATAACAGCATAAAGTAGAAGGAGAAGAGAAACAGTGGTTTTAGACATATTTATGTAGCTTTTACTTCCACTTCAAGAATTGATAAAATGCAATATATAACATTTTTGTTTCTGGGTTTAGATTTATTTAAAAAAAAGTACAGTGTGTATTTAAAGTGTTTTTTAAAGCAAATCATTTATGCAAAGTCTCTTACTTGGGGATCCTGCCAGTAGCAGCACTTCCTGTTTCAGGCTAATAATGTAAAGCAATTACATCAAGATTAGTATCAGCATTGTCAGCTTGCCATGTGCACTCCCACAATGGTCTGTTGGTATTCATGTGCAAACCTGTTAGGCACCCTAAGGTCCATCTGTTGGTGCTGTCAGCCTGGAAGTCTTGTTACTGACAGCATTTCTCTGGGTAAGAAATTCAGATTCAAGAAAACTCTTTGCATAAGAGCACTATATTCTCTTCTTCTCCTTGTCTCCTTTCTATCTCCATTATTTCCTCATTTTATAAACTTTGTTCTTACTCTCTATCTTTTCCTTCTTGGAATATCTTATTCCATTTTTTAATAAAGGGCACTATATTCTCTCCTACATGTAAGACCATACGGCTAACCAGTTTCAAGACCTAAAGGGGTGGAGGGTTTGGGAGACCATTATCTCATACATATGACATTGCAAGGGGCACAACTGGTGCATAATCTCTTATTAAAGCTACAATGTAACAAAGGCTACTGCCATTGACATGTATTGTGTGTGGTTTTAATTGTATACCATATTATTTTTTATAGATTAGCTTTCATACTCTCATGTCTCAGAGATTTCCTACAGTTTACTGTATACAGATACTGTTGCATTCTGTTAACGAAATTAATTTAAAAAAAATATTGTAAAAGAAGAAAATGGTGTACAGTGACATGTGATACCAACCATACTGAAAAATAGATTTGGCGTTTACATACATTTTAAACAACTCAGAGAAGCACTCACACAGAGAAGTGTATTACATTATATAATGTTAAAAAAGATACTGGCACAAAATGGGATTTTTTTTAATTACTTTAAACAGGGACCCTACACCATCTATAGGGAAGAAAATGTAATAAAAGTAAATTTTTCAATATTTTGCAATACCAATAATTGCAAAACAGGAGCATTTCAGACATAAGGCTAGTGATATTGAACTTGTCATTCTGGGAAAAGTAACAGAATCTCTTTACAATCCACTTTCTCGGCTACTCACATTTACCTTCTGAGCACACCCCAACCAACCAGTTAGCTAACTGTTGTCCCAAGAATAAGGCCTACTACAAGCTCCACATCAAAGATTTCACAGGGCTAGGACACTTCCCTCACATGAGAGTGAAACTCCACTTTTGTTGGGATTAAAAAACAATCCTCACCAGTTTTTTTTGCAAACCAAAAGGGTTCCTTTTGGATTGCAATAGGAGAAAGGTCACTCCAGTAACTGACTGTTGAGCATGTAGTATTTTTTACTATAATTACATATCATTCCTGGATGAGTTCTGTAAACAATCAGTTTACATAATGTATCCAGTTTTTGTATGATTGTTTTTGGAAACAGTTACCCTGAAGTTTTGCTTTGCCTTCTTTATGCACCAAAACCTCCTGAAACCATTTACTCAAATAATTTTAGCTGCATCGAAAATGAAAAAAACATCTGCAGCTTAAACTTGATGGACGTGGCTCTTTTTAATCCTAATAAACTATGCAAATATAATGTCTTATTATGGTGGTAAAGTATTATTGTACAGCAATCTAGGGAGTTTATTTATTCTGCTCGTCTGCAGTTAAACACGCAAAGGTGCCAACAGAGGGACAAGAACATAAGGGCAGTGGAATCTGCTGAATAAGGAAATATGCTCATTGGATCAAAGGTCTAATGAAGCAATCAAGATCCTGCACAGAAAACGTTTAGATTTAATAAAAAGATCTTGGTCTGCGAGTCCTTATCAATAGGATTTATACAAGCTAACTTAAAGAAAGGCATGTAAAGTGCATTAACCCTATAGCAAGCAGATTTGATCCTTATCTGTCATGAATATTTACACTTAGGCCTCGTACACACGGCCGATTTTCTCGGCAAGAACCAGCAAGAAACTTGCTGGCAGAGAGGTCTTGCTGAGTAAATCGGTCGTGTGTACGCGGCTATCGGGTTTCTCGTCGAGAAAACCGACAAGAAACCTCGACGAGAAAATAGAGAACCTGCTCTCTATTTTCTCGTCGAGATTCTCGTCGGCATGTTTCTCGACGAGAAAAGTGAGTGTGTGTACACTTACCTGTCCTCCCGGAAGCCCGCGCATGTTCGAAATGAATTCGACGCATGCGCGGTAGCTTCCTAGGCATACGTAGGGTATACCAAGATGGCGGCGACGGCATCGAATGTGACAAGCGCATGCTCGTCGTAGTCGATGACGTCACCGCGTACGCTCCATTCAAAGAACCGCAGGTTCTTTTAAACGAGCGTGTGTACACTCGGCCGGGACAAGTTTCTTGTCCAAGAATCTCGTCGAAAAAAACGACATGTGTTTTTCAACGAGAATCTCGGCCGTGTGTACGAGGGCTGACTTTCAATTTTTCATACTTTTAGTATCAAAAGTGAGGTCCGAAAGAGGTAGCCAAGGCACTGGCGAGTCATAAGTAAAGAGCAAAACAGAAAAGTCACAGCAATGTGTTACAGCCCACAATCAAATTGCCATCACAAATAACATCAGCCCCATATGGGGCGTAATATGATTTTGACATCAAACGCTTTGGAAAAGGTTTACCACTCCTAACTAAAAGTGCAATACTCCAAAGATAACAAAAATAAAAAAAGAGAGCAGTAGAAAGAAGTAAGAACATGGAAGAAGAGAACAAAGGGGGGGGGGACCAAAGAAGAGGAGGAAAGGGAAACCCGGAGGGAAAAAGCAAAATGTGTCGGTCAAACGAAACTGCACAAAGCATGGCCATGGTCACTACAGCTCAAGACCAAAGATACTGCAGACACCATCACCATCTGAAGCAAGAGCATGCTCCAATGCAACGGGCAACTGCCAAAACTCCAGCCCTACAAAGGCTCCGCAACAATGAAGAGCATAGACAAGATGACTAACTGTTCTCAGACTCCGCAGAAGCCTACTCGGATAATTGTCGCCATATGTTAACAGTTTCTGCACTCATTCTTTCATGTTAATACACACCTTTATGTTCATATGTTGTTTGATGTTCCTCCTGCTGTGACGTGTGGCCTTACAAGGATCCATTACAAAACTCAGACCCTTACCACCAAGCTGGCCAACATTCCTTCTCTTATATGGTCCCTGAGTACCGACACTAATATTCCCACACCCATATCCCAATATGTATTTTATTCCCCTATATCCGGAGGTGACAACATAGCCCACAACTATGTGGGAAATGTAAGAATTTTTGATCTACAGGAAACTGTTAGCCATATCCCTCATGTATACCTCTGGTCCTGGAGGGCCATTTGTACTCGAATAACCTTGATGGTATATGCCTATTGCTCATCTGGTCAGATCCATAATGTGACACTAATACGATGTAAGGACTCCATGAGGATGTTGGTGATCTCCGGGGATTATGTGATTGCTTTCTTCTACACCGTTTGATAGCTCGCTAACCATATATATCTTACGTTCCGTACACCCCCTACCCATACCCAGCTCAAAACAACAGGCAATGTTGCAGCATATGTATTGTAAATGCTTTTTTTGTAGATCTAACAAATGCTTCTGTTCATAGCTATACACACCCTTTACTGGGGAGGACGGCTCACAGGTTGTATCGCCGGTTTACCCAATCTGCAGGCAGTCTGCTGATTTATTAGCTCTGATAGAAATCTCACTTAAAGGCTCCCACCATGCGCATAAAGCATACTCTGTCTTACATGGTTCCTAAGGTCAAGGAGCATATAAAGAAAGGGGGGGAATAAAAAGTGGTAAAGAAAATAATATTTATGACCACTGGTGTGGCCCTGTGAGGAGCCTTCCTCTACATCACGGTGTTTTAGGCATCTTTCAGGTTTATTGATGCATGAGATCTTCAACGTTTGTTACATCCTAAATGTGTTAACTCACATTATACCGCACAACATTCTCGGCTTCCTGCTAAGCGAATAAGACACAAACTATACGAACCACCTTCTTACTATATTGTGATAATTTTGGTCCTATGTCATACTAGGAAGATGGTCACCAGTCATCTCTTTGACCGTCAGAGGCCTGGGCGCAACGTTATGACGTCACGCCGGGTTCCCGTATGTAAACAAAGCCGTGATCTCGGCTGTCAGCATGAGATCGGTGAATTTTTTTTACCAATCTCATGCTTTCCAGCCTGGAGGAGATATGTGGGGTCTTATTGACCCCGCATCTCTCCATAAAGAGGACCTGTCACAATAGATTCCTATTACAAGGGATGTTTACATTCCTTGCAATAGGAATAAAAGTGATCAAAAAAACAAAAAAACAAAAAGTAAAAAAAAAGTGTAAAAAAAAAAAAATAATAATAATAAAAAAAATTAAAACGCCCCTGTACCCGGTAGCTCGCGCTCAGAAGCGAACACACACGTAAGTCCCGCCCACATATGTAAACGCCGTTAAAACCACACATGTGAGGTATTGCTGCGTGCGTTAGAATGATTGCAACAATTCTAGGACTAGACATCCTCTGTAATGCAAAAATGGTAACGTGTAAAAAAAATTAAAGCATCGCCTATGGATATTTTTAAGTACTGAAGTTTGGTGTCATTCCATGAGTGTGCGCAATTTTAAAGTGTGACATGTTAGGTATCTATTTACTCAGCATAACAACATCTTTCACATTATACAAAAGAATTGGGCTATCTTTACTGTTTTGTAATTCTTTTAATTCATGAAACCATTTTTTTTTACAAAAAAAAGGCGTTTGAAAATTTATTGCGCAAATACCGAGCAAGATAAAAATTTGCAATGACCGCCATTTTATTCCCTAGGGTGTCTGCTAAAAAAACATATATAATGTTTGGGGGTTCTAAGTAATTTTATAGCCATAAAATTATGATTTTTACATGAAGGAGAGAAGTGCCAGATTAGGCCCTGTGCTGAAGTGGTTAAAGATATAATAGTTAAGGTTGTATGATGTTATGCTCCCTATCTGTTAATGTATCCCTGTTTGGATACAGCCTCAAGAGAAGAAGAGGAACTATATTCTATCTGGTCATGACCTTCACATTTGCTTTCACCAGAGACACATTTAGTATGTGTACATAATAGCAGGGGGAAAGAAAGGGATTTTCACGGTGCTGTCTGTAGTAGTAAGAAATTCAAATACATTTAGAATAAAAAATTCAAGTATTTTAACCCCTTAACGACCGCTCACTGTACATATACGTCGGCAGAATGGCACGGACAGGCAAACTCACGTACCTGTACGTGCCTGCCTTCGTATGGGTGGGGGGTCCGATCGGACCCCCCTCCGGTACAGTGAGCGGCCGGGATCGCTTCGGGAGCGATCCGTGATGAGGGGGCCGCCATTCGTTTCTGGCCACCCCCTCGCGATCGCTCCCGGCGAATGAAAAGCTTCCTCTGCCTGTGTAATGTTTACACAGGCAGGAGGAAGTGATGTCATCTCTCCTGCGGCGCTCACATATACCGAGTGCCGTGGAGAGAAGACACACAGGTTAGTGCACTAAACAGCACACTGACATCAGCACACATAGGCACACGATCGCCCCCCCAGATCACCCCCCCAGCCCCCAGTCACAGTGTCACTGATTGCAGTGACCATTTATTTACTGACCACTGCAATCAGTGACATTTGTGACTGTAAAAGTGTCAGGGCAGTTAGTTTTAGGTCCAGTGTAGCCCCCTAACCCCCCCTAATAAAGGTTTAACCCCTTGATCGCCCCCCAGGTAACCCTTTCACCCCCTAGCACCGCTGTCACTAAGCGATCGTTTTTCTGATCGCTGTCTTAGTGTCGGTGGTGCCGATAGGTAGCCAGTTATTTTTTTTTAGGTTTGCCGCAGGTTTTTATAGCGTCAGGTACCCCCATATATTACCTAATAAAGGTTCAACCCCTTGATCGCCCCCCAGGTAACCCTTTCACCCCCTTTTGCCAGTGTCACTAAGCGATCGTTTTTCTGATCGCTGTCTTAGTGTCGATGGTGCCGATAGGTAGCCAGTTATTTTTTTTTAGGTTCGCCGCAGGTTTTTATAGCGTCAGGTACCCCCATATATTACCTAATAAAGGTTTAACCCCTTGATCGCCCCCCAGGTAACCCTTTCACCCCCTTTTGCCAGTGTCACTAAGCGATTGTTTTTCTGATCGCTGTCTTAGTGTCAGTGGTGCAGATAGGTAGCCAGTTATTTTTTTTAGGTTCGCCGCAGTTTTTATAGCGTCAGGTACCCCCATATATTACCTAATAAAGGTTTAACCCCTTGATCGCCTCCCAGGTAACCCTTTCACCCCCTTTTGCCAGTGTCACTAAGCGATCGTTTTTCTGATCGCTGTATTAGTGTCGGTGGTGCCGATAGGTAGCCAGTTATTTTTTTTTAAGTTCGCCGCAGGTTTTTATAGCGTCAGGTACCCCCATATATTACCTAATAAAGGTTTAACCCCTTGATCGCCCCCCAGGTAACCCTTTCACCCCCTTTTGCCAGTGTCACTAAGCGATCGTTTTTCTGATAGCTGTATTAGTTATGCTGGTGCCGCTAGGTAGTCAGTTCTTTTTTTTAGGTTCTCCGCAGGTTTTTATAGCGTCAGGTACCCCCATATATTATCTAATAAAGGTTTTAACCCCCTAATTTCCCCTAGTTAACCCTTTCACCAGTGATCACCGTATAAGTGTTACTGGTGACACTGGTTAGCCAGTTAATTATTTTGTTATTTAGGTTCCCCATCAGGTTTTTATATAGCGTCAGGTACCCCCATATATTACCTAATAAAGGTTTAACCCCCTGATTGCCCCTAGTTAACCCTTTCACCAGTGATCACCATATAAGTGTTACGGGTGACGCTGGTTAGTTAGTTTGCTTTTGATAGTGTCAGGGCACCCGCCGTATATAACCCAATAAAGGTTTAACCCCCTGATTGCTCGGCGGGTGAAATCAATTAGGTTTTAGCATCAGAGAGGGTCTACGTCACACCCCAGGAAGCGTCAGGTTAGTGCCAGTAACGCTAACACCCACGCGTGAAGCATACACCTCACTTAGTGGTATAGTATCTGAACAGATCAATATCTGATCAGATCTATACTAGCGTCCCCAGCAGTTTAGGGTTGCCAAAAACGCAGTGATAGCGGGATCAGCCCAGATACCTGCTAGCACCTGTGTTTTGCCCCTCCGTCCAGCCCAGGCCACCCAAGTGCAGTATTGATCAATCACTGTCACTTACAAAACACAACACACATAACTGCAGCGTTCGCAGAGACAGGCCTGATCCCTGCGACTCCAGTGCTGTAGAAGGTGATTTCACCATCACGGTTCAAAAATAATAGGATTTTTATAACAGCTTACCTGTAAAATCCTTTTCTTGGAGTACATCACGGGACACAGAGCGACATAGTCATTACTAATGGGTTATATAGATACCTTCAGGTGCTGGCACTGGCAACTTCCAAAACCGGAAGTACCCTCCCCTATATAAGCCCCTCCCATCCGGGAGCACCTCAGTTTTGTAGCAAAGCAATAAGTGTCCCCAAAGAGGGGCGGGAGCTCTGTGTCCCGTGATGTACTCCAAGAAAAGGATTTTACAGGTAAGCTGTTATAAAAATCCTATTTTCTTTCTCGTACATCACGGGACACAGAGCGACATAGTCATTACTAATGGGATGTCCTAAAGCAATGCCCAACGAGGGGGGGGATACACCATACATAAGCTGAGCGCTATCAGACATGAGGATCTTTTGCGGCCTGCAACACACTGCGCCCAAAGGCGACATCCTCCTGACTTCTAACGTCCACCTGGTAGAACCTAGTAAACGTGTGTACTGAAGACCATGTTGCGGCCTTACAGATTTGAGCCAGGGAGGCCTGGTGATGCGCTGCCCATGAAGTTCCAACTGCTCTCGTGGAGTGCGCTCTAACTTTGAACGGAGGCGGTCTCATTCTCAAGCCATAGGCTTGCATTATGACCTGTCGAATCCACTTGGCTAAAGTAGATTTTGATGCTGCCTGACCCTTTCTGGGGCCTTCCGGCAGAATAAACAAAGTATCCGTTCTGCGAATCTGAGCAGTGGCTTTTAGATAAGCTTTAACTGCTCTTACTACATCCAAAGAATGCAATAACTTTTCCTCTACCGAAGTAGGTTTGGGGAAAAAAGAAGGAAGAACCACATCTTGGTTCAAATGAAACCTCGATACCACCTTAGGAAGAAAGGCTGGATGAGGACGTAACACTACTCTGTCCTTATGGATAACCAGATATGGCTCCTTACAGGACATAGCTGCTAATTCCGACACTCTTTTAGCCGAACAAATGGCTACTAGAAAAATCAATTTCCTGGTGAGAAGAACCAAAGAAATATGCTGTAATGGTTCAAATGGTTGTTTCTGTAGAACCGACAGAACCAGGTTTAGATCCCATGGACATATGGGAATATTAACCGGAGGACTAATACGCATCACTCCTTGTATAAAGGCTTTGACTAGTGAATGCGAAGCCAAGGGCCTTTGAAAAAATATTGACAAGGCCGAAATCTGACCCTTGATAGTACTCAAGGCAAGCTTCCTATCTACAGCCCATTGTAGGAAGTCCAGAATCCTACCTATTACGTATTTACGTGGATGCCATTTCTTGGCCTCACACCAGGCGATGTACGCCTTCCAGATTCTATAGTAGATCTGCCTGGATACCGGCTTCCTGGCATTGATCATGGTAGATACCACAGAATTAGAGAGCGCTCTCTTTTTTAGAATGTGGGCTTCAATAGCCAGGCCGTCAAACCTAGGGCTGGTAAGGAAGGGTGGTATATCGGTCCTTGCGAAAGCAGGTCCGGACAATGTGGGAGGGTCCAAGGACTCCCCACAGACATCTTTACAATCTCCGCGTACCATGCTCTTCGGGGCCACGCTGGAGCCACCAGAATCACTGGTTTCTTTTCTACCCTGATTCTGCGGAGTAATCAAGGTAACAATTGTGGCGGTGGGAATGCATATATCAGCTTGAACTGATCCCAAGGGAACACTAGGGCATCCGAGCCGCAAGCTAGGGGATCCCTTGTCCAAGAGACAAACCTGTCCACTTTTGCGTTGAATCTGGATGCTAGCAGATCTACATCCGGTGTTCCCCACCGCTGACATATTGTCCGGAAAACCTCGGGATGAAGGGGCCATTCCCCTGGGCATAATTGTTGGCGACTTAGAAAGTCCGCCTTCCAATTCTCCACTCCTGGAATGAATACCGCAGATATGGCTGGGACATATCTTTCTGCCCATTTCAGGATGCAATTTACTTCCCTCTGGGCTGCACGACTCCTGGTGCCACCCTGATGATTGATATATGCCACTGCCGTGGCATTGTCCGATTGAATTCTGACAGGGGACCCTTGGAGTTTGGATGTCCATGCTACTAGGGCATACCGGGCTGCTCATATCTCTAAGAGATTGATGGGCAGGGCCTTTTCTGCATCTGACCATCTGCCCTGGAGAGACCATTGCTCCAGTACTGCTCCCCAGCCTATAAGGCTGGCATCTGTAGTGACCACCTTCCAAGAAATCGGACTGAAGGATTTCCCTCTTTCCAGATTCTGGGGAACCAACCACCAACGGAGGCTCTTGCGAACGGAAGGGGACAAGGACATTGGTAAGTCTAGGGCCTGAACTTTTTTGTTCCAGGCTGACAGTATGGCCCTTTGCAAATTCCTTGAATGGAATTGACCGTAGGGTACTGCTTCGAATGATGCCACCATTTTTCCCAGCAGCCTCATGCACAGGCGTATGGATGGCTGTCTTTTTGTACCCACTAGGTGGATCAAATCTCTCAAAGACGACCCCTTTTCTTGAGGCAAGAAAATTTTTCTCTGGTCTGAATCCAGCCTTAGCCCCAAGTATTCCAGAGTTTTGACTGGTTTTAGGGCTGACTTGTCTCGGTTGATAATCCAACCGTGATATTCCAGATACTTGATTGTCTCGTGAACAACCACTTCTAGTTTTTCCACTGAGTGGTCTATCAGCAACAAGTCGTCTAGATATGCCATTATCGTTACACCTCGTGTTCTTAGATTGGCCAATAATGGGGCCAGAATTTTTGTGAACACTCGTGGTGCTGTGGCCAGACCGAAGGGTAAGGCTCTGAACTGAAAATGGCGCCCTTCTACCGCAAAGCGTAGAAATTTTTGGTGGGCTGGAAAGATGGGAATGTGCAAATAAGCATCTTTGATGTCGATCGAGGCTAACCATTCCTCCCCTTGTAGGGCAGTGGCCACCGATCGGATCGACTCCATCCGGAAAGTCCTGATATGTAGGAATTTGTTTAGCCCTTTTAGATTTAATATGGGCCTCACGTCCCCGTTTGGCTTCGGGACTGTAAAGAGGTTTGAGTAAAACCCGAACCCCCATTCTTCCAGGGGAACCTCTATAATTACTGCTTGGAGCAATAATTGTTCTAGTGCCAACAGGAGGGATCCTCTCTTCTGGGGATCCCTTGGCACGTTTGACCTTATAAAGTGGGAAGGAGGGGAGTCTTTTAACTCCAATTTGTATCCCAGACTTACTGCGGAGAGCACCCATCTGTCTCTGATCGTGTCCCGCCAGGTCTCTGTGAACAACTGAAGTCTTCCCCCCACCCGATTGAGTGGGGGCAACCCTTCATGCATTTGACTTTGGGGGAGGTTTTGTACCTCTCCTGCTCCAGGGCTTCTTGTTACCCTGCAATTGTCCCTGATTTTTACCTCCGGGATTTGACCGAGGAGGCCGTCGGAACTGTTTCACAGCCGATGTCCTAGGGACTGGAGAAGCAGGCCTCTTAAAAGAGGGACCTCTAACTCTGTTTTTAACCGGCAAAAGTGTACTTTTACCGCTGGAAATTCTCTGGATATATTTGTCCAGGTCTTCCCCGAATAAGCGTTCACCATGAAATGGGAAGCTGACCAGCAATTTTTTACAGGGAGCTTCAGCAGACCAGTTTTTGAGCCATAAAAGCCTGCGCATATGTACTACAGACAGCGTAAGGCGGGAGGCCTGATGGATTGAATCCTTTATAGCGTCCACCGCAAAGCATAAGGCTCTAGGTAGATCAGCTAGGGCAAGGGCCTGCTGATCTGGCAAGTCCCTTAAGACCTGTTTCAACTGATCCTTCACTGCTTGGCAGACCCCAATAGCTGCCACTGCTGGTTGTGTCACCAAGCCTGCTGTAGCAAAAGCAGATTTTAATAAGGACTCTAATTTTTTATCTATTGGGTCCTTGAACATTTGGACATTATCCACTGGACATGTCAGTGATTTATTCACACAAGAGATGGCTGCGTCCACTGTAGGGACCCTCCATTTTTTGATGAACTTATCCTCCATGGGATAGACCACCTGAAATCTCTTGGGAGGAGTAAATATTTTATCAGGATGCTCCCAATCCTGGTAAATGAGCCCTTCCAGTAAAGGATGGATCGGAAAGGAACAAACAGTCTGGGGAGCTTTTAGCGACCCCAACGAGGAGACAGAAGTGGATGATGGCTCCGCTAGGGGCATTTTAAATGCTGATCGGACCATGTTAGTCAGGGACTGAACCCATAATCTTTCAGCATGTGATGCTGAGAATGGTTCTTCCACTGTTGATTCCTCTACAACAGAATCGACCTCATCCTGATCCCCTTCAGGTAGGTCGATCCCTGTATGGGACTGTTTCTCCGCTAACAGGCACTCTGAGGGAGGAGACGGAGATCGAGCGCTTTTTTCCTGTGACAGGGAAGCAGCGATCAATGCTGACAATCACTCTTTCAGCCCTCCCAGAGCTGAAGAAAAAACCTCCTCTGTTACATACACAGGAGCAGGTGAACTGAGGACAGCCACAGTACCAGGTACTCCTGAGGGTGCTCTACGGTCACTAACCTCTGATTCTTCAGGGGAGATTGGTGCAGCCAAAGCATGCCCAAGATCCTCAGAGCCCGATGGAGACCCCCTATGCTTCCTGGGATTTTTAGTCCCGGAGTTTTTAGACGGCATATTCCTAAGCCCAAAGCTGAGGTATTCCAGCCGAAATACACCACTTACTGACAATAGTCTAGCACAAATGCTGCTATAAAAACAGTTGGTGTCTACTAATGTGCCTTTCTATGGGGATGCCTGCATCAACCGCTTGCTGTATGCCTTTTTTAAATGTTGCCAGCTCTGTCTCTGCACTCCATAGCCAGCTCACAACACATAATTGTGGTTTTTAACATGCTGGGACGCCCGCACATGCGCAGAAGCGCTGCGGCGCGCACAGAGCGTCATCCCCCAAGCTCCGCCCCCTTTCCCAGCTCACCTCTATATATAGAGGCGCGTGCACGCGCACGTGCGTGGCCACGTGCGCCTTCGGCGCTAATTTTGAAAAGGGAAACTAGGGACAAGAGCCAGGGCCCCTTTTGCCGCAGGCCGGGGGATGGACGAGCATTGCAACATGGCAGAGGAAGCAGTTTCCCACAAGAGAACTCACCATCTGCCTGGACTTGCTCTGATGAAAAGAAACTAGTCCACATGACAAGAAACGTTCCACAGCGGCCTCTAGTGGATTAACACAGGTACCGCAGTCTATATATATATTTTTTTTGACCACTATTAAAATTATTACATTTTTTAGTAGTTACAGGCATGCATAATATTTAGCGGGAATACCGTTAGGTAACAGGCAGAAAGACATATTAGGCTTGGGGGTCCCCTCAATAGAACCAAGTTCCTGAGGGGCCCCCACTTACCTTTTCCCCGCCGCAGGACTCTGTTTGGACCACAGAAGCCCAAACTTCACCTATCACGGCAGGCATTGTAATTAAACCTTCAGGGACCGGGTTCCCAAGGATTCCACTCCCCTGGACCTGTATAGCACCCTGCACAGAAAACATCTTGGTCGTGGGTATGACCAGAGCTCTGGATCCCAGGGTCCAGCTCTCCTAAGAGAAGCATTACAGGCAAAACCTTGCTCTTCTCTGCAAGGCCCGGGTACCGACCGTTTAGCTATGAAGCTTTTTTGGTCGGATCCGGAATAGCTTACTGAGGCCCAAAAGAACCTGTACGCAAGCTCAGTGAAAAACACATGTTACTTCTTGGCCAACACCTTAGACACTGGCAAAAAACTGAGGTGCTCCCGGATGGGAGGGGCTTATATAGGGGAGGGTACTTCCGGTTTTGGAAGTTGCCAGTGCCAGCACCTGAAGGTATCTATATAACCCATTAGTAATGACTATGTCGCTCTGTGTCCCATGATGTACGAGAAAGAAAAAAGCATATATGCCGAAGCATGGGGGCAGCAGGAGCGGAGGAGCGATTTTGCTCCTAATGCCCCGTACATACGGTCAAAATTCCAACGGAGGCTTGCCTGTGGAAAAGTCAGACCGTGTGTACGCAGCATAACTTTTGCGGGAGGATGCCCCCATGCTTCGGCATATATAAATAGTGCATGTATGCCCATCATTAGAAGTGGGTGGATGAAGGGAGGTATTCTAATGGTGGGCATACCCACCGATCAATCTCTTTTTTTCGTTCAGCCAACAGGCTGCATGAAAAAAAAGATTACAATACATGTCCAACAAGGACCAGCAACGTACTGGTATGTTGCTGGACTTTGAATGGTTATACCAGATTGATGCCTGCGGGTTTAGGTATCATCTTGGTATCATTCTTTTCAGCCAGCGGCCGGCTTTCATGTAAAAGCAATCCTAGCGGCTAATTAGCCTCTGGACTGCTTTTACAAGCAGTGGGAGGGAATGTCCCCCCCCCCAGATATAAAAAGCGCCATTGGGAAATTGGGAAAGCATTTTATCACACCGATCTTGGTGTGGTCAGATGCTTTGAGGGCAAAGGAAAGATCTAGGGTCTAATAGACCCCAGTTTTTTCAAAAGAAGAGTACCTGTCACTACCTATTGCTATCATAGGGGATATTTACATTCCCTGAGATAACAATAAAAAAAATATATATATGGAAGGAACAGTTTAAAAATAAAATAAAAAAGCAAAATTAATAATAAAAAAAAAAAGCACCCCTGTCCCGCCCTGCTCTTGCGCAATGGCGAACACAAGCGTCAGTCTGGCGTCATATGGAAACAGCAATTGCATCATGCATGTGAGGTATCACCGCAAAGGTCAGATCGAGGGCAGTAATTTTAGCAGTAGACCTCCTCTGTAAATCTAACGTGGTAACCTATAAAGGCTTTTAAATATGTATGTAGTTTGTTGCCACTGCGCGTTTGTCCGAAATTTTAAAGCATATCGTGTTTAGTATCTATGTACTCGGCCTAAGATCATCTTTTTTATTTCATCAAACATTTGGGCAAAATAGTGTGTTTTAGTGCATTAAAATTAAAAAAAGTGTATTTTTTCCCCAAAAAATGCGTTTGAAAAATCGTGTGGAAAAAAAAATGCAATACCCACCATTTTAATCTGTAGGGCCTTTGCTTTAAAAAAATATATAATGTTTGGGGGTTCAACATAATTTTCTTGCAAAAAAAAAATATCTTTTCATGTAAACAAAAAGTGTCAGAAAGGGCTTTGTCTTCAAGTGTTCAGAAGAGTGGATGTAAGCTTCCTAATGTTGTGTATAAAATGCCAGGACAGTTCAAACCCCCCCCCCCCCAAATGACCCAATTTTGGAAAGTAGACACCCCAAGCTATATACTGAGAGGCATGTCGAGTCCATGGAATATTTTATATGTTGACACAAGTTGCAGAAAAAAGACAATTTTTTTATTTATTTATTTTTTTGCACAAAGTTGTCACTAAATGATATATTGCTCAAACATGCCATGGACATATGTGGAATTACACCCCAAAATACATTCTGTTGCTTCTCCTGAGTACGGGGATACCACATGTGTGAGACTTTTTGGGAGCCTAGCTGCGTACGGGACCCCAAAAACCAAGCACCGCCTTCAGGCTTTCTAAGGGTGTAAATTTTTGATTTCCCTCCTCACTGCCTATCACAGTTTCGGAGGCCATGGAATGCCCAGATGGCACAAACCCCCCCCCCAAATTACCCCATTTTGGAAAGTAGACACCCCAAGCTATTTGCTGAGAGGTATGGTGAGCATTTTGCAGATCTCGCTTTTTGTCACAAAGTTTTGAAAATTGAAAAAAAAACAAATGAGAGCTGTAAAATACTCACCATGCCTCTCAGCAAATAGCTTGGGGTGTCTACTTTCCAAAATGGGGTCATTTAGGGGGGTTTTGTGCTATTTTGGCATTTCATGGTCTTCGAAACTGTGATAGGCAGTGAGGAGTGAAATCAAAAATTTGTGCCCTTAGAAATCCTGAAGGCGGTGCTTGGTTTCGGGGTCCCGTACGCGGCTAGGCTCCTAAAAAGTCCCACACATGTGGTATCCCCGTACTCAGGAGAAGCAGCAAAATGTATTTTGGGGTGCAATTCCACACATAACCATGGCATGTGTGAGCAATATATCATTTAGTGACAACTTTTTGTAATTTTTTATTTTTTTTTGTCATTATTCAATCACTTGGGACAAAAAAAAAATATTCAATGGGCTCAACATGCCTCTCAGCAATTTCCTTGGGGTGTCTACTTTCTAAAATTGGGTCATTTGGGGGGGTTTTGTGCTATATTGGCATTTTATGGCCTTCGAAACTGTGATAGGTAGTGAGGAGTGAAATCAAAAATTTGCGCCCTTAGAAATCCTGAAGGCGGTGCTTGGTTTTCGGGGGCCCGTATGCGGCTAGGCTCCTAAAAAGTCCCACACATGTGGTATCCCCGTACTCAGGAGAAGCAGCAAAATGTATTTTGGGGGTGCAATTCCACATATAACCATGGCATGTGTGAGCAATATATCATTTAGTGACAACTTTTTGTAATTTTTTTTTTTTTGTCATTATTCAATCACTTGGGACAAAAAAAATATTCAATGGGCTCAACATGCCTCTCAGCAATTTCCTTGGGGTGTCTACTTTCCAAAATGGGGTCATTTGGGGGGGTTTTGTACTGCCCTGCCATTTTAGCACCTCAAGAAATGAGATAGGCAGTCATAAATTAAAAGCTGTGTAAATTCCAGAAAATGTACCCTAGTTTGTAGACGCTATAACTTTTGCGCAAACCAATAAATATACGCTTATTGACATTTTTTTTACTAAAGACATGTGGCTGAATACATTTTGGCCTAAATGTATGACTAAAATTTAGTTAATTCGATTTTTCTTATAACAAAAAGTAGAAAATATATTTTTTTTTCAAAATTTTCCGTTTATATGGCAAAAAAAAATAGATCGCAGAGGCAATCAAATACCATTAAAAGAAAGCTCTATTTGTGGGAAGAAAAGGACGCAAATTTCGTTTGGGTACAACATTGCATGTCCGCACAATTTCCAGTTAAAGCAGCGCAGTGCCAAATTGTGAAAACACCTCCGGTCATTAAGCTGCGTATTGGTCCGGTCCTTAAGTGGTTAATTCAGTTCACTTTAAAAGGTACATATAAAACCACTTACAGGTGGTTACTGCTGAAGAACAACGAACAAACAGCTGGATGGTCAGAAAAAGGAAGTGAGGCTGGTTTTGAACAGTGCAGAATTACTCGTGACGTCCCGACGTGTTTCGCATTAGAGATTCATCGGGGGAAAAAACAGGTATAAAAAACAGAAAATTGTATCATACTTACCAGTAATTTTCCTTTCCTGGTGCCTATCCATGGCAGCATACCTGTGATAGAGCTCCGCCTCGACTCCTCCTTCAGGACTAGTGAATAGCATAAATTAAAGGCATAGTCCCTCCCCCAACATTCTCTGTAATATAGAATACCGAGGGTGGGAGCGTATGCTGCCATGGATAGGCACCAGGAAAGGAAAATTACTGGTAAGTATGATACAATTTTCCGTTTTCCTGGTGCCTCCATGGCAGCATACCTGTGATAAATAACTAGCTGACATGGGTGGGATAATTGCTTAACAATAAATGTTTAATTAGAAGAGGACATAGCAGCCTGAACTGCCCTCCTTCCAAACTCAACAGTCGTGAGGGCTCCTGGATCAATATGGTAGTGTCTGAGGAATGTATGGTGAGAAGACCAGGTGGCAGCCCTGCACACCGTCTCCAACGAAACATTAGCCCTTGCTGCCCAGGAAGCTGAGACTGCCCTTGTAGAATGAGCATTCACTCGGGATGGAGGCTCCATATTCTTCACCCTGTAGGCCTTCTGGATTAACTTTACAGCCCAAGATGCCAGAGTTCTGATGGAAGCTTCTTTGCCCCTGTATTTACCGAACGGTACGATGAAAAGTCTCTCAGAATTTCTGAAGGAGCCGGTGGCTTCTAGGTAGGCCCTGAGCACTCTGGATACATCCAGTTCGTGACAAGACTCTGAATCCATGTCTGTAAACACTGGTAGTGCCCAGGGTTCCAACAGGTGGCTTGGAGTAGTGACCTTTGGTGTGAACCCCCGAAGGGGGCGAAGTTCCACTCTGTCGGAGAAGGAGATGTGGTCGTCACCTATCCCTAAAGAGTGAAGTTCCAAGATCCTTTTGCCAGATGTAATGGCTAGCAGGAAAGCCGTCTTTAGTGTCAGGTTCCATATTGTTACTTGTTCCACTGGAGAAAAGGGATGGTCAGATAGAACTTCCAGGACTAGGGACAGATCCCACTTAGGAAATGATCGTCTGACAGGAGGGCGAATCTTTAATACACCTCTGAGGTAAGTGACTACTAAAGGATCCTCCGTCCCATCTCTTATTTGTTGCGGCAGAGATTGCTGCTACCTGCACTTTGAGGGAGCTCAGACCAAGTCCCAGATCAAGTCCTGTCTGAAGGAATCCTAGAACATGGGAAGTAGAGGGAAGGATTGGATCAAATCCATTTCCGGAAGCAAATGACAAGAACTTGTCCCAGATTTTTGAATATATGGCATTAGTTGCAGGCTTCCTGGTTTTTAGAAGGGTTGTTATGACTCCTGGGGAACACCCTAGGGATTCGAACCTTCGCCTCTCAACCTCCAGATTCGAAGATTCAACTTATGAGGGTTTAGATGAACTAGACTGCCCTGCGACAGAAGTTGAGGGAAAGGAGGGATCTTGATTGGAGAGCCCACACTGAGGCGCAATACGGAAGTACTGCCACCACCTGGACTGGCTCTCTGAGGAGCCTCAGGAGGAATTTGAATATTAATGGCCTGGGAGGAAAGGCATATGCTGTGGTGAACCTCCAGGGATATGACAGGGCATCCACTGCCTTGGCTTGTGGGTGCGGCAGCCGAGAGAAGAACCTATCCAGCTTGGCGTTCTTCGGGGAGGCGAACAGATCTACCTGAGGGGGATCCGATATGTTGGCAATCTGAAGGAAGACATGAGGGTGGAGAGCCCACTCGTTGTTGTCCAGGAAGTTTCTGGATAACGTGTCTGTTTCCGTGTTCAACCTGCCTGGCAGATACATTGCTCTGAGGTCCAGGAGGTTCTGCTCTGCCCAGAGCATGATCGGCTCTACCTCCTTGAGGAGTGACCTGCTGCGAGTGCCTCCCTGCTTCTGCAGATAAGCGACAGCTGCCCTGTTGTCTAGGCGTAGGAGTATTCTCTGGCCTCTGATTTGGGGTGCCAAAGAGGTCAGTGCCAAGAAGGCTGCCCTCATCTCCAAAGATGTTGGATACCACTCCCTGGGTGGTGTATGACCATCTCCCCTGTATTCTGGTTTGCCCGCAATGGGCTCCCCAGCCCTGTCTGCTTGCAAGCGGACGCAATTGTGATCCAAGGAAGGGAGCCCAGGTGATGAGGTTTGGAGAGGTTTTCCAGAACTCCCCACCAGTGAAGGCTCCTGCGCATTTTTCCCATCAGCAGGATCGTCTGAGATAGTTGTTGTTTCTTCCACTGCGCCAAGAAACCAGTCTGGATATACCTCAAGTGCCAATGTGCTGAAGGAACCATGGGTATACAGGAAGACATTGTGCCAATGAGGCTCAGGCATTGTGAAGCCGTCAGATACGGGCTCCGGATGACTTTGATCATTCTCTGGATGACAATCCTTGCCTTCGGCGGTGGTAATGACACTGTCCCCTCCTGAGTGTAGGACGTTGCGCATAGATTATCTGCTGTGTTGGCATTAGTTGACTTGTCGGAATTCACCAGCCACCCTAGCTCTTTTAGGGACTGTAGAAGAATGTCCCGGTGACATACCAACTGATCCGGATTGCTTGCTAGGAGGAGGATGTCGTCCAGGTATTGGTATATCCTCAAGCCCCTCTCCCCCAGGGGAACCAAAGCAGATTAGTATCCTGGTGAACACCCTGGGAGAGGTGCACAGACCGAAAGGCAGGGCTTGAAACTGTAGGTGGGTCCGTCCCACTGCAAATCTCAGATATTTTTGAAATGCAGGTAGAATTGGCACGTGTAGGTATGCATCCTGCAGATCAACCAAAATCATCCAATCTGATGGCTGGACTGCCTGAATAATCGTCTGCAGGGACTCCATTTTGAAGCTTTCGGGGCAGATATACCGGCTGAACCTCTTTAGGTCTATCACAGGCCTCCACCCACCTGTCCTCTTTGGGACCAGAAATAGGGTGGAGTAGAAGCCTGCCAAGCGCTCTGCCAAGGGAACCGGAACAGCCGCCCCCTGAAGCTGGAGTGACGTTAGGAAGTTTTTTTAGAGCTTGAGCTTTCAGTGGAGAGGATGGAATCTCTGTTCCTTTGAAAGAGTTCGAGGTGGGGGGGGGTAAGAGAAATTCCAAAAGTGCCCCCATTGAATTGTTGACAGAACCCAGGGGTCATGGCAGCAGGTCGCCCAGACTGGGACAAAAGACTTTAGCCTGGCTCCCACCGGGAGTGCCTGGGTTCCTCTGGCGTCAAAAAGACTGCTTCTGCTCCTGTGGAGCCGGAAGGGCTTTCATCTTCCTATACAAAAAGGATCCCCGAGTACCTTTCCAAGGTCTTTTGTTGTCCCTGGGCTGTCTCGACTGCCTAAAATCCCTTGGGTTTGACTGGCGAAACCTAGAGGAGCCACCTCTGAATCTTCGCATCCTTCTGTCCTGTGGAAGCATACCAGACTTCCCTCCCGACAGCCTGGAGATAGCTTTATCCATTTTGTCTCCGAATAGGGCTTTACCATCGAACGGGATTTTGCACTAATTTTGTTTGGAAGATAAATCAGCCGTCCAGGGTTTCAGCCACAAGGCCCTCTTCGCCATTACTGAATGCAACATGGATCTTGCCGAGCACCTGATCGTGTCAATGGCCGCTACCCCAACAAAGTCTGCCGACAATCTAAGCTCTTCCAAGGCTTTAATTATATCCTCCATGGGGACATCCTGACGCAATGCCGTCTCAATGTTATCTGTCCAAGATCTTATGGCATTTGATACTGATGTGAGGGCAATAGCTGGCTTACACGCTGCTCCCACGGCCAAGTAGCTCCTCTTCAGCTCCAGGTTGATTCGCCTGTCTAGAGGGTCTTTGAAGGAAGCGGAATCCTCCATTGGCAAAGTTATATTTTTGTGAGTCGCACCACCAACGCGTCTACCACTGGCATGGAGTTTAGTGACTGCGTTCCCGACTCTGGTAAGGGGTATATAGTTTATTGAACCGACCCAAAAAAATAAATTATTTTTTATTTTTTTATTTATCAGTCTTTGACCATTCCTTCTGAATGACTTGCGTAATCTTGCCCATCAACGGGAAAAGAACCTGCTTTCTTTTGAGGAATGGGAAGTAGCTTGTAGACTCTTGGGGAGGCTAATCTGCGTCTTTCCAGGCGATTGCGGCTTTGACTGCCTGGATGAATGGCTTTACCAAGGAGAGACTGAAGCCAGAAGTTTCTGACTCTTCTCAAGAGTCCCCTGAAGAGTCTTCAGGTGGTGAATCTCTAGCTGGTCGGCCTGACGGTGGCAGAGGTGTACTGACTGCTGACGGACCAGGGAGATTAGGTTCTATATCCTGAACCTGGGATATCTGCTGAAGTGGTTGAGCGGGGACCAAAGTCAAAAGCTCAGAGAAGGAGTCCTTCATTGTTCGCTTGAGCAGATCTACAGCGTGCTGATTATCTAGCTCGCGGTTGGACGCATAGTCCGTAAAACAGTCCTTACAGACCACTCTGTCTGGTAGCGGTGTAGCCCCACATGTCCAGCATTTCTCTTGCTATAGGTCCTAGGAGAGGGGGACCGATCATGTCCTCTGGATCTTGACCTCTCTGATCTACGATGTGAAGAATGGGACCTACGCCCTGATGAGCGGGACCCCTTGGAGTGGGTAGGGCTACGATGTAAGGAACTCACGCTAGACCAGTGAGCGCACTTTTTTTTTTTATACTCACGTATAGTTGGTCACATACCTAATAGAAGTGTGAGGATCTTTTCTGTGAGATGAATGACTCATTGCGGAGTTGGGCACAAGGATCAGCTCCGGAAATATAGTAAGAAAGGGAAAAGAATCGGGAGTTTTTGGCGTCACTTTTTTTTTTTTTAACCACTTAACGACCGCCCACTGTAATTATACGTCGGCAGAATGGCACCGACAGGCAGAATTACGTATATGTACGTGATCGCCTTTGTATAGTTGGGGGGTCCGATCGGACCCCCCTTCTGTACAGTGAGCGGTGGTTAAGTGTTCGGGAGCGATCCGGCATGAGGGGACGGCCGTTCGATTCCGGCCACCCCCTCTCGATCGCTCCCGGCGAATGAGAGAGCTTCCCCTGCCTGTAATGTAAACACAGGCAGGAGGAAGTGATGTCATCTCTCCTCGTGTCGGTCTTTTCGATCCGGCGCGAGGAGAGAAGACATCACATAGTAAGTGCACCAACAGCCCACTGACACCAGTACACGTAGGCACACAAATCACCCCCCCAGTCACCCCCAGATCACCCCCCAGATCACCCCCAGTACCCCCAGTCACAGTGCACCGTTTGCAGTGATCATTTTTTTTACTGATCACTGCAATCAGTGTCATTTGTGACTGTAAAAAGTTGCAGGGCAGTTAGGATTAGGCCCCTTTAGGTCCAAGGTAGCCCCCTAACCCCCCCTAATGAAGGTTTAACCCCTTGATCGCCCCCCAGGTAACCCTTTCACCCCCTAACGCCAGCGTCACTAAGCGATCGTTTTTCCGATCGCTTTTTTCTTGTCGCTGGTGTCCTAGATAGCCAGTTAATTATTTTTAGGTTCGCCCCAGGTTTTTATTAGCGTCAGGTACCCCCATATATTATTTTAACCCCCTGATTGCCCCTAGAGTTA
This sequence comes from Rana muscosa, assembly GCA_029206835.1. Classification (NCBI taxonomy): domain Eukaryota; kingdom Metazoa; phylum Chordata; class Amphibia; order Anura; family Ranidae; genus Rana; species Rana muscosa. The sequence goes on along the minus strand of CM055117.1, from coordinate 805,843,583 downwards.
ACCCTTTCACCAGTGATCACCGTATAAGCATCACTGGTGACACTGGTTACCCAGAGAGTTATTTCGTTATTTAGGTAACCCGTCAGGTTTTTATATAGCGTCGGGTACCCCCATATTTAACCTAATAAAGGTTTTAACCACCTGATTGCCCCTAGTTAACCCTTTCACCAGTGATCACCATATAAAGGTTACAGGTGACGCTGGTTGGTTAGTTTGCTTTTTATAGCAACAGGGCACCCGCCGTATGTAACCCAATAAAGGTTTAACCCCCTGATCGCCCGGTGGGTGATATCAATTAGGTTTTAGCGCCAGAGAGGGTCTGCGTCGCCCCAGGCAGCTTTAGGTTAGTGCCAGTAACGCTAACACCCACGCGCAAAGCATACACCTCCCTTAGTGGTATAGTATCTGATCAGATCTATACTAGCGTCCCCAGCGGTTTAGGGTTCCCAAAAACGCAGTGTTAGCGGGATCAGCCCAGATACCTGCTAGTACCTGCGTTTAGCCCCTCCGCTATGCCCAGCCCAGCCCAGCCCACCCAAGTGCAGTATCGATCGATCACTGTCACTTACCAAACACAACACACATAACTGCAGCGTTCGCAGAGACAGTCCTGATCCCTGCGATCGCTAACAGTTTTTTTGGTAGCGTTTGATACATTTGGTGACAGTCAGGTGCTTTTTTTACCTGTGAATCTTACTAGTGTACCCCTAAATTTAGAGCCCAAAATGGCAAGTCGAAGGTACACTAGTAAAGAGGCCTACGAGAATCTGAGCATGACAGATAGTGAAGAGGAGGTCACGTATCTGTCAGATTCAGGCTCAGAATATCTTCCCGTAGAAGACAGTGACGTCAGCGGCCCCACGTCAGATAGCTCTGACGACGAAGTTGAGGTCCCTGCTAAGGTCAGGCGTACCCGATCCCGATCTTCTGAGGTTGTTGAGGAGCAAGAACCGCAGGGCTCTCGTATCATGGAGCAGAGTAGTACAAGCGCCGCTATTCCTTCTGGTGAATTGGCAAGCACCAGCGGCCTAGTACAGCCTGGGCGTACATCCAGCACTGCAGTATCACGTCATGACGTGGCGAGTCCCATAAGTGCAGTTCAAGCTGGAGAGGTGGCAAGCACAAGTAGTGTCCCGCTGCCACCAAGAAGACAAAGGCAGGCCCGTCGTGCCCATAGTGCCCTTTCTGCAGAATTCGCCTATCCTGATTGGGTCCCCACCACTTCTGCAGAACCCGTACTTCCCCCATTCACTGCCCAACCCGGTATTCAGGTGGAAACTGCTGATTTTATGCCAATCGATTATTATTCGCTGTTTTTCACGGAAGATCTCTATAGATCTATTGTGGACCAGAGTAATTTGTATGCTGGTAGATTCATCGCCGCTAACCCCCAGTTGCCTAAAATTGCCAAAGATTGGAAACCAATTACGGTTTCCGAATTTAAGACCTTTCTGGGCCTTTCCCTCAACATGGGCACACATAAATTCCCGTCATTGCGTGCTTATTGGTCCACGCACACCAATTGACCACATGCCCGTGTTCTCTGCCTCCATGCCCAGGACACGATACGAGCAGATTTTGCGGTTCATGCACTTCAACGACAATGAACTTTGTCGTCCACGTGGGGACCCTGAGTACGACCGGCTCTATAAAATTCGGCCCCTCATAAACCACTTCAACGAACGTTTTGCAGCCTTGTTTATTCCCGATCAAGCTGTCTGCGTTGATGAGTCCCTGATTAAATTTTCTGGCCGCTTGGCTTTCAAGCAGTACCTTCCCAGCAAGCGTGCCAGATACGGGGTCAAGCTCTATAAGTGCTGTGACAGGGCAACAGGCTATGTATGGAGCTTTATGGTTTATGAGGGAAAAGATAGTCAGGTTGAGCCGGTCAACTGCCCGGATTACATAGGGAGCGCTGGCAAGATAGTGTGGAAATTGGTGTCACCCTTATTCGGAAAGGGGTACCACTTGTATGTGGACAATTATTACACGAGCGTGCCACTGTTTAGTCACTTGTTTGATCATCAGATTGGAGCATGTGGCACCGTGCAACCTAATCGCCGGGGCTTTCCCCAGCGGCTTGTAGATGCCCGTCTTAGGCTGGGGGAGAGAGCCTGCGTGAAGTGTAATAACTTGCTCGCTATGAAGTGGAGGGACAATAAGAATGTTTTCCTTCTTACCTCCCTTCATGCAGACACGGCAGTCCAAATTCGTACGGCGACTGGTGTTGTGGAGAAACCCCTCTGTGTCCACGAATATAACAAAAATATGGGAGGGGTGGACCTCAACGACCAGTTGATGGCGCCGTATCTAATTGACCGTAAGGCGAGACGCTGGTACAAAAAAGTGTCTCTATCCTTATTCCAATTGGCTTTGCTGAATGCTCATGTGCTATACAGAGCCTCAGGCGGGACGTTATCTCTTCTAAAATTCCAGAATGAGATAGTCACAGAACTCCTGTATCCAGGCGGTTCTGCACCTCACCATCCCCTACCAAATGCAGTAAGCCGGCTGCATGAGAGGCATTATCCGTATGCCCTCCCGAGTACCCCTACCCAACGAACCCCCCAAAAAAGATGTCGTGTCTGTAGCAAGCGCGGATTTAGGCGTGACACCCGTGTTTTTTGTCCACTCTGTCCTGACAAACCTGGTCTTTGCCTTGGTGAATGTTTTGATCGCTACCACTCAAAAGTGAAGTTTTAGCGTAGGGTACAGCATTTCACAGACTAGGACACACTTACACAGGGTCTCCCAAGATGCCATTACATTTTGAGAGACCCGAACCATTACAGTTGTTAAAGTTCCAAAAAAATGTTTAAAAAAGAAAAAAAAAACGTAAAAAACAAAACACAAAAAAAATATAAAATAAAAAAACCAAAAATAGTTGTCGTTTTATTGTTCTCTCTCTCTCTCTATTTTCTCTCTATTGTTGAGTTAGTGAGTGAGTGAGTGAGTAACTTGTATAGCGCTGCAATTGCGAACTAAATCGCCTCAAGGCGCTTTGCATCCAGTGTCGTTGAGATCGTTAGAAGAGATGGGTCTTTAGTATTTTCCGGAAGGCCCGATGGTTTTCTTCCATGCGGATATTCGTGGGTAGCGCATTCCATAGCCTTGGTCCTTGGACAGCAAACCTTCGTTCTCCCTTGGCTTTGTAGCGGGTCTTGGGGATGTGGAGGAGGTTTTGGTTAGTTGATCGAAGGTCACGAGTAGTGGTGTAGTGTTTTATTTTCTCGCATAAGTATTCAGGAGCGTTTCCTTGTGCGCATTTGTGGGTGAGGCAGAGGGTCTTGAATGTGATCCGATCCTTTACGGCTAGCCAATGGAGGCTTTTCAGGGATGGTGCGATTGATTCCCAGGGTTTTTTCCCCGTTACCAGTCTGGCCGTTGTGTTTTGGACGACTTGTAGACGTGCAACTTGGTATTTGGGTAGTCCTAGGTAAAGTGAGTTAGCGTAGTCAAGCCGTGAATTGATAATGGTTCCGACTACTACTGCTCTGTCTTTTTCCGGGATGAACGGGATGAGTCTTCGTAGCAGGCGGAGAAGGTGGTGGGATCCACTGACTACTGATCCTATTTGTGCGTCCATAGTCATGTCTGAGTCAAAGATAACTCCCAGGCTTTTAACTTTGGTGCTTGGGGTTATGTTTTGTCCCAGGATGGTGGGTGGCGTCCATGTGGTCCTGGCGTTTTTCTTTCGGTTAGCGTGGAAAATGAGCAGTTCTGTTTTGGATCCATTAAGCTTGAGGGATCTCTCTGTCATCCAATTGTTGATCAATGTAAGGCATTTTTCCAGTCCGTAATATTGATCTTTTTTGTTGTTGATGCGAAAGTATAGTTGAGTGTCATCTGCATAGGAGTGATAATGCATGTCCTGTTCACTGATGATTTTGAGGAGTGGCCGAAGGTAGATGTTGAAGAGTACCGGTGACAGGGGTGATCCTTGAGGTACTCCGCATGTATTTGTGCGTGGTGCAGAGGTAAAGGCTCCCAGTTTCACTGTCTGGGATCGGTTTTCTAAGAAGGATGCGAACCATGGTAGGTCCGTGTCTGCGACTCCTGCTACTTCGGTGAGACGCGTAAGTAGGATTTTGTGATCTACTGTGTCAAAGGCTGCACTGAGGTCCAGCAGCACCAGGAGACATGATTCTCCGTCATCTGCTACTTCTAGTACGTCGTCCCATATTTTGAGAAGTGCCGTTTCCGTCCCATGGCCTGGGCGGAACCCCGATTGAAGTGGGTCCAGGAGATTGTGGGTATCCAAATGAAGTTGCAGCTGTTGTGTTACAACTTTCTCGATAATCTTGGAGATGGTGTTCAGGCTTGTTACCGGTCTTCTAAAATTTGGGTCATTCGGGTCAAGGTTAGGTTTCTTTAGGAGGGGTTTGATTATTCCTTGTTTAAGGGAAGTCGGCACAATACCTTCTTTGAACGATTGGTTGATGAAGTGTGTTATGTGGGGTGCCAAGATGTCGGTACATTCTTTCAGCAGTTTTGCCGGAATGATGTCGTTCGGTGAAGTGCTATCTCGGAGGCTTCTGATGATATTTTTAGTAGTGTCGATTGTAATTGGGACCAGAGTAAATTTCTTTGATTGCAGAATATTTATCTGGTTCTTTTCTTCCTTTAGCTGTGTGGGGTTGTTTGATTTTTCCTGCTGAATTATTTTCCTAATGTTATCAATTTTGTCGATAAAAAAATTGGATAGTTCATTGCAGAATTCCTGAGTTTCGTTTGCTGAAGACTCCAAACAGGTGGGATTCATGTTCTGAGCTACTAGTTTGAAGAGTTCGTGGGGGCGGTTTAGGGCTTTTGCGATGGTGTTTGCGAAATGGTCTCTTTTTGCTTTGAAGATTGCTTTATGATATTTCCTAGTGAGTGCTTTGTAGATTGTGTAGTTCTCCTTTGTTGCATTTCTTCTCCAGGCTCCTTCTGCTCTTCTGCGTTCTTGTTTCAGTAAAGTAAGAGCGTCATTGAACCAGCCTGCATTGTTTTTGCGGATGAGTGCTCTGCGTCTTGGAGCAACCGTATCTGCTGTCTGTAGCAAAGCATTGTTCAGGAAGTTGAGTGTTTCTTCTGTTGAGTGGTTTTGGTTTAGCATTTCCATATTGTTCAATAGCGTGGTTTTGAAAAGCTCAGAGTATAGTTTCTTCTGTGATCTTGTCCAGTGTGTTGTTGCTGATTGTATTGATTTTTGGAGGGCCGTGTTGGTCGTTATAGTAAACTTGATGGCATGATGGTCTGTCCATGGTAGAGGCTGGTTGTCCAGTGTGTTGATGTCCATATCTTGTTTGAAGATTAGGTCAAGAGTGTGACCTGATACATGAGTAGGAGTATTTATCAATTGTTGCAAGCCTAGTTTTTCTAGTTGGTCGATGCAGGCAGTGGCGATAGGGTCTTCGGGGGAGTTGGCCCAAAGGTTGAAGTCTCCAAGTAGCAGCAGATTTTTGGTTTTCATGGTGTATGTCGAGAAAAATTCATTTAAATGTGTGAGGAGGTGTGTCTTGGGTCCCGGTGGTCTGTAGCAGAGCAGTATGTGGATGGTATCCTGGGGTGTAGTTTGCAGTTGCAGAGTGAGTGTTTCCATGAAAGGCAATAAGTTCTGTAGAGTTGGTTTGATGAACGTAAGGTGGTCTTTGTAAATTACTGCTAGGCCCCCTCCTCTTTGTCCTGTTCTATGCTCCGTTAGGATGCGGTAGTTCTCCGGCACTAGTTCTGCTAGGATGGTATTGCAGTCGGGTGTTAGCCAGCTTTCCGTGATGAAGAGGCAGTCTATGTTGTGTTGGGTTATGAAATCATGGATTTCCTGTCTGTGTTTGACTGCAGATCTGGTGTTGATTAGGGCACTTGATAGATGTTGTAGATGCCATGGTGCTCTGTTTTTTCCTGTTGATAGTCGACTGATTCTTACGATTCGTTCTTTTTGTAATTTTTTTTGGATGGGTGTTGGTAGTGTTGTGGCAAAGTTCTTTAGGCTTTGGATGGTGTCGGCTGAGTATATAATGTTAACCATGTTGAAAAAGTGCTGATAATGATGAGGCGATGAGATGATGTTGATAACGATGATGATCCTGATGTTGATGATGATGATGATGAGCGATGCGATGAGAGAGCTGCTGAGGTGTGCTAATGCTTGAAGTTGGTGTTTGATGTTGACAAGGATGATGATCCGATAGTGATGAATGATCCGATGGTGATGATGATCCGATGGTGATGATGATCCGATAGTGATGATGATCCGATAGTGATGATGATCCGATGCTGATGATGATCCAATGCTGATGATGATCCTAGTGATGATGATTCCTTCCTAATCCCTGGAGGCGGTTGGAGCTACCCTAACCTTCCCGCTAATGGAAGGAGTCCGATATACTTACCTGGTTATCAGGTTTGATGGACGACTGATGATGATGATGATCCTGGTGTAGACAGCGCTGCTCCCCAACTATCTAATCCCCCCGTTGATCCAGAGGAAGGCGAAAAACCCCAGCCAAGCACGGGCCAATAGTGCTAGAGCGGAGGAAAAAATTCCTTCCTGATCCCTCTAGAGGCGATCGGGTCTGCCCTGGATCAGCTAGCTAATGGGGGAGCCCGGTATACTTACCTAGTTGTCAGGTTTGCCAGGACAACTGGTGGTGATGCTGAGAGGAAGATGAGGATGATGATGTGGATGAGGATGATGATGAGGAAGATGCTGCTGATGAGGATACCGATGAGGATGATGATGATGGGGGTGAAGATGATGGTGCTGAGAATGAGTATTGTCATGAGAATGAGGATAAGGATGAAGATGATGGTATTTGCAGAGTATATTTCCTGCTATACTTTTCTTGGTACTGTCAGGGTCCTGATAGATATGGGCCCAGGTGTACCAAGATGGCCACTGGTGCCTAGATTGAGTCAGGAAGTGCTGAGGCCGGGCGGGTGTACCAAGATGGCCGCCGCGGCTGGAAGTTAGGCCGGAGCCGCTGACTGTCCTAAAAAGGACAGGCGGTGGTGGTTGCGGCTTCGGGCCGCTTGGGGGAGCTCCGATGCGGGAGACACGGCTTGCCCGCTAAGGATGGGGGAGAGGGGGGACGATGCTGGGCTGGAGGAGGCCGGAACTAGGCCTCAGCCACGGACTATCTTGCCGGCAGTTGCCGGTCAATGGCGAATGGCGGCCCGGATGGCGTCTTCCGATGGCGAGTGGACGAGCAGTGCTCCGCTCTGGGAGCAGCTGTGGAAGGATAGGGCCAGGTGCCAGGGGCCGTGGCCTGTTAGGCAGCCCCTGTATGGGAGGAAGAACCGCGGAATGTGCCCTGGAAGGCAGATGGCAGGAGCTCCTGCAACACACGTCCGTTCTCAACTGACAGGTAGTGATGTCCAATGAAAGGCGCTCTTTCCATGATCTGCTCTTTTTTACTGTATTCTATTCTGCAATGTTTTATCATGCTTGCTTTTCAGGTATGTAATTTTTTGTTTTCAGGTACGCCATTCAGTTGCAGCGCGGATCTATTTATCTTGACAGCAACAGCGTTTGCTTCCACGATACATAAAGCCGTGACTCCAACGCTGTAGGAGGTGATTTCACCACCACAGTTTAAAAAAAGAGCATATATGCCGAAGCATGGGGGCAGCAGGGGCTGAGGAGCGATTTTGCTCCTAATGCCACGTATATACGGTCGAAATTCCGACGGAGGCTTGCCCGTGGAAAAGTCCGACCGTGTGTACGTGGCATAACTTTTTTGCGGGAGGATGCCCCCATGCTTCGGCATATATATATTTTAGGCACAGGTTGTGTTAAAAAAAGTGTTTTCTTTTTTACTAAGTTTTGTTTTGGTATTTGCTTTGCAGGTATGGTATGGTCTTACTGTTGTACTGTAATGTTACTTTGTTTTAATGTTAACCATCATTTGCTTAGCAGGTACGCCATTCAGTTGCATCGCGGATTTATTTATCTTGACAGCAACAGCGTTTGCTCCCACGATACATAAAGCCGTGACTCCAACGCTGTAGGAGGTGATTTCACCACCACAGTTAAAAAAAGAGCATATATGCCGAAGCATGGGGGCAGCAGGGGCGGAGGAGCGATTTTGCTCCTAATGCCGCGTATATACGGTCGAAATTCCGATGGAGGCTTGCCCGTGGAAAAGTCCGACTGCGTGTACGCGGCATAACCTTTTATGCCGCGTACATACGGTCGAAATTTCGACAAAGGCTTGCCCGTGGAAAAGTCCGACCGTGTGTACGCGGCATAACTTTTTTGCGGGAGGATGCCCCCATGCTTCGGCATATATATATTTTAGGCACAGGTTGCGTTAAAAAAATGTTTTATTTTTTACTAGGTTTTGTTTTGGTATTTGCTTTGCAGGTATGGTATGGTAAGGTCTTACTGTTGTACTGTAATGTTACTTTGTTTTAATGTTAACCATCATTTGCTTAGCAGGTACGCCATTCAGTTGCATCGCGGATTTATTTATCTTGATAGCAACAGCGTTTGCTCCCACAATACATAAAGCCGTGACTCCAACGCTGTAGGAGGTGATTTCACCACCACAGTTAAAAAAAGAGCATATATGCCGAAGCATGGGGGCAGCAGGAGCGATTTTGCTCCTAATGCCGCGTACATACGGTCGAAATTCCGACGGAGGCTTGCCCGTGGAAAAGTTTGACCGTGTGTACGCGGCATAACCTTTTATGCCGCGTACATACGGCCGAAATTCCGACGAAGGCTTGCCCGTGGAAAAGTCAGACCGTGTGTTTGCGGCATAACTTTTTTGCGGGAGGATGCCCCCATGCTTCGGCATATATGCCCATCATTAGAAGTGGGTGGATGAAGGGAGGTATTCTAATGGTGGGCATACCCACCGATCAATCTCTTTTTTTCATTCAGCCAACAGGCTGCATGAAAAAAAAGATTACAATACATGTCCAACAAGGACCAGCAACGTACTGGTATGTTGCTGGACTTTGAATGGTTATACCAGATTGATGCCTGCGGGTATCATTCTTTTCAGCCAGCGGCCGGCTTTCATGTAAAAGCAATCCTAGTGGCTAATTAGCCTCTGGACTGCTTTTACAAGCAGTGGGAGGGAATGACCCCCCCCCGGATATAAACAGCGCCATTGGGAAATTGGGAAAGCATTTTATCACACCGATCTTGGTGTGGTCAGATGCTTTGAGGGCAGAGGAAAGATCTAGGGTCTAACCCCCCATTTTTTTTCAAAAAAAGAGTACCTGTCACTACTTATTGCTATCATAGGGGATATTTACATTCCCTGAGATAACAATAAAAATGATAAAAAAAAAAATATGGAAGGAACAATTTAAAAATAAAATAAAAAAGCAAAATAAATAATAAAAAAAAAAAAAAAAAAAGCACCGCTGTCCCCCCCTGCTCTTGCGCAAAGGCGAACGCAAGCGTCGGTCTAGCGTCATATGTAAATAGCAATTGCATCATGCATGTGAGGTATCACCGCGAAGGTCAGATCGAGGGCAGTAATTTTAGCAGTAGACCGCCTCTGTAAATCTAACGTGGTAACCTGTAAAGGCTTTTAAAAATGAATGTAGTTTCTCGCCGCTGCGCGTTTGTGCGCAATTTTAAAGCATGTCGTGTTTGGTATCCATGTATTCGGCCTAAGATCATCTTTTTTATTTCATCAAACATTTGGGCAATGTAGTGTTTTTTAGTGCATTAAAAATAAAAAAGTGTGTTTTTCCCCCAAAAAATGCATTTGAAAAATCGCTGCGCAAATACTGTGTGGAAAAAAAAAATGCAACACCCACTATTTTAATCTGTAGGGCCTTTGCTTTAAAAATATATATAATGTTTGGGGGTTCAACATAATTTTCTTGCAAAAAAAAAAATGTTTTCATGTAAACAAAAAATGTCAGAAAGGACTTTGTCTTCAAGTGGTTAGAAGAGTGGATGATGTGTGACATAAGCTTCCTAATGTTGTGCATAAAATGCCAGGACAGTTCAAAACCCCCCCAAATGACCCCATTTTGGAAAGTAGACACCTCAAGCTATTTGCTGAGAGGCATGTTGAGCCCATTGAATATTTTTTTTTTGTCCCAAGTGATTGAATAATGACAAAAAGAAAAAAAAATTACAAAAAGTTGTCACTAAATTATATATTGCTCAAACATGCCATGGTTATATGTGGAATTGCACCCCAAAATACATTCTGTTGCTTCTCCTGAGTACGGGGATACCACATGTGTGAGACATTTTGGGAGCCTAGCCGCGTACAGGACCCCGAAAACCAAGCACCGCCTTCAGGATTTCTATGGGTGTAAATTTTTGATTTCACTCCTCACTGCCTATCACAGTTTCGGAGGCCATGGAATGCCCAGATGGCACAAAACCCTCCCAAATGACCCCATTTTGGAAAGTAGACACCCCAAGCTATTTGCTGAGAGGTATGTTGAGTATTTTGCAGATCTCGCTTTTTGTCACAAAGTTTTAAAAATTGAAAAAAAAAATGTCTTTCTTAATTTTCAAAAACAAATGAGAGCTGTAAAATACTCACCATGCCTCTCGGCAAATAGCTTGGGGTGTCTACTTTCCAAAATGGGGTAATTTGTGGGGGTTTTGGGCTATCTTGGCATTTTATGGCCTTCAAAACTGTGATAGGTAGTGAGGAGTGAAATCAAAAATTTGTGCCCTTAGAAATCCTGAAGGCGGTGCTTGGTTTTCGGGGGCCCGTACGCGACTAGGCTCTCAAAAAGTCCCACACATGTGGTATCCCCGTACTCAGGAGAAGCAGCAGAATGTATTTTGGGGTGTAATTTCACATATGCCCATGGCATGTGTGAGAAATATATCATTTAGTGACAACTTTGTGCAAAAAAAACAAAGTTTGTCATATTCCCGCAACTTGTGGCAAAATATAAAATATTCCATGGACTGAACATGCCTCTCAGTAAATAGCTTGGGGTGTCTACTTTCCAAAATGGGGTCATTTGGGGGGATTTTGTGCTATTTTGGCATTTTATAGCCTTCGAAACTGTGATAGGTAGTGAGGAGTGAAATCAAAAATTTACGCCCTTAGAAAGCCTGAAGGCGGTGCTTGGTTTTTGGGGCCCCGTACCCAGCTAGGCTCCCAAAAAGTTCCACACATGTGGTATCCCCGTACTCAGGAGAAGCAGCAGAATGTATTTTGGGGTGCAATTCCACATATAACCATGGCATGTGTGAGCAATATATCATTTAGTGACAACTTTTTGTACATTTTTTCTTTTTTTTTTCTTTTTGTCATTATTCAATCATTTGGGACAAAAAAAAAAATATTCAATGGGCTCAACATGCCTCTCAGCAAATAGCTTGGGGTGTGTCATGTACCTTTGGTGTGAGCCTGACGTGCAGAGGGAGACCTCCCGTACAACCCCGGCTCGGAGACCACTGGAGTGGGGACAGTGGTGGTAAGAGCGCGGTGCGGTAAGGGTGCCTGCTTGGTCCTCTTAGCTGGGTGTAGTAAAGCCAAGCGAAAGCTGGAACAGCTGGAACTGGGAGCAGCGGATGCAGGTCAGCAGGTGCAGGTATGCAGAGCAGCGGATGCAGGTCAGCAGGTGCAGGTATGCAGAGCAGCGGATGCAGGTCAGCAGGTGCAGGTATGCAGAGCAGCGGATGCAGGTCAGCAGGTGTGCAGGACCGCGGATGCAGGTCAGCAGGTGTAGGTATGCAGAGCAGCGCAGTCAGACAAGCCAGGTCTTTCACATCAGGGTAAACAGCATAAACGGCAGGCAGAGAGTAGTCAGAGTCCAGGCTGGGTCTTGGCAACAGATGATCAGACAGGTAACTTAGCAGGGTCAAACAAGCCAGAGTCAGGACTGGAGATAGGAGGGAGGTCAGGAAGCCGGGTCATACACAGGAACACGATACAGGCACAGAGTCAGGAACAGAAGCAAATCAAACCGCAAGGGGCAACATCTCTGGAACGTCTTTTATAGGAAGTTCATGGGAGGAGCAAGGGGTTCAGGGTTCAACATCAATCAAGACACCAAGCAGAGTAGTCTAATCCATTAGATAGGTTATCCAGCAGATCAGGCAGGGAGCTGTCCAGCATCCCAGATAGCTCAGTGGGAAGAGTCAATGCCAGACACAGACGAGGTCCCAGGTTCAAGCCCAGTATGTCCCTGACAGGGTGTCTACTTTCCAAAATGGGGTAATTTGGGGGGGTTTTGTGCCATCTTGGCATTTTATGGCCTTCAAAACTGTGATAGGTAGTGAGGAGTGAAATCAAAAATTTATGCCCTTAGAAACCTTGAAGGCGGTGCTTGGTTTTTGGGGTCCCGTACACGGCTAGGCTCCCAAAAAGTCCCACACGTGGTATCCCCATACTCAGGAGAAGCAGCAGAATGTATTTTGGGGTGTAATTTCACATATGCCCATGGCATGTGTGAGCAATATATCATTTAGTGACAACTTTGTGCAAAAAAAATAAAGTTTGTCATATTCCCGCAACTTGTGGCAAAATATAAAATATTCCATGGACTAATCATGCCTCTCAGTAAATAGCTTGGGGTGTCTACTTTCCAAAATGGGGTCATTTGGGGGGGTTTTGTGCTATTTTGGCATTTTATGGCCTTCGAAACTGTGATAGGTAGTGAGGAGTAAAATCAAAAATTTGCGCCCTTAGAAATCCTGAAGGCGGTGCTTGGTTTCCGGGGTCCCGTACGTGGCTAGGCTCCTAAAAAGTCCCACACATGTGGTATCCCCGTACTCAGGAGAAGCAGCAGAATGTATCTTGGGGTGCAATTCCACATATAACCATGGCATGTGTGAGCAATATATCATTTAGTGACAACTTTTTGTAATTTTTTTTTTTTTTTTGTCATTATTCAATCACTTGGGACAAAAAAAAAATATTCAATGGGCTCAACATGCCTCTCAGCAATTTCCCTGGGCTGTCTACTTTCCAAAATGGGGTCATTTGGGGGGGTTTTGTACTGCCCTGCCATTTTAGCACCTCAAGAAATGAGATAGGCAGTCATAAATTAAAAACTGTGTAAATTCCAGAAAATGTACCCTAGTTTGTAGACGCTATAACTTTTGCGCAAACCAATAAATATACGCTTATTGACTTTTTTTTACTAAAGACATGTGGCTGAATACATTTTGGCCCAAATGTATGACTACAATTGAGTTTATTCGATTTTTCTTATAACAAAAAGTAGAAAATATCATTTTTTTTCAAAATTTTTGGACTTTTTCCGTTTATATCGCAAAAAAATAAAAATCGCAGAGGCAATCAAATACCATTAAAAGAAAGCTCTATTTGTGGGAAGAAAAGGATGCAAATTTCGTTTCAGTACAACATTGCATGTCCGCACAATTTACAGTTAAAGCAGCGCAGTGCAAAATTCTGAATTCACCTCTGGTCCTTTAGCTACCAAATGGTCCGGGGCTTAAGTGGTTAAACAAACATTTTTATATCGTCATCTTTTTTTTTTTAACAACATTTTTATATCGTCATCTTTTTTTATTTATTTTTTTATTTTTTAAACATAAACATTTTTGATCGGCAACATTTTTTTTTTTGAGAAAATAAAAAGTACCTACCACAAAGCAGCATCAGAGAGACCTAGCAGGGCACAGCTGAGGAGACTGACAGCAATCCCTGAATCTGAACCTAAATAGGCTCAAGGTGTGTGGGCTAATCCCATAAACCACTATTTGGAATGGATTGAAAAAAGGGCAAATCTAGCCTTCTTTCCAGAATCCAAGATGGCCGACACTGAACCAAGCGACCATGCATGCGCACGCGCAGAAGATCCAGCCTCGCCCAGTACAGAGAGCCGAGAAACTACGGCTCTGTATCACTCCCGAATCGCGCATGCGCAGACGGCGGCAAGGACACCGCGCCGTGACACTCTCCTACCTGGCGGGACGTACAGAGCACCTGTAGCCCCCCCCGAACCCGGAAATAAGCATCACAATGTTGTTGCACAGAGAGACACCTGCCCTATCCAGTTGCACAGTTTTAAAGGAACAAAAAAGTAAGACAATAATCATTTTAAAGGTGCCTAACAAGCAAAGGAAAGGGGAGGGGAGGGGAAGAGAGGAAAAGAAAGGGGAAAAACACAAATGCCTGTAATAAAAAATGGAAACCACCAGCCTGGGAAGATGGAGCTGATCCTTTTGCTACTTCCACTGCATTCATCATGGATGTGATAGCAGACTGCGTTCCTGTGAGGAAACTCTGCGAAAGACCCCAACAGATCCACAGAGGGGTTCCCAGTCTTATCAGCGCTGTGAGCGGCCCAAGAACAGGGACTGCGCACGGGAAAGGCTAAACCCGGCGGACGCTGCCGACTGCAGAGGTATGGACATACTGCTACTCTTCACCAGCACAAGAAGGTATGAGGGAAAAAAGGAGAATGTTGGGGGAGGGACTATGCCTTTAATTTATGCTATTCACTAGTCCTGAAGGAGGAGTCGAGGCGGAGCTCTATCACAGGTATGCTGCCATGGAGGCACCAGGAAAGAGACTTGTATGGTACTAGATATGAATTTAGAGATAAACAAATTAGAAACATATATTAGTAGAATAAACATAATATAACTATTACAGGAGAGCGTAACGTGCCAATATTCAAACAACATCCGCCCCCCCCCATAAGGGTGAGCACATACCCAGCCGGGAGCAACTCCAGGAAAAGACCACAATCCAGCGTAGGGCACCAGGAAGCCCGCTAGGGGAGCCAAGGAGCAACCACAATTATTAGCTAGCATTATTGCATGACTGCAATTTGGGTACCCTTCATCCCATGCGTATTTCATCTTGATTTTAAGTAAGTGTGACTTTACTTACCTGCAATATATTTATTTCTAATTGGTATCTTTATACCATTCTGTCCTATCCTGATTGAGCTGTTCCCAGCCCTTTCCCCCACATTTTGTATTCATTTTTCTCTTTGCATATGTAGCGCCCCCCCACTCTCTCTCTCTTGCTCCGGTTTCTTTCTCTCTGGCTTTTGTCTAGGGGTACCTTGGAGGAGAGAGTGCGGGGGCACCACGCCAAGCTTTCACCGCAGATGTTTGTGTGGTGTGAGCAAAGTTTCTTTACCTTCGGGTCGGTGTTCGGTGTTTGGAGCCTCCGCTTCTTCTGTGGAACAGTGTCTGTCAGTAAATGAGCCCCACACCAATAAAAGTCCAACACTCCTTTATTTTCCAATGTCAGGATGAAACACAATCAGTTAGACTCCCTCAACGAACAGACAGGGGGTGTGGATACGAGTAGGCCCAGGCACGATGAACTCTCCTATTCCTCTATCAGCGAATAGGCTTGGCGCATGGTCTCCGCCATCAAGCGTGAATATTTTGGTCGCTGCCACCGACCGGGTGAACTGTGAACCTTCCTCCTGACTGAACTTGGCTCCTGTTCGGAAAGATCCCCCTCCGGGCGGTCTCCTGAGGCTCACCCGGCACTGGCAATCTGCTGCACCAGGTCTTCGGGTGAGTAGCTCCTCCGGTCCCTTACGCCTCTGGATTCGGGCACCCCACTCCCGGGGTCCCCTAGGAAATCCTTCCCTCGTGGGACCCAGCGAAGGGAACTGGGCCCCAGGCCTCCAACCGAGTACCTCACCCCAGGCTGAAGGTGCCTGGGATGGAACACAAGCTCCGGGTGTCCAGGCCTAGGCCGCCTGGACACCCACCACGAACCACAGCCCTCAGGCTGAAGGTGCCTGGGACTCGACCCCCGTGACAAAGATGGCCGGCCCCTTTATACCCTCTCCCAGCAAGCACGACGGGTATCCCCGCCCCACCATACAACCGTTGAGAGAGGCCAAAAAGGGGTACGGCACTCAGCGATGGTTCAACCCCAGCCCACAGGGACAGCGTCACCTGCTGGGCCGCAGGGAACTATACATCACTGGTGTCTCTGCCAGTTTTAAACATGATAGAAAAGTATATGCCCGCTACACATATTTTGTATTTAGCCGGGCCTGTGCATGCTCCTTGTGGTTGCTCCTTGGCTCTCCTAGCGGGCTTCCTGGTGCCCTACGCTGGATTGTGGTCCTTTCCTGGAGGTGCTCCCTGCTGGGCATGTGCTCACCCTTATGGGGGGGGGGGCGGATGTTGTTTGAATATTGGCACGTTACGCTCTCCTGTAATAGTTGCCGTATTTATCGGCGTATAACACTTAAAATCAGGGGAAAATCGTGGGTGCGTGTTATACGCCGATCCCCCGCCGATTCCCCGCTGAAACGAGCGAGAGGAGCCGAGATACACAAAGCCGAAGTACACTCGGCCTTACTCGGCTCCTCTCGCAGTCCCGCCCACCTCCACTGATTGCGCCGCTGACATACAGAAAGCCGAGTGTACTTCCGCTAGTCTCGGCTCCTCTCGCAGTCCCGCCCCTGACTGTGAGCAGAGCCGAGTCTAGCCGAAGTACACTCGGCTTTCTGTATGTCAGCGGCGCAATCAGTGGAGATGGGCGAGACTGCGAGAGGAGCCGAGTCTAGCCGAAGTACACTCGGCTCCGCTCGCTCCTCTCCACAGCGGAAATCGGCGCCAAATGTAAACATTGCAGAGACTGGCACTGGGCAAGGCAAGGCTGCAAAGGCACTGGGCAAGGCAAGGCTGCAAAGGCACTGGGCAAGGCATGGCTGCAAAGGCACTGGGCAAGGCATGGCTGCAAAGGCACTCGGCAAGGCTGCAGATGGACACTGGGCAAGGCTGCAGATGGACACTGGGCAAGGCTGCAATGATGGACACTGGGCAAAGCTGCAGATGGACACTGGGCAAGGCTGCAGATGGACACTGGGCAAGGCTGCAATGATGGACAAGGCTGCATTTAAATGTAAGTTTTTTTCCTTGAACTTCCCTCCTAAAAGTTTTTTTCCTTAAAATTCCCTCCTAAACTTGGGGTGCGTGTTATACGCCGGCGCGTGTTATACGCCGATAAATATGGTATATTATGTTTATTCTACTCATATATGTTTCTAATTTGTTTATCTCTATATTCATATCTAGTACCATACAAGTCTCTTTTTATACCCGTATGTCCCCCGATGAAGCTCTAATGCGAAACATGTCGGGACGTCACGAGTAATTCTGCACTGTTCAAAACCAGCCCCACTTCCTTTTTCTGACCGTCCAGCTGTTTGTTCGTTGTTCTTCAGCAGTAACCACCTGTGTGTGGTTTTATATGAACCTTTTAAAGTGAACTGAATTAAAATACTTTAATTTTTTATTCTAAATGTATTTGAATTTCTTCCTACTATAGACAGCACCGTGAAAATCCCTTTCTTTCCCCTTGCTATTATGTACACATATTTCATGGGATGAGGTGCATTTTTTCTGTGTGTCTCTACCATAAGTCGGACTTCCCCATATTTTTGTTCACATTTAGTATGTCTTTAAAGGCAAGGTGGAAATAATTATGCCACTGTTCAGGTTTCATCTCAGAGGCTAAATCCGTGTCCCACGCCAGCATATAGGGGAGTGTATCTGCTGTGTCAAGCAATAGCCTATAGATGGCAGAGATCCCCCCCCCCCCTCTGACCTGCGTCCTGCACACACCAAAGCTCATAGGGGCCACCTATGAGTCCTTAGTCACCCTAGGAGCACAAACAAATTGAAATTTTATAGAATTGGAAGGTATCTGAGGCAGGCATTTTCAGTTTGGAATGACAATGTTGCAGGGTAACTGGACCCATAGGCATCATAAAGTGACCAATCCTATCAAGGCCTTTTTTTCACAGGTTGCTATTTTAGAAAGTTAGAAAGGAATGAGCATACAGTATTCCCTCTACATAGTTACCAATCGGGTTTTTCAGTGCGTGAATATACAGCTGAGAACTGGGCCACCTGGGCAGCCTGATAATACAGCGCTAGATGCAGGAGTCCAAGGCCTCCTTTTAACTTATTGGCAAACGAGAACCTCTTTCCACAGCCTATAGCCCTATAGCCCTACCCCCCCCCCCCCCATATATAACGTATAATTTCAGACTGAAATTTTAACAGATCCCGCCATACAATCGATATGGGTAAGGAGCAAAAATAATACTTTAAACGTGGTAACAAGGTCATCTTAATGGAGTGAATTTTGCCTAGCCAGGATAGACCATGAGATGCCCACCCTTGCAAACCCTCCTCAAATTTCCTGTAGAGGGGCAGATAATTCACCCTATACATTTAAGAACAAATTTAGGTTTGAAAATATGGAGAATAAAGTGAAAGTCCAGGCAAATGTTTAAACCAAAAAGTATTTTTCTTGTTCAAGATTTTTATTGGATTTTACATGTAAATACTGTAGCATATATTGTTAACATTACATTCTTAATAAGTGTAGAATTGTAAGTAAATACAGCAATCACTAACAATACATGGTGAAAGGAAAGTAGTAGAGGTTAAAAACCTCAGTAATAATTGTAGTAATACAAATATAGGGATAAATGATTAGAGCAATAGTAACTAGTTATAATATAAATAATATATCATGCCTCCAGACCATCCGCTCACCCCAAAAGGGAACAAACTGTGAGCAGATGGGGCACAATAAGGTATGAGAGAGTATTATACTGCAGATGATGAATTATTAATAAGGATACAACAGAAGATTGTTATTAAACCTCAATGCCTAGTTAAATACCTTTCTATCAAATCCTTTATCACACAAAGATACTTAGTGATTGGTAAAATTAAACCTTAGAAGTATATATACAAATCATGTAATGGACATCGTATGTGCATATGATCAGTAGTACGAAAATAATAAAAATAACAAGAGTAGAAAGTTGGAAGTAGTGCAGAGAGAAGAAGAAGAAATATGGGGAAAAATAAGATATGTAGAAAAAGATAGAAAAAGTAGAGATATAGATTGTCTCCCCGGGTGGCAGTCCAGTCAGGTCAAGGCATCATTCGACTATAAATAATTGATGAATGTTAAAGTATTTCAGCAAGGCATCAACAGTAATTGATCAAAATCTGGGGGTAAAAAGTGTTTAATCCATGGTTTCCATATTTTATTGTATGTATTAATATTGTTATCTTCAATAGCAGACATTTTGGAAAAAATAAGGGCTCTATTAATTCTATGTTTAGTTTCAGCCACAACCAAAGTTTGGGTTTTCCAGGCCTTGGCTATAGTTTGTTTAGCCACAGTGGTGAGGTGTAGTAATAATTGGAATTGAGATTTATTCAGTTCAGGAGGCTTGAGATTGAGGAGTGCCAGTGCGGGATCAGAAGAGATTGGCATTTCCAAGGCCGTAGAGACCATGTTAAATATCTTATTCCAGAAGGATTGAGCGATTGGGCATTGCCACCATGTATGGAAATGCGTACCCGGTGCGGAACAGACTCTGAAACATAAATTTGGGTATGAGGGGGCAAATTTGGCAATCCTGGCTGGAACTAGGTACCATCGTGACAGGACCTTAAAATTTGTTTCCAAAGCAAAGCAATTTGGCGAAGAGTGCTTGGTAGCTGACCATATATTATCCCGGTCGCTTTTACTGAATGTTCTATCCATGTCCTGTGTCCATTTGTTAGTATAGGATGGTAAAATGTCATCGGATATAGAATTGATTTGTTTATATAAAAGTGAGATTAGCCCTCTAATATGAGGATCACTATAACAGATACGTTCGAATTGTGTCATTTGGTTAAGTGGGGATCCCGTATTAACGAGGGGTGTATAAAAGTTCTTAATTTGTAAATAGCGGAAGAGCTCTTTCGTGGGGAGTGTGTATTTATCACATAGTGTTGGGAACGTAAGAATGTCATTGGGAGAAACTAGATTATGAAATTGATGCAGGTTTCTTGTGGACCAAGCTGCAAATGATAAGGGGAATTTCCAAGCGGGGTAAAATGAGGGATTTCTAATAAAAGAAAGGAGAGGGTTATGAATAGATTGTAATTTTTTTGTAGTTCTATACTTATCCCAGATGGCTATAGAATGCTTAGTTATGGGGTTAGAGAGATTTGGTCTATCCTTGGGGTTTAACCAGAGCATATTAGCCACTGAGATGGGGTCAATATCCACTGATTCAATCGCTACCCATAAAGGGGATTCATTAGTAGCATGGTATTTGGGGAGTTGTGCTAATTGAGCTGCAAAGTAATAGGAGGGAAAATTAGGTATTCCCAATCCACCTTTCAATTTATCAAGGTAAAGCGTCGATCTGGGAATGCGGGGTTTAGTAGAGCCCCATATAAAGGACATCACTCTCCTTTGAGTAATGCCCCATACACACGATCATTTTTCATGCCATTAAAAATGCCATTAAAAAAAATGGCCATTAAAAATGATCGTGTGTATGCTCCAGAGCATTTTTAACGACGTGAAAAACGGCCATTAAAAATTTCGAACATGCTCTCTTTTTTCACATCGTTTTTCATGTCATTTTTTTTAACGACGTGAAAAACGATAGTGTGTATGCTTTAACGACGTGAAAAAAAACGCGCATGCTCAAAATCAAGTGTGAGACGGGAGCGCTCGTTCTGGTAAAACTAGCGTTCGTAATGGAGATAGCACATTCATCACGCAGTAACGGACTGAAAAGCACAAGACTGAAAAGAGCGAATCGTCTCTCAACAAACTTTACTAACATGAAGGGTGGCGCCATTCGAACGGAACTTCCCCTTTATAGTGCCGTCGTATGTGCTGTACGTCACTGCGCTTTGCTTGAACATTTTTTAAAATGATGGTGTGTACGCAAGACAGGCTTGAGAGGAAACAAGAAAAAAAATGACAAGAAAAACGTCAGTTTTAAAAATGACATTAAAAATGATCGTGTGTATGGGGCATAAGTCTCAGGAAGTAAGGAGGTATATGTATAGGGAGAACTCGGAATAGGTAAAGGAACTTTGGTAGGATTGACATCTTGGTAGCGTTAATCCTCCCAAGCCAAGATAAAGGGAGAGAAGACCATTGTTTCATCAGATTAGTAGTTGATTTCAATAAGGGTAAGTAATTAGCTGAAAATAAGTCAGGTAAAGAAGGAGTGAGTTGGACTCCGAGATATGAAATATGGTGTGACTCCCAATTAAAAGGTAAAGACGTTTGAGCTTGCTGTAACTCAGATAGTGATAGGGAAATATTAAGGGCGTTAGATTTGGCATGATTAACACACAATCCAGAAATCTTCGCAAATTTGTCCAAAGCATTTACTAGATTTGGGGCTGACACATGAGGATGGGATAAAAAAATTAGAATGTCATCCGCGAAAAGACTCATTTTGTGGTGCTGTACACCTAATTCTACTCCTCTGATATTAGGATTATCTCTAATAATACATGCTAAGGGTTCAATAAGTAGGGCAAAAAGCAAAGGGGATAGGGGGCAGCCCTGTCTAGTACCTCTCCTAATATCCATCATAGCTGATTTGTAACCCATGTATCTGACATAAGCTTTCGGAGTACTGTATAATGAGGAAACCCAAGTTAAGAAGTTTTTCCCAAAACCCCATTTTTGAAGAGTATATTGTAGGTATGGCCAGCTGATTGAGTCAAAAGCCTTCCTAATATCTAATGATAAAAGGCAAGTCAGAATACGTCTTTTTTTGGCGGCATGAATTAGTAGAAGTGCTCTTCTGACATTATCCCCTGCTTGACGCAAAGGCATGAAGCCTGTTTGATCACGATGGATAAGTTTGCCTATAATGCTATTCAATTTAGTTGCCAAGATCTTAGCTAATAACTTAATATCTAGATTTTTTTTTTTTTGAAAAGTTTTATTTATAGCTTTTGACAAAACAAACAGACCCAATGGGCCAAACACAAACAATATACAAATCTTCAGCATTGGCTCCCTCTCCCTCCCTCCAGACCCCCACCCATCAACAGGAATAATACAGTTATAAAGTCACTTTAACTCATTCACAGTCATATGTTGTTTGGAAATGTCACATAATCACAACCATATTCAACTCTTACTGCAAGTGCATTTATAATGGGTGCCACTCAATCCGCCACCGTAAGTTTACTATTCATCCAACCGCCCCATACTTTATCAAATTTCTGAGGTGCGCCCCTACTAGCATACGTAACTTTGTGCAGCGGTACAGCTCTATTCACCACCCCCTTCCATGCTGATACAGTGGGCGGATTTGGGCTTTTTCCATGATAACCCTATCAGTTTCCTGGCGTAATATATGAGAATCGTCAACAGAGCATGAGTCGCTCTCCTTGGGGCTAGATTGTCTACCAGACCCAAGAGGCATACCTCAATTGAAGGCTGTACCTGGATGGTGGTCACCCCAGCTATGCAGTTGGCAACCCCTCTCCAGAACCCTTGGATGAATGAGCAATTCCAAAAGACATGCATGAAATCGGCCGTGGGGGAACTGCACCACCAGCAACAAGGAGACTGTGTAGGGAATATCTTGGCCAGTCTAGCCGGCGTAAGATAGATGCGATGCAGGAATTTAAATTGGATGAGATGGTCCCTGGCAGAGACCAATCTGGTAAAATTAATGTCCCATACATCATCCCAGTCATCCCTGTCCATCTGGGGGAACACCTCACCCCACGCCGCCCTACACTTTGCCAGGAGATCACCTCCCTCACTGAACAGCTGTTTATATATTGTAGACAAGGCCTTGTCTAAAGTGTCCTCTCTCAGTAAAGACTCCATATCATTAGTTTGCATGGTGATACCAATATCTCCAAATTGGGCCTTAAATGCATGTCTGAGCTGAAGAAAACAAAACAAGTGCGTATTGGGCAGATCAAACTTGGCTTTAAGGGCGTCAAACTGTAAGAGTTTCCCACCCCCCACTATGTCCCTCAGAGTCTTAATGCTATATTTAGTCCAGGTGACTGGATCGGGGTACTCACAAAAGTGTGCTAGCTGAGGATTCTTCCAAAGTGGTGTGTAAGGAGAAATTTCAGAGGCGCCACCCACCTTATTCACTGCCACCCATGCCCTACAGGCGGCACGCATGGATATCGTGAGCCTATACGGAGCCCTGATTCCCCGAAGCGGGAGATGCTTCAGTGCCTCATACGAACCCACAACAGCCACCTCCAGCGTATTAGCAGTGTCGTCCTCAGGTAGAGTGAACCACCTGTGGACAAATACCAGCTGACCAGCTAAGAAATACCGGTGGAAGTCCGGGACCGCCAGTCCCCCTTGTTTCCACGGCAGTTGTAACACCCGGAATTTAATTCGAGGGCGTCGTCCCTGCCATAAGAAAGTTGTTATGAGACTATCTATTTTTTTAAAAACATATCTCGGTATCCAAACAGGGGAATACCGAAATATATACAAAAACAAAGGTAAAAATTTCATTTTCACTAAATTCACCCTACCAATGAGCGTTAAAGGTAAGTTTTGCCATGCCTGTAGCCTGGATTTCAGTTTAGTCAAAAGTGGATCGACATTTAAGGCAATAAAATCAGACACGGAATTAGAAATGTTTAACCCCAGAAATTTGAGCACCTCCACCCGCTGTAAAGGACCAGAGGCAACATTGCTCCATTAGCAAACGCCAGCACTAGCGTTGCTAGCCAGGTGCGGGGGGGGCGGGCCGCACCCGGGTGACACCCACCAGAGGGGTGACACCCGTGGGTAGCGCATCGGCACCACACTGACATCGCCCACCCGCTGCCCTGTGCCTTAGGCTCACGCTGCGGCTGTGTCCCTCAGTAGAGCGGAAGGAAGCCGCCGCCCCCTCTGCCTCCTCTCTGTTTACATACACAGAGGAGGAGGAGCCCGCGCTCGAGGGACACACCGCTGTGTGTATCTGCCGCTCTGTTCTGAGGTCTGTAAGGTAAGGGGGGCATCTTTACTGATGGGGGAGGGGGTGTCTGTACTGCTGGGGTCTGCACAAGGGGGAGTTTGCACCAGGGGGGCTGTAACTGAGGGGGTGTCTGTACTGAGGGGGGTGTGGTACTGAGGGGGGTGTCTGGTACTGAGGGGGGTGTCTGGTACTGAGGGGGGTGTCTGGTACTGAGGGGGGTGTCTGGTACTGAGGAGGGGGTCTGGTACTGAGGAGGGGGTCTGGTACTGAGGAGGGGGTCTGTAACTGAGGGGGGGGTCTGTAACTGAGGGGGGGGTCTGTAACTGAGGGGGGGTCTGTAACTGAGGGGGGGGTGTCTGTAACTGAGGGGGGTGTCTGTTACTGAGGGGGGTGTCTGTTACTGAGGGGGGTGTCTGTACGAGGGGGGTGTCTGTACGAGGGGGGTGTCTGTACGAGGGGGTGTCTGTAACTGAGGGGGTCTGCACTGAGGTGGGGGTGTCTGTACTGAGGGGGAGGTTCATACTGAGGAAGGCGGGTCTATATTGATGGCAGGGATTCTGTACTTAGTGGAGCGGGTTTGTACTGAGGGAGGGGATCTATACTGTTGGAGGGGGGTCTGTACTGAGGGGGGACTATAGTTGTTGGGGGGTGACACCATTTTTTTTCGCACCGGGTGACACCAACCCTAGTGACGCCACTGAACGCCAGGTCTATTCTGGAGGACGAAGCATGTACCGAGGACAGATAAGAATAGCATCTGTCCGTAGGATGCTTCCACCGCCAGATCTCAGTAAGACCCGCAGCATCTGCCCACTGTGACAATTCACGGTTTGGAGCCCTATGTGGGTTGGACGTGTCCAACGTATAATTGAGAACATTATTAAAATCACCAGCCATCAACAACTGAAATGGAGCGTGATGTGCCAATTTCTCCAACACCTCATACAGGATATTGCCTGTAAAAGGAGGGGGAATATATACATTTACCAGGGCCAACTTCCTAGAGTAAACTTCAATTATGACCACTAAATACCTTCCTCCAGGATCAGTGATCACTGTATTTATGGAGCAAGGTAAGGACTTGTTTAACAAAATAGATACACCCCTAGCATATGACGAATAGGTGGCATGTATGGCTCTGTGCATCCAGGGACGCTTCATATCCAGAATTTTGTTGCCTAATAAATGCGTTTCCTGTAAAAACATTATGTGAGGATGTTGGGCCTGCAAAAATTTCAACACCAAAGCTCTCTTGTATTTAGAATTCAATCCCCTGACATTCCAAGAGATGAGTTTAATTTTTAAAGATATGACTGTAATTCCGAAATTTGCCACAAGATGGGGGCCTAGGAGCACAGGAGAGGTCCAGAAGTACACAGAGCCACACAACAAGCTGAAGAATAATTATAACATCTCTACAGACAGTACTTTGTGCCTGAGCCCGTTTCTGAGTGTCCCTTGGCCCACCAATTGTGGAACACCGAGGATGACACCACAAACCAGCAGCCCCAAATAAAATGGAGCAGAGACAAACAGACAAAACATAAAATAAAACAAGACCAAAACATTTGCTCATAAACAGTCCCATCTTAGTAATCCCCTGTCTAGCCAGCAAACAAAAAACACAAAAAAAAAGGGAACAACTAGCGCCAGCAGACTTAATCCCCAAAACCAAAAACAAAAAATGGAAAAGTGTTCTATAGAGTTATTCCATATGCCCCTTTGGAGGGGACTAAAGTGTCAACCAGGTGAGTGCTGACACCGTACGCCTTTTACGACTACTCAGCGCAGCAAAGAGAGCATCCGGCTCCATGGTCATGCAGCACTAAGCAGCCAAATGCATCCCGCAGCCTCCTGAAAGTAACATTTTGTACAGGAAAAACAAGGACAGTCCAGATCACATCCACCAACCAGGCACACCGATACTCAGCTCACTGGAGGGGGTAACATGGGGTAGGATGAAAGTCAAAGTATATGTGACTACCAGCATGCACTCAAGCAGAAGCAGATGTAAGGGTGGCCAAACAGAGTATGCCAAAAATAGAAAAATAAATCAAAGTAAAATAAATGCTGTATATTAAGCTAGAGTCTCCAACCAATCCGAGACATCCGAGGGGACCTCAAAAAATTTCACAGAGCCCTGGTATTCAACACGGAGCTTGATGGGGTATAGCATGCTGTATTTGAGGCCCTTGTCCCGGAGCCTCTTCCGAACATCCACGAACGTGCGACGGCGCCTCTGCAACTCTGGGGAGAAATCCGGGAAGAAGTGCACATTGGTATTTTCAAACCGGAGCTGTGGTGACTTCCGGGCTTCCGCCAGAATGAGATCTCTGTCGCGGTAATTTAGAAACCGCACGAGGAATGGTCTGGGCAATGCGCCCCGTGGTCTCGGGCCTGTGGGGACCCTATGAGCCCGCTCCACAATATATGCAGAGGAGACATGCTGTAACGCCAGGATATCCTTGAAAAAGGTTTCAGCAAAGCTGGCTGGCTGCGAGCCCTCCGCACCCTCAGGCAGGCCCACCACGCGCACATTATTGCGGCGCAGCCTATTTTCGGCGTCCTCAGACCGCGCCATCAAGGTTTTAACCGTGCGTTGCAGATCAGCGACATTCTGGGATGTTATAGCCGCGGTATCCTCAATATCTGAGATACGAGTCTCAGCAGCAGCTACACGGCCTCTAAACTTGTCCATATCTTGCCTAATGAGGCCACACTCCATGGCCAGCATGTCTATTTTCCCCATAACCAGAGTTTTGCTCTCCTCAATGGCCGCCAAAATGACTGCAGTGGAGGCAGTGCCCTCAGATTTCTCCATACCTTGGGGCTGCTGCGGGTCACCATCCACCTGCTCCATGTCCCTCAGAAGCTGCAGGGCTGACTGTATGGCCACTGCACGCTCCGCTCCGGAGGGCAAGATGGCCGCCGCACGTGTCACCGCTGGGGAGCCCTGCGTCTTAGGAGGCGGCTGTTTCTTGGTCAATTTCCTCCTGGATGGCATTGGTGTACTCCGGAGGTGACCCCGAGCACGGAGCAGCTGTCCGCCGGCCCGGATGCCGCTCAGCGCAGGAGAAATACACAGGATTCTTAACCCAGGAGCCGGAGCTCTCTCACACACGTCCTCTCTTCCTCACATCCGGACACGCCCCTTAATATCTAGATTTAAAAGAGATATGGGACGGTAATTAGACCAAGAGGTAGTGTCAGTTTTAGGTTTGGGAATAATTGCTATGATGGAGGTGAGCGTTTCAGTTTTGAATGAGTGACCAGCTAACAAAGGATTGAAGACTCTAGTCAATAGAGGCGTTAGAATTGAGTCAAATTGTTTATAATAAAGTGCAGAAAACCCATCAGGGCCCGGTCTTTTGTGAGACTTCAATTCTTTAATAGCAGCTTTAACTTCTAAGGACGTTATAGGACTCTCCAAATATTCACACTGTTCAGGTGTCCTAGTGGGAAGTTTAACATCTGAGAACAAAGTGTCTGCTTTATTTTTGTCAAAATTTAGACTAGAGGCGTAGAGTTTAGCCAGATTAGATCGAAAAATTTCCAAGATTTTTAATGGATTACTGGTGTAGGCATCTCTAGAGGTTTTAAGACGGAATGCGGTCTGTGAACGATCAATTGATTTGAGGCTACGAGCCATAGGGGTGTCAGGTTTATTAGCTTTGAGGTATTGGGTATGTTGCCGCTTACGTAGGAGTTTATCTGCCGTATCTGTCAGAAAAAGATCCAACTCAAGCCGGGCCTTTTCCAATTTAATATTAGTGTTTTCATTCGGGGTAGATTGATGAGCAAAGTGACAAGCGTTAAAATTTGCTTCAAGTTTAGTGAACAAAATCTTGCGATTTCTTTTAATAGATCTTGCCTGTTGTATCAATCTGCCCCGGATTACCGATTTATGGGCTTCCCATAGCGTAAGGGCAGAAACATCATCAGTGTCATTAAATGAGATATATTCATTAAGAGCCATTTCAATATCTAGGCGGTGCGAGGGATGAGTTAGAATGGAATCATTAATACACCATGTTGTGTCGCGTGACCTAGGTATCGGAGAGGATATTGTGGCAGTAACCACACAATGGTCTGTCCAAGGAAATGGGACTATATTAGAAGATATTACTTCGGGGAGCATACTTGAGGGGATGAAGATATGGTCTATTCGCGAAAAGGATTTGTGTGGATAAGAATAATGTGTAAAATTTCTGGAAGATGGGTTAAGTTCCCGCCAGGTATCCACAAAATTAAAAGAAGTAAGTAGAGATTGGAAGGAACGTTTATAGGTAGAAGAGTTAGGAGCTGACGGGGACTTATCCAAGAAAGGATAAATGGTAGTATTGGAGTCGCCACATAATATTATTGTTCCGAATTTATGTGATTCAATTAGCTGAAAAAGATGGGATAGAAAAGCTTCAGGACGCTTATTTGGGGCATAATATGAAACTAATGTGACTTCAGTATCAGCTATAAAGCCTGTTAATAAAACATATCTACCCTCAGGGTCGCTTATTTGTGTATTAAGGGTAAATGGTGTAGAGCGGTGGAACCCGATCAGGGACCCACGTTGCTTAGTTGTAGCTGAAGCTGTATAGAATTGAGGGTAGGAGGAGGAAGGAAATTTAGGGGCGGCTTTATTGATAAAGTGTGTTTCTTGAAGAAAAATTATGTGAGCTTTTCTAGCTGAAAAGGAACGTCGAGCTTTAGTTCTTTTTTGTGGAACGTTGAAGCCTTGTACATTTAAGGACAAAATGTTTATGGGGGCCATGACATATTAAGGATAAGTTTTATATTAGGGTGAATAAAACCCATCGTAGGAGCCTGAACTGCCACCAAGGGAGACGGAAGAGAAGAAGAAATGAAAGACAGAGAAGAAAAAAAGAAGAAGATACCAAGTAAATGGGTAGCCCTAGTAAATGCATATAAAGTCATTAAATAGTGATGTACTAGTAGGGCGTAGGAACATCTCAGGGAGGTAGTAAAATATCTCTGAGGGGTTCCATGGTCACCAACCGAATCCTGCATAATGGTAGCAGGAGTCAGAGGGTATGGAGAGGGCTGCAAGAATTTCCGAAGGGAAAAACAACACCGGAGAACACACAAGTATTATAATAGTAAACTTATATATTTCTCTATTAATAAGACTGGAGATGCAAGAAAAAAAAAAAAAGAGAGAGGAAAAAGGAAACATATCATCATTAGTAATTATATGAAGTAAATGTTAGATGAATGCGTCCTTAAGGAGGCTAGAAAAATGTTAATCTTAACGTATGCGAAATAAACCGTCTGCTCGAGTAATGCAGTTAATAAACAGACAAACAAATACAAGAGAAAAGAAAAAAGGAGAAAGATAACCTATCTATATCAACTGCAATATAAATTAAATATTTAGACATATTAGTCAATATGGAGACAGACAAAAAAAAAAAAACAAGAAACAAAAAAATGCAAGTGCAATATAAACCTTTTGGTTGACTAAAACAACTAATAGATAAGTACATAAATTTATATTCCAAAAAAAAAAAAGGGGGGGGGGAGTGCAGGAGCAATATATACCTTATATTTGATTATAGCAATTAATAGAAAACTATAAATAAAAAAATAAAAAAATGGAAAACAGGATTCTAAAGCCCTGTACACACGATCAGATATCCTATGGATTTTCGTCTGATGGATTTGTCCATCAGAAATCTGATGAAACTGTTTTCCATCAGTCTTGCCCACACACCATCAGTCAAAAAACCGACCGTTCCAAACGTGGTGACGTAAAACACTCCGATGAGCTGAGAAAAATGAAATTCAATGCTACTGAGCATGTGTCGACTTGATTCTGAGCATGCTTTGGTTTTTTATCTGATGGATTTCCCCACAGACGATCGGAAATTGCCATCAGTTTTTTATCCATCAGATAATTTTAAAACATGTTCTATTTTTTAAAACCGATGGAAAAAAGACTGATGGGTCCCATACACGATCGGTTTGTCTGATGAAAACAATCCATCAGACGGTTTTCATCAGTCAAACTGATCGTGTGTACAGGGCTTTGCTCTTCATTCAGAGATAGTGTAATGCTTATCAGGGTAAAGCATTGACCAATATACCCCATATAAATGGAGAAATGTGGATCAGATTAATGTAGCCTGAACAGCCAATCCATTGAGTCGACGTTTATTGGTGCCTGACTATCAAAACGTCCTCGTTTATGAAGATTCTGCCTGGTGTAACCAGAGGAGCTTGGGTCCAACTTGGTTTCATGTGGAGGTGATCTAGAAGCCGTTCGTCTGCGGGGTTGGTCTTTAGAATTAGTATGTTCCATAAGGCCTAGATCAGTTAAGGCTGACAGTAATTCATCTGATGTGCGACAGGTATATCTAGTTTCCAAATGGGTAAAGCGGAGAGAAAATGGGAAACCCCAGTGATATATAATTTGGTGCTTTTGAAGTACTTGCAGCAGGGGTTTCATAGAACGCCTCTTAGTCACAGTAAGTGGGGAGAGGTCTGTAAAGAGCTGGTAGACATTGCCCTGGAAATCAAGAGTGTTTTTGCCTCTGGCTGCAGCAAGTAGTTGTTTCTTAGTTTTATAATAATGGAATTTAACTATAATATCCCTAGGGGGACCATTGGGTTTGCGCTGAGTTAGGGCTCTGTGGACTCTGTCCATTTCTAATCTCTCAAGTGAAATACCTGGGAGCAATTCCTTAAAGAGAGCACTTATGGTTCCCTGTAAGTCTATGACTGATTCAGGGAGACCTCTGATTCTTAGATTGGAACGACGGTCCCTGTTCTGATCTTCCAAATGGTTTTGTAATAAAAGATTCTCGTCTTTAAGCTGTTCAATAGTTGCATTATAGTGCTGTGTGGTAGTTTCTATATCATCTACCCGCACTTCCAGTTCTGCTGTTCTGTGCCCCAGCTCCCTAATCTCCCTTGTCAGTTTCTCAGTTATTTGGTTTGATGTTTGCTTCAAAGCTTTCTGAAGCATTTTTTCAAACTGACTAAACATGTTAGATTGAATAACAGTTCCAGGGGTGTCATTATCAGAGTCAAGCTCACCAGCCGTGTCCAGAGTTTTGAGACTGTGTGACAGGGATTTAGGAACTCGCTGTATGCGGGTCTGTGAGGTACCAGGCGTCGCCATCTTGGATGTCTGCCGGGGCAGCGTTTCTTTAGAGCTTCCAACCTTATATTTTGTTTTTGGGCCCCTTGTGACCATCTTCTATACGCCGGAGTGTACCTGGTATGAATTTGCGGGAGCTGGTGCCGTTCACGGTAATGCAAAAGCGTTCGGTTCTCCGGTATGTTTAACCCGGGAGCGG
The DNA here is from genome assembly GCA_029206835.1 of Rana muscosa. Taxonomy (NCBI): domain Eukaryota; kingdom Metazoa; phylum Chordata; class Amphibia; order Anura; family Ranidae; genus Rana; species Rana muscosa. The sequence continues at coordinate 805,812,597 of CM055117.1, read as the reverse complement.
AGCTCTAAGGGGATGCGACTTCTCCCTCAGGCATCCGCGCATGCGCCTCACCAAAAAGTATTTTATGTTTCTGACTAAGAAAAGGCAGCCACTTGTTTCTCTATATCGTTCATCTGATGGGTGAGTACCATTAGATATATGAAGAAGGGTGCTAAACTGAACAAACAGACTAACCTTGCTATTTTAGGAATAAGTTAGGACTGATAGTTTGAGGTTAAAAAAAAATAAGATTTTGTTTTTTTTTACCCTAAGTTTCACTTATAAAGGAACATATCCTATTGCTATCAAGTAATCACAAAAAGCATATATTTAGCAGCACTCCAGTTATTAATCTAGGTACAGAGGACATTTTAAGCAAGAGTTACAAGGTTAACGCATACAAAAATCCACACATCTTACCAAATAACCCTTGTCTCCTAATACTTTTATTTGAAGACGTCCCAGCTGCGATAAAAAAAAAAAAATACTAATTACATTTTTTTTTAGGTTTTGATGCTCTGTGATGAAAATTTAAACAATTTTTTAAAAACAGATTTAGAAAACATACACACAAATTATGCTTTAAATAGGACCTGTCTATAATTCTAGATGATCACCAATCAGACATCACAAGGCGGTTGTTAATGTAAAGTCATAACAATGGACAAACACAATGTGCCTAAGCTGATACAACACAAACAATTATTTTTTCTTGTGTCTTTATTGAACACACCCATTAAGCATTTACAGTGTTTGAGGAAAAAGTAATTGAACCCATAGCCTAATTACTTCCACAAAAGCTAACTGGAGTCAGTAGCTTGCATACCTGGAGTCCAACTAACGAAAGAGGTGTGGTTTAGAGCTATTTTGATTGATAAAAGACACTCAGACATTTTAAGATTGCTGTTCATAAGAAGCATCAGCTGAAGTGAACCATGCCTTGCAAAAAGGAGCTTTTTGAAGACATATGATCAAGAATAGATGATGCATAAGGCACAAAGCTATCTCAAAGTGTTTAGGCATCTATCATTCAACAATTAGACAAGCTGAATTGTTCGGGAAGAATACTCAGCACTATATATGGTGCAAAGGGGGCACAGATTACCAAAATTAAAACATCAACCCAACGGTGAAGTATGGTGGAGGGAACATCATGATTTGGTGTCAGGGAAAGCTTGCCCATAGTACAGATAATGTTCTGATGTGCATACATGTGCGCAGACTCAGGACAGCTTATTGTCCATGCAGATGTGCACGCTCGCCTGTCTAATATTGGCGCCAAGGGACTATTTAAAAGGGACTGTGGCACTGGTTCATTATTGTCTGATCTACATCATATGCCACATTCCTGTTGCCTGTTCCTGTGATTGACTCCTGTTACTGATCTGGCTAGCCTCTGACCACAATTGAATGCTATATACCCTGACCTCAGCCTGTGTTCTGACTATTCTTCTGCATGCCACATATGCCTAATCTACCCATCTGTTACCGACCCAGCTTGCCTGACCTCACATCCTGCCTCACCCTGTTTGCTTCCTGACTGGTACGCTGTCTATCTGGTCTCTGATGGCCTATATTTAGCATGTTTTATTAATATATGAATCTGTGATCTATAGATCTCTCTGAGGACATGCAGATGTAGCATTCTCTTAGCTTGATTACATAATGATTAATTCTAATCTGAAAATTTCCAGTCAATTTCTAAATGCAGTCAGCTGCAGATATGGTACATCGATGTAATGAAGAAAACCCTGATAGGATCAAACCAATTATAAACAAGCCATGCCTACTGTGGCCAATATATTTTAAAAAAACTTGCAGGAAAGGTGGCAACCCTATCACCACTAACAATATATTTTTCAGGCTCTAGAACAGTGCATAATGATAACTGTTTTTCAGGCCTGATGGCACCTGGGATCACAACATAACAGTTTATTACCCCTATAAAAGAGAATGGGGGTGAATAAAAACTTACCTGCACCTATACAAGTGGAGGAAATGTACACATTTTTAAAACTGAGAAAATTTGTTTGGTAGGTTTAGAAACTCTCATCATAAAAGGGTATCATGGAGAGTATAAGACAAGCATTTAACTAAGATTTTTCACAGCTGCTGGTCATTATATACAACAATTATTAAATGTCTTTGTTGTCATGGCAACTTGTGAAAAACAAACTTCTGCCCTAATGTGATCTATGTTTAGAGGTCTGTAAATTAAATTGAAACTCAATATAAAAAAAGATATGGGTTATGGGTCAGCGTAAAGGTTAATTTTTTACTTGGAAACTTTCCTAGAAGCAGCTGAGTCAGGGCATTTCTGCCTTTGCCATTGTCTGTTAGCAGCCAGTGTCAACATCAGTCACGTACATTCTAAACACTGATGCACCCTCAACCAAAAAAATGGAATGTGGCACCTTGAATTATAAATGTACTATTTCTCAGGCTTAGTGAGTTTTATTGTTATAAAAAACATTATTTTTGCTAATAAAAACCAACAAGATTATACTTTTATTTTCCAAAATCAAAAGTATTTTTTAGTGGTTACATAAATGTTATCTTTTGTCAGTGGCACTCCAGGCTTCAGGTTCCATTTCACATGTTTATAAGATTAGTCTTACTTTGCATTGCTGAAAAAATCCTCATGTTAACAGAACGCCAAAGCTTAAAGTATAACTAAAGGTAAACTTGGAGGGAGATTGACCCTCTCTATTTGTCCTGTTTAACATTATCATTGAAAGTGAAAGTAAAAGAAAATCCCAAAATGTTGGGTTGCCCCCTGAAAAGTAGTAGAGTGAAAATATTCCAATAGGGACACTAGTTCTGGTGATCTGATTTTTGGTTAAATAGCTTATGCCTATTGTCTTCACTTTCTCCGGTGAGTAAGCATAGGGGGGAGTGTCTGTTCTTAGGGTTCTGTACCCTTGGAGGAGGGTTCTGTACATGGAAGAAGGGTGTTTGTACTGAGTTGACTGTAATGGGGGGATTTAGTAATGTTGGGGGTCAGTCTGTACTTAGGGGTTTGTGCTGGGGGGAGGGGTGCGTTTGCACATTTGTGTTGAAGGGGTCAGTCTGTGTTGAGGGGGCTTAGTCTGTGCTGAGCAGCCATTCTGTGCTGGGTGAGTTGGTCTGTGCTGTGGGGTGACAGTCTGTGCTGAGGGGTCTGTGCTGGGGGGGTCAGTCTGTGCTGGCAAAATTAAATAATTGTTGGCAGGCTGTTGTACATAGATTGCTGAAAACATAAAATCCTGCTTCAGTACACCTCTCAAGAACCCTCAGGCCTTATGCAAGCAGTGGGTTGACACTTGGGAGGAGTTATGCAAATAACAAAAAGCCTTGATGGGTGGCTGTCAGTCTGTAACAGTGAGCATTCCTAGGCAAAGTGAATATTCATGCAGACTGTCTAGGTAACAGCCACATGTGTTGCTAAGCCTCTAAGCCTGATTAAAAAAACTGAAATATAATAAAAAAACGAATAGGACAGAAACAGTAAGGCTGGGGAGGAAATGGTCAGATGATGCTGGATGTCCTCCAGTACAGAAAATAAAGTGGGCTCTATCTAACTTGCTGTAGCTTCTAAATAGGGATGAGCCGAACACTCCCCGTTCGGTTCGCACCAGAACCTACGAACGGACCGAAAGTTCGCGCAAACTTTAGAACCACGTTAAAGTCTATGGGACTCGAACGTTCGGAATCAAAAGTGCTAATTTTAAAGGCTAATATGCAAGTTATTATCCTAAAAATGGTTTGAGGACCCGGGTCCTGCCCTAGGGAACATGTATCAATGCAAAAAAAGTTTTAAAAACTGAGTTTTTTTTGGGAGCGGTGATTTTAATGATGCTTAAAGTGAAAAAAAAAAAGTGAAATATTCCTTTAAATATCGTACCTGGGGGTGTCTAAAGTATGCCTGTGAAGTGGCACATGTTTCCCGTGTTTAGAACTGTCTGTCAGGGTCACCTGTGGCCAGGTGACAGATGCACACCGTAGGGGGACAGGAGTGCACCGCGGGGTAGTGAACCCTATGGCTGGCTTCTGCAGATAGGAAACTGGGTGGTTGTGGAAAGCGGGACCAGAGGAGCACAACCGGGATCCTAACGGAAGCGAGAGCCAAGATTCCCCAGGGCGCGGAGTCTAAGACCCAGCTGGTCTTCTCCAGGGCCTCTAGTGGTGAGGATGTTACGCTGCAGGCTGGGGCCAGGTCGCGGCCCCTGGAGTTTCCTAGCTCACGCCCCGTAGGATAAGGGGAAAAGAGGGGAAGCAGCAGCACACGATAGAGAGAACCGAATAACAAGCTGAAGGTCAGGGGCCATAAGCAGACAAGGATAACGAAGAATGAGCCGAAGGTCAAGGGTCACGAGCAGACAGGGATGGTCGGGGACAAGCCAATAACGTAACAGAGAGACAGACGTAGCACACGGCAGGCAGGAACCCAAACACACAATGCCTAACAAACACGTTGATCAGCAAAGCAGGCTTGCAGTGCACAGGTTAATATAGTGTTCTGTGATAGGGCCTGGGGTGGAGTCAGGCTGGGAGGAGATTATAAAGGAAGCCAGGTGAAGGAGGTCTGGTCTCTAGATGAACACATGAGGAGGAAGGTAAGATGGCAGACAGACATTAATGCATATCCATGACAGTACCCTCCCTCTTACGAGGCCTCCCCCTTCCCCGCCTGGGCCCAGGTTTAGAGGGAAACTTCAGATGAAACTCCTTTAACAGACGAGGTGCAAAGACCTCAGATGCAGTGATCCAAGACCTCTCCTCAGGACCAAACCCTTTCCAATGAACGAGGTACTGAAGAACGCCTTTACAGAGTCGGGAGTCCAGAATTTGACTGATCTCGTACTCCTGATTATCCTCAGAGACAGGCGCCACGGTAGGGAGAGGACGAGAGAATTTATTGAGGACTAAAGGCTTTAGAAGAGCAACATGAAAGGAGTTAGTGATTTTAAGGCTCTTAGGAATCTGGAGTTTGAAACAAACCGGATTCAGTTTAGCAGTTACCGTGTATGGACCGATGAATCGTGGAGCAAACTTCAGAGAAGGAACTCGGAGCTTGATGTTCCTGGTAGAGAGCCAGACTTTGTCCCCTGGCTGAAGAGAAGGCGGTTTACGCCTGCGGCGGTCGGCAAAGCCTTTGAATTTTTCAGCAGCTGCCCGGAGGGAATCATGAACGTGACCCCAAACGGAGTTGAGAGACTCCTGAACCGAAGCCAAAGCTGGAATGTCTGGAGAACAGATCATGGGAAGAGGAAGTTGAGGGTGTTTTCCATAAACTGTGAAAAAGGGTGTCTACTGCGAACTGGTATTCACATGATTGTTATGGGAGAATTCCGCCCACGGGAGTAGAGAGGACCAATCGTCATGGTGAGAAGACACAAAGGTGCGAAGAAAGACCTCTAACTCCTGATTAACCCTCTCAGTCTGTCCATTGGATTGGGGATGGTAAGAGGAAGAAAAATCCAAGACAATATTGAGGGATTTGCAAAAGGCTCTCCAAAAACGAGACGTGAATTGGACTCCCCTGTCGGAAACAATATGAGAAGGGACCCCATGTAGGCGGAGAATTTCCCGAATAAAAATGGGAACCAAGGCAGGGGCAGAAGGAAGACCAGGAAGAGGAACAAAATGAGCCATCTTGGAGAATCGATCGATTACCACCCAAATGATTGTATTATTCTCAGACAGTGGGAGATCGGTGATAAAATCCATGGCAATATGGGCCCAGGGTTCCTTAGGAATGGGCAAGGGCATGAGGAGACCAGCAGGAGCTTGTGTGGAGGATTTGGACTGAGCACAGACATGACAAGCTTTAACGTAGTCTTTGACGTCTGAGCGGAGATTAGGCCACCAGTAGTGACGACTGATGAGTAGGAAGGATCGGAGGAATCCAGAATGCCCTGCCACCTTGGAATCATGTCCCCAATGAAGGATCTTAGCTCTTAGCTCAGTGGGGACAAAGGTCTTACCAGGCGGAATTTTAGACTTCAGGGTGGTAGAGTGGGCAACAATGCATGAGGTGGGAATGATTGGCTCAGGTTCAGGGGCGGACTCCTCGTCCAAAGTGTCAAATGACCTAGAGAGCGCATCAGCCCGACCGTTGCAGGAACCAGGTTTGTAGGTAATCGTGAAATTAAAACGGGCAAAGAAGAGACTCCACCTGGCCTGTCTAGGATTCAGACGTTTAGCATTCTGTAGATACTGTAAATTCTTGTGATCGGTAAAGATCGTTATGGAGTGAGGGGAACCCTCCAAGAGATGACGCCACTCCTCTAACGCCAATTTAATTGCGAGAAGTTCCCGATCACCGATGGCATAATTCCTCTCTGCCTGAGAATTTTTTTTGGAGAAGAACGCACATGGTTGGCGTCTCTTCTCAAAGATTTGAAGAAGCACAGCTCCCACCCCCATTGAGGAAGCGTCCACTTCAATAAAAAATGCATTCCCAGGATTTGGTCTCCTCAAGAGGGGGCCAGAAACAAAGGCCTGTTTCAGGTTGTGAAATGCAGAGACAGCTTCGGGAGGCCAGTCTCTGGCATTCACACCCTTCTTGGTCAAAGCGATAATAGGCGCGGCAATGGAAGAGTAATTCCTTATGAACTGCCTATAATAATTATAGTGATAGCCAAGACCTTCCCAGGGTCCATACGAAGCCCCGAACATGAGACGAAGCACCCCAAAAACAGGACCTCAGAACATTCAAAGGAACATTTCTCCAGCTTGGCATAGAGATTGTTCTCTCTAAGACGTTGAAGTACAGTGCGGACATGGTTTCTGTGGACGAGCAGATTTTCAGAAAAGATCAGAATGTCATCCAGATAGATGACAACAAACTGGTACAGCAGATCTCTGAAGATTTCATTGACAAAGTTTTGAAACACGGCTGGAGCATTACACAGACCAAAAGGCATCACCAGATATTCGTAATGCCCGTCTCTAGTGTTGAATGCAGTCTTCCATTCGTCACCCTCCCGTATTCGAATGAGATTGTACGCGCCTCTGAGATCCAACTTGGTGAAAATGGAGGCACCCTTCAACCTATCGAATAGCTCAGATATTAAGGGTAAGGGGTATCGATTTTTAATAGTAACCGCATTTAAACCCCGATAATCGATGCAGGGTCTTAAGGTACCATCCTTTTTGGCAACAAAAAAGAACCCTGCCCCTGCAGGCGATGAGGATTTCCGGATGAAACCTCTCTCCAGATTCTCTGCTACATACTCCGACATGGCCTGGGTCTCTGGGATGGACAGAGGGTAGGTACGACCCCTGGGTAGAGTTGCTCCGGGGACAAGATCAATAGCACAGTCAAAAGACCTGTGGGGAGGAAGCACCTCAGCTGATTTTTTACAGAACACATCCCGGTAATCGCTGTATGCAGCAGGAAGATCAGAAGAAACAGAAGTGGCAGCAACCGGAAGACTCTCCTTGGGGGTCACCTTGAGAAGACACGACGAGAAACATGAGGAACCCCAGGCCAGGATCTGCCCAGAGACCCAGTCCACATGTGGAGAGTGGAGCTGTAGCCAAGGGAGGCCCAATACAACTGGGGTATAGGCCTTGGGTAGAATAAGAAAGGATATCCACTCCTGGTGGCGAATCCCTACCGACATCCTAATGGGTAGCGTCTGGAAGCGAATAGGGCCCCCTGGGAGAACAGTGCCATCAATTGCCGAGACTACCAATGGGGTAGTGAGAGGTGAAAGGGTAAGCTTCATAGAAGAAGCAGTTCTCCAATCCATAAAATTGCCGGCAGCCCCGGAATCCAGGTATGCAAGGGTTGACTGAGGAGAAGTGCCTACATGAAGGAACACCGGCAAGAGCAGGCGAGAAGGTGATATTTCTGGGTCCAATACTCCACCTTCCAAATGTATTACGCCCGAACGTTCTCCGGACAGAAGCGAGCAAAAGTCACGAAAATGACCCTTGCCCCCACAATAGAGGCACAAGCCCAGAGTTCTGCGCCTAGCACGTTCTTCGGGGGTTAGTCTGGTCCGGCCCAGCTGCATAGGTTCTTCAGCAGGTAGAGGATGCTCCACGGAATGAAGGGAGGGGAGCTCAGACTGGCTAGGACCCAGAGAGTGCTGGCGTCTTTTTTCTAAGGACCTCTCTTGAAAACGAATGTCTAGGATTCAGACGTTTAGCATTCTAAGGACCTCTCTTGAAAACGATCTGGTTGCATAATGAAATTACATCGTCCAGACCGACGGGAATGGCTCTTCCCGCTAATTCGTCTTTCACTCGGTCAGAGAGGCCATGTAAAAAGGTAGCGACCAGGGCCTCATTATTCCAGCTCAATTCAGCTGTGTGGATACGGAACTGAAGAGCATATTGCCCCACTGAACTAGATTCTTGGCGAAGACGTAAGACAGCACTAGCCACTGAAGAAGCCCGAGCCGGCTCTTCGAAGATATTACGAAAGAGCTTCAAGAAATCGGACAGACTGGAAACCACCGGATCGTTCCTCTCCCACAGGGGGGCAGCCCAGGCCAAAGCTTCACCGGAGAGGAGGGAAATGATATAGGCTACCTTAGCCCGGTCAGACAGGAAGCTTTGAGGCTGAAGCTCAAAATGAATTGTGCATTGGCTGAGAAAGCCCCTGCAGGCCTTGGAGTCCCCAGAGAAACGGAACGGAGCTGGCAATCTTAGTGAGTGTGAGGCTGCGACTGGTGCGATAGGTACAGCCGCTGGTTGTACCTGGGGTTGCGGATTCGGGGTTCCCAAGGAGACCTGAATCTGCTCGAATCGAGAAGCCAGATCCTGGAGGAATCGCATCACCTGGGTCTGATTTGATTCCTGGGTCTCAAGTCTGCGAACTATGCCCTGCAATGGATCATCCGCGGGAAGCGGGATGTCAGCCGGGTTCATGGCTGATCAAACTGTCAGGGTCACCTGTGGCCAGGTGACAGATGCACACCATAGGGGGACAGGAGTGCACCGCGGGGTAGTGAACCCTATGGCTGGCTTCTGCAGATAGGAAACTGGGTGGTTGTGGAAAGCGGGACCAGAGGAGCACAACCGGGATCCTAACGGAAGCGAGAGCCAAGATTCCCCAGGGCGCGGAGTCTAAGACCCAGCTGGTCTTCTCCAGGGCCTCTAGTGGTGAGGATGTTACGCTGCAGGCTGGGACCAGGTCACGGCCCCTGGAGTTTCCTAGCACACGCCCCGTAGGATAAGGGGAAAAGAGGGGAAGCAGCAGCACACGATAGAGAGAACCGAATAACAAGCTGAAGGTCAGGGGCCACAAGCAGACAAGGATAACGAAGAACGAGCCGAAGGTCAAGGGTCACGAGCAGACAGGGATGGTCGGGGACAAGCCAATAACGTAACAGAGAGACAGACGTAGCACACGGCAGGCAGGAACCCAAACACACAATGCCTAACAAACACGTTGATCAGCAAAGCAGGCTTGCAGTGCACAGGTTAATATAGTGTTCTGTGATAGGGCCTGGGGTGGAGTCAGGCTGGGAGGAGATTATAAAGGAAGCCAGGTGAAGGAGGTCTGGTCTCTAGATGAACACATGAGGAGGAAGGTAAGATGGCAGACAGACATTAATGCATATCCATGACACTGTCCCTGCACAAAATGACATTTCTAAAGGAAAAAAAGTAATTTAAAACTGCTTGCGGCTTTAATGTAATGTCTGGTCCCGGCAATATGGATGAAAATCATTGAGAAAAATTGCATGGGTACCCACCCCCCCAGCCCATTACTAGCCCCTTTGGGTCTTGTATGGATATTAAGGGGAATCCTGCACCCAAATAAAAAAAAGGAAAGGCGTGGGGCCCCCAGGCCCTATATGCTCTGAACAGCAGTATACAGGCGGTGCAAACAAGACAGTGACTGTAGGTTTGTTGTTATGTAGAATCTGTTTGTAATTTTGAACTGGTACATTTTTAATGTGTAGCTCCAGCCAAAAAAACTATTTTTAAGCTTTTTGGAAAACATAGGGAAGGGTTATCACCCCTGTAACATTTGTTTTGCTGTCTGTGCACCTCTTAAGAAGATTTCACCTCACTTTCTGTTCCAATGACAAATGTTTTTTGAAAATTTGGGGGTTTTAGTGAAACAAAAATTGGTGATAAAGCATAAGTGGAGAGGAGACACGTTTTTCCCATATTAACTCTTACAGGAGAGAATTTCCCTTCCTAGGGGTAGATTTCCTCTCACTTCCTGTTGTCTCCTTCCGTTTGCAAGTAGGAGTCGTTTGTAAGTTGGATGTTTGAAAGTAGGGGCCTGCCCTATATACTCTGCAGAAATTTGGGCCTTAGGTGTTGGGGTTCCCACAACACTGTAAGCCCTCACATTTACTCTTGGTGGGCGCTGGAACGCCCTGCTGTGAACTATTATATCAAGAATTGTAATTACATGCCATTGTTGAACAGTGGTAAAAAAATTGGGCCTTTGGTGGTGGTGGTGGTGCTGGTGCCACAACACTGTAAGTCCTCACAGTTACTCTTGGTGGGCTCTGGAACTGGCCCTGCTGTGAAATATTATATCAAGAATTGTAATTACATGCACCTGTTGAACGGGGCAGAAAAATTGGGCCTTTGGTGGTGGTGGTGGTGGTGTTGCCATAACACTGTAAGCCCTCACAGTTACTCTTGGTGGGCGCAGGAATGGGCCCTGCTGTGAAATATTAGATCAAGAATTGTAATTACATGTCCCTGTTTAACAGGGGCAGAAAAATTGGGCCTTAGGCACTGGTGCCACAACACTGCAACCCCTCACAGATACTCTTGTTGGAGCGCAGGAATGAGCCCTGCTGCAAAGTATTGCATCAAAGATTGTAATTACACGCCCCTGTTAAACATGGGCTGAAAAATTGGGCCTTAGCCACTGGTGCTGGTGCCACAACACTGCAACCCCTCACAGATACTCTAGTTGGAGTGCAGGAATGAGCCCTGCTGCAAAGTATTGCATCAAAAATTGTAATTACACGCCCCTGTTAAACAGGGGCTGAAAAATTGGGCCTTAGCCACTGGTGCCACAACACTGCAACCCCTCACAGATACTCTAGTTGGAGTGCAGGAATGAGCCCTGCTGCAAAGTATTGCATCAAAAATTGTAATTACACGCCCCTGTTAAACAGGGGCTGAAAAATTGGGCCTTAGCCACTGGTGCCACAACACTGCAACCCCTCACAGATACTCTAGTTGGAGCGCAGGAATGAGCCCTGCTGCAAAGTATTGCATCAAAAATTGTAATTACGCGCCCAGAACAAAAAATGTTCTTACAAGCTATCAGCATGATCATTGAGGAGGAAGAGGATAGTCACTCAGAATAACAGGATAGTCACTCAGCATCAGCATAGGCAGTCTTGAAGGGATCTGACATTTCAAAAAAAAATATTCAGTTACATCAGCATCAGGTGCTTGGTAGCTGGTGTTGATCCAAGACTGATTCATTTTTATGACGGTCAGTCAATTGACCCAGTCGGTGGACAGGTGCACCCTGTGATCAGTTACAAAGCCTCCAGCAGCACTGAATGTGCGTTCCGAAAGAACGCTGGATGCAGGACAGGCCAGTAGCACAATTGCATACTGTGCAAGCTCTGACCAGTGATCCATCCTCAAGACCCAGTAACCCAGAGGATTTTCGGTGGGAGAGGTGTCCAAGTCTGATCTTGCCCCTAGGTATTCCTGCACCATGTAAACCAGACGCTGGCGATGGTTGCTGGAACCGATCAGACCTTGGGGCTGCGGACTAAAAAATTGTCTGAACGCATCGGTCAGACGGCCACCTTCTTCACCGCTCCTTCTTTGACTGACCGAAGCCTCAGCAACACGTTGTCCAGGACCAGGAATTTGTAACCTCCCAGTCTCTGGGAACACGTTGCACAGACCTTTCTGCAAGGCCCTCGAAGATGTTTCATCCTCTGCTCCCTCTGCGAATGCAAGATAAGGTCCGCAACCTTACCCTTGTAACGTGGATCAAAGAGGGTTGCCAGCCAGTAATGATCCCTCTCCTTGATAGCATGAATACAAGGATCCTTCCGCAGGCTTTGCAGGATCAGGGAGGCCATGCAGCGTGGGTTTGCTGAGGCATTCAGTCCGGAGTTCTCTGGGTCACTCAGGACGACATGATCTGCAGCCACCTCCTCCCAGCCACGTACAAGTCCATGGGTTTCTTGGAACTGTAATTGATCCCTTGAAGACTGCTGCTGATGCTGAGTGCTAGGCTCCACCTCCATGCTGACACAATCCTCCTCCTCCTCTTCCTGTGTGATAGGCGGGCCAACAGGAACACTGTCTGGATAAATCGGGCCTTGAGAGGTAAGGAAGTCCTCCTCTTCCTCCCTCTGTTCTGCCTCAAGTGCCCTGTCCATTATTCCATGCAGCGTGTGCTCCAACAGGTGGGCCAGAGGGACAGTGTCACTGATGCATGCACTGTCACTGCTCACCATCCTCATGGCCTCCTCAAATGGTGACAGGACAGTGCATGCATTCCTGATCATGACCCACTGGCGTGGCAAAAAAAAAAAACAAGCTCCCCTGACTCTGTCCTGGTGCCATATTGGCACAGATACTCATTGATGGTCCTCTGCTGCATGTGCAGTCGCTGCAGCATGGCCAACGTTGAGTTCCACCTGGTGGGCATGTCACAGATTACGCGGTTCTTGGGCAGGTTGTACTCCTTTTGGAGGTCAGCACTGGCATTATATGACTGGCGGAAATGCACACAGAGTTTCCTGGCCTGCCTCAGGACCTCCTGTAAGCCCGGATACCTGCCCCAGAACCGCTGCACCACCAAGTTAAGGACGTGAGCCAAACAGGACACATGGGTCAGGTGTCCCTGTCGGAGGGCGGAAAGGAGGTTGGTAGCATTGCTGCAAACCACCATTCCTGGCTTAAGCTGGCGTGGCGTCAACACCTCTGATCTGCTCCTGCAGAGCTGACAGAATCTCTGCCCCAGTGTGGCTCCTGTCCCCCAAGCGCACCAGCTCAAGCACCACATGGCATATTTTTGCCTGCGTACTTGCGTAGCCCCTTGAACGCCTACGGAGCACCGCTGGTTCCAAGGACAAAGCACAGGAAGAGGCCATGGAGGAAGAAGAAGAGGAGGGGGTGGAGGAGAGAGGTGTGTCAGAATCACCAGTAGTAGCATTTTGGAGGCGTGGTGGCGGAACAACCTACAACACTACTGCACCTTGTCCTGCATCCTTCCCAGCTGCCAACAGAGTCACCCAATGCGCTGTGAAAGATAGGTAACGTCCCTGTCCATGCCTGCTGGACCATGAGTCAGCGGTAATATGCACCTTACCGCTGACCGCCCTGTCCAGCGAGGCCAAGACATTGCCTTCCACATGCAGGTAAAGATCCGGAATCGCCTTCCGTGAGAAAAAGTGGCGTTTGGGAACCTGCCACTGAGGAAACGCACATTCCACAAACTCACGGAAGGGGGCAGAGTCTACCGACTGAAAAGGCAGCAGTTGAAGTGCTAGAAATTTAGCCAAGCTAGTATTCAACCACTGGGCATGTAGATGGCTGGGAGCGAACTTCTTACAGCGGTGCAGCAGCTGGGGCAGGGAAATTTGCTTGGTACAATCTGGCATTGGCGTACCGATAGCAGAGTGGCCGCAAGTACTTGGCTGTGACACACCTAATTCTACACCTTAATTTCTCTCAGTGCAGGTTTCAGAGAGGACTGAAGGTATAGTGGGGTTGGAGATCCCAGCTGATGCGGAGCAAGAAGAAGTCCGCTTTGTTCTTTAGTGTGGGTCTTTTAGGTACGCTTGCCAACGAACTGCATGGCAGGTCGACATATGTCTGGTCAGGCATGTGGTGCCCAAGCGCGTGATGTTTTGGCCACGTGAGATACGCTTGAGACATATGTTGCAAATAGCAGCGGTGCGATCTGCACTCATCTCAAAAAAGGCCCACACCAAAGAACTTTTGGAATAACACGCAGAGACAGCAGCGCCCTGTACATGTGGAGCTCTGCGGTGTGATGCAGTCAGTGTGCTGCCCTTAAGATGGTCCCTGGAGGGCATCCTGCCTCGTTGGAGATGTGGCTCCTCCTCCTCCTCCTCCTCCTCCTCTCTCCTATCAGGCACCCAGGTGGAGTCAGTGACCTCATCATCCCCTCCCTCCTCATCACTGGAGCAAACCTGGCAGTATGCTGAAGCTGGGAGAACATGACTGCCAGATTTCTGTCCTTCTTGGGCACCCCCTCTCTCTGGGCTCACGTTACTGCCTTCCTCTAGCTGAGTACCATCATCGGAGCCTTCAAAACGCTGGGCATCCTCCTGGAGCATGTACCCAACACTGTGGTCAAACAGTACGGGGGACTCCTCAGGAGGATAGGTGGGGATAGGGAGTGACTGATGCCATTGAGCCTGAGGGAAGAGGCCGCTCTGGCAGCTGCTTTGCCAGGCAAAGTACTCTGAGCCTGGGTAAGAGAGTATGAGGAGGATGAGGACGGCTTGGTCATCCACTCTAATAAGTCTTCGGCATGTTGCGGCTCAACACCGCCAGCTGCCGAAAACAAGGACAAGCGTGTCCCACGGCCACGTGCTGATGGGGATGCACCGTGTCTATGACCAGCACTGTTGTCTCTAGACACAGAGCATGCTTGCCCTCTTTTATTGGCTTGTGACTGTCTGCCTCTCCTTGTTGGCTTTCCAGACATACTAATGGCCTGCAGTGAGATGTAGCTGCACAAAGCTGGGATGTATATATTTACTGATTATACTGAAGCTAGCAGATTCAACTGCCTGCCTGTAGTATTATTATTATGAGAACACCAGGAATTGTCTTCAGGTAGCTTTAGGTGCACACTGTGCAAAGGACACAGTACACTAACTGTAAATACTGAAGCTGCCTGCCTGTGGTATTAATATGATCAGAACACCAGCAATTGTCTTCAGGTAGCTTTAGGTGCACACTGTGCAAAGGACACAGTACACTAACTGTAAATACTGCAGTTGCCTGCCTGTGGTATTAATAGGATCAGAAGAACACCAGAAATTGTCTTCAGGTAGCTTTAGGTGCACACTGTGCAAAGGACACAGTACACTAACTGTAAATACTGCAGCTGTATGCCTGTGGTATTAATATGATCAGAAGAACACCAGCAATTGTCTTCAGGTAGCTTTAAGTGCACACTGTGCAAAGGACACAGTACACTAACTGTAAATACTGAAGCTGCCAGCCTGTGGTATTAATATGATCAGAACACCAGCAATTGTCTTCAGGTAGCTTTAGGTACACACTGTGCAAAGGACAAAGTACACTAACTGTAAATACTGCAGCTGCCTACCCGTGGTATTAATAGGATCAGAAGAACACCAGCAATTGTCTTCAGGTAGCTTTAGGTGCAAACTGTGCAAAGGACACAGTACACTAACTGTAAATACTGAAGCTGCCAGCCTGTGGTATTAATATGATCAGAACACCAGCAATTGTCTTCAGGTAGCTTTAGGTGCACACTGTGCAAAGGACTTAGTACACTAACTGTAAATACTGCAGCTGCCTGCCTGTGGTATTAATAGGATCAGAAGAACACCAGCAATTGTCTTCAGGTAGCTTTAGGTGCACACTGTGCAAATGACACTAAATCAAAATACTGCAGCTCCCTGCCTGTATTAGTATGAGAACACCAGCAATTGTATTCCGGTAAGCTTTAGGTGCACACTGTGCAAAGGACCTTAAGTCAAAATACTGCAGCTCCCTGCCTGTATTACTTTGAGAACACCAGCAATTGTATTCAGGTAAGCTTTAGGTGCACACTGTGCAAATTACACTAAATCCAAATACTGCAGCTCCCTGCCTGTATTAGTATGAGAACACCAGCAATTGTATTCAGGTAAGCTTTAGGTGCACACTGTGCAAAGAAAACTTAATGAAAATACTGCAGCTCCCTGCCTGTATTACGTTGAGAACACCAGCAATTGTATTCAGGTAAGCTTTAGGTGCACACTGTGCAATAGACACTAAATCAAAACACTGCAGCTCCCTGCCTGTATTAGTATGAGAACACCAGCAATTGTATTCAGGTAAGCTTTAGGTGCACACTGTGCAAAGGACACTAAATGAAAATACTGCAGCTCCCTGCCTGTATTAGTATGAGAACACCAGCAATTGTATTCAGGTAAGCTTTAGGTGCACACTGTGCAAAGGACACTAAATCAAAATACTGCAGCTCCCTGCCTGTATTAGTATGAAAACACCAGCAATTGTATTCAGGTAAGCTTTAGGTGTACACTGTGCAAAGGACACAGTACACTAAGTGAAAATACTACAGCTAGGACAATCACCTGCCTGCCTGTCAGTATATTATGAAGAGAATAACAGTAACGGATCTAGCTAAACTGAATACAGTGTATAAATATATATACAACACCTAGGATGCATATATATCCTCTACACACTGTAACTGCAGCTAACTGACTAGCCTGCCTGTCTATCTAACTCAAATTAAATGACACTGTCTCTCTCTCTCTGTCTGTCTTTAACCACTTAACGACCGCTCACTCTATATATACGTCGGCACAATGGCACCGACAGGCACAATCACGTAGAGTGTATGTGATTGCCTTTGTACAGTTGGGGGGTCCAATCGGACCCCCTTCTGTACAGTGAGCGGTCGGAATTTGTTGGGGAGCGATCCGACATGAGGGGACGGCCGTTCGATTCCGGCCACCCCCCCCGCGATCGCTCCCGGCGAATAGAAATGCCCCCTCTGTCTGTGGAATGTACACACAGACAGAGAAAGCAGGAGGAAGTGATGTCATCTCCTGTGCGGCGCTCACATATACCGAGCGCCGTACAAGAGAAGACATCAAGGTTAGTGCACAAACACTACACTAACACCAGCACACATAGGCACATAAATCGCCCCCCCAGGCCCCCCCAGATCACCCCCCAGCCCCCAGTCACAGTGTCACTGATTGCAGTGACCATTTATTTACTGATCACTGCAATCAGTGACATTTGTGACTGTAAAAGTGTCACTACATTTAGTTTTAGGTCCAGTGTAGCCCCCTAACCCCCCCTAATAAAGGTTTAACCCCTTGATCACCCCCCAGATAACCCTTTCACCCCCTAGCACCGCCGTCGATAAGCGATCATTTTTCTGATCGCTGTCTTAGCGTCGGTGATGCAGATCGGTACGTACCCAGTAATTTTTTTTAGGTTCGCCGCAGGTTTTTATAGCGTCGGGTACCCCCATAAATTATCTAATAAAGGTTTAACCCCCTTGATCGCCCCCCAGGTAACCCTTTCACCCCCTATCACCACTGTCGCTAAGCGATCATTTTTCTGATTGATGTCTTAGCGTCGGTGATGCAGATCGGTAGCCAGTATTTTTTTTTTAGGTTCGCCGCAGGTTTTTATAGCGTCGGGTACCCCCATAAATTATCTAATAAAGGTTTAACCCCCTTGATCGCCCCCCAGGTAACCCTTTCACCCCCTATCACCACTGTCGCTAAGCGATCATTTTTCTGATCGCTGTCTTAGCGTCGGTGATGCAGATCGGTAGCCAGTAATTTCTTTTAGGTTCGCCGCAGGTTTTTATAGCATCAGGTACCCCCATAAATTATCTAATAAAGGTTTAACCCCCTTGATCGCCCCCCAGGTAACCCTTTCACCCCCTATCACCACTGTCGCTAAGCGATAATTTTTCTGATCGCTGTCTTAGCGTCGGTGATGCAGATCGGTAGCCAATAATTTTTTTTAGGTTCGCCGCAGGTTTTTATAGCGTCAGGTACCCCCATATATTATCTAATAAAGGTTTTAACCCCCTAATTGCCCCTAGTTAACCCTTTCACCAGTGATCATCATATAAGTGTTACGGGTGACGCTGGTTAGTTAGTTTGCTTTTTATAGTGTCAGGGCACCCGCCGTATATATAACCCAATAAAGGTTTAACCCCCTGATCGCCCGGCGGGTGATATCAATTAGGTTTTAGCATCAGAGAGGGTCTGCGTCACACCCCAGGCAGCGTCAGGTTAGTGCCAGTAATGCTAACACCCACGCGTGAAGCATACACCTCCCTTAGTGGTATAGTATCTGAACAGATCAATATCTGATCTGATCAGATCTATACTAGCGTCCCCAGCAGTTTAGGGTTCCCAAAAACGCAGTGTTAGCGGGATCAGCCTAGATACCTGCTAGCACCTGCGTTTTGCCCCTCCGTCCAGCCCAGGCCACCCAAGTGCAGTATCGATCGATCACTGTCACTTACAAAACACAACACACATAACTGCAGCGTTCGCAGAGACAGGCCTGATCCCTGCGACTCCAGTGCTGTAGGAGGTGATTTCACCACCACAGTTAAAAAAAAAAAGCAAATATGCCGAAGCATTGGGGCAGCAGGGGCGGAGGAGTGATTTTGCTCCTAATGCCGCATACATACGGTCGAAATTCCGACGGAGGCTTGCCCGTGGAAAAGTCCGACCATGTGTGTGCGGCATAACTTTTTTGCGGGAGGATGCCCCCATGCTTCGGCATATATAAATGGTGCATGTATGCCCATCATTAGAAGTGGGTGGATGAAGGGCGGTATTCTAATGGTGGGCATACCCACCGATCAATCTCTTTTTTCGTTCAGCCACCTGGCTGCATGAAAAAAAAAGATTACAATACATGTCCAACAAGGACCAGCAACGTACTGGTATGTTGCTGGACTTTGAATGGTTATACCAGATTGATGCCTGCGGGTTTAGGTATCATCTTGGTATCATTCTTTTCAGCCAGCGGCCGGCTTTCATGTAAAAGCAATCCTAGTGGCTAATTAGCCTCTGGACTGCTTTTACAAGCAGTGGGAGGGAATGCCCCCCCCGGATATAAAAAGCGCCATTGGGAAATTGGGAAAGCATTTTATCACACCGATCTTGGTGTGGTCAGATGCTTTGAGGGCAGAGGAAAGATCTAGGGTCTAGACCCCAGTTTTTTCAAAAAAAGAGTACCTGTCACTACCTTTTGCTATCATAGGGGATATTTACATTCCCTGAGATAACAATAAAAATGATAAAAAAATAAATATGGAAGGAACAATTTAAAAATAAAATAAAAAAGCAAAATTAATAATAAAAAATAAAAAAAAAGCACCCCTGTCCTGCCCTGGCCCAATGGCGAACGCAAGCGTCGGTCTGGCGTCATATGTAAACAGCAATTGCACCATGCATGTGAGGTATCACCGCAAAGGTCAGATCGAGGGCAGTAATTTTAGCAGTAGACCTCCTCTGTAAATCTAACGGGGTAACCTGTAAAGGCTTTTAAAGTCTTTTAAAAATGTATGTAGTTTGTCGCCAATGCGCGTTTGTGCGAAATTTTAAAGCATGTCGTGTTTGGTATCTATGTACTCGGCCTAAGATCATCTTTTTTTATTTCATCAAACATTTGGGCAATATAGTGTGTTTTAGTGCATTAAAATTAAAAAAAGTATATTTTTTCCCAAAAAAATGCGTTTGAAAAATCGCTGCGCAAATACTGTGTAGAAAAAAAAATGCAACACCCACCATTTTATTCTGTAGGGCCTTTGCTTTAAAAATATATATAATGTTTGGGGGTTCAACATAATTTTCCTGCAAAAAAAAATATGTTTTCATGTAAACAAAAAGTGTCAAAAAGGGCTTTGTCTTCAAGTGGTTAGAAGAGTGGATGTAAGCTTCCTAATGTTGTGTATAAAATGCCAGAACAGTACAAAACCCCCCCAAATGACCCCATTTTGGAAAGTAGACACCCCAAGCTATATACTGAGAGGCATGTCCAGTCCATGGAATATTTTATATGTTGACACAAGTTGCGGAAAAAAGACAATTTTTTTTTTTTTTTGCACAAAGTTGTCACTAAATGATATATTGCTCAAACATGCCATGGGCATATGTGGAATTACACCCCAAAATACATTCTGTTGCTTCTCCTGAGTACGGGGATACCACATGTGTGAGACTTTTTGGGAGCCTAGCCGCGTACGGGACCCCAAAAACCAATCACCGCCTTCAGGCTTTCTAAGGGTGTAAATTTTTGATTTCACTTCTCACTGCCTATCACAGTTTCGGAGGCCATGGAATGCCCAGATGGCACAAACCCCCCCCCCCCCAAAATGACCCCATTTTGGAAAGTAGACACCCCAAGCTATTTGCTGAGAGGTATTGTGAGTATTTTGCAGATCTCGCTTTTTGTCACAAAGTTTTGAAAATTGAAAAAAAAAAATTCTTTCTTCATTTTCAAAAACAAATGAGAGCTGTAAAATACTCACCATGCCTCTCAGCAAACAGCTTGGGGTGTCTACTTTCCAAAATGGGGTCATTTGGGGGGGTTTTGTGCTATTTTGGCATTTTATGGCCTTCGAAACTGTGATAGGTAGTGAGGAGTCAAATCAAAAATTTGTGCCTAGAAATCCTGAAGGCGGTGATTGGTTTTCGGGGTCCCGTACGTGGCTAGGCTCCTAAAAAGTCCCACATATGTGGTATCCCCGTACTCAGGAGAAGCAGCAGAATGTATTTTGGGGTGCAATTCCACATATAACCATGGCATGTGTGAGCAATATATCATTTAGTGACAACTTTTTGTAATTTTTATTTTTTTTGTCATTATTCAATCACTTGGGACAAAAAAAAAAATATTCAATGGGCTCAACAGGCCTCTCAGCAATTTCCTTGGGGTGTCTACTTTCTAAAATGGGGTCATTTGGGGGGTTTTGTGCTATTTTGGCATTTTATGGCCTTCAAAACTGTGAAAGGTAGTGAGGAGTGAAATCAAAAATTTGCGCCCTTAGAAATCCTGAAGGCGGTGCTTGGTTTCCGGGGTCCCGTACGTGGCTAGGCTCCTAAAAAGTCCCACATATGTGGTATCCCCGTACTCAGGAGAAGCAGCAGAATGTATTTTGGGGTGCAATTCCACATATAACCATGGCATGTGTGAGCAATATATCATTTAGTGACAACGTTTTGTAATTTTTTATTTTTTTTTGTCATTATTCAATCACTTGGGACAAAAAAAAAAAATATTCAATGGGCTCAACATGCCTCTCAGCAATTTCATTGGGGTGTCTACTTTCCAAAATGGGGTCATTTGGGGGGGGGGTTTGTACTGCCCTGCCATTTTAGCACCTCAAGAAATGAGATAGGCAGTCATAAATTTAAAGCTGTGTAAATTCCAGAAAATGTACCCTAGTTTGTAAACGCTATAACTTTTGCGCAAACCAATAAATATACACTTATTGACATTTTTTTTACTAAAGACATGTGGCTGAATACATTTTGGCCTAAATGTATGACTAAAATTGAGTTTATTCGATTTTTCTTAAAACAAAAAGTAGAAAATATCATTTTTTTTCAAAATTTTCGGTCTTTTTCCGTTTATATCGCAAAAAATAAAAATCGCAGAGGCAATCAAATATCATTAAAAGAAAGCTCTATTTGTGGGAAGAAAAGGACACACATTTCGTTTGGGTACAGCATTGCATGTCCGCACAATTTACAGTTAAAGCAGCGCAGTGCAAAATTCAGAATTCACCTCTGGTCCTTTAGCTACCAAATGGTCCGGGGCTTAAGTGGTTAACCACCGCCGCAAAACACTACACAAGGCCCCACGCAGGCGGCCTTATATAGTGTGGGGTGTGTACTAAACCCCCTGAGACATAATTGGCCAAAGCCACCTTGGCTTTGGCCAATTATGGCTCTCTGTTTTTTCTGCTCTGTGATTGGCCAAAGCATGCGGATCATAGTGCATGCTTGGCCAATCATCAGCCAGCAATGCACTGTGATGCCGCAGTGAATTATGAGCCGCGACGCGCCACTCGAATTTGTCACGAACGGCCCATAATGTTCGAAATTTGGCGAACGGCCGAACAGACGATGTTCGAGTCGAACATGGGTTCGACTCGAACTCGAAGCTCATTCCTACTTCTAAAGCATATTGTAGGAAGCTCAGAGTATGCTGTGAAATTAACATAAACCTTTTCTGTACAGGAGAGAAGCCTGTACAGCTCTGAAAGACTGAAGGTAGTGCTGGAGTTCACCCATAATACTTTGTGGTCTGTATTACTATGGGTGTAGTAGGTGTGTATCCCTTGCCTACAAACTTTGTATTAAGAGATGTTTCTCTTTCTCTCCTCAGAAAGTTGAGTGGTATGCACTAAGCCAATATGAATTTCCTACATACAGACAAGAGACATGCTGACAGAAGAAAATGGGAAAATGACAGTCTGTGTTTTCTGATGTGCCTGTTGTCCAATCAAATGCTGGGCAGAGAAATCGGAGGTCACCAGTCTGGCTGTGTTGTCTACTAGGGCTTAGCTATTTGTAGAACTGGTTGGACACACTTAGAAAACCTTTGGAAGCTATATATCTGTAGCGCCCTCCCAATATTTGGGGGCACTATGTGAAAATTTAAGGGTGGTCTGAGCCAGTAGTTGGGCTCAGACCAATTATGTTCAATTATTGTTCTGTTCGGGGTGTGATACTGCCCGGCATTTTTGTTCTTTTTTTGCCTGCAGGTGGCGCTGTCACCCCTGGCACGGGTTGGATTACGGGGGTATCACAGCACCTTGGGTGTCCTCTCTTGGCAGCCGTGCAGTGGGCGTGGTCTACCTGCTGTGCATGCTGGGAGGGGATACAAAAGGGGCAGACGCCATTTGGATTGGATGATTCGGGGGTGATTCCGGGGGGATTCGGAGGGCTTCCAGGGGGACCCCAAGGCGTTCAGGGGCACCTCTGGTCCAGTGAGTGCACCTCGTGGCCCGCATGGCACGAGGTGCGCTGGAGTGCTTAGGCCTTGGGTACCTTCAGCCCGAGGCCATGTTGCTGCATTGTAGGCCCAGCTCCGCGGACTAGGGCCTACGCTAGAGTGGGATCGCCTATGAGTTCGGGAAACACTACACCCCGTGTGGAGGTCCCGGCCATAGAGGAGAAAGCTGTATCTGCCCCAAGTGGAAAACCCCTACCAGGGCCTGATACGGCTACAAACCGGAGATCGCCGGATGCTATTGTGCACGTTGGAAGTGGGGATCGCAAAACTCTGCCCCATCTTGCTCACTTGCAGCAGATTATTAACAAAAGAGTGGCTAGTGAGTATGGCTGGGAGTACCCCTACATACCTAAGGAACTGCTGTTTGAGATAGAGGCCTATCGAGAAAGGTGGTGCATTGAGGCCATATGGGACTATCTCGAGGTGCCCAAGTCATACAGGTACTTTGCTTGCTCGTCCGCCATGACCGACCGTTTCAAGGGTTGCCGTAAGGAGTGGAGCTATGGTCGGCATATTCACGCTGATTGTGTGGTGATCTGTTGTCCAGGGAAAGAGGATGCTGTTTATTTTATAAACACCCTGGACAGGCAATGGAAGCCCATTATTGTTCCAGATCCCCACTATTATCTTTGAGAGACTTTGAGACAGGAACTTGTGCTTGTTTTTATTATCCTGTCTTTGCATGGACAAATCGTGCCCTGGATTCAAGTGACTTTGCCCCGCTGAAAAGGGGGATGTCTACTCTTAAAAAGGAAGGAAAGTGGAGAGCTTGTTGTTTTTTTCTCCTCTCTCCCACCTGCTCTAAACAAAGGACAGTTCCTATAAATTAAAGAAAGGTAAGGTGACTCCGCGCAAAGGACTTCAAACACAACGCAGTAGTCAGAACTGCTGCCTCTACCTATTGCTACCTCCTGGATAGGTGGAGCAAGGATATGAAGAAAGATAAGGGGTGTAGTGGTGGCGCTGCTCTTACATAAAACCAATCTGCTGGAAGCCAGATAATGGTAAAAATAAAAAATGTGTACAAATGGGCAACAAAGCGGGCTCTGCCTGGTGTTTACTGTTGTGGAGGTGTGTTATGGAAAGGAAAAAAGGATGCCCATAGTGTGAACCCGTATAAAATTGGTTTATTATTGTAATCGGGAAAAAGGGTACTCACATAATATTAGACAAATAAAAGCATTTAAAATGGCGCTTGGCCAATGAAGAGCGATCCAAGATGTGGGAAGTGATGAAGCGACGTGACTCCGCCCTACGCATTTCGTCAGATTGACATCATCGGGAGCGTAACGTTGTGCTTCACTTCATATTGCAATTTATAGCCCCTCCGGTCTCATGTGCACATGCGTGAATTAGCATGGCGGCCATTTTGGGTGTGATTTTGGGGACTGAAGTCCGGCGGCCATGTTTGGTAAGTTATGCAGACCGGAGCTCAAAGTCTACAGCGGTCTGTGTTAAATTGGTCTGACGGCCATGTTTGGTTCGATTTGCAGACTGGAGACTGCAGGTTTACTACGCCGGCCATTTTAGGATGGAACATAGAAACCGTGGGGCTATATACTAAAGACGTTTTCAGAACTTCAAAACGCACCTTAATTAGTCAAATTTTTCCCAATTACATTAATAAACCAATTTTATACGGGTTCACACTATGGGCATCCTTTTTTCCTTTCCATAACCCTCACCTTCTCGGAGAACCACAAAGGACCATAGGAGCCACCCCGGATTCTTGAGACTGCTACACAGTGGCATATACTGTGACTGCATCATACCCCCTGAGGGTATGAAGGATCTGGTGAGTGCAACATCCTAAACAGTCACGGATAATCACATTCACGGCACAGGCTACTAGAACAAGCACTGCAGTAAAGTCACCAATTTATCGTGTCACCATTTTCTGGATTTTCACCATTGGACTTTATTTTATTTTTATTTATTTTTATCTTTATCAGTTTCAATGTCATGTTGAATATATTATGTGCATTGTCAGAGTGTACCACGGATCACTTAAACACTCTTTTCAACTGCTCAATCACCTGGGACTGAGCATAATCCCAGCTGGGTTTAGTAAACACCCGGCCGAGACAATATTCGAATTCATTGTAATTTATTGTATTTTATTGGTTCACAACGCATCTCTTGCAGCACCACATTGGTAGCACCAATTTGCTCCACAGCACTTCCAATAGCTAGTCCTCAGTTAGCAAACACCCGGCCGAGCCAGAATTGGAATATTCACACCACTTATTTATTTCAACCAATTTCTTCACCCACTTGTACATTCATTAACACTATCAACTTCTGAAGGCCACCGCTAAGGTTAAGCAAACACCTGGCAGAGACACTCCAATTTATCTTAATCTGTTTTATTTGATTGGATTTACATTTTATTTGAGGTCTCACTCAATACAAGTTCTGAACACACCCCCACAACAGTAAACACCAGGCAGAGCCCGCTTTGTTGCCCATTTGTACACATTTTTTATTATTACCATTATCTGGCTTCCAGCAGATTGGTTTTATGTAAGAGCAGCGCCACCACTACACCCCTTATCTTTCTTCCTATAAATTGAACTTAGGGGTAGATTAGTAAGTAGGTCATGGTGAAAGGACATCGTGGTCAAGATGTGAAGTGTCCATGTGTGCTGTGTTACAGTCCCATGTGCAGCTATTGTGGAGCGTTGAAGTTATGCCAGCGCTAGGTGGCAGTGACTGCAGAAAAAAAACGGCAATAACAAGAAAGCATTTAGACTTAGATTTTTTTTTTTCTTTATGCTATTTTATGCTAGGCTTAGCGTAATAAAGCTTTAGAGAAGGGAATTGCTTCCTCTAGGGGAGGCAGTTTGCTTCTGAATTGTATAGAATATTAGGGATAAGATGTTTATATTTTATTTGCATGTTGTGATTTCTTGCAGGTATGAGAATGGCTATCAACACCACCGGAGAATGGGGTGGGATAGATAGCTAGTGATGGGTGGAATGTATATTATATTGTCCTTTTGAAAAAATGTCAATATCTGGATGTAATGTTATCTGTGTGCTTCTTTCCTTTTCTTTCTCCCTTCCCAAAAATATTGGTTCAGGCACCTAAATATATATATTTTCCTTTTTTGTAGTTTATAGAGAAATCAATGGCCTTCAGGACTGAAGGGTTTTGATTTCCCTAGCCACTGGGGACAGTGTCTTTTCAAGAGAGGGGTGTGTGTAGCGCCCCCCCCCCCCAATATTTGGGGGCACTATGTGGAAATTTAAGGGTGGTCTGAGCCAGTAGTTGGGCTCAGACCAATTATGTTCAATTATTGTTCTGCTCGGGGTGTGATACTGCCCGGCAGTTTTGTTCTCCTTTGCCTGCAGGTGGCGCTCTCACCGCCGGCACGGGTTGGATTACGGGGGTATCACAGAACCTTGAGTTTCCTCTCTCGGTAGCCTGCAGTGGGCGTGGTCTACCTGCTGTGCATGCTGGGAGAGGGTGCAAAAGGGGCAGACGCCATTTGAAATGGGTGATTCGGGGGTGATTCCAGGGGGATTTGGGGGTGTTTCCAGGGGGACCCCAAGGCGTTCAGGGGGACCTCTGGTCCATGCGGGCCACAAGGCGCGCTGGAGTGCGCGCTGGAGTGCTTAGGCCTTGGGCACCTTCAGCCCGAGGCCATGTTCCTGCATTGTAGGCCCAGCTCCGCTGACTTGGGCCTACGCTTCAGAGAAGGATCCCAGGCTGTGAAATGAAAGGTACAAAGGGCGCAACAGGTGTGAAATAATGTCCATATAAACACCAGTTATAAAAGTTCAAATAAAAAATAACATGTATACATGATGTGTTCCAATTGTTAGGCTCCAACCACCGTGCTCTTATACGTGTAATAGGCTCATAAAAGTGCTTCACCCGACGTGACAATCAAAATATGCTCACCACCAGAAGTAAGCAGCCATAAATGACCATCAGGCATGTAAAGGTTTATTTTAATTACTCATTCCTCCAATCTCTCCCGGTTAAGATTTGTTCCAGTGGATGAACACAGATGTCTCTGTGAAGGCACTATGGTGTTAATCCTCCATTCTGCAAAAGGTCAAGCGGCTCCATCGCAATGAGCCACAAAAAACAGATATAGTGTAATATTGTTTATTTAAAATACATATAACAAGGGTAAAAACG
Source organism: Rana muscosa (assembly GCA_029206835.1). NCBI lineage: Eukaryota > Metazoa > Chordata > Amphibia > Anura > Ranidae > Rana > Rana muscosa. Next base: position 805,785,773 of record CM055117.1, on the reverse strand, counting down.
TGTATACAGGCAGGTATACTGACAGCTATGTGGGGAGGCAGCGGCTGGACTTATTAGTGGAAGCAGGGCTGGCCCAAGACATTGTGCTGCCTGGGCCCAAGAATGAAATGCTGCCCCCCCCCCCCCAAAAAAAAAATCCTATGCCCATCCAGCAAAGAGACGTTTCCATAAAGCAAAGAGACAGCCCAATATATTCAGCAAGAGACATCCCATATATTCAGCAAAGAGACATGCCCCTTCTAGGGTGACCACGCATTTTGCAGGTCTGTCCCGGGCACATTCATTCCAGGACAATACAGTGTCCCGGAATGAAACTGACACAGCCACCCCCCTAGGCCAATCTGATGCCCCCAAAAAGGCCGCCACATCACCGCTTTACTCACTGACAGTACTTGTCCTGGCCGGGAATGCCTGGAGGAGCACAATCCCCGCCCCCTGCATGTGATTGGAGAAATCATAAATCCCACCTCTTGTGTCCAATCACTGTGCTGTGATTCGTTACAGAACAAGCTGATGTTTGGGAAGGGGGGGTGTCCGTGAATAGTAGTTTAAAAATGTGGTCACCCTAGCTCCTTCCTGCAAACAATATTGTGTAGCACCACGAAAGCTCCCCCCTTTCTCTCCACTGCCACCGACCAGCTACACTCTGATCCCAGCTCAGTAATGCAACATGCTGCAACAACAGCGCTGCATTGACCACATTTCCAAACTGCCATTCAGGGATACCGCCCTTCCTTCCCAAAAAAAGATGAGGGGGGGGGGTGTAGTCTCGCTGACAGGGAATTTGGCAGCGGGTGATTTGTCGGGCGAATGGCTGGTGTTAGCACTTAAATCATCCTAACATTATGATTGATATGGTGTCAGGATGATCAAATCACATTATTTCTATTACTACATTGTAATATATAATGAAATAGTTTAACTCACCATAATGCCGAATCAGTGGGAACCCTGAGCTTGTCATTTGCCACCATTGCTTGCCACCAGATGTAGCTTATTGCTTGCCACCGTTGCCTGCCACCAGATGCAGCTGTGCCACTTGCCACCCATAGCCTGCCACAACATGCAGCCTGTCACTTGTCACCAATGCCTGTCACCAGATGCAGCCTGTCACTTGTCACCAATGCCTGTCACCAGATGCAGCCTGTCACTTGTCACCAATGCCTGTCACCAGATGCAGCCAGTCACTTGTCACCAATGCCTGTCACCAGATGCAGCCTGTCACTTGTCACCAATGCCTGTCACCAGATGCAGCCTGTCACCAGATGCAGCCTGTCACTTGTCACTGATGCCTGTCAACAGATGCAGCCTGTCACTTGTCACCATTGCCTGTCACCAGATGCAGCCTGTCACTTGTCACCGATGCCTGTCACCAGATGCAGCCTGTCACTTGTCACCATTGCCTGTCACCAGATGCAGCCTGTCACTTGTCACTGATGCCTGTCAACAGATGCAGCCTGTCACTTGTCACCATTGCCTGTCACCAGATGCAGCCTGTCACTTGTCACCATTGCCTGTCACCAGATGCAGCCTGTCACTTGTCACTGATGCCTGTCAACAGATGCAGCCTGTCACTTGTCACCATTGCCTGTCACCAGATGCAGCCTGTCACTTGTCACCGATGCCTGTCACCAGATGCAGCCTGTCACTTGTCACCAATGTCTGTCACCAGATGCAGCGTGTCACTTGTCACCAATGCCTGTCACCAGATGCAGCCTGTCACTTGTCACCATTGACTGTCACCAGATGCAGCCTGTCACCAGATGCAGCCTGTCACTTGTCACTGATGTCTGTCAACAGATACAGCCTGTCACTTGTCACCAATGCCTGTCACCAGATGCAGCCTGTCACTTGTCACAGATGCCTGTCACCAGATGCAGCCTGTCACCAGATGCAGCCTGTCACTTGTCACTGATGCCTGTCAACAGATGCAGCCTGTCACTTGTCACTATTGCCTGTCACCAGATGCAGCCTGTCACTTGTCACCATTGCCTGTCACCAGATGCAGCCTGTCACTTGTCACTGATGCCTGTCACCAGATGCAGCCTGTCACTTGTCACTGATGCCTGTCAACAGATGCAGCCTGTCACTTGTCACCATTGCCTGTCACCAGATGCAGCCTGTCACTTGTCACCGATGCCTGTCACCAGATGCAGCCTGTCACTTGTCACTGATGCCTGTCAACAGATGCAGCCTGTCACTTGTCACCGATGCCTGTCACCAGATGCAGCCTGTCACTTGTCACCAATGCCTGTCACCAGATGCAGCCTGTCACTTGTCACCGATGCCTGTCACCAGATGCAGCCTGTCACTTGTCACTGATGCCTGTCAACAGATGCAGCCTGTCACTTGTCACCGATGCCTGTCACCAGATGCAGCCTGTCACTTGTCACCGATGCCTGTCACCAGATGCAGCCTGTCACTTGTCACTGATGCCTGTCACCAGATGCAGCCTGTCACTCAGCCTGGCTCTCTCTCCCTCCCCTTCAGATTGGCATGCTGGGGGCTGCAGTTTCCCCCCTAGAATTGCAATGGGCCAGCAATTTGCACTACACATCCCATAATCCTCTTTTCTCTTTTTAGTTTTTTTCCCTGGCCAATGGGAGGAAAAGGGGGAAGAAACATAGCGGTGGCTGTCCTAGGAACAGCAGCATAAGGAGGAGAAGGAGGGGGGAGAAGAGCCCGCAGCTGCTCTCTCTCCACACACACACAGCCGCTCCGATCTCATGCTGTTACATACAGGGAGGAGGTGGGTGGAGCTAGCGGAGGAGGAGGAAGTGAAATACTCTCTGCAATGAATGATGGGCCTCTCTCTCCTTACGTCACTGGTTGCTAGACACAAAGCGGTCCGCAGCTAGCAACCAGTTTGGGCAGTGAAGCAGGGGCCGCTGGAGAGACCCTTGAAGTGGGTCTTGCCACTGCGGCCAGTGACAGCGGCGCCGGCGATGCAGTACAGTATGACACTGCACACTAGATGGAGGGAAACCCAGGTCCTCAGGCAGTGCGCCCCTGTTGCCGCCCCTCTTAAAGTGCCGCCTGGGACCATGGTCCCACCGGGTCCCATGGTAGGGCCGGCCCTGAGTGGAAGCAATAAGGACCTCGGCTTGCATCTAAGCTGTAGAATTAAAATTCAATCATACCGCTCCAGTGTATATGGCATGCTGTCAGATTTCTATGTATTTCGCTTTTTCTTTTTTCCTGATGACGCAATCCACGCGAAATGCATAGAAATCTGACAGCATGCTATATACACTGGATCGGTGTGATTGAATTTTAATTCTACAGCTTAGGTTTTACTCATGTGTGGACATTGGCCTTATTCCTGAAAGATATTGGTGTACCTAGACAACGGAGCTGAAGGATCCACTCGTGGGAGATAATTGCTGCAGACCAAAAGTAACGAAACCAGTAGATCCCGTTAACAAATAGGGGTCTGCGGGTGTGTGGAGTACCGGGTGAGGTGGCTACATATCAAAATATCAAGCATCATGCATCTCACACCAACATACTGTATTGCTTTAAGTTATTGCAATGAACAAATCACTAAATATAACTACATAACACAATTACCTCTTTTCCTTGCAGTGGAGGAATAGCTAATACACAATGAATGCCCATTGCCCAACTTCAGGCACACTGTTTTGCAAGGAAAATGGCAGCCTGGAGGTTGGCTGTATGTGACTGGCATCCAGGAAAATGTTGCATCTGGCCCCACCCCACCTCTAAGGGTACTAATTCAAAACTTCTAATGCCAATTGGTGGGTGAGATTTTTTTTTCTGACCTGAGAAGCTGTGAGTTGCTCAGAATAAGACAGAAAAGGCAACAGAACGTGTTTTTTCTTTTATTTTTATTAGATATTAACAATTATACAATCAGGTACAGATGCAATAGTAAATAAGTAACATCATAAAGTACAATTGTGAAAATAGCCCCAAGACACAATATAAGATGATATATACTCTATAGTTCAAAAATAGTCATAGTAATTAAGAGAATTTGTTCTTAAAGGTGTTTGGGAAAGATCGAAATCCAATATAATAAAGAAGATTAGTATTAGACAAATTAGTATTAAACAAGAGGTTATCGATCTTTGAAAATCACACATGGCATAAACATGAAAAATGTATTGGTAGATCTATCTAGTATATGAAGCGTATTAGAGCTCAAAATTATATTAGTACAAATCTAGAAAGTATAGGTACAATTGTTGCTACTTGGACCAAGAGGAAAAAAATATTGGGAGAGCAAAGCATGGAGAAAGGCAAGGGATAAAAATTAAGAAAAGGGAGGGAAAGAGGGGAAAAGGAAAAGTAAGAAGAATAGAAACACAAATAAGAATAAAGTAAAAATAAAAATAAGAATAAAAATAGCAATAAGAATAAGAATAAGAGTAGGAATAGTCCAGGGTAGAATGCAACTTCAAGCACCAGACACACATATAAGAATTGTATGTTACCAAGGCATCAATAAGGATTCATCAAAATTGGAAAACAGATCATATTTTATAACTTCTACACATTTCCCCAAATCTTAGTCAAATACAGAGTAGTTTACTCCCCAAAAAATGCTATTCTGAAATGTATGGTGCAAAATAGGACTCATACTGATCACTCTAACTATCCCTAAACTGTATAATTTCTGTGCAAACACCAGATGTTGCAATTTAATAACTAATATGTGATGTAAATATTGGCAGTATAGAAATGTTTTTTTATTGAGTGTTAATGCCTGAAAAGCTAAAAAAAAGTGACTGTAGCGCACAGACCCCTTTCTTTACCTGCATTAACTTTGGCTCCTCGCAGGAAGAGAGAGGCACACCGCACCACAAGCCCGTACCCTCCTGTGTGAAGAGGTTGAGCGGTGTTGTTGATGGGTTTTCCACAGTCAGACAACCAGAGAATGTCTCTCACCTCTATTTTCAATAAAGATCAGTCCTTGTATCCCCACAGTAACTTGAATGCCCACACCAGCTGCACTCCAACGTAGAGATTTATTTCTTATAAAACACAGTCTCTGACAGAATAGGTTGGAGGGAGGACAGGACAGCTTAAGAGGTGGATGAGGTCCAGGCACAAACGTTACACAATTCACTGCTCCGATTCTCAAGCAGACTCAGCCCATTCGGATAGTCTCCCTAACTTAGGACTAGCAGCCGAAATGATGCTCGAACTTTACCCAAGGTCTGTGTCACAGACCTGGTGAACTCGGTCTCTGCCACAGACCTGGTGAACTCGGTCTCTGCCACAGACCTGGTGAACTCAGTCTTTGCCACAGACCTGGTGAACTTGGCCTCTATTAAGGAGAAGACATCCCTCCAGAGAGTTACCGGGACCCTTCCTTCACTGTGACTTCCGCACCAGTCCTTCGGAACGGTTCCTCCCCCGGCCTCCTCATCTAGGATACGGGTCCCCTCGCAAGGCGGCACCCTGAGATTCCTCGATCCCCGATGGGCTCCAGCCGAAGGTGCTGGGCCCAGGCCTTTGCTGCAGTCCCAGGACTAAAGGTGCCTGGGACTGATCCACCGACCTCCGCCCCTGGGCCTAAGGTGCCCAGGGCAGACAGGAACAAGAACCCTGGGGTAGGACCCCCGACAACCAACGAGAACCCCGAACAGGCAGGGTCTGCCCCTTTTATATCCTCTCCCAGCATGCCCAGCAGGTAGACCACACCCACTGTATGGTTGCCAAGAGGAGACACACAAGGCACGGCACTGTATCAGCGGTTCAACCCTGGCCTACTATGGCAGTGCCACCTGCAGGCCACAGGGAACTGCACACCTATACTCCACCTGTGGACAAAATGGTTCCAAGAACTCTATCAATTAGGGTGTTTGGGCATAACTACCACCCAAACACTTCCCCTAAATTTAGCACCCCGCTACATACTGGAGCAAACCTATGTCCCTCAAGCCTGAGTCAACATAGACCTATTCCAGAAACTATCTACAAAAAAACTATTTGGAAAAAAATATATATGTTTGTTTGTGCCGGAACTTGAACATGGGGAAAGGGAGTTAAAAGCAGAAATTAAAGAAGAGCAGAGAAACACATGTGTATATCACATTCTCAATGTCACATAAAACACATTTATCATTTACATTTCCCTTCCCTCTGCAATAGCTAAACCCACCCATTCTCAGTGATTTGCTTGGTATCCACCTGCAGAGGAAGAAAGAAAAACACACAACCAATGATTGACATTCCAACCTATGTACACTAGAAATGAAAGAATTCTCCCCGAAGGAAAAATCCTTTCCTTTTAAAAAGTAAGTTACACTTAAAATGTAGTATAAAAGTTATGCAACACTGCCACCTAGTGGAAGCGTCACGGTCAACTTTTTTTTTTTCCTTGAGGGTAAATCTTCCTTTTTCTTCTCCTTTGGCCCTGGCCCTGACCTACTTCTACCCCAAAAATCTCTGTCTCTTAGGCGCTGTGAGAGGGAGAAAAAAAACAACTACTCCCACTCTTCCAACAAGTAGGCAACCATATATGCAAGGGCTAAAGTTCTTGGGCTGCAGGAGAACACACTCCAGAATAAACAAAGGCAAACACAAAAGAGTTCAGTCTCTCAAAGATAGTACTGCGGATGCGGCAACACCAATGGGTTCCAGTTTTTGTCAAAGGTGTCAATGTGGTACTCAACATTGTCTTTATCTTTTCGGCAAATTACCACTTTATCGGCATGTATGTGTCTGCCGAGCATCCATGACTCTTTACACTCCTTGTACCGCTTAGTAGCTGCGGCAGAACAAGAATAATATCTACGGGCCTGAGGTACCTTTAAATGAGTCCAGACAAAGTCCGCGTACCACCGATATCCATAGGCCTCCACTTCAAACAGCAACTCTTTAGGCAGGTACAGGTATTCCCATCCGTACTCACTCGCAACTTTTTGCTTGAACAACCTCTGTAACTGGGACAATGGTGGCATGGTTGCCCGATCTCCCATCCCTGGTAAAATTATGGTGTCCGGGTGTCGAGTCACTTTCGCTGCCTCCGGGCCAGACACAGGGGCCCGCAATGACGCTCTCGATACCTCAGCAACAGGTACAGGCATCTCCAGTGGTGGAAGGGTAGACAGCGGGACGGATTCCTCCTCAGGCTCCGGGGCCTCCAACCGGGGTGTAGCATCCCCAGCAACTATGGGTGAGTCCCTTTTCCTACGGGACGAGGACAGGGGTACCTTATCCCAACCCTTCCGCTCAAATAACTCATCAATGGCCACATCATCCCCTGGATCGGAGACTGACTCCAGGTCGAAGGTATCACATTCCTCCGCCGGCAGGTAACTCCGGGTGGATGACGAATCACCGCCTCGAACAAGTTTAAGGGCCCTTGGGTCCCTGGCCTACGCATCCCAGACACTTCGGACCTTAGCCAAGGGCCCTTTCCACAGCTTACCTCGGCTTGTAGCTGAAGCAGGACGTTCGGGACTTTTCCCTGTGGATGCATCCGATCCGGGCAAGCGCTGGGGTGTGACTCTACCACGGCCGCAGGAAGCTGTAACATAGCCGACCTTCCTCTTGGGCGGTGGGAGTGAGGACTCCGTTAAGACCGAAACAGCATTCTCCGGTCTCTCCCGATTCTTGTTCCTCAACAACCGGAACATTTTCAACCGCGACTTCCTCCGAAGTCTCAACAGTGCACGTAGGGGTGACTGTGGAAGCTCTGGTTCCTTCCTCCAAAGTGGTGACGCCTGTAAGGCAGTTCAGACGAAAGGCCCGAGGCTTTTCAGTAGGCTGCTCCACCCCGAACAAGAACTCCTTACACTGCTCACATCTCCCGAAAGGCTTGAAATGCACCACCAGTCCCTGGCATCCTGGACAAACCACTCCAAGGGCCTCCACCTCTCTGCATACATAGAGAGAGAAGCGACCCCGAGGCTTCAGTTGGATCCCTGTATCGGTAACAGAAGCAGCAAAGGAAGTAACGTTCATGGTAGTTGAACTCGGAATCCATGCGGCATTAGACGCCATGTTACTCACTCGCCGATCCATCGCGCACTGTCTCTCTGACGCCAAAGTCACCATGTGCAACTCTTCACATGGCGAGGCTCCTCCCATCTCTCTGCAATGTTCGCAGGCTTTCTTTCCTTAGGCAAGCTCCAAGAACTACGCAGCTGGAGCTCTCCTCGTGGCGCAGTTACTTTTCTCCAAAGATGACCGACCTCCACAGAACTTCACAGGGGAAACAAGTTCAAACTTTGGGCTTCTTTCTGCTGTGGACATCCCGGACTCGCACCCCAACTTGTAGCGCCCAGACCCCTTTCTTTACCTGCATTAACTTTGGCTCCTCGCAGAAAGAGAGAGGCACACCGCACCACAAGCCCGTACCCTCCTGTGTGAAGAGGTTGAGCGGTGTTGTTGATGGGTTTTCCACAGTCAGACAACCAGAGAATGTCTCTCACCTCTATTTTCAATAAAGATCAGTCCTTGTATCCCCACAGTAACTTGAATGTCCACACCAACTGCACTCCAACATAGAGATTTATTTCCTATAAAACACAGTCTCTGACGGAATAGGTTGTAGGGAGAACAGGACAGCTTAAGAGGTGGATGAGGTCCAGGCACAAACGTTACACAATTCACTGCTCCGATTCTCAAGCAAACTCAGCCCATTCGGATAGTCTCCCTAACTTAGGACTAGCAGCCGAAATGATGCTCAAACTTTACCCAAGGTCTCTGCCACAGACCTGGTGAACTCGGTCTCTGCCACAGACCTGGTGAACTTGGCCTATATTAAGGAGAAGACACCCCTCCAGAGAGTTACCGGGACCCTTCCTTCACTGTGACTTCTGCACCAGTCCTTCGGAACGGTTCCTCCCCCAGCCTCCTCCTCTAGGATATGGGTCCCCTCGCAAGGCGGCACCCTGAGATTCCTCGATCCCCGATGGGCTCCAGCCGAAGGTGCTGGGCCCAGGCCTTTGCTGCAGCCCCAGGACTAAAGGTGCCTGGGACTGATCCACAGCCTCCGCCCCTGGGCCTAAGGTGCCCAGGGCGGACAGGAACAAGAACCCTGGGGTAGGACCCCCAACAACCAACGAGAACCCTGAACAGGCAGCGTCTGCCCCTTTTATATCCTCTCCCAGCATGCCCAGCAGGTAGACCACACCCACTGTATGGTTGCCGAGAGGGGACACACAAGGCACAGCACTGTATCAGCGGTTCAACCCTGGCCTACTATGGCAGCACCACCTGGAGGCCACAGGGAACTGCACACCAATACTCCACCTGTGGACAAAATGGTTTCAAGAACTCTATCAAGTAGGGTGTTTGGGCATAAATACTACCCAAACACTTCCCCTAAATTTAGCACCCCGCTACATGACATTAAAAGGTATAAAAGAAAAAATGCAAAATGTAACTGAATAGAATTAATCTTTCGCTGTCATGATTGAAGTAATTGCAGTTTGCACATTAACATTCCTCTCTACACTTAGGCCCCTTTCACACGGGGCGGATCCGTGCAGATCCGCCCCGTGAAGCTCCGCTTGCTCAGCGGGGATCGCTCCGTTGATCCCCGCTGAGCCGACGGATGACTGGGCGGTCCCCGCACACTGTGCAGGGACCGCCCTGTCAGAGCGCCGCTCTCCCCTATGGGGAATCGGATGACGACGGACCGTAGAGTCCGTTGTCATCCGATCCGCTCCGCCGACGGAAGGAAAAATAGGGTTTTCCTCCGTTACACTTTGGCGGAGCGGAGCGGATGTCAGCGGACATGTCTCCGCTGACATCCGTGCTTCCATAGGGGTACATGGAGGATCCGTTTCAGGTCCGCCTAAAAAACTGACAGGCGGACCTGAACGGACCTCCGTGTGAAAGAGCCCTTATAAAGTAAAAGGAGACTTTTCATGGCATCCCTTCTAGGTTTATACAGTTACCACCAAACAAGCATGTATGATTGATTTCATAAACGTGTATGAGCACAGACAGTTTGAGCGATAAAAATTTCTCTAGGCCTAGTGTTTCAACAAATCAGTTTAGGTGTCAATGGTATACAACGCATATTTGTTAGACAAGTATCTATAAACCGTAAAAAAGCTTAGCTTTATGCCTCTACTGTCAGCATTGAAGTTCAGATATGAAGGACCGATCATGTTTAATTGACACCTTTGATAAAGCAGCAAAAGTTACATTTTAAAAGCTTGGACAGTAGGATTCATTTCACAGATAGCTGGATTGGTGCCATGTGTTTATTGTAACTGGAGATCAATGGAAATGTTATTAGCACTATAACAGAACAAGGGTGTGCTACACACTGTAAGCCGAGACACAAGTGCTTATGTGAAAATCATTTTAACAGTTATTCTGTCTTCAGATGCCACGTTTTCTTGAAAAGCTTTTATGAGAAATAATAGGCCACCTTTCCGCAATTTTACTTAGTAAAAAGGCATGACAATATGTTCCCAAAAGGTGAATCAATGAATAATGTTTATAGTATAATAACATTACTTCAAGCATCTGTGAACAAAAAAAAAATCTACAATCCCTATTCATATACAAGAAACAGAAAAACTGCGCCAGCAATGAGTCCAAAAAGGTCTGCACCAGACCAAAGGGTGAATGGTAGGTAAATGTCATCCAGGATATGTCCCAAACACAATGAATCCGCTCAATACAGTCTCAATGTAAACATATACCCATTTGCATATTGAGTAAACACCGCTGTGAATCCACATATGAGTAAAAGCCCACCACCGTATGGAAAGCCGCTTACTAGAGAGCAAGCTCAAATCAGCATTTGGCTATAGCCCAGCCGCGGCCTTTAACATCAGGTTTGGAAAACTCAGGGGATGCTTCTCAAATGTAGTTTAGGGTGCTAGGCTCTTTCATAGGTCATGCAGTCCGTGTAATCATATGGCATACAAGAAGAAAAAGGACCATAGCGTAATTCCGTTGTATAAGGTAATTTATTAAAAGTGGTAATGTACTTACAAAATTGTAGGTTAAAAACAGCATGTGGAAAATGCCGGCTGGCACTATAGGAGCCTTTCTTCCTTCAAATTGACACGGTGACGTCACTACACGCTCTCCCAGACGCGTTTTGTCATACGCAAACATTTTCAATGGGGTCAACGTCTACGTATGACAAAACGCGTCTGGGACGGCGTGCAGTGATGTCACCGCATCAATTTGAAGGAGGAGGGGAACGGAATTACATCGGAATTACGCTATGCTCCTCTTTCTTCTTGTATGCCATATGATTCCACGGACTGCATGACCTATGAAAGAGCCTAGCATCCTGAACTACCTTTGAGAAGCATCCCCTGAGTTTTCCAAACCTGATGTTAAAGGCCACGGCTGGGCTATAGCCAAATGCTGATTTGAGCTTGCCCTCTGGTAAGCAGCTTTCCATACGGTGGTGGGCTTTCACTCATATGTGGATTCACAGCGGTGTTTATTCAATATGCAAATGGATATATGTTTACATTGAGACTGCATTGAGCGGATTCATTGTGTTTGGGACATATCCTGGATGACATTTACCTACCATTCACCCTTTGGTATGGTGCAAACCTTTTTGGACTCATTGCTGGCGCAGTTTTTCTGTTTCTTTTATTGCTTATTGTGTTTATCCCACCCAAACTGCAGCATTTCTAGTTTAATTTATTTGTGTTGTTAGAGGTAGCGCAGTTTTTCATTACTACCTATTCATATACAGTATGTACAATAGGTAATCCAAAAAACGAAATCTAAGTGTAATGTAAGGGCATTTTAGTCATTAGTGGAAAGGGCTGACAGTTACTCCTACAGGTATAAGTGACAGAGATTTGGGGCAGCATACAAGTCATAAAGTAATCCATCTCATTTGATGGCTGGGGTGAAGGACTGAATAGGGGTAGAGTCTGATTATAGAACTCTTTTTTTTTGGGACCCTTGTCCCGATCAGAGATCGTCCCAATTAAAATCCCGGGATTTTGCTTTTGTCCCAGGAAATTGGGGACACAGGACTCAGGCTCCACTGATGGGAACACCAGATGTAAGGAGTCTCTCTCTATCTCTCCTTTTCTTTCCCCGCTATGCCACGCCTACTAATGAATGCCCCACCCCCTAATTATAACAAGACACCGCCCACAAACAAAAAAGTGTCCCTATATTTTTTTTTACAATGTTGGCATTTATGCATGTGATGGTTCTGGCAATAAAATTATCACCTTGTACTCAGGACAATTATGTGAGTCCTTGTGTAATGCTACATATATCTCTTATGCCGTGTACACACAACCATTTTTAATGACGAGAAAAATGAAATTTTTTAAAATGGTCATTAAAAATGATCGTGTGTGGGCTTCAGAGCATTTTTCACGACGTGAAAAATGGCCATGAAAAAATTGGAACATGCTCTAATTTATCACGTCGTTTTTTACATTGTCATTTTTCTCATCATGAAAAACGGGCGTGTGTAGGCTTTAACGACGTGAAAAAAAATGAGCATTGCTCAGAATCAAGTAAGAGATGGGAGCGCTCGTTCTGGTAAAACTAGCGTTCGTAATGGAGATAGCACATTCGTCACGCTGTAACAGTCTGAAAAGCACGAGGCTGAAAAGCGCGAATCGTCGCTCAACAAACTTTACTAACATGAAGGGTGGCGCCATCCGAATGGAACTTCCCCTTTATAGTGCCGTCGTACATGTTGTACATCACCGCGCTTTGCACAAGCATTTTTTTTCACGATAGTGTGTAGGCAAGGCAGGCTTGAGAAGAATCACGTCGAGAAAAACAATGTTTTTTTCAATGACATTAAAAACGGTCGTGTGTACACGGCATCAGTCTGTACACTAATTTTCCAAGGGAATGTGCATTTACACAAATAAAAGATGTACAATAGAAGAACTTTATTGATTTAAATATATAAAATATGCCAATTATAGAGAGTTATAAATTAATGGTGTAATGAAACTGTACAGAGAAAAAAAAAATATACTGTATTCATTGGCGTATAACACTCACTTTTTTACCCTGAAATTAGAGGGTAAACTGTGCCTGCGTGTTATACGCAGGGGGCTGTGGAAAGTTTTTTTCCTGAAACTTCCCTCTTATGCCGCGTACACACGGCCGTTTTTCTCGTCGAGAAAAACAACATTTTTTCCTTTCGACGAGAAAAATGATCGTCTGTGGGCTTTTTGCCGTTTTTTTCGACAAGAAAAACGGCATTAAAAACGACGAGAAAAATTAGAACATGTTCTAATTTTTCTCGTCGTTTTTTTCGACATGTTTTCCGCTGCAGTTTTCCCATAGGGAAACACTGCCGCGGAGCCCACAGACGGTCGTTTTTCTCGACAAGAGAAAAAAACTACGTGAAAAACGACCGTGTGTGGGGAACAAGCCGTTCCCTCGTTTTTAATGTCATTATTCACAGCGCTTTTTTAACCGCCGTGAATATTGATCGTGTGTACGCGGCATTAAAGTTAGGGTGCGTGTTATACGCCTGTGCGTGTTATACGCCGATAAATACGGTAACTTACATACACCAGCAGTCAAACCAAAACTATTTGAATAGTAAAAACAATTGCAGTTTTGTTGACGTTATTGTTTAACCACTTGAAGGCTGGCATGTTAAACCGCTTTTTTTTTAGTTTTCATCACTTTGATACTTTATCTGGCACCACTGTACCCACATGAAGGCCAGCGTGTTAAACTCCCTTCCTGTCCAGGCCATTTTTAAGTTTTCATCACTGTGGTACTTTGACTGACATTTACTCGGCCATGCACCACTGTACCCACATACATTTTATATATTTTTTGGGCACAGAAAGAGCTATCTTTTGGTGGCATTTAATTACCACTTTTTTTATTTCCTATGTAAAGCATAAAAGACTAAAAATTTAGAAAAAAAAAGTTTCCCTGGGTTTCTGTTATAAAACTTTGCCAAAAAATAATATTTTTTTCATACATTTAGGCCAAAATGTACCTGCTAAATTTCTTTGGTAAAAATAAATAAATAAGTATATTATATTGTCTGTGTGAAAGTTATAGAGTCTACAAACTATGGTATATTTATTAGACATTTATCAATCCTGATGTTTTGACTGCCTATCACATATCTTGACCCATTTTTGGAAAGCAGAAAATCCAAGGTGTTTAGTAAGAAGCTTGCTGAATGTTTTTACACAAATCTTTGGATGGAAAATAAAAACAAGTAAATAAAATGAGATTTGTTTCACAATGTTGTCATTAACTACTTATTTCTCACTCATGGAATAAGCATATGTAGTTACAATTACACCCTAAAACACATTCTTCTACTCCTCCCAAGTATAAGGGTTACCACATGTGTGGGACTTTTTTGCTACCTAGAAAGAGGGGCGCAAAATCCAACGAGCTCCTTCAGGCTTTTAAGGGGTACAAATTTATTTTGCATCTAATTCCTGACTACCTATCACATAGTAAGTCTTTTGAAGCTCAATTTTTTTGCCATAAGATTTTGCAAAATGAAGAATGAAAATGTATTAATGGCTATCAATTTACCCAGAATCCAAAGAGGCACCTTCAGGCTTTTAAGGGGCAAAAATTAGGCATCTAATTTCCTCACTAAGTATTACATGTTTGGAGGCCCTAAATTATTAGGACAGTAGAAACATCCACAAAATGGCCCCATTTTGGAAAGCATACACCCCAGGGTATTTTTTAAGAGGCAACGTGAGTCTTTTGAAGATTTTATTTTTTGCAATACGTTTTTAGGAAATGCAGAAAGAAAATTTTAATGTATTTAATACAAAAAGTTATAAAATAATAAACTATATCTAAAAAATAGCATTGTTATAGTTATAATTATACCCCACATTGTGCTACACCTCCTGAGTATGAGGATGCAACATATGTGAGACTTTTCAATGTTTGGACTATTTATGTATCTTGTGGATCACAAAAACCAACCAACATTGTATTAAAAACAGTGTACTGTAATGATTGCCTCTGTACGAGTGGTCAGGGAACATAGTTTAGTGCAGTGTTACCTTGAGACGTCTCTGTTCCTAAAAGCCAAACAAGCCTAGCCTACTAGTACATGGCGGCCCCCAGAAATAAAATTTTCATGGGCCAGGAAGTACAGGAGGCTGAAAAAAGGGTGTACATGAGGATGTACAAAAGAGTTAGTTTTTGTCCAGGAGTGCAGTTGTTCAGAGCAAATTGCTGGGACTGGTGGTTTGCAAACAATGTAGTCAGTAAGATGTGCAGATGTGTCAGTTTAGATGTCAGGCAGAGATGTGTTTATCAAACAGGCAAAGGATTAGTCTAGATGGCAGGCAGTAACATGGTCAATAAACAGACCAAGATCAGTGAGGCACTTATGAAAGTTAAGTAAGACCCCTTTCACACTGGGGCGCTTTTCAGGCATTTTAGCGCTAGTGCCTGTAAAGCGCCTCTCAATCCACCCCAGTGTGAAAGCTCAAGTGCTTTCACACTGGGGCGGTGCACTTGAAGGACAGGAAAAAAGTCCTGCAAGCAGCATCTTTGGGGCGGTGCGGCAGCGCTGTATACACCGCTCTCAAAACACCATGCCCATTGAAATCAATGGGCAGCGCTGCCGAATCGCCTGCAATACGCTTTGGCAGCTTCGCAACACGGGTGCTTTTAACCCTTTCTTCGGCCACTAGTGGGGTTTAAAATCGCCCTGCTTGCATCTGAAAAGCACCGATAAAACTAGCAGTGCTTTACCGCTAACGCCGGCATCGCCCCAGTGTGAAAGTACCCTAAGGGATTACATACCATCCCAGCAGCCAGCCTCAGGTGGAGCCTAATTACTGGGTTCTTCTGGCTGGGAGATATCCGCTGGTTGCCACTGTAACTAAACCCTTCAGCTCTGGAAACCACAGTGCCAATAGCAGGTGATCCAGGTCCTGACAGTTGTATAGTCTGGTGACACTGTGACTGGCATGGCAGCAACCAGAAACACTGTTACTTGTTGCACTGGTCCTGTGACTGGTGTGGCAGTAATCAGAAACACTGTTACTGGCTTACACTGATCTGGTGACACTGAGACTGGTGTTGCATTGATCAGAAACACTGTTGCCAACTTACAATGGTCTGGTGATCTGAACTCTAATCCTGCTTCTCTTATAAAGCAAACACATGCCTGTGCCATCAGTGTGCTTGTTTTCTGCAAAAGCTGGCCTAGACTGCCATTGTACATAGTGGCATGGCCTCACCCTGCCACAGTGCATACAATAATTTATCTTGAACCATTATCACTGAAGATTGTTTCTGGACACTGAGCACTTTTGGACTATATCAATTGAACTGTCGATCGGACTTTTGTACATATTATATTTTATTTGCGTTTATATATGCACTTTACATGGTGGTATTTTTAGTTAGTATGATCTTGATGTATGATACATTTTAACGCATGTCCTTTGTTTGCAAATTAATCCGTATAATTTCACTCTAAACCGTTAGATTATATTGCATTGAAGTTGGGTTTGCACACTAACGCATGTCAGTTGTGCATTTCTTTTAATTATATTGTGATTGTGCTGTACTTTTTCAAGCAATATTTTTACCGTTGGTGCGGGAACACATGTCACTGCTGGCTGCAATCGTTTTGTTGTTTTTTGTTAATCATTTGCACTATCACTGGGTAGCGCCGAGACAACAATACTTTATAACAATAAAATACTACCTGTGCTTTTCATCCAAACTGAAAGATAGTTTCTACCATGGACATTGAGATTACGCAATCTATTACAGATAAAAGCTCCATCCATTCTTCTTTGTTCTTATGTGATGTTTTAAAAGCCAATTTTTTCTATATTTTATGCATTCTTCACCTCCTCTTACTAGCTTTCTTTGATGATAAAGATGTATGCGACCCCGCACTAATTTTGGAACTACAAGCCCTCATTTCTCTTTTTGGGCAAATATTATCATATTTTATCTTCCTTTGTTGCATAACTAGTGCTAACTTTGTACTCCTTTCTAGGAGGATTAGTGACGTTCTCAAATGTCTTGAGATAGTATTAGTATTACACTCTATTCATCAAACTTGTTACAAACACACATAAATTCAATTATTTGCCTTATATTTGCCTTCTCGTGTTCATCCCCCCGCAATCAATTTCCAAATTGTAGCGGGGTCTTTAAATTTAGTTGGGGTACACCTGGGTAGTAGTGTGACCCAGGTGTGTAAATTATGAGAGGTTTTGGACCCCTTTGTATTCGTGGAGGATTGGGTGGTGTATTATTCTCCTTGGCCTGTGGGTGGCGGGGTACCCACAGGCTCAGGGTAGAGTCACTGCCACAGTGCTACCCTTTTTGTCCCTTTCCGGAGATGGTACGGCGAGGGCGGGGAACCCGCCGTGGTGTCGATGGGAGGATATAAAAGGGGGAGACGCCCTTACCACGAGGTCTTCGAGGATCTTCTCTTCACGCACCCAGGCACCTTAGGCCTGGGTGCGGGCGGTTTGGAGTTCCGGCTCAGGCGCCCTAGGCCTGACCGGAATGGAGTTGGAGTCCATCCCAGGCACCTTCAGCCTGGGGTGAGGTACTAAATCGTAGGCCTGGGGCTCAGTGACTTCGACTGGGTCCCGCAAGGGCGAAGTGATTCGAGGGTCCCCGAGGTGGACGGGACCCGCATCTGAGGTGAGGAGGCCGGGGAGGTCACCCGTCCGGAGAGTCCGGAGCAGCATCAACCCGGTGATGGATGGGCCTCCGGTAACTCCCTTGGAGGGACATCTTCCCCTGATAGGGGCCACAGCGCAGCGAAGGTACTCCTAAATACGTTCTCTTGAGTTGCTGGTAGAGACTCACAAGTTCTATGTTCTGTACTAATCAAGGCTACGATAACCGCTGGTGAAACCACAGTGGTTTAGATTGAAATCAGGATAGTGCCTTCGACTTGCTCATCCCACCGTATCAGGCTGTTATAATGTTCCAACCAGTTGGCTACTGAAGCACTGTTTATTGTGAATCTTGCAATAAAACAAGAGTTGGACTGTGATTGGTGTGTGGACTCTGGTTAATGGGAGCAAAGGGAGGTGTCAGCATAGCAGGACTGCGTTTCATAACTAAAACACATTGGCCCGAGGAAGATACTGATACTGGCCTTCACCTCACCCGCAGCTATGGGGAGGACATGGGCCGTAGCGCATCTCACCCTGTCGTGTGACATACCCCTAGACAAAGGAGATGGGGTGAGGCCGCTACACGTGGGGGCTCGTCCGGGATGAAATGTGTATTGACTTTGAAATTTGGAATGGCTGTGTCTGGACTTTGCTGCCCGGAGGAGTTCCGAGCGGGTCCGCCACGTGTTTGGCCAAAGTGCGTCCCTGTGCTCGAAGTCGTGGACATGACCCCAAGACGGGAAAGGCCCATGCAGAAAGAGCGGGAAGAGGGAGGAGTCCAGCCGTGTGAAGTACTACATGTGGGGACTTTTGCTGCACTGCGCCATGAGGCACCCCGTGACTGCGCAATTCATGGGCGGAGACTGAAGAAAGCCCGCGAAAACGTGCAAGTTGTGGGAGGAGTCTGGCCATGTAAGGAGATACACGTGGAGACTCTGGCGCGTGGTCAGTGCGTGATGGAGCAGCAGATAGTTGGGATGGCCTCAAGCTCCCCGTGGATTCCGGTTCCCTACCCCACGAAGATGACTGCTTTTGCTGCTCCCCTTACAGACACGGGGATAAGTTTTAGGCCCCGAGGACAGTTGGCTCTGTACACATGCAGAGACACGGAGGCCCTAGGCTTGATCTGTCCCGGATGCTCGGGACTGGTGGTCCACCTGAAGCCATTCGGGCATTGTAAGGGCGTGTAAGGAATTCCTGTTCGAGGTGGAATCATCCACAGTAAGGCCCGGGCCCTCCGCCTCAACAGCCTCACAGGTACCGCTACTCCGGAAGGGGAAATCCAGGCCTTTGCGGAGGTCCCCGTACGCACTGACCAGGGCGACGTGACTGCCCAACCAGAAACTGAGAGAGAGAAATCCGAGGATGCTGCTTCGGTCACCACAGATTCCCTGCTCCCACCTTCGAAGAGGAAAGTCGGCCTGGTGCAGGCCTCCTATGGTCATGGAAGAGCTTCACCCCGTCGCTTGCCGGGCCTGGATGGATCCGGTTGGAAGAGTCCTGGACATCCCAGTGCTTCAGAAGGTCAAGGTGAGCCAGGGGCTGGGACTGTGGTGGTGGTTGGAGGTGTCGGGAGTTCACAGTCGGTGGAGCCCGCAAGGGAGGGTAGTTCCACGTCTACTAGAGACTACCTTCCCGCTGAGATGTATGACACCTCCGACCTAGAATCGCTGTCAGACTGCGGAGATGACGGGGAAATAGATGAACTGTTTCACCGGAAGGGCTGGGATAAACGCCCGTTACCCGTGCTACGTGAACCGCAGGATTCCCCTATGTCTATAGGAGACAGCACACCCCGGGTGCAGGCCCCGGAGCTTACGAGGAAGTCTAGTCCTCCGACCAACTTGCCACATTCCACAACATCACCCGTTTTGGTAGCGGGGATGCAGCGTGCTTCATTGCGAGCACCGAGAGCAAGGCCATCTGAGGTAGTGAAAGTACCTCGGCACCCGGAGGCCATTGTCCAGCCAGGAGAAGGTGAGCGGGATGTCATGCCTCCTTTGGCCAGATTGCAAAGACTTTTATCCCAGAGAGTCTCCCGTGAGTATGGATGGGAATATCCCTACTTGCCTCGGGACTCACTTTATGAAGTTGAAGTCCTGCGACAGAGATGCATTTGGGAAAAACTCAAAGTGCCTCATGCCCGGAGATATCTGTCCTGTTCGCCACCAGTGTAGAAAAAGTTCAAAGACTGCAGAGCAGACTGGATGTTGGGGCGCCACATTTATTCGGACAAGGTGCTTATCTGCCGGAAGGATAAAGAGGACGTTAACTATTCGATTGAGGTTTTCGATAAGCACCTAAAGCCTTTGTTTTTGCCTGACCCGAAGTTCTATTTGTGAGAAGAGACTCACTTGTTTTTCCCTGCAGCTTCTGGAGATGTCCTTGCCGGAACATCTGAACTGTACCCTGGTTTTTTATTTGGGTTTGTTTTTTTTCTACTCTTTGGAGGAATGAGAGCAGTTTTTGTTTGTTCTCTCTTCTTTCATAAATCAAAGACAGAGACTTTGGGGGTAGAATCAGTGTAGGGACGCAGGAAGAATGAAGATTTCATCAAGTGTCATGATCGCGGCACTGTCACCAGGTGGCAGTGTTGTGCAACGGCTGTTGTGATTCTACACTTGCATTACTTTGCTCATTGAAGCGAATGGGTTTCTCGGCTGATAGACTCATTCTTTTCAAGTCAATACAAAATGTTAGGATGTTATGTTTTCTTTTGTTTCCCTTCTGCAGGAGATTCGTCCGTCAAGACTACTGAGTATGGGGTGGTTCTTAGACAGTGAAGGGAGGGATTGTATATGTGTATATGTTCAGATGGTTTTATGGAAAAGTTTTATTGTGTTATATTTCCCTTTCCCTTGAGCAGGTCTTGGTACAAACAGGATCTAAATTTTTAGGGATAGCCTCTGGGGTTAGTCTTATGTCACCACTCCATGGGAGACATGGGTTTGCACCAGACGCTGGGGACCAGCGTCAAATCACAGGGGGGAGTATGTAGCGGGGTCTTTAAATTTAGTTGGGGTACACCTGGGTAGTAGTGTGACCCAGGTGTGTAAATTATGAGAGGTTTTGGACCCCTTTGTATTCCTGGAGGATTGGGTGGTGTATTATTCTCCTTGGCCTGTGGGTGGCAGGGTACCCACAGGCTCAGGGTAGAGTCACTGCGGCAGTGCTACCCTTTTTGTCCCTTTCCAGAGATGGTACGGCAAGGGCGGGGAACCCGCCGTGGTGTCGATGGGAGGATATAAAAGGGGGAGACGCCCTTACCACGAGGTCTTCGAGGATCTTCTCTTCACGCACCTTAGGCCTGGGTGCGGGCGGTTTGGAGTTCCGGCTCAGGCGCCCTAGGCCTGACCAGAATGGAGTTGGAGTCCATCCCAGGCACCTTCAGCCTGGGGTGAGGTACTAAATCGTAGACCTGGGGCTCAGTGACTTCGACTCGGTCCCGCAAGGGCGAAGTGATCCGAGGGTCCCCGAGGTGGACGGGACCCGCATCTGAGATGAGGAGGCCGGGTAGGTCACCCGTCCGGAGAGTCCGGAGCAGCATCAACCCGGTGACGGATGGGCCTCCGGTAACTCCCTTGGAGGGACATCTTCCCCTGATAGGGGCCACAGCGCAGCGAAGGTACTCCTAAATACGTTCTCTTGAGTTGCTGGTAGAGACTCACATGTTCTATGTTCTGTACTAATCAAGGCTACGATAACCGCTGGTGAAACCACAGTGGTTTAGATTGAAATCAGGATAGTGCCTCGACCTGCTCATCCCACCGTATCAGGCTGTTATAATGTTCCAACCAGTTGGCTACTGAAGCACTGTTTATTGTGGATCTTGCAATAAAACAAGAGTTGGACTGTGATCGGTGTGTGGACTCTGGTTAATGGGAGCAAAGGGAGGTGTCAGCATAGCAGGACTGAGTTTCATAACTAAAACACATTGGCCCGAGGAAGATACTGATACTGGCCTTCACCTCACCCGCAGCTATGGGGAGGACATGGGCCGTAGCGCATCTCACCCTGTCGTGTGACATACCCCTAGACAAAGGAGATGGGGTGAGGCCGCTACACCTGTTTTTATTACCTAATAATTTCCTAATAGTGCAGCGCTGTGTATCATTAAACCCTTATAAAAGGAACTCAATAACAATCATTGATTACAGTGATAATTTTCAGAGTGCAACCAGTCCATGTGAGACCATTCATAAATAAACAATCACAATAAACGACCAAAATTAATCTAAAATCCTTGTGAAAACTCCTATTCTTAAGCCTCGTACACACGGGCGGTTTTCTCGGCAAGAAAACTGCTGGCAGAGCTTTTTGCAGAGAAAACCGTTCGTGTGTATGGTTTCTCGTTGAGAAAACTGCCAAGAATCTCAACGAGAAAAATAGAGAACCTGCTTTCTATTTTCTCGTTGGGATTCTCGGCGGCCTGTTTCCCGACGAGAAAACCGTGTGTGTGTATGAGGCTACAAGCTTACCTGTCCTCCGGTAAGCCCGCGCATGCTCGATGAGACTTCAACGCATGTGCAGTAGCTTACAAGGGTAATGTAGGGTGAAGCAAGATGACGGCGACGGCATCGAATGTGACGAGCGCATGCTCGTCGTAGTCGATGATGTCACCGCGTTCTTGCCATTCAAAAGAACGGCGGTTCTTTTGAATGGCTGTCTGTATGCACGGCTTGGCAAGAAAAGCTTGCCAGGAATCTCGTCAGGAAAAACTAAGTTTTTTTCCTGACGGGATTCTTGGTCGTGTGTACAGGGCTTTAGTGTGGAAACAGTTCTCATATGAAAGTGCTTCAAAGACAATCACCGCTGTGCAGATCCGTCCTCTCTAGATGCAATATTCTGTGCACACCATCACCAGCCAAAGTGCCTGTCCACCTCAAGGATGAGTTAAAACTCATGAAATGATCACTCTTTCAATTCCTCCTCTGTACTTGGCTCTTGGATAATATACTGTAGTTTACATCAAATTTAAAACTTTTAACATTTTTCTGTTGTAGTTGCAAAACCTTATGTGTATGGTTTCTTTTTTGCATTTTGCGTGTCCATATCAGCTTTCATATGTATAAAGTGTACAATATAAATGTATTGTATCTTTTGCAGTATGTCAAATTTTTCTATTACTAGAAAAATGTTTTAATAAATACATGGGGGTTATTTACTAAAACTAGAGATTGCAAAATCTGGTGCAGCTCTGCATAGAAACCAATCAGCTTCCAGAATTTTTTGCCTGCCAACGCTTAATTGAACAAGCGGAAGTTAGAAGCTGATTGGCTAATATGTGCAGCTGCACCAGATTCTGAGTTTTAGTAAATCACCCCCCCCATAGTCTTTATGAAATGTAATCCCAAGACATCAGTAGACACTGTGTGGCAAATCAAGCCAAGGCATAATAAGAATTTGGCAGCACTTCTGTTTCCTTTACATCATTATTCCCTTCTTGTTGCCACCCTTTAATCCTCTAGCAGACTTACTAAAGAAAACCTTTTCCTGAAATTACTAAATTACAAAAAATATATATGTAAGCTGTTGTATAAGATAGGAGGAATGCCTATGAACACTTTGCACATAGGCCCTGCAACGTTTATTTTACGCCTTTGGCGGTAATTCCATTTTCAGTTCACTTGAGCCCGTTGGAATTAGCACGCTCTTTGATTTATTATGCATTAGTAAAATGTGTACATTTCATACCTAACAAGGAAGCTGTATGGTTTATTTGTATCTAGTGGATACACTGCTTCCAACTTTTCTATCCACTGGAAAGTTTTAAGTCCGGTAAAGATTTTATAAACAATTACCAGTCATTTATTAATTACACATTTTGCCTAACACTCATTCCTTCCAAAGGTGTCCATAAATGTAGGATCTCCCCTCCAGGGACATTTTCTAAATGGACTGGGGCTATGTACAAGATCATAAGTTTGGTACCCTTCCCAATCCTGTGTCCAGACTCATTTTAATCAATAGGTAAACAGTACAAACAATATGTAACGGTTAATACCTAGAAGAGTAATCTGCCTGGCTTTACAGATAAAAAGTCAAAACAATGGGGGTTATTTACTAAAGCTGGAGAATGCAAAATCTAGTGCAGCTCTGCATAGAAAAATCAGCTTCCAGGTTTAAATGAACAAGCTGAAGTTAGAAGCTGTTTGGTACCATATGTAAAGCTGCCCCAGATTCTGAGTGCCCAAGTTTTAGCAAATCTCCCCCTGTGTAACAAAATATGAACATGACTGAGAAATCAAAAGACCCAGGTCACACTGGCAAAGCAAGCAAAAACAAGTTCTGCAACACATGTAGCATGCATTGGCAAATGGAATGTATGGCAAGATTGCCCATAACAATAGGGACTGTGGGAAGACAAGGTCGGCTTTGTTTGAACACAAAAATACTCAAATATGTGATGGCGCCAGAAATTGGTTGCATGGACTGTGATGGAACATAAAAAAGGGACAGCAATGAATGTAGAATGATAACCAGACTAAATGGTCCATAGTAATGAAAAAGTCCCCCCATCAACTGGTGACACTGGACCAAATACCTTCAGCGCACTCAGCTTCGGTGGGAACCGCAGGCTTACTCAGAAAAGTCTTATAACCGCTGTTTTATGCCACTATAATAAAAAGTATATTTTATATTTCACAATAAAGTAATAAAAATATATATATTATTGCATTCATATAGGTTATTGGCAGGGCAGAAGGGGTTCATTGCCTGAGATAGTAGTTAGTGGTATGTGTGCTCTGCACCACCCAGTGGCCTCTAATCTGCCCTCCTATGTTTGTATTTATAGAACTTGGTGTTGCCTCTGTCAAGGCAGAGGCCTCAAAACATTGTCACGGAGACCAAGATAGCTTGGAAGACCGGAAAACATCCTTGAAATATTGTATCCTGGGGGTGGACACACCAGGACACAATATTGTGACTGCTGGTAAAATCACTTCTGGTCATGGGTGTCCGCTCCATAGGGCAAGGGGGGTCAATTGCCCCCCCCTGGAATCAGAAGTCAGAGTGAAGACACTTGTCCCCTGTGTTGCAATGGCTGCCTCTGCGGCAGCCGTGGACATTTTTTTCTAAGTTTGCTGCTGACCTGGGGGCTGGGGCTGCTCTGTCTTTTCCGACTACACATCCGTCCCTCCCTCCTCACCCCCGGCCCGAGCATCGGATTGGCTCTGCCGCTCGGGCCTCTGCTTAACATCACTGTCTGTGACCCGGCTGTTCCGTGATTGGCTGCTGCCTCAGCCTGCCTCTGCCTGTGTAAATGTATGCGCCGCCTCCTCCCACAGGTGCGTGTCGTGCAGTGGCCGAGACGAGAGAATACGCTGCCAGTGCCTGCCCTGGGCCTATCGCTGAAGAACTACGGGTAACAGCAGTGCCTGTGCCACGACACAACTGTGTACATCTTTTTGCATTGCAATACATCTGTTGTGGGCGGCCATATTTTGATGAAAACAACCTATACAGTATAGGCTGTTTTCATAAAGATCAAAATATGGCCACAACAGATGTATTGCAATACATTGCAATATAGAAAGATGTACATTCTCTAGGCTATATTTATATGGACATGGTGGAGTGAAGCTGAATTATACTCAAGAGCTATTTCACACAGTGGCGTAGCGTGGGGGGGCCAGGGGGTGGTCGCCCCGGGCGCAAAATTTTGAGGGGCGCAGCGGCAGGCGGCAGGTTACCTGCAGCTCTTCTCCTGCACTGTGCAGTCTTCCGCTTTGCTATGAGGAAGAAGTTGCAGTGCAGTCCTGGCTTAGGCTCCAACGGTGACAATGACAGACAGCAGCGAGTAAATGAACACTGAAGACCATCTGTGATGATCCCAGGGATTGTGACCGTGCGAAGACTGGAGGGAAGGAGGAGGGCAGGCGACTCACGAGGCATCCTCTCCATTATACGCCACTCCCCACACACAAGGTCCACGTGCGACATGCTGTCTGTCCACTTAGCCCACCTCACAGCCCAGACTTCCGACCACCGCCGCTTCTCCTGAGTCCTGCATGTGCCTGTCAGGGGGCTGCTACGCGGCCCCAGCACCGACCACCCCAGGACTGGAGGAAACCGGGGCCAGGAGGAAGAGGATGAGGCATCATCCACACAGACAGAAGCCCCTCCTTACCAAAATCTGCATGGACATTGTGAGTACGCCTCTACAGAGGAAGGCTCTGTACGGGATGTTGGCAGCCGGAGGGGGGGGGGGCTGGGGCTAAGCTCTGAACTGGAATCTGTGGGAAAGAGAGCTTTGTTTTTGGGGGGAGATGTACACAGCGCACCCCCCTCAACCCTGCATGCCGCACACAGCGCACCCCCCTTTAACTCTGCATGCCACACACAGCGCACCCCCCTCAACCCTGCAAGCCACACACAGCGCACCCCCATCAACCCTACAAGCCACACACAGCGCACCCCCATCAACCCTACAAGCCACACACAGCGCACCCCCTCAACCCTGCAAGCCACACACAGTGCACCCCCCTCATCCCTGCATGCCACACACAGCACACCCCCCTCAACCCTGCACGCCACACACAGAGCACCCCCCTTAGCCCTGCACGCCGCATACAGCGCACTCCCCTCAACCCTGCACGCTGCACACAGCGCACCCCCCTCAACCCTGCACACAGCGCACCCCCTTAACCCTGCACTCCGTACACAGCGCACCTCTGAACCCTACATTCCATACAAAGCGCATCCCTCAGCCTTGCACTCACTTCACAGCGCACCCCTCAACCCTCATTGCTAATAATTTGTTCTATTTCTTCTTTTCTGTCTATTGGTGGGTCCCGTCACTTCTGCAGTCTGTGGTGTGCAGGCAGTAAGATGATGTGCTTTAACCTTAAGCAAAAAATCAGTGGGTTGTAATGATGTGCTGTAACCTCTAGCAACCAATCAGTGAGCCGTAATGATGTGCTGCAATGTCTAGCAACCAATTAGAGAGCATTAATAATATGCAGTACCCTCTAGCAACCAGTGAGTGGTAATAATGTGCAGTAACCTTCAGCAACCAATCAGTGAACAGTAATGATCTGCTGTAATCTCTAGCAAGCAATCAGAGAGCAATAATAACTTGCAGTAACCTCTAGCAACCAATCAGTTTGTAGTAATGATGTGCAGTAACCTCTAGCAAACAATGGGTAAGCAGTAATTATGTGCAGTATCATCTAGCAACCAATCAGTGAGCAATAATAATGTGTGTAGTGGTCAGTATAGGAATCAGGTAGGTCAGTGTAGTGGTCAGTATAGCAATCAGATAGGTCAGTTTAGTGGTCAGTGTAGGAATCAGGCAGGTCAGTATAGGAATCAGGTAGGTTAGTATAGTGGTCAGGTAGGTCGGTGTAGAAATCAGGTTGGTCAGTACTACTGTACTAGCAGAAGGGACTCAGAGAGTGCTAAAAATTTCTTGGGTTAGGGGGCGCATATTTCTTGCCCTGCCCCGGGCGCTGATAACCCACGCTACGCCACTGATTTCACACTACCAGCTGGCCACGTTATCGGTAAAGCGCTGCTAGTTTTAGCGGTGCTTTACCATAGTTTTAGTGGGGCTATTCGGCCGCTAGTGGGGCGCTTTTAACCCCAGCTAGCGGTCGAAGACAGGGTTAAATGCAATGGTGTATCGCCGATGCCGAAGCGCTTTGCAGGCACTTCGGCAGCGGTGCCTATTTATTTCAATGGGCAGGGGCGGTGGAGGAGTGGTGTATACAGCGCTGCTCCACTGCCCCAAAGATGCATGGATGACCTTAAAATGATGCCCCCCCCCCCCTGAAAAAAGTTCAGCGGACGCCCATGCTTCTGGCCTGCCGTGGTTAGTGCAGCCCAGCAGTTTTCACCCATACTTCCATACAATTTGCCTAGCTTGCTCATTCTTGTCCACCTGGTGTACACAGGTGGTATAGACGACACAACGTATGGCATAGCAATACTGTTACACCATCAGGAGTGGGATGTCTTCCTTTGTAAGTCAATTTCATTCATAATCAATAAAGATTATGTTTAAGATCATCATTGTTTATTTCACTTTGGTTTTTATATGTGGACTGGCTCTAGTTCCCTTGTTTGGTGCATTTCATGAAAAAAAGTTATTTCAGTCCACAGCAGGGAACTAGGGGCTTATTATTACAATCATATTCTCATTTATTGCCAGTTTTTCCCTATGTACGCCAGGAATATTTGACACAATACATGATCTATTGGTCACCACTATTTAATGTGTGGCACAATCCAGCAGTTATCATACTATTTTTACTAATCCTGTGGTTCCCACCAAAGCTGAGTGGACTGAAGGTTTTGTACACTGGGCCCGCAAGATATCTGAGATATATATATATGTATATACAGTATCTCACAAAAGTGAGTACACCCATCAAATTTGTGTAAATATTTTATTCTATCTTTTCATGTGACAACACTGAAGAAATTACACTTTGCTACAATGTAAAGTAGTAAGTGTACAGCTTGTATAACAGTGTAAATTAGCTGTCCCCTCAAAATAACTCAACACACGGCCATTATTGTCTAAACTGCTGCCAACAAACGTGAGTACACCCCTAAGTGAAAATGTCCAAATTGGGCCCATTTAGGCATTTTCCCTCCCCGGTGTCATGTGACTCATTAGCGCCACAAGGTCTCAGGTGTGAAGGGGGAGCAGATGTGTTAAATTTTGTGTTATCGCTCTCACTCTCTCATACTGGTCACTGGAAGTTTAACATGGCACCTCATGGTAAAGTAAATATTTAAAAAGTGTGGCGCCAATGAATGATGAGGAAGAACCTCAACCGTGCAATATACTGAAATAAGTATATGTAAATTTTAAATTGAACACAATGTAGTGATAAATATACCCTGTGACATGTGCATAATATACAATTTACATGAAAATACCATATAGCATAAAACGATGCCTCATCCACCTGTCTCTACTGACAGTCAGCAGGTGGTGAGCCAATAGCTATATCGTGCATATACAAACAAAACAAACAAAACTTAATTATAATGGGTGTCAAGTTCATATGGGGTAACTTTGATGAGTGTCTGCCAATATAATGGTCATACACTAAAGGAAAGTTCCAGCAAAGAATCTCCCGAAGAACTTGGGATAACCTTATCCGTATACCGGGAAGTATGTTGGATGTAGTAGACCACTAGGTATATACTTTCACCCGGGAGTGCCTTCACCATGGATCCATAAAGGAGAAAGGGATACTCTTACCAGCTATGATGGATCCAATGCGCCGTACGGCGGATGGATCTTTCAGGCTTTGTCTCTTCCAGAGACAGGGGAGCGACAACCGGAGTCTGTAGAACGCCTCCTCTTAGAGCTGGCAGCACTTCTATTTTATCAAGAACGATCCAATCCCAAATCGAAAAGCACCTCAATAGGTCATAGCCATGAAAAACAGGGAAAAGATTCTCCACATGGTGTAAATCCAAAAATGATTTATTAAAACATCCGTTTTAAAGTTCAAGCAATGTGAACACTCGGTAAAAATTCTTAAAAAGCAAATATATAAAAAGCAAAATATAAGAAAAGCCACGACACTCCAGAGCACAGCAGTACAAAAATGAAGACAGCGTGGTCAAGTCAGCTGGAGCTGGTGTATTGTCCGACCGGTTTCGTCTTAACAGACATCTACTGGGAAAATAGGTATTTCCCAGTAGATGTCTGTTAAGACGAAACCGGTCGGACAATACACCAGCTCCAGCTGACTTGACCACGCTGGCTTCGTTTTTGTACTGCTGTGCTCTGGAGTGTCATGGCTTTTCTTATATTTTGCTTTTTATATATTTGCTTTTTAAGAATTTTTACCGAGTGTTCACATTGCTTGAACTTTAAAACGGATGTTTTAATAAATCATTTTTGGATTTACACCATGTGGAGAATCTTTTCCCTGTTTTTCATGGCTATGACCTATTGAGGTGCTTTTCGATTTGGGATTGGATCGTTCTTGATAAAATAGAAGTGCTGCCAGCTCTAAGAGGAGGCGTTCTACAGACTCCGGTTGTCGCTCCCCTGTCTCTGGAAGAGACAAAGCCTGAAAGATCCATCCGCCGTACGGCGCATTGGATCCATCATAGCTGGTAAGAGTATCCCTTTCTCCTTTATGGATCCATGGTGAAGGCACTCCCGGGTGAAAGTATATACCTAGTGGTCTACTACATCCAACATACTTCCCGGTATACGGATAAGGTTATCCCAAGTTCTTCGGGAGATTCTTTGCTGGAACTTTCCTTTAGTGTATGACCATTATATTGGCAGACACTCATCAAAGTTACCCCATATGAACTTGACACCCATTATAATTAAGTTTTGTTTGTTTTGTTTGTATATGCACGATATAGCTATTGGTTCACCACCTGCTGACTGTCAGTAGAGACAGGTGGATGAGGCATCGTTTTATGCTATATGGTATTTTCATGTAAATTGTATATTATGCACATGTCACAGGGTATATTTATCACTACATTGTGTTCAATTTAAAATTTACATATACTTATTTCAGTATATTGCACGGTTGAGGTTCTTCCTCATCATTCATTGGCGCCACACTTTTTAAATATTTATTTAACCTTTTCCTGTCTGATTTTGAGTGGTTGGCTGCACATAACTAGTTTTCTATTATAGGATTGGCGCAGTACTACACATTTTTATATTTACCTCATGGTAAAGAACTCTGAGGATCTGAAAAAAAATTGTTGCTTTACATAAAGATGGCCTAGGCTATAAGAAGATTACCAAGACTCTGAAACTGAGGGGACAGAAAATTTACACTGTTATACAAGCTGTATACTCACAACTTTTTTTTTATTTTTTATATATTCTCTTTATTAATTTTCTTGCATATTCAAATTAACATTGTACATACTTATATATATATATTTATTTTTCACAATAAAAAATTTGCAAAATGTTATCAATGTAATTTTCACTCTGTTGACCCTCATCCCTCCCTCCTTCCCCCCTCCCCCTTTACTATTTCTCATATTAGGTTTTTTCCTAGTTTCCTTTCTTCCATTTTTACACATTATTCAAAGTTTATTTTTATTTTCGTTTATTTTCCTTATACCGTTTTTCTTACTCTCTTTCTTTTCGCTTTCTCTCCTCTCTTCTTTTTTTTCTCTCGTTCTCCGCTTTACAGGGGTATCCCTATTTTTTCCAACCACGGGTTCCACACCTTTTCAAACTCTCTTGTGTTCCCTCTCTTGATATATACTACCTTCTCCTTCCATATTGTTTCAGTGACCGTGTTAGCCCATTCTCTCACTGCGGGGGGGTCTTCTGCCTGCCATCTTTGCGCTATCAATTTTCTTGCGTGAAAAAGGCATCTAAGCACTGCTTTTGTTATATTAGTTGCTCTGCTTGTTCCTTCCCCTAATCCCAGGATACACATTCTAGGGTCCATTTCTATTGTTGTCATATATGTCCTATTTATGCCATACAGTACCCCTGTCCAGTACCTAAATAATTTCGGGCACCTCCATAGCATATGTATCAGGTCCCCTGTATCTTGGCATCTGGGACACCCTGCATCTGTTCTCCATCCAAATTCAAACAGCCTTTTTGGTGTATAGTATGTCCTATGTAGTAGCATTAAAAATGAAAACTTCTGAGCCGGTGAAACAGATACAAGGTGTCCGCTCTCTAGTACCTTTTTCCATTGCCCCTCTGATATGGGCCCTAGATCTTCCTCCCATTTCCCTTTGCTTTTGAGATGTTCTGGAGCTATGATACTTCCTTTGCATAGATGTTAGTATATTTCGGATATACGGCCCCCGGTCTCACTCTGATTGCCCAATCTCTGAAAGATGGGGGATTTGTGCCAGGCTGGTCCCGGTCTATCAAACTGCATATTTAGTGCATGTCTGATTTGAAGATATCTATAAAATGTGTGTTTAGGGACATCATATTCCTCTCTAAGTGTAGCAAAAGTTTTTAGGATTTTTCCCTCATACAACTGGGCCAGCCTAGTTATCCCCTTCCCTTCCCATTCCTTGATTTTCCCCATCCGCTCCAACTCCTGAAGATTCCTATTATCCCAAAGGGGTGTATATTCTGTCTCTCCTTCTAATCCCCCTATTGCTTTCACAGCTTTCCACACCTTTATTACCATCTTAACCGTAGGGGATTTGTATAAAAATGAGTTTGCCTCCAATGCCTCCATCACCAGCTTGTGGGGTGACCCCATTGTCATCAACCGCCCATTTGTATCTCCTCCCAGCTCTGGTCTCATTCCTATATGCTGCAGTTGTGCTGCCAGGAAGTAACACCGTGGGTGTGGTACCGCCATACCTCCCTCCCTTGTTGATAGTTGCAGGGTCTGTAGTCCTATCCTCGCTTGGCCTCCCTTCCATATTAATTCTCTAAATAGTGTGTCAATTTTCCTAAACCATTTCTTATGTATCCATGTTGGTGTATTATGCAATACATATAACAATTGTGGCATCCACAGCATTTTGATGAAGTTACATCTCCCTGCAACGGACAGTGGGAGCCGCCGCCATATTTGAATTTTGTTTTTAAATTTAGACAGGAGGGGAACTATGTTGTTATTTATATATTTGTTTGGGTCAATTGTTATATGTATTCCCAGGTATTTCATTGTATCCACCATTTCTAATTGGGGTATTTCTACTGAGGTTTGATTGGCAATCGGGTCCACCGGCATCAGGGCTGATTTTTCCCAATTTATAACCAATCCTGAGAGTCTACCAAATTCTCCAAAGATACTCATGGCCTGCTTAAGTGAATGATCTGTGTCCCCCAAGAAGAGAAGAACATCATCCGCATATAATGCGATTCTCTCCTCTCCTGTCGGTCTCACAAATCCTTTCATTTTTGTATTCGTTCTTATTGCTATGGCCAATGGCTCCATTGCTAGTGCAAAAAGCAGGGGCGACAATGGACACCCCTGCCTTGTGCCCCTCTCCAATTTAATCTTACCTGAGTAATCATTGTTGACTCTAATTTTTGCACTTGGGTCACTATACAGGATTTTTATCCATCTAATAACTGATGGACCAAAACCAAATGCTCCTAGAACATGCCAGATATACCCCCACTCCAAGCTATCGAACGCCTTGACCACATCCAAGGACATAACTGCCCTAGTACCCATATTCTGTGTTGGAGTTTGCAGGTTAAGGAATACCCTTCTAATATTCATACTAGTTGATCTACTGGGGATAAACCCAGTTTGATCTTGATGTATTAGTCTTGAAATAATTTTGTTTAATCTAGTTGCCATTATTTTAGCCAATATTTTAGCGTCCGAGCAAAGCAGGGAGATGGGCCTATAGGATGAGGTCTCTAGTGGATCTTTCCCTTCCTTATGCAGAACTATAATTATTGCTTCTGACATCGATTTAGGCAATTCCCCCTCCTCCCTTGCCCAATTCAGTGTTTTAAGAAGTACCGGCAATAGCACTTTCCCATAGTGTTTATAAGTTTCTATAGGGAGTATACTCACAACTTTACATTGTAGCAAAGTGTCATTTCTTCAGTGTTGTCACATGAAAAGATAGAATAAAATATTTACAAAAATGTGAGGGGTGTACTCACTTTTGTAAAATACTGTATATAATTATTGCCATGAGTCCTGCTTCAAAAGTGAGAAGAAACTGAAGAACAGTCAGCCTGTTTCTGTCTAAAACCCCCAACTCCTGAAGTTTTTCAAAGCAGGGAGCAGGGAGCAGAATGTTTAGCAACGAGACAAACATTCCAGGGGAATATTATTTTGCACTATAATACAGACACAGGAACACAACTTATTTAGATTAACTGTTTTTGGAAACAAATGGGTTATATCTAGGCCTCTTTGGGTGTGTGAGTGAGTTTTAGGGGGATAAGGTGGGGTAAGAAGTTGTGCTCACTGCTAGTGACTGTGTTTGGACGAGTGTCCCTTCTTTACATTAGAATCCCCCTTTATGTCAGGAGCCCCTTTTACATCAGAGTCCTTCCATCTCATCAAAGTCCCCATTCACATCAGGAGTTCCCCCAACAAGAAAGGTAATTTCAGGACATGTGTTTTGGGTGCCTTAATCGCTTCAGCCCCGGAAGATTTTACCCCCTCCTGACCAGAGCATTTTTTACAATTTGGCATTGCGTCGCTTTAACTGACAATTGCGCGGTCGTTCGACGCTGTACCCAAACAAAATTTGCGTCCTTTTTTCCCCATAAATAGAGATTTATTTTGGTGGTATTTGATTACCTCTGCGTTTTTTATTTTTTGTGCTATAAACAAACAAAGAGCGACAATTTTGAAAAAAAAAAAATTTTTTCGTACATCACGGGACACAGAGCCCTGTTAATTACTTAATGGGTTATATCTCACCGGCAGGTGCTGGACACTGGTGTAATCAATTAGACAGGAAGCTTCCTCCCTATATAACCCCTCCCATACCGGGAGCACCTCAGTTTTTCGCCAGTGTCTAAGGTGTTGGTCACGGTTAAAGATGTGCTAAGAAGAAGCTCTGCTGGAGGATCCCTCCGGGGGGTCAAGGAGCTACACAAACCGGATCCATTCAAGAGGGCCAGAAAAACGCCAAAATGGATGGTACCCGGGCCTCGTGGAAGAACAAAGTTTTGCCTGTAATGTCTCTCGTGTAGGACTGGGCTCTGGGATCCAGCACTTTGGGCACGTATTAAAAAATGTGCAAAGGTTTTCTGACAGAGTCTTGTACAGGTCCAGGGAAGAGGTCTCCTGTAAGTAGGAACCCAGAACCCTGAAGGTTGGCACAACACTACCCACTGTAGAAGGCTGGATCTGTCTGTGCTCAGCAGTATCCTGCGGCGGGGATAGGGTAAGTGAAGACAATCCTGAGAAAAATCTTAAGGATTATCTTCTGGAAGTAGTTGAATGTCTTACCTGTTTTCTGCCACTAGAGGGAGTAAAGAGACATACCTGGTGTTTTATTACATGCTCTCCAGGATGAAAGCTCAGTGCAGCCAGTCTGTGGATCTGCTCACCTCTTCGGCTTCAGGCTCTACCACATAAGTTGTAAGGGGGGTCCCACGTAGTCTAGGACCCATGGCGATCCCCCCACGGGAGGTCCTCTCTTCCCCCTTCTCCCCCGCTCGCCATCCCCTATGCGCACATGCAGGGAGCGTGCTTTTCTCTATGGCTGGAGCAGCGGGGGTGTGGTTGCCGTGAGCGCGCACGTGCAGCGTGCACAGCGATCTACAGCGCAGGCGCAGGGCGGGTGTTGTTTAAAAACCTCAGACGCCAGGAGACATGTAAAGCGAAGGGACACAGCAGCTTGTTTGGGGCACATAAACACCTGTGTGGATTGGATTCAGGCATACTAAGACACCTACTCAGCATCAGGCTGTGCAGATTAGCAGGCATTTGTTTATTGCCAGACTAGGCTCAGCAATTGATGCACCTGTGTTAGTATCTCTGCTCTTGGGCTTAGGACTATGTCTTCCCATAGAAGAGATTCAGGGGCAGGAAAGTGGGTCACTAAGGTGTCGCCATTTGAATCTGAGGGTCCTAGACATGCCTGTACGATATAATGCTCCCCTGAGAGACCTGAGGCAGGCGCATTTGCATTGGTTGGTTTTTAAGAGAGGTTAGCCTCTATAATCGCAGAATCCTCACAAGAGAGCAGAAAGCGGGGTGAGTCCCCTTCCCCTGCTCTAAATCCTCAAACAAGAGGATCAACAGTCTGATGATGAAGAATCACCATCAGGGGACAGGGAACAGGTGCAATCTGACGAGGCGGAGGTATCAGAAGCCTCACAAGCTCTGAAGTTGTAGCTGCAATCTTTTACAGAGATTCATGCTGCGTATAACTTACCCTCAGCCCAGACGGCCGAAGCCTCTGTCTCCTCCTTGGGGTCTTTTAAATTCCCATAGGCTTCTTGTACTTTCCCAGTCCGTCCATTACTGGAACAGTTGATTATGCTGATTGGGTGCCCGCATAAGCAGTTTTTTCTCCTCCTAACAGTTTCTAGGTTGCTAGAAAATCTCCACAGGATCCTCATGCAGGTGCTTGCTTACAAGCTAGCCAAACAGTTCACATTGTTGCTAACGCACAACAGCTAAATCGCATGATTGCGGGAATGCACATTTGCAGAGGATAACTTCCTCTTTACCAGTCTGCATGTTTTGCATAAAATACATGAGGTTGGAATGTACAAAATGCATGTGGGGTAAAAACAAGTAACAGAACATGTTTATTGTTGATCACATAAAGATACATGTTTCTGTTAGTATGGATTTACATGTTTTTTACATAGTCGCATGAGGATGCTTGGTCACATTAAAGTGCTTAAGTCACACGAAGAGGCTTGTTTGCACAGAAATGCCTAAAAACGCATAAAGATGCGGGATCACACAAAAGTGCTTGATCTCACAAGAGTCCTTGATTACCCAAGGATACTTGGTCACACGGAGAGGCTTGTTTTCACAGAAAATGCCTAAAATCGCATAAAAATGCTTGATTGCATAAAGATGCTGGATCACACAAGGGCGCCCAATCACACAAGAGTCCTTGGTCACACAAGGGTACTTGTCCGCACAGTAGTGCTTATAATGCATTAAATGTTCGATCGCATAAAAAATGCTGAATCGCATTAGAATGCATGATCGCCTAAAGTTGCATGATTGCCTAGATTTTGCATGGTTGCATAAGGAGGCATGATAATACAGGATTCCTTATGTACACATAGGAATACGTGTCTGCATAGGTACATGTTGCGTAATGTTGCATAACGCGTTCATAAACACATGCTTTCTTGCAAGATGCCCGTTCTATAACACACGTGCTACATGTATACGTATATACAGCGCACACTTATGTTTTATCTAAAACATATTTGTACGAATTCATGCTTCCATGATCGCATGCTTCCATAGAGGCATATGGCTTTAACACTTGCCACATACACATATGGAGAGCCATTTGCATTTGTGTTTATTTACTTGGTACTGCAGAGGCTGTCTGCGTTTCGCAGGGGAACAGCACCTTTTCAAGTTGGTGGTCTTGCCCTTGGGGTTAGCCACCGTGCCCGGGTTTACAAAGTACTAGGGCCCGCCTCTATCAGGACTAAAGGCCCAGTGTATAGCAGTGATGGCATACCGAGGCAATCTGCTGCTGATAGATCAGTCAGTAGCATGGCTGGACCTAATTGTATCCAGCATGGTCTAGTATCTGCAACCCATGGGTTAGGATACCAGTCTAAAGGTACATTCGTACGTTCGGCAAGAAGCTTGGAGCATTTGGGACACAGCCCAAAAAAGGAAGGTTGTTTGCCTCTGACAAAGTCAGCGCTATAAGAAAGCTGGTCTATGTGGTCAAGGCAAGGAAGAGTTCCTTACATTCACCTTTTGCTTAAGGTGCTAGGGAAGATGGTGGCTTCATTCAAAGTGGTTCTCTATGCTTAGTTTCATTCAAGGCTGCTATAAACATTATTCTGTCTGCCTGGAACAAGTAGATCCTAATCTGGCGTTATCCAAAGGGTCTGGCCCAGGGATACGCTGGAGTCTCAGTTGGTGGTTCTTAACCAAAGATTGGCAGAAAGGAAGATACTTCATGCCAGTTACCTGGGAGGTGGTGACTACGAAGGCTGGCCTCAAGGGATGGAGACCAGTCCCGAAAGAGACCACTGCCCAGGGGAAGTGGACAAGCTCTAAGAGAGCCTTGTCTGTCAACATTCTAGAGCTCCGGATGGCACGTCTGGCTTAATGGCCTAGGCGTTTAGGTTGCAGGATTGTTCTGTCAGAGTACAATCCGACAATGCCACACCAGTGGTTTATTTAGTTTACCAAGGAGGCACTAGAAGTCGCGCAGCCAGAGGAAAGTGAACCACGTTCTGGCTTGGGCAGAGGAGCTTGTGCCTTGCCTATAGACAGTCTTCATTTCATGAAATGGAGAATTGGCAGGTGGTTCTCTGGAGCCGTAAACAATTGTTCCCGGGAGAATGGCCTCTACACCCCGACTTTTTTCTGACCAGATGCCAGTGAAAGGGTACTTACTAGGGCGACCCCTATTCCTATAGGTATCTCTATACAATGGAAGATTATTATTAATCAATTGTTTCCAATATATAAACGGAGGAGGATGAGGTTTCTTCCAATATAATGCAATAGATTTTCTTGCGTTGAATAATGTTGTATTAATAAATATTTGTTCGGTCTCTATAGGGGTAATATCCTCTACTAAGCCCAGCAAACAGACTAACATTGAAAACGGTAAAGGAGCAGAGGTGATAGAGTTTAATAGATCCACTACCTCCATCCAAAATGTAACTATATATGGACAGGTCCAGAAGATGTGTGTGAAATCCCCTCGAGCTGCTCCGCACCTCCAGCACTTAGAGGAACAAGCAGGATTTATCTTTTGGAGTCTATATGGCGTGATATATGCTCTGTGTATGAGTTTAAATTAGATAACACGATCCCTCAAGGAGACCAGAGATCTCAAAGGGAAATCCCACACACAGCTCCAGTCCTCCATACTCAGATCTGGTATATCTCGAATCCACCTAGCTCGGAGACTCTTTAATGGCAGGATAGAAGTTAAAGTAAGATGAGAATAGAGTCTCGAGGTAGGCTTATCCAGACACTCAGACCTAAGTACTAACTCCAAGGTAGATTGTATCATTGTTAAACTATTCTGTGGAAACTCTGCATGAAAAGTATGCGAAAGCTGGTAGTATCTAAATAGATAAGAGCTAGGAAGATTAAACATTGAGGTTAGTGTAGAGAAGGTGGATAACCTCTGATCAGTAACCACTTGGACAAGTAATTTAATATTGTATTTGGTCCATGCAATAGGCTCTGGTGTTTTAAGGAATTGAGGAAGGGTAGGGTTTAGCCATAGAGGGACATTTGGAGAAATCGCTCCCTTTGGATAACCCTCACATCTAAGGCCGGCCTCCCAAGCTTGAATAGTATTAAGCATAGGAATAGTCACCTGATGAAGTGCCCTACGGCCCCTAAATAAGAGAACCTTGAGAGCTTCTACGGAACCTACTACTGCTGCTTCTAACCGGGTAGAAGAGTTATATAGATCTGGGTTTAACCACCATGCGGCCGTACCCAACTGAGTGGCCAAAAAATATTTGTATAGATCCGGAAAAGCTAGTCCTCCCTCTTCACAAGGGCGCATCAGAGTACTTAATTTTTACCTAGGATTTTTTATCCCCCCTAAAAAAGATGAAAACAACTGATTTAGTCTTTTGAAAAAGGATACAGGGAGCCATTGAAGAGAATGTCTAAATAGGAACATGAATTTAGGTATAATTTTCATTTTTAAAAGATTAATACGTCCCAGTAGGGACAACAGAAGAGATTTCCATACTTTTAATTTAGACTCAGTATCTCCCAAAATTGGGGTCAGATTCAGAGACATAAATTCAGAAGATTGACGAGAAATTACCACTCCTAAATACTTAAAATGATCTACCCACTGCAGTGGAGTATCCTTCATAGCCGTACTACGAGCCTCCATATCTATTGGAAACAACAATGACTTAGTCCATAAAAATAACAGTGTACTAAGAAATAAACCGCCCCCTTTCCTTAACACACTCCACTGCGCCTTGGAGAAACGTCTGATAAATTCAGACTGAATTACCCTATCAGCTGCTACTTTAAAAAATAAAAGTGAAAAATAATTTTGAATAACCAAAATAGTAGCGCTCAGTGTCTTACAACACAAATCTAAATATAAACCATATACACTCCGTGAGATAGTGCATAAATGCGAATGTTCATAAATATACACCCTGTAAAGAAATGTGTATACAATAAACTCATCAAGTGTCCATAACGTTCATGACAGTGATTTAAAACAATTGATATAAAGTGTTTAACTGAAAATGAGTCCATAAAAAAGTGCACAAAATAAGTCCATAAAAAGTGCATCCAAAAGTGACTTCAAATGAAGATGATGACAAATAAAACTTTCTTGTGTTTTCTTCAAACCTTCACCACACCAATGTGCTCAGTGATTCCACTCCCTAAGGACTTGCACTCACCACAAGAATATGCCTCGCACTCTCATGCTTGGCTAATCAGCTTGATTACCCCCCAGGGTATCACAAACCATTCCAAAATGATGAAATTAGGTCAGTCAAGTCTCCCACATGAAAAAACAAATGCTTCCAATAGTGAAGTATATCAAAACTTTTAATTAAAATAACACAGCACAAGTGACCATCAATGGTTACACTCACTTATTTCTGATTTTCATTATCAGTATAAAGAGGTAGAGGAGATTTTTCGCAAATACTGGCACATTGTGTGCAGAGACAGACATCTATGCGAAATTTTATCAGAAAACCCCAAGTTCATCTATAGGAGGGCACCAAATTTTGGCGATCGGGTGGTACAAAAAATTCTTGATCCACCCAAACGCCTAGATCTGAATAAAAACTTTAAAGGTTTTTATTCATGTCGTAAATGCATCTGTTGTAGGACAGTGAAAACGGACAACAGAGGAACCACTAGTTTTACGAATAAGGATGGTGATGTTTTTGAGATTGAACAGTTCATCACATGCAATTCATCCTTTGTGGTTTATTTACTATGGTGCCCATGTGGGTTGTATTATGTGGGGAGAACTAAACGACTCTTGCGAGTGCGTATATCGGAACACCTGGCTAACATTAAAAAAGGATTTCGATATCATAGTGTCTCCCTACACTTCAAAGAAAAGCATAGTCAGGACCCTACCCTTTTACAGTTTTGTGGTATTGACTGCACACACCCTGCTTGGAGAGGTTCGAATCGAGTTAGGGAGCTCTCTCAGAGAGAAACCAAATGGATTTTCCTTTTAAGGAGCCTCCATCCGAGAGGGCTAAATATCGAACTCGATTTAAACTGTTTTATCAGTAATTTTTAGATTTTTTTTAGAAACATTTTTTCTTATACAATGATGTATGTCCATGGTGTGCATTTGTGGGGATGCATGTGGTGTGTCTATGCATGCACACACATGTAAATTGAGACAAGGTGGACATTGATCTATTATAGTCTATATAATAGACTAGTTTTAGTCGTACAGATATATATTTTACTATACATGTAAATTAATTTTCATTATATACATGTATTTTTAGTTGGGATTTTAGTTAACCTTCATATCTTGATCAGCCTCGCACTAACATGTGAGGTTGTTATATTAGTCTACTTTGTGACTTAATTCTCTGATATCTGGTGAACAATAGTTATAATTGATCTTTCCGCATATATTATTCAAATTTTTCCGCATATATTATTCTAATATAATATTCTCCTGTTTTAATTCCATATATATTCAAAGGTGCTGAGTACTCTGGCGCCAATTTGAGTATAAAAAGTTTTTTTAAAAAGTTTTTTTATTGTTTATTATAGAAGTGACACTTATTGGTGTTTGATATACACAACATTTAAACTGAATAGTACCTGCAGCGAATATAAATTAGAGATTAGATGCAGATCACAGTATGTTATTTATACTTGTCCTCCATGTTTGTTATTGTGGGGGTCATGCCCGATGTATTGCGCTCATGGGGACGGGAAATACGCACATGCGCAGCAGGAAATACGACCGTAACCAATCATGGTCAGAGTATAAAGAGGGAGGTGTAAGTGTGTGTAGCTCACCCCATTGGAAGAAGTCTTACGACGAAACTAGTCTGGGAGGAGCTACACGACAGTCACCTGGTGTGCAGCGTTCGGATCTTTCAACCACTCGTCGAATATACAGTTTGGTGTTTGGGCGGGAGTCTGCGGTGATTCGATTGCAGTGGAGAGGCAAGCGTACATGAAGGAGGGTGAGACATACATGCTTATATGGTCCGCCGAGACCGCAATACATCGCGGCAGCCTACTATAAACTTGCCTGGCGTTTGGAAATGTTTGCTTTGAAGTGCCCAATTTGATCTGTCTAAATGTGAGTGTAACCATTGATGGTCACTTGTGCTGTGTTATTTTAATTAAAAGTTTTGATATACTTCACTATTGGAAGCATTTGTTTTTTCATGTGGGAGACTTGACTGACCTAATTTCATCATTTTGGAATCGTTTGTGATACCCTGGGGGGTAATCAAGCTGATTAGCCAAGCATGAGAGTGCGAGGCATATTCTTGTGGTGAGTGCAAGTCCTTAGGGAGTGGAATCACTGAGCACATTGGTGTGGTGAAGGTTTGAAGAAAACACAAGAAAGTTTTATTTGTCATCATCTTCATTTGAAGTCACTTTTGGATGCACTTTTTATGGACTTATTTTGTGCACTTTTTTATGGACTCATTTTCAGTTAAACACTTTATATCAATTGTTTTAAATCACTGTCATGAACGTTATGGACACTTGATGAGTTTATTGTATACACATTTCTTTACAGGGTGTATATTTATGAACATTCACATTTATGCACTATCTCACGGAGTGTATATGGTTTATATTTAGATTTGTGTTGTAAGACACTGAGCGCTACTATTTTGGTTATTCAAAATAATTTTTCACTTTTATTTTTTAAAGTAGCAGCTGATAGGGTAATTCAGTCTGAATTTATCAGACGTTTCTCCAAGGCGCAGTGGAGTGTGTTAAGGAAAGGGGGCGGTTTATTTCTTAGTACACTGTTATTTTTATTTACTTATAGTTTCACCACTTGCAGCTATGGAGGCCATCAATTTTCTATCTAATAGACAGATGGACCCAGATTGTATTTTTTCCTCTAATCAGGAAATGACAGAATGTGAAGAGGATATTTCAGGTTCACTAAAAACACTTGAGTCCCTTATGGAAAAACAGGTCAAAACCTGGTGGGACATCTTTACATTTGAACACTACCTGAAGGAGGGGCTCATCTTCAGGAGTTTGAGATGGGAGGTGTCCCCACAGGATGGTCTGACAGAATCTAAATATATGGACGAGTGGTTAGAATTTTTCAATAGATCAGGAAGAGAACTGCAGGTATTGGTTTTAAAAAGGAAACGTATTAAATTGGATACACTGAATGAGAAGATTATGGCTTTGCAGACCGTGCTGGCCTCTCACAGTGAATCCAATCAGATTAAAGAGTCTAATATTAATATGCGGAAGAAATTAGAAAAATTGGATAAGGATATACAGAGGAAAAAAGTAAAAAAGTTTACTAGAGATTTGAATGATTTTAAAAGTAACAATATATATTTATGGCAGAATGTGGTTGCGAACAATATTAGTGATGGGATTAATATTAATGGTGAGATTGTCACTAATGGTGCTGTAACCTCAAGCTCTAGTAGTAGGGAGATTCCGACTGAGCAAGCACCATCTAGAACAACTCAAATGAGAAGTGACAAAACACAGAATACTAAAGGAAAAAATAATCCCTCCAAAAATAATGTCAACAATACCCCTAAAAGCAATATGAGGAGTGGGACCAGGGAACAAGGGGGAAATCATTATACGACCAATCAATATGATGTTATCCCCAGACCCCAGGGATATACCCAATACAATAGGGGAGGTGACTATGGCCCATATGCACAGGCTGAATATCAGCAGTGGAATTTATCATCATCCAACCAATATGGGGATAGTAGGTATCCAATTCCAGTCCAGAACAGATATCAAGCCCTTGAATATGAGGATTATGGAAGGAATAATGGATACCAGCAGTCTTTTTTAGAACAACGTGGGGGGGAGAGGGGT
Organism: Rana muscosa; assembly: GCA_029206835.1. NCBI lineage: Eukaryota > Metazoa > Chordata > Amphibia > Anura > Ranidae > Rana > Rana muscosa. The sequence continues at coordinate 805,742,581 of CM055117.1, read as the reverse complement.
TACGGAATGCCTTACCATCACCCTCAGTTTGGGAACAACAGAGGGGGGGGAAGGAACCCTGGCACTCAGTACCCCAACAGAGGCATGGCACCACCACGTCGAGAAGGAGAGGCTGTAGGGCAGGGAAACGTGTTCAATCCCAAAAAAAGAAGGAGGGCCAATTAAAAACAGGGATTTATAACCTAAGCAAAGCAACATTAAGTGACAATGAGAAAAACATTTTAAATTTAGGTCTTAAGTGTGCCCCTAAAAAAAGAATGAATAAGTTTGATGTATATATCGACACACACAAATTCATCCGCACACTTAACATGAAGAAATATTTTTTGAGTCATCCTAGTGACCCATCCAGAAAAACGAATGACGTATCCCTACATATGGAGAGTGGCCTACGAAACAAATCGGTGTTTAATCCCCAGAATACTAATAATCATTTTGTAGAGGTATTTAAAAATATGGTGTTGAAAGACATTGAGGAACTCCCTGTAAAGAAACGGATTAATCCTGAGTATATCCAAGAGGGTATCAAATCCCTGGAGGAGAGAAAAGGAATTATTATCCGTCCGGCCGATAAAGGGGGGGGTGTTGTGTTAATGGAAAAGTCCTTTTATCACAACCAATTAATGGAACTTCTAAATGATCAAAACACATATAGAAAGTTACCTCGAGATCCTACGGATGAATATAAAAATCAGTTGAATCTGTTGGTTGAATGGGGATTTAAGAAGGGTGCTATTAATGGAAAAGAAAATCAATACCTGAATCCAAGCTCATGCCGAATTCCGGTAATTTATACTTTGCCCAAGATTCATAAAAATGTTGAGAACCCCCCAGCGCGCCCAATTGTAAATGGGATAGGCTCCATTACTGCAAGGTTGGGAGAATACCTTGACCGGTTTCTCCAGCCAAGTGTTAAAATCACGAGAGCTTATCTGAAAGACACTAGTGATCTTTTACGATTGCTTGATGGGGTGGAGCTTAAATCAGATGTTTCCACTTTTTTGGTGACCGCTGATGTGAGCTCGTTGTATACCATTATACAGCATGATGACGCCTTATTGGCGCTGAATTGGGCTCTTTGTAAACGGGAAGACATATCACATCTACAAAAATCTTTTTTGGGCAAGGTTTTGGATTTCTGTATGGCCCACAATTATTTTTGGTTTTATAATCAGTTTTTTTCCCAGCAAGTTGGCGTGGCTATGGGAGCCAAGTTTGCCCCCAGCCTCGCCAACCTATTTATGGCGGAATGGGAGGACAGACATGTCTTCAATGTGCTTAGACCAGAGTTGAAACTCTACAGAAGATTTATTGATGATCTCCTGTTTGTCTGGGAAGGTTCCAGACAGTCAGTTGAAGAATTCATAAGACATCTGAACAATAACACTAATAATATAGTTTTAGACTATGTTATTAGTGAGGAGGAGGTTAATTTTCTGGATCTTACAATTATGATTTGTGTTGTAAGACACTGAGCGCTACTATTTTGGTTATTCAAAATTAATGACTTAGTCCAGTTTACCTTCAGCACTGTAACCGTTGAAAATGAATCCAGTATATCCAAGGCCCCTTGTAACGAGGGGCCAGCATCATTTAAAAATAATAAGAGGTCGTCTGCATACAGAGCTACCCTCTCCTCCAGCCAACCGATCCACAATCCCCTAATATTAGGTGAAGTACGTAGAGCCTCAGCCACTGGTTCCATAGCAATCGGTTTGAGTCTAGTCTGGTCGGCTTACAAGGACAGCACCTTGGGCCGATGCACCATGTTTCCCTTCATCCTTCTAACAAAGTGAATTGGTGTTCTTAGTTGAGGTAGCCTCCGCAAAACAGTTTCAGTATTGGCAGCTTTCTTTGTATACAGCCATACTTATTTATTCTTAAGGATATGGTGATGTTGATTCCTCACCCAGCCTTTTTTCCTAAAAGTATCTAGTTTTCTTTTTTAATCAAAACATTTCTTGCCTTCCTTTTTTCCAGAACCTTGTTCTACGGAAGGAAATGTATTACTTTTCTCTCAATATAGATTAAAGCAGTTAAAAGTCTATCTGAAGGTCTCAGATACAGGAAACTGACGTTTTGTTGTGCTGCCAGAAGACCCTAGAAATGGGCAGGCAGCATTCAAATCAGGTATTAGAATGGTTACACTCTCTCCTATAGTGAGAGCAATCAAGGCCTATCTGAAGCTGCTGCTCAGATATGGAAAACCGATCTTTGTTGCGCTACCAGGAGGCCTCAGGAAAGGGCAGGCAGTGTCTAAATCAACTGTTTCAATGTTGATTCATCAGGTTATTATTCAGGCTTGTGGTTTAAAGAGTGCACCCTACCAGGACAGTAAGCGCTTTATGCGCGGTGCATTACCAAGCCTTTATGATTCAGATTTGCAAGGCCGCAAGTTGGTCGTCGGTGAATACGTTCACTAATTTCTATCAGGTGAATATAAGTGGTGCAGTGTGCTGCAGGCAGCGGTATAGGTCCTCACGTCCGATGGCGGTCTGATTTTTGATCTGTGTCTCCCTCCTCTCAAGTTAAGCATTGCTCTAGTAAGTCCCATTAAGTAATTAACAGGGCTCTGTGTCCCATGATGTACGAAAAAGAAAATAGGATTTTTTATTACAGCTTACCTGTAAAATTATTTTCTTGGAGTACATCACGGAACACAGAGCCCCCGCCCCTCTTATTTGGAGATATTGGCACACTTATTGCTTTGCTACAAAAACTGAGGTGCTCCCGGTATAGGAGGGGTTATAAAGGGAGGAAACTTCCTGTCTAATTGATTACACCAGTGTCCAGCACCTGATGGTGAGATATAACCCATTAAGTAATTAACAGGGCTCTGTGTCCCGTGATGTACTCCAAGAAAAGGATTTTACAGGTAAGCTGTAATAAAAAATCCTATTATGTTTTACTTTTTGCTATAATAAATACCCCGATTTTTTTTTTTTTAAAACAAGTTTTTTCCTCAATTTAGGCCAATATATACTCTTCTACATATTTTTGGTAAAAAAAAATTGCAATAAGCATATATTGATTGGTTTGCGCAAAAGTTATAGCGTCTGCAAACTATGGGAAAGATTTTTGGCATTTTTATGGCATTTTTATTATTTTTTTTTTCTTTTTTACTAGTAATGGTGGTGATCTGCGTTTTTTAGCTGTACTGCGACATTGCAACGGACAGATCGGAGACTTTTGACACATTTTTGGGAACATTGGCATTTATACAGTGATCAGTGCTATAAAAATGCACTGATTACTGTGTAAATGTCACTGGCAGGGAAGGGGGTGATCAAGGGGTTAAATGTGTGTTCCCTCAGCATGTTCTAACTGTGTGGGGATGTGAGTCACTAGGAGAGAAACCATATTGTTTTTCCTACTTCGTAGGAAGAAACAATATGGCTCCTCTCCTCTAACAGCACAGGGATTTGTGTGATTACACACACAAATCCCCGTGCTGGCGGTCGGGCGTGGCCGGCGGCGATCGTTCCCTGCCGGCCACGCGCATCGGGTCCTCCACCATACAGCGGGCGCGCATGCGCCCTCTGGTGGCCAAGAACGGGTAGGACGTACCTGTACGGGATTTTGCCCAGGAGAGCCATTGTGCCGCAGTATATCTGTGTGACACAGTTGGCAAGTGGTTAAGTTATACAGTGGCTACGGAAAGTATTCAGACCCCCTTAAATTTTTCACTCTTTGTTATATTGCAGCCATTTGCTAAAATCATTTAAGTTGTTTTTTTCCTCATTAATGTACACACAGCACCCCATATTGACAGAAAAACACAGAATTGTTGACATTTTTGCAGATTTATTAAAAAAGAAAAATTGAAATATCACATGGACCTTTAGGCTGGGTTCACACTAGTGCGACACGACATCTGTCCTACTTTGGATCCGACTTTGCCCTGCGACATGAAGCCGACAGGAAGACCGGGCCCCGCTAGCAAAAGAACTAAAAGAAGTTAGCGGAGGCCCGGCAGAAGAAAGAACCGGAGAGCGCGGAGACCCCCGAAGTCGGAAGAAGACCCCGGAGCTGTGCAATAAATTTATTTAAAAAGCTGTGTTGTGTTTTTTCTTGACATTTTTTTTCCATCAGGTGAATGGGTAGGGGTACGATGTACCCCATACTCATTCACATAGGGTGGGGGGCCGGGATCTGGGGGCCCCCTTATCAAGGGGGGGCTCCCGGATTCCGATAAGCCCCCCGCCCGCAGAACCCGACAACCAATGGCCAGGGTTGTCGGGAAGAGGCCCTGTCCTCATCAACATGGGGGCAGGGTGCTCTGGGGTGGGGGGGCCGCAGGTCGCCCCCCTGCCCCAGAGCACCAAACCCCCATGTTGAGGGCATGCGGCCTGGTACGGTTCAGGAGGGAGGGGGGCGCTCTCTCGTCCCCCCCTCTTCCCCTGCAGCCTGCCAGGTTGCGTGCTCGGATAAGGGTCTGGTTTGGATTTGGGGGGGACCCCCACGCCGTTTTTTCGGCGTAGGGGGTTCCCCTTCAAATCCAGACCAGACCCAAGGGCCTGGTATGCTCCTGGAGGGGGAACCCATGCCGTTTTTTTTTAAATTTGGTGTGGAGTTCCCCCTCAAGAGCAGCAGAGCACAAGTCGCATGTCAAAGTCGGATCATGCAAGACTGCGGTCTGACTTTGATCCGACTTCAATGATAGTCAATGGGCTGAAGTCGGATCAAAGTCGGACCAAAGTAGTACAGGGAGCATTCTCAAAGTCGGACCGACATGTGTCGGACCAGTTAAGACGGCTCCCATAGGGAAACATTGATTTTCACACGTCATGCGACATGAGCTCCCAATGTCGGAGCGTTTGTCGGACCAGTGTGAACCAGGCCTAAGGCTGGGTTCACACTGATACGACACGACATTCATCCGACTTTCATCCTACTTTGCTCTGCGACATCAGTCCTACATTGATCCTACATTGGTCCGACATCCATCTGACATTCATGAACAGGATACTACTTTGATCCGACTTTGTGCTAGTCTGACTTGTCCTTTGACCAATCAAAACAATCCCAGGGTGAGATAAATTCCTTTTACTGCTGCTGTAATCACCATGTCGGATGTCAAATGTCGGATGGTTAGGACAAGGATCCTACTTTGATCCGACTTCAATGATATTCAATGGGCTGAAGTAGGACCAAAGTCGGACCAAAGTAGTACAGGGAGCATTTTCAAAGTCGGACCGACTTGTGTCGGACCAGTTAAGACAGCTCTCATAGGGAAACATTGATTTTCACACGTCATGCGACATGAGCTCCTAATGTCGGAGCGTTTGTCGGACCAGTGTGAACCAGGCCTAAGACCCTTTGCTGTGACACTCATATATTTAACTCAGGTGCTGTCCATTTCTTCTGATCATCCTTGAGATGGTTCTACACCTTCATTTGAGTCCAGCTGTGTTAGATTATACTGATTGGACTTGATTAGGAAAGCCACACACCTGTCTATATAAGACCTTACAGCTCACAGTGCATGTCAGAGCAAATGAGAATCAGGAGGTCAAAGGAACTGCCTGAAGAGCTCAGAGACAGAATTGTGGCAAGGCACAGATCTGGCCAAGGTTACAAAAAAATTCTGCTGCACTTAAGGTTCCCAAGAGCACAGTGGCCTCCATAATCCTTTTTTTTTTAACAAGAAAGGCCTCCATAATCCTTAAATGGAAGACGTTTGGGATGACCAGAACCCTTCATAGAGCATCATGCTGTGTTTTTTTTTTTCAGCTGCAGGGACAGGACGACTGGTTGCAATCGAGGGAAAGATGAATGCGGCCAAGTCCAGGGATATCCTGGACGAAAACCTTCTCCAGAGTGCTCAGGACCTCAGACTGGGCTGAAGGTTTACCTTCCAACAAGACAATGACCCTAAGCACACAGCTAAAATAACGAAGGAGTGGCTTCACAACAACTTTGTGACTGTTCTTGAATGGCCCAGCCGGAGCCCTGACTTAAACCCAATTGACCATTTCTGGAGAGACCTAAAAATGGCTGTCCACAGGGGCGTGTCCGGATGTGAGCGGCGGCGGACGTGTTTGTGAGGAGCTCCGGGTATCCTGAAAGCAATCCTGTGCCATCCATGAATGTAATGGCCTATTCAGCCCCAGCCACCTTACCTACCTGTTCCTCTCTGTCCCCTGCTGAGCCCTGAATGAGTCTTGGGCTGAAATTCGGCTCTGGGGTCGACTGGGAAGACGTCCGGTACTCTGCCTGCAGCAGCCGCCATCTTGCTGGCCTGTGCCCGACCGGAGATAGCTGAATCCCCGCCTGGCCATGCGGTAAGGGAACATCATACATCCCCTGGACTGTTTCCCATCCTCCTGCCTGCCCCCACAACTGTCTGGCATGATCGGGTGGCCTGCCGAGCCGCTGAGAGCGCTCGCGGTGGCCCCGGCCTTGTGCGGCCTAGTGGAGCCTGCCAGACACCGCTGTTTCCTGAGCGGCTGCCCAGCGGTAGCGTGCCGCGCCTGGCCTGGCCACGAATCGTGGACACGGATCTTGCAGCCCCGCCACCCATCCTCCTACCTGCAGGGACCTGGGGTGCTGCCTTGTGGGGACTGACTGTGTGGGCCATTGGAGGTGCCTGGGGGCCTGGTAACTCTGCCATCCTCTGCCTGTGTCCCCCTGCTCTGGGCCTGGCCAGCTTGCACTCTCTGCCTGTCACCCTTACTGAGCTGACACTGCCTAGGTGATTGCTGTGTGCTGGGTGTACTTGCTGCCTATCTGCCTGGACTGTGCTCTTCAGGGCTTCATACCCACTACCCATCTGAGCCACCCCCTGCTGCCTACCGGACATTGATCTGAGCACGTGCTGCTCCTCTGCTGGGGCCCCCTTTAGAGATCCACCAGATGTCCCCCTCTTCCAAAAAGGATAAAAAATCCTCCGGGGCCGCTGGGATCGGCTCATCCCCCCGGCAGCCACAACCCTCTCCACTACAGCCAGACCCCGTACTGCTTGGACAACTCCGGGCCTTATTAGCTGACTTAGAGATGGGTCCTGGAGGTGCTTCGGCGGCGGAGTTGGTCCCGCCATCGCAGAACAGTACTGCCACGATCCTTGCTGCGATCGAACAGAGTAGGACCTCACTGCTGGTGCGCATTGATTATCTTGCTGAGGAGTGCAACCTCATCAGAAATGATCTCGACAAAATTAGGGGGAGAATGACTGAAACTGAGACCAGGATATCCGCTACCGAAGATCTTACTGCCACCCATGCCTCCTCCATTGCTGAGCTGCAGCGCACGGTACAGTCCCTTGTCGCAAAGTCGGATGGCGCTGAGAACCGGCTCAGACGCAACAATGTCCGAGTCCTGGGGTTACCGGAGAGGGATTGCCCGGCTGAATTCGCGGAGGAGTTCTTTAAAAATCTCCTGGGCCTCACAGATGTTCCTCCTACATATGTGGTGGAAAGGGCTCATCGGGTGCCCACCGGCCGTGCCATCCCGGGAAACCTCCCTAGGCCTTTCTTGGTACGCTTCCTTAACTATCGAGACAGGGACAGGATTCTCTCTGAAGCCCGCAAACATTCCGCTCTCAAATACGGCAACGCCTCTATTTCTCTTTTCCCTGACTTTTCGGCCGATCTGCAGCAGAAACAAAAGACCTTCAACGATGTCCGTAGACGACTCAGGGATAAGAACATAAAATATGGCATGCTCTACCCCAGCCGCCTGCGAGTCCAACACAATGGAACAATCCGATTCTTTGACAACCCTGCGGATGCTGATGACTGGCTGTCCACCCTGCATTGAAGACCCATTCCCAAATCTAATGCACAGATTTCCTACGCCCTTCCCTGGTATACCCTGCTAAAACCTCCTAAACGTTAGTTCTACCTGATGCATGGATCTTCCATATCCTTGTTCAATTTATTCTGCAAACATTCAGAAAATACCGGAGCAAACACAAACGCAGTTTTACACGTGACTCGCACTTGACCCTCACGGTCTGGTGCTTTGTGAGTTGAGATGGGCCTGGTGCTCCTCATTCTCTTGGAGGTACCCCGATACCTGGAGGAACTACACCCCCCCTCCAGATTGCCCAGCCCTTCTCGCTGTGTTGAGATTCTCATCCCCCCACCCTTGCTCACTGTGCTATCGAGTCGCTGACTTTGTTGCTACTGTTTTTGTTTTGTTTTTTTTGTTTTTTGGGACCAATATCCCCCGTCCCTCTGCTCCCTGTTCTTACAAGACGGAAGAGACACTGCCCGTAGACAGAGTGGGTGGACTGACACCGGAAGTGTAGTGCCCCGAGTTTAGGGGTTCACTTGCAACCTTTAGTTAAAGTTATTTTTGGGTAAAAACTATTCCCAGACCTTCCCCCTGTTAGGAGGAAGGCTGGGATATAGTAGGATAGGCACCTGTGCCTGGGAAGTTTGATTAAGGATTCCGTTTATTATTTTGTTCCAATGCTGTTTTCTTATTTTTTATGTTTTTGTTTTGTGTTATGCTTAAGTACTGTCAGTATTTTCTGCACTGTGACTGAGATCTTACTGCTCATGGAGTGCACCTGTATATGCCCTCTAGTGTATCTCCTCATTTCTTTCTCCCCACCGCCCGATGGCTAGTCAATTAGCTGACTCCTTTACCATCCTTTCCTGGAATGTCAGAGGTCTCAACTCAAAATTCAAACAAACCCTTTTATTTCAATATCTAAAATCTCACTCCCCCCCCAACTTATTCTCCTCCAAGAGACTCACCTCATGGGCAGTAAGATTTTGACTCTTAAAAAACCTTGGATACAGCGAGTGATACATGCCACGTATTCCACATATGCCAGGGGTGTGTCGGTTCTTATCCACAAGAATTTCCCCTGTGTCATTGAGGAGATCCGTACCGATCCCCAGGGGAAATTTGTGATAGTGGTGTTCACGTCATGGTCTACAAGGTATATTGTTATAAATTTGTACATCCCTCCTCCGTTTTCATCCGCAATATTGTATGACGTTCTAGAAAAGATTTCACCTTTCTGCCCGGGGAAGGTTCTGGTGATGGGTGACTTGAATGCCATTCTGTCGCCTGACCTAGATAGACCTACCCCGCCTAAGAAACAGTGTATGGACCTCTCTGCCTGGGCTCAGGCGGTGGGGCTGGTAGAGGTCTGGAGGTGGAAGCATCCTACCACAAGGGCTTATTCATGTTTTTCAGCGTCTTATAAGACTGCGTCACGGATAGATCTGGCCTTCTCCAACCCCGCACTGTTAGTGGACGTGTTGGAGTCATCCTATCTGCCTAGTGGGCTGTCTGACCATAGTCCTCTGGTGGTGGTGCTTCACTCCCCGGCTTCCCGGAGCACTGCACTCTGGAGGTTAGGCTCACAGTGGGTCTCTCACTCGGACCTCTCTGACAAACTGCCGCCCCTGCTGACTGAGTTCTGGGACAAAAACAAGGAATCCTCTTCTCCTGACATTGTCTGGGATGCCTTTAAAGCTTTCACGAGGGGACAGTATATTTCTTTTATTGCTAGCATTAAAAGACAACAATGGGCTGAAACTCTGGCGCTGCAGAGGGAAGTCGATGACCACACTGTTACGTATAGTAATGACCCCACCCCTGTTCACTTTGATCTGCTGATGGCGGCTCAGAGGGAACTGCAGCTGCACCTGGCTGAGGTCACACGACTCGAATCATACAAGGGTAGGCAGAGGGCCTTTGAACAGGGTGATAGGAATGGCCGCCTGCTGGCCATGATGACACAACATGACCAACCCCTTACCCTTGTGTCTATCTTACAGACCCCGGGGGGTGGGACGGTGTCCTCCCCCTCCGATATCCTGCAGACATTCAACACCTTTTATGACGCTTTATACTCATTCAGCCTGTCCTCAGATTTCCAGCCTGAGTCGCTGAACGGCCTGTTGGATCCATTGGCGCTTGGCTGGCTCTCTGATCATGAAAGAGAGACTTTGGTCCAACCATTTACGGCCTTGGAGGTCATGAAGGCTATCCGGTCCATCCCTCCCGGCAAAGCGCCGGGGCCGGACGGGCTCCCGATAGACTTCTATAGAGCACATGAGGAACTTTTGGCACTCCTGTTGGCACAATTGTATACTGAGTGTCTGGCAGATGGTGGTCTGCCCACTTCTATGTACCATGCCTACTTGACACTGATATATAAGGCTCCCAAAGACCCCACCTCCTGTGCTTCCTATCTATCGACCTATTGCACTTCTTAATTCTGACTTTAAAATTTTGACTAAGCTTCTGGCCCTTCGGTTGTATCCCATGCTACCCTCAGTGATAGACCCAGACCAGACAGGTTTTATGCCCCGTAGGTCCACAGATGTTAACTTCAGAAGGCTTTTCACTAACATGGGGTTTCCTCTGCTATTTATCAAGTGGCTCCAGGTGATCTACAAATGCCCCACTTCCTCAGGGCGCTTGGGAGGGGGACTGTCCGTCCCCTTCAGGCTTACCAGGGGAATGAGGCAGGGCTGTCCTCTTTCTCCAGCCTTGTTTTCCCTTGCTATTGAGCCGGTGGCGGAGGCACTACGCACCTCACCGCACATTAAGGATCTCCGACTCGGGTTGCTGGAGGAGAGGGTAGCCCTGTACACAGATGACATGTTGCTCTTCCTGAATGATGCCAGCCCGTCCCTGCAGGGGGTGCTGAATGTTCTGGACACCTTTGCTAAGGTCACCGGTCTTAGGGTAAATTGGTCCAAGTCCCTCCTATTCCCGATTGATCCAGCGGCCAGGTCCACACCCCCTCCCGATAGCCCCCTTCTGTGGGAGGATCCCTTTAAATACTTAGGGGTGCATGTTTCTGGTTCAGCCTCGGACTTTATATCTTTAAATCTCACCCCAGTACTTATAGAGTCTCAGACAAAGCTCAAATCATGGAGTAACCTGCCCCTGTCATTATGGGGGCGAGTTAACCTCATAAAAATGAAGATTATTCCCAAACTAACGTATCTTTTCCGTCACTCCCCACAATGGGTGCCCAAGTCTTTTTTTAAGAAATTGAACAGCATCTTTTCTTCCTTCCTATGGGGCTCCTCTCCTCCCAGGTATCGAATGATGACTTTAATGAGGCCACGAACGCAGGGTGGCATGGCATTCCCGGACTGTTATAAGTATTACCTCTCCGCGCAGTTGGTGACAGCAGCGTGATGGCTACAGCCGGAAAGAACGAACTCGTCAACTGTGCTAGAAGCGACAGTGGTCGGTTCGCTGGAAGCTCTTCAATTGTTACTTTTTAGAGGCCCTCGTGGCCCCATATCCTCTGACCCCCTCTATGCTTACCACCCTGCGGGCATGGCGGACAGGATTAGCCATTGAAAAATTTAAAAAGTTGGAAATCTCCATCAATGCCCCTCTCTGGCTGAACCCTAGCTTATCCCACTTCTACAAAATCCCTGACCCCTACGCATGGACAAAATACGGTATCAAACTGGTGTCACACGTAGTGTCCCAAAACTCCTTACTCCCTTTCTCACACCTTTCCTCCCAGTACAACCTACCTATCCATTTCCTATTCAGATATCTTCAACTGTCCCATGCATTTGCGGCGCTATTTCCACAATCTTCATGTATTGTGGCGCAGTAGGAACTGGAGAGGACACTTAGATTTAGTTGTGAAGAAAAGCCTACCTCGCACCTATACTCGTACTTGATCTTTGTGGCTCTTCCACCTCTTGACAATCTCTGGACTAAATGGCAGACTGATATCCCTACGTTGGACAATGATGATTGGGATGATGTGTGGGACCTCCCCTTCAACTCCCTAGTCTCCATGCGTGACAGATTAGTGCAATACAAAATAGTTCATAGGGCTTATTTCACCCCACACAGACTTCACAAGATGGACCCTGCTCATTCCTCAGAGTGTTGGAGATGCGGCGCCTCACCGGGCGACTTCTCCCATATCTTTTGGCAATATTTAGGGGTCCAGCAGTATTGGGAAATGGTGCTAGATACGATTAAAAAAAAAAAAGGCTGTCCACCAACGTTTACCATCCAACCTGACAGAACTGGAGAGGATCTGCAAGGAGGAATGGCAGAGGATCCCCAAATCCAGGTGGGAAAAACTTGTTGCATCTTTCCCAAAAAGACTCATGGCTGTATTGGATCAAAAGGGTGCTTCTACTAAATACTGAGCAAAGGGTCTAAATACTTAGGACCATGTGATATTCCGTTTTTCTTTTTTAATAAATCTGCAAAAATGTCAACAATTCTGTGTTTTTCTGTCAATATGGTGTGCTGTGTGTACATTAATGAGGGAAAAAAATTAACTTAAATGATTTTAGCAAATGGCTGAAATATAACAAAGAGTGAAAAATTTAAGGGGGTCTGAATACTTTCTGTACCCACTGTACATTGTCCCTAGAATTTGTCTGTCCAGCAGCAATCAGACCAGCACTCCCCACACTTCCTTACAATATGTGATAAACAATATACGGTATGCAAAATAGTGCAGCGCTAAAAAAAATGCAGGTATTTAACACAAAATTAACCATGTGACAATACAAAGATTATAAAATATTTTGGTACAAAGAATAAATTATAAATTCATTACATAAGTCCATATAATATCCTTATAATCTGTCTTTTAGAGTGAAAAAATACACTTATACGTTAGTGACAAAAGGAGCCCATGTGTATCTCCTGTGATCATCGATCTGGCGGGATGGTCATTGACTAATTCTGTTCTGTGTGTATCAGAGGAAGTCACGAGTAGTGATAAAACTAGTAGGAGGAACCTGAGAGGCTGACGAACGTGAAACGAGGAAGGAAAAAGCTGTACTACACAGACGGAAGTTACACCGATGGCCGGAGCTGCAGAACCAGCAGAACCGGTGAAACACTCATCTCTGCACAAGCTATATATGGAATACATACATGCCTGTTGAAGTGTTTTTAAATGTGAGTGCGTATATGTTGTTTGGTCAAAAAAAAAAGGATAAAGCACTATTGCATGGCTTTGATTGCTCTACATGTCACCACTCTGGTTGGAGCTTGCAAGCTGCATCCATAAGGAAGGAGAAACATTAAGAGGAGAGATCCAGGGCAATATTTATATAGAGAGGCATGTTTTTTTAGGACATGAGGTGATGGGCACATTTGGTGGAGGGAGCACAGGAACTGTAGGAGAGGTACGGAGGTGGATGTGTATGAAGAGACTGCTTTATTGTTTTGTAACATATAAGTGGATTTGTTGTTTTTTTTTTCACTCAAAAAGACAGATTATAAGGACATTTTATGGACTACTCAGGTGCTGGAAGAATACCCCACAACACACGGAGGAAACCCTTCCTGGGGACAGGGGAGTAAGGAGAGAGGACAGTGTGAGCAGGTAAGCTTGTCCGGGAAATCTCCTGAGAAGTCAGTCAGAAGAGTGTCAGTCTGGAGGACTGTGGAGAAGTTAGCCAGGACGGCTAGTGAAAGGGACAGCTGTAGCCAGGTGGGTTGGCAATGCCTGAAGAGGTGGTGCTGGGATCAGTAGCCACAGGAGGAGTGATTAATGTTGGACACTGACTTTTTGCTACACATTTAAGGGGCCTAGGGTTTCTGCCTATAACAGGCATTTGCTATGATCTGATGGAGTGCCTTGTCGACTTACTAGCATTGTGCCAGCGGAGTTCTGCAAGCAAGTGAGTGCTGGAGGAAGAAGTGGAGTGTATATAGACTGTATATAGGAAGAGTTGTCCTTGAAGTTGTTTTGAAGTCAAGTGGGCATCCCATAATCTCACATCCAAATTAGTATCCCTCAATAAAACAAAAAAGTCACGGACTGTTCTCTGACTCAAATGTGCCTGTGGAAATTCGGTGTGCCTGGCTGTGCAGGTACATATCAGAGCACATCAATTCTAATAAACCATTATTGATCTGTTCAGATACTATACCACTAAGGGAGGTGTATGCTTTGCGCGTGGGTGTTAGCGTTACTGGCACTAACCTAACGCTGCCTGGGGCGACGCAGACCCTCTCTGGCGCTAAAACCTAATTGATATCAGACGCCGGGCAATCAGGGGGTTAAACCTTTATTGGGTTATATACGGCGGGTGCCCTGATGCTATAAAAAGCAAACTAACCAACCAGCGTCACCCGTAAAACGTATATGGTGATCACTGGTGAAAGGGTTAACTAGGGGCAATCAGGGGGTTAAAACCTTTATTAGGTTATATATGGGGGTACCTGACGCTATATAAAAACCTGACGGGTAACCTAAATAACTAAATAACTAACTGGCTAACCAGTGTCACCAGTGACACTTATACGGTGATCACTGGTGAAAGGGTTAACTCTAGGGGCAATCAGGGGGTTAAAATAATATATGGGGGTACCTGACTCTATAAAAACCTGTGGCGAACCTAAAAATAAATAACTGCCTATCTAGGGCACCACCGGCACTAAATACAGCGATCGGAAATACGATCGCTTAGTGACGCTGGCGTTAGGGGGTGAAAGGGTTACCTGGGGGGCGATCAAGGGGTTAAACCTTTATTGGGGGGGTTAGGGGGCTACCCTGGACCTAAAGGGGCCTAAACCTAACTGCCCTGCAACTTTTTACTGTCACAAATGACACTGATTGCAGTGATCAGTAAAAAAATGACCACTGCACTGTGACTGGGGGTACTGGGGGTGATCTGGGGGGTGATCTGGGGGTGACTGGGGGGTGTAAGTGTGCCTACATGTACTAGTGTCAGTGTAGTATTGGTGCACTTACTGTGAGATGTCTTCTCTCCTTGCGCCGGATCAAAAAGACCGCTGCATGGAGAGATGACATCACTTCCTCTGCCTGTGTTTACATTACACAGGCAGAGGAAGATTCTCATTCGCCGGGAGCGATCGCGAGGGGGTGGCCGGAAACGAATGGCCGTCCCCTCATCACGGATCGCTCCCGGAACAATAACCACCGCTCACTGTATAGAAGGGGGGTCCGATGGGACCCCCAACTATACGAAGGCAGGCACGTACAGGTACGTGATTGTGCCTGTCCGTGCCATTCTGCCGACGTATATATACAGTGAGCGGTCGTTAAGTGGTTAAACTATTTATTTTTCTGCTTTATAAAATACGCCTGTAACAGAGCAGAAAAAAATATGTGCTTTCAAGTAATATTATTACCAATTCATGTACGTAATGTAAAAAACTCCCTCTCAGTAAATTGTAAATACATTATTTATTCCAAAAGGGATACGCACAGATTCTAATTTCTCCAGAGTACTTCAATTCAGCATTTGACAGCGTTATGATTTGATACAAGGTCAGACATTTCTGATTTGGAGTGGTTTTGACAATATTACTATTTCGCTGATGGTTCACTTTGCTAATACTTACTGTAATTATGCATTTGATGTTTAGATTTTGAAAATTTTAATTTTTTCCTCTCCCAATTTTGTTCCAGGCAGCAATGAAAATTCCATTAAGGATAATATTCTTATCTCCTGCAGGCAAGGCTATCTTCTTTGTCATTAATTCAAATGCACTAATTCTATTCCTCAAGGATAAATAAATCATGCCCTAATGCAACTTAGGCAGCTTAGCTGCGACATGAAGGAATTGCATTTCCTTTCCTTACACTAAGAAAAAGTCTCTAATTTAGAATTATTGTATAGTTAGTCCATGTCTCATCATCTTTTGTCTTGTCTAAAAATCATAAAGTCTTCTAGTTGAATTTCTCAATCATTTATTGTTTGTGTCATGCCGAGTTCTAAAAATCATAATGTATATAATATATTCTGGGAAACTGAAAATTGTGTGTCATGCAATTTATTTACTAACCCTTATGAATTTTCATATGTGATATTCTGGCCCGGAACTTCACTTAGTGTCACCATCTATAAGAAGTATTGGTTCCTTCATAACTAGTTTCAACGCTTTATTAAGTTTTGATAACCATATTAAATACCTCGCTGGCATCTGTAGTTTTATAGCTTTTGTTAAATTGCACGCCAAGAATATATTCTCCTCTGCTTAAAGTATTCTAATTAACTGTTGTGCCAGTGGTGCCACAATCTGCAGCTTTAAGAGGATCACACATCAAGGTCACATAAGAATAAAGCTTGCCGAACTCAAAGCACTGATAAATAAGCAGAAAGGAATTTTGATATTTGATAGCACTTTTGACTAATAAATACATTTTCTTCAAGTACTACAATTAGGCTTCTGCTACATGTAACACTGTTGATGCCCAATTACACAAATGAAAACTGCTGCACCCATAACTTTCCAAATGGTTTATTTCCACAAGTTTCCTCATGTGGCTACCAATATAAATGACGGACACCTATAAGAGCTACAAACTGGTGATAAACTGAATATACTTGGCCTCAGTTCATCAAACTGCTCCTAAGTTTGAATGTTAATCCAAACCCATTGAAGTCAAAAGGAGTAAAACCTTTATTGTATTCTGGCTTTTTTAAAGGCTGATATTGCAAAGTGCCAATGCACAAATAAACGGGAGCAACCCTATTAATAATACCCAAAATAGAAACATTAAAAATGGAAAATTCCTTTAATAACCACTTCAATATAGGGCTTTTTATACCACTTCCATACCGGGCCTATTCTAGCACTTCTCTCCTACATGTACAAATCATCATTCTTTTGCTAGAAAATTACTCAGAACCCCCAAAAATTATATATGTTTTTTTTAGCAGACACCCTAGGGAATAAAATGACGGTCATTGCAACTTTTTTTCTTGCACGGTATTTGCGCAATAATCTTTCAAACGCCTTTTTTGGGGAAAAAAAATGGTTTCATGAATTAAAAAATAACAAAACTGTAAAGTTAGCCCAATTTTTGGGGAAAATATGAAAGATGATGTTACGCCGAGTAAATAGATACCATGTCACGCTTTAAAATTGCGCACACTCATGGAATGGCGCCAAACTTCGGTACTTAAAAATCTCCATAGGCGATGCTTTAATTTTTTTTACAGGTTACCAGGTTAGAGTTACAGAAGGGGTCTAGTGCTAGAATTGTTGCACGCGCTCTAACGCACGCGGCAATACCTCACATATGTGGTTTGAACGGCGTTTACATATGTGGGCGGGACTTACATGTGCATTCGCTTCTGATCGCGAGCTACCGGGGACAGGGGCGTTTTCATTTATTTTATTTTTTTACTTATTTATTTATTTATTTACACTTAATTTGCTTATTTATTTATTTTTGATAACTTTTATTCCTATTACAAGGAATGTAAACATCCCTTGTAATAGGACTGTGTGTGACAGGTCCTCTTTATGGAGAGATGCGGGGTCAATAAGACCCCACATCTCTCCTCCACGCTGGAAAACATGAGATCGTGATTTTTTTTTCACTGATCTCATGTTTACTAGCCTTAATGGCGGCTTTGTTTACATCTGAGGACCCGGGCGTGACGTCATCACATCGCGCCCGGGCCTCCGACGGTCACCTCTATGCTTGTCACATGACCCACCACCGGCACCGGACGATTCTCTCCGGGTCCCCGATGGCACGGGAGAGCCCGGAGAAGCACCGGATGGCGGCGGATGTCCCCTCCTGCCGCCTATAAGAACCATCAAGCGGTGGAACCGCCGCTATGATTGTTCTTATGGTGCACAGAATCGCCGGCAGAACAAAAGGATATCTGAATAATGCCTCTAGCTGCAGGCATCATTCAGATATCCCCCTTCAAACCCAGGACGTCATATGACGTCCACCCAGGATGGGAGATCCCATGTGTGGACGTCATATTACTATGGCTGGGTATTGAAGTGGTTAAAGGATAACTCCACTTTCGTGGGGAAAAAAAATAGCAAATAAAGAAAAAATAATATAGCACATATAATTGCAACACGAATCATATTGTAATTGAATGTTATTAAAAATTACCTTTCCTTTTCAATCTGCAGCCAATGTAATTTTCTGAGAATACATTGCAATATGGCTGCATCAAGTTGTTCTGTACAAAGAATGTGTACCGACCACTCCCCAGAAACATCATTTCCTGCTTATGTGATTGGCTCACCAATTTTCCCAGAAGTCTGCCTAATACAAGTCAGACTTCAGGCATCCCCTTCAACAAAACTTTTTTGGAGAGATACTTTCAATAGGAGCACATCTAAAGGGATGCAAGCCCAGCAAACTTCCTCATTAGTTCCCTACAGCTGCACACCTGACAGTTAATTATGAAACCACTTCCATTAGACCCACTCAGTACAGAGGCACAGAGAAACACACATAGATTTCTTCAGAATAACAAAAGGTAGCAATCTGCATCAAAGGTTGTTATAATCCTAACAATGTACATCAATCACCCAGGGGGGAATGTTTTTTTCTCAACAAAAGTGGAGTTATGCTTTAAATCACATGCTTAAGGTTGCCCTAAACCTGCTTTCAAAGTAGTGCTTTAATGAGATCTTTACAATGTACAACAGCAAAAGTGGCATTTTACAAAGAAAAAATACAGTTTAAACTGCCAGTAATAGACAGCTCCCTGGCACACTGTTCTGTCTGTAAACAAAGCAGCTGAGGATTTCCAATGCTTATCCTGGATGAGGGTCTGATATACATCTTAAGGGGGAACCCCGCACAAAAAAATGCCTGAAATGCTTGAAGTCGAAAGGAGGAAAAAGCAATTGGCAGGACCCTAGTATAGTGCAAAGTAGAGACATTTTCCCAGCTGTGTTCTGTCCAAGCCAAGATATGCTGTGTTTGTTTCAGAAAGTCAGTAGGGCATATAGATAGGTAAATAATTTAGGGCAGTTGCCTTGATAGAGGGTTTTGTATAAAAATGTGAGGTGAAGGTCCAGGGAACCCAAGTAAAGGTAAATGAGTTCTGCAAGAATTCATGAAGGTGACTGGACTAAAAAAAAGACTTATGGTCTTAGTTGTGGTAACATGCAACCCCAAAAAGTTGCCTGATTCCATGTGCAATGGCATCAAGTTCAGTAAGGAGGTCAGTGAATTGGAGTGGATCAGAAGTGCATTGTCCCTGAATATACAGATTTTGTGATGATATCCGTTAAACCTCCCCCCCCCCCCAAAATCCAGTGGGGATAGAGGGCAGCCCTGTCTTGTGCCTTGACATAGCTCCACCCCTATATGGATTACGCCTGAAATCAGGCTTTCTCAGTAGGTGACCTTAACAGATGTGAGAAGAAACCAAATCTGATTGAAATTTATGAAAATATACTTAGCAAATGTTAAGGGAACATTGTGAACTAAGCCCATCAGGACTAAATATCTACCCTCTGGGTCTTTGATCTGTCCATCACAAGAACATTGAGACTCCCCTCTGTTAGTTTTTTGAATAGACAGTATATACTTAGGCGTAGATGTAGTGCAGGAGTAGAGCTTTGGGAGAAATGCATTTCTTGTAATCAGACTAAGCCTGTATGGTGAGATTTGAATTAGTGGAAAGATTTCGCTCTGTTTTTGAGGTTAAGGCCCTGAGTGTTAAGTGAGGTAACTTCCAGTTATATCAGAGAATGTTTAAAGCAAGGCTTCCAGGCCACAAAACTGTCACTTGTTATGGAATGTGCAGGTTAGGGATGAAAACATGAGTAAGGAGAATAGTGTAGTATGACCTGAATATCCCTTTTGTGGGCAGCGGTATGCCCTGTATTGATAGGGATGGACACCCCATAGGGCTACTGAGGACAGCCAAGGTGGTAGCTTAAGTTAAAATCACAAATGTCCATGAATACCAAAAAAGTACAAAATATAAAATATCTCAATAGATTTCAAGATGTAGGAATGTTTACATTTCTAAGATAAGAACTAATGATACTATTTTTTTTTTAAGAAATACAACAAGCATTTCATTTTAGTGCCCATTTAAGTGTACTATAGCCTAAAACATCTCATAATTTACTATTAGTTGAAGGTCACATGCACAATAAAAGCTAGTGGGCAATTGAGAACATCAGATCTTGCTTGGAGTAAAACTTAACTTTTATTTTGTCATTTTGAAGAGGAATATCTAACTTGTTTTGGATGACAGAGGACAGAGTGTCCTTTATCCTAGGTTATGATTAAAGACACTTTGTCATTTGAAACTGGTTGAAAGTTCTACTTTTAAAATGACAAAATAAAAGTTAAGTTTTACTCTAAGCAAAGTCTGCAGCGTTGACAAGCTACTATTATGTTTGTTACCTGCTTCAGAACCTCAGCAGTCAAGCACACAGCAGGTGATGGTAGAAACAGCACAGGGGTTTGAGTGGATGCATTTTTTGACTGAAGGGTACGTAAGTGCCTGAATGTGTGGTAAAAAAGGAAATTCTAAATAAAAACAGTGTGTCAGTGATGTTGAAAGTAAAAATAGGTTCGCTGTACCTACAATGATAACAAATAAATACTTGTTAACAAAAAATATATATATGCATCTCTAGCCATAGATTTTGATGAAGGTTATTTAGTTGAATCAAGACAAGCAAATAAATACACAGTTATAAATATATACATGAACTGTTTTAACTTCCAACCCAGTCAGGCCTTCAACAGCCACTGCTGCAGAACAGTTTAGCCAGGAACACACGCCCACCTGCTGGTTGAATAATAATGAAGCATCCACACAATGATACGTCAGAACTTATCCTTGCAGGCGTGGCAGAACTTACCTTTAACCACTTGACAACTGGGCACATAACCCCCTTCCTGCCCAGGCGAAATTTCAGGTTTCAGCACTGTCACGCTTTGAATGACAATTGCGCGGTCGTGCGACGTGGCTCCCAAACAAAATTGACGTCCTTTTTTTCCCACAAATAGAGCTTTCTTTTGGTGGTATTTGATCATTTCTGCGGTTTTTATTTTTTGCGCTATAAACAAAAATAGAGCGACAATTTTGAAAAAAACACAATATTTTTTAATTTTTGCTATAATTATTATCCCAATTTTTTTTTAAAAAAACAATTTTTTTCCTCCAGTTTAGGCCGATACGTATTCTACATATTTTAGGTAAAAAAAAAAAAAAAATGCAATAAGCATATAGTGATTGATTTGCGCAAAAGTTATAGCGCCTACAAAATAGGGAATAGAATTATGATTTTTTTTTTTATATATTTTTTTTTTTTTTTTTTTTTTACTAGTAATGTCGTCAATCTGCGATTTTTCTTTTTGTGACTGTGACATTATGGCGGACACATCAGACACTTTTGACACATTTTTGGGACCATTCACATTTATACAGCGAACAGTGTGTGACAGCAGGAAGGTAAAGTCACCTGGTTGCATCCAGGGGGGTAGGTATATTTCTCCCAGATTCAGGCTTTATGCCGACTTATACAACTAGGGAGAGAGTTGATGAAGCCCAGCTGAGGCTAGTGGGCTCATGGATGATTCATACCTCTAGGGAGAGTGCTGGGCGTCGTGCAGGCAGGGAGTTGAGGAGACCAGCTGAAGCTTGTCAGCTCGCTTAAGGCCTCTATAAAAACTCCCAGCTTCATTAGGTGTTGGCTCATGCCTGGAACCAGACCTGTGTGGACTGTCTAGGGAGAGTGAACCCCTGTGCGGTGAGACAAAGCCTGTGTGGCTATTTGTTTGGACATTTACTAAACCAGGGACTTAGGGACTAGGACAGCACCAGGCTGATCCCAGTTGTTAGTTAGGAAACCTGCATGTTTAGTCAGAGGTCAAGCTGACCAG
Organism: Rana muscosa; assembly: GCA_029206835.1. NCBI lineage: Eukaryota > Metazoa > Chordata > Amphibia > Anura > Ranidae > Rana > Rana muscosa. The sequence continues at coordinate 805,721,016 of CM055117.1, read as the reverse complement.
GGTTTATTTTGTTTATGTTTCTTTTTGCTTTGCTGTGTTTTTTGTCACTGTAAATAGAGAAATAAACCGCACCTTTTTGATCTTGAAAACCACAACCTCCGTCTGCTGGGCCTGTTTTTGTGTGGGGAGCCCATCCAGGGGATCACACACACCCGCTGCCGAGCTAACCCCCTCACAGTTGGTGGAGAACCAGTGGCAGTTTTTTTTTAAGCCAGCATGGAGGAGATACTGAAACAGCTGGCTCTAGCAAATGCCAATCAACAGCAGACAAATGCAGGTTTGCAAAAGAGCCTTGCAGCTCAACAACAGAGCTTCGCAGCCCAGCAGCAAGCTCATCAACAGAGCCTTGCAGCCCAGCAGCAATCTGAGGCCCGCTTCATAGACCTGTTACAGAAGCAAGAGCAGAGACTACAACAAATGGAAGCAGTAATGCAGCAACGTCCGCAGACCAGTGAGGAAAGCCGTCCCACTAATACCGCGTCCTTTGGGGTGAGTCGTTTATTGACAAAAATGACTGGAGAGGATGATCCAGAGGTATTTTTGACCACATTTGAAAGGACTGCTGAAAGAGAAAAGTGGCCTGAGGAGCAGTGGGCTGGACTGGTGGCTCCTCTGTTAACTGGTGAATCGCAGAAGGCTTACTATGACCTAGAGCCTGACCAAGCAAAAGACTATGTGATGCTAAAAGCTGAAATATTGGCAAGGCTGGGTGTCACCCTGGCTGTCCGGGCTCAGCGTGTGCATAACTGGACTTTCCAGCTTGGAAAACCCCCCAGGTCTCAAATGTATGATCTCATTCACCTGAGCAGGAAGTGGCTACAGCCAGAGACTTTGTCCGCACCAGAGATTGTGGAACGTGTTGTAATGGATCGGTTTTTGAGAGCTCTTCCTACTGCCATCCAAAAGTGGGTAAGCCATGGAGACCCAGAGACGGCCGGTGGTCTTGTGGATCATGTAGAGAAATACTTGGCTACAGAGAACCTGACGGCCTCTTCCAGAGACTCTCGGACTTTCCACCCTAAGACCAGACCATCCCCAGGGGCGGATAAGAGGATTCCAAGGGGTGAGGGTGGAGAGAGTGAGAGGGTGGGAGCTCTACCCAAAGTTTGGCGAGAACAGCCTGGGAAGTCAGGGGCTCAAGAGGCAGCCAAATGGATTGTTTGCTACCGCTGCCGGCAAGCGGGACATATTGCAGCAAATTGCCCGGTTGTGGAGGAACCCATGCAATGTGACTTTCTGACGGACAGACGTCAGTCGCTGTGTGCGACAGTCGCATGCACTGCCATTCGGGGAACTGAGAAACATTTATGCAAAATGTGTATTAATGGTAGAAATGTTGTGGTATTACTGGATTCAGGTAGCCTTGTGACCCTGATAAAGGCTGAATTAGTTAAAACAGAGGTCTCTGGGAATAGCAAGGTAGCTGTTATTTGTGTGCATGGGGACACCCGAGAGTATCCAGTGACTACAGTGTGTTTCAAGACCCCCAAAGGTACCCTCTCTCATCCAGTGGGGTTAGTATCTCAATTACCGCATGATGCCATTGTGGGAAGGGATTTTCCGAAGTTCTGGGAACTGTGGGATGATCCTGAGCCCCCCACTGGTGCCCCTATGTACCAGGAAGGTGATAGCCAGAACTCCTCTGAGAGTGGTGAGGACTCTCCAGAATTTCCCTTGTCAGTATTGGCAGGCGAGACTCAAGAAACTGGAGAGGAGCCCACCTCCTCAGACGAAAACCTACCGTCTGTGGAGTTTTCTGATCTTGAGGTTCACAGGGAAAATTTTGCCACAGAACAGTTAAAAGACCCCGCCCTAATAAAGGCACGGGAAAACGTAGTGGAAATAGATGGCGAGTTAGTGAACCCAGATAATACCTGCACTTACCCATACTTCAGCATAGAGAAGGACCTACTGTATCGGGAGGCAATACGGGAGGAAGTACAGAAAATGCTGAACTTAGGGGTGATAGAGGAGTCCCAAAGTGATTGGTCTAGTCCCATTGTGTTGGTGCCTAAACCGGATGGGAGCTGGCGATTTTGTAACGATTTTCGTCAGTTGAACAAAGTTACAAAATTTGACACCTACCCCATGCCACGTATAGATGAGTTGATCGACCGGCTGGGAACAGCCCGATACATGACGACTCTGGACCTCACAAAAGGGTATTGGCAAATTCCCCTGGCCAAGTCGGCCAAAGAGAAAACCGCATTTGTAACCCCAGACGGGGCGTTCCAATATAAGAGAATGCCGTTCGGGTTACAGAATGCGCCGGCCACATTCCAGCGGAAAATGGACCAGATACTGAGGCCCCATCGGAAGTATGCTGCGGCTTACCTGGATGACGTAATTGTCCATAGCACAGATTGGGCCTCACATCTGCCAAAAGTGCAAGCAGTCCTAGACTCTATCCGGGAAGCGGGGTTTACGGCTAACCCCAAGAAGTGTACCATTGGGCAGGAGGAGGCCAAATATCTTGGGTACACCATTGGCAGGGGAGTAATAAAACCCCAACTCAACAAAGTCGAGGCCATCCAGAGTTGGCCACGTCCCAACAGCAAGAAGCAGGTACGAGCCTTTCTGGGAATCGCGGGTTATTATCGGCGCTTCATTCCCCACTTTGCTTCTAAGGCTGTGCCCCTAACCAACCTGACGAAAGGGAAAGGGTCGGTCATGATTAAATGGACCCCCGAGGCTGAGGCAGCGTTCCAATTCTTGAAACAAGCCTTATGTAGCCAGCCAGTGTTGTACTCACCCGACTTCTCTAAAGACTTTGTCGTACAAAGTGATGCGTCAGATGTGGGGTTAGGAGCAGTATTGTCCCAGGTCTGGAACGGGGAAGAGCACCCAGTCATTTACCTCAGCAGGAAGTTGAAGTCCCATGAGGTAAATTACGCCACGGTTGAAAAGGAGTGTTTAGCGGTGAAGTGGGCTCTAGATTCCCTTCGGTACTATCTGCTAGGTAGGCACTTTGACATGGTTACGGATCACGCTCCGTTAAAGTGGATGGCTCAAAACAAGGAGACAAATAGAAGAGTAAATAGGTGGTTCCTGGCCCTACAGGAATTCAACTTCACAGTAAAGCATCGCCCTGGCGTTCAAATGGGGAATGTGGATGCTTTGTCTCGAGTACATGAATGCCTGATTGCTGGTGTTCCAACCCCAAGGTTAAAACAAGAGGGGAGGGTATGTGACAGCAGGAAGGTAAAGTCACCTGGTTGCATCCAGGGGGGTAGGTATATTTCTCCCAGATTCAGGCTTTATGCCGACTTATACAACTAGGGAGAGAGTTGATGAAGCCCAGCTGAGGCTAGTGGGCTCATGGATGATTCATACCTCTAGGGAGAGTGCTGGGCGTCGTGCAGGCAGGGAGTTGAGGAGACCAGCTGAAGCTTGTCAGCTCGCTTAAGGCCTCTATAAAAACTCCCAGCTTCATTAGGTGTTGGCTCATGCCTGGAACCAGACCTGTGTGGACTGTCTAGGGAGAGTGAACCCCTGTGCGGTGAGACAAAGCCTGTGTGGCTATTTGTTTGGACATTTACTAAACCAGGGACTTAGGGACTAGGACAGCACCAGGCTGATCCCAGTTGTTAGTTAGGAAACCTGCATGTTTAGTCAGAGGTCAAGCTGACCAGGGTTTATTTTGTTTATGTTTCTTTTTGCTTTGCTGTGTTTTTTGTCACTGTAAATAGAGAAATAAACCGCACCTTTTTGATCTTGAAAACCACAACCTCCGTCTGCTGGGCCTGTTTTTGTGTGGGGAGCCCATCCAGGGGATCACACACACCCGCTGCCGAGCTAACCCCCTCACAAGTGCTATAAATATGCACTGATTACTGTATAAATGTGACTGGCAGGGAAGGGGTTAACCACTAGGGGGCGATCAAGGGGTTAATATGTTCCCTGCTAGATGTTCTTACTGTGGGGGGAGGGGACTGACTGGGGGAGGTGACCGATGGTTGTCCCTATGTACAAGGGACACACCATCAGTCTCCTCTCCCTGACAGGACGTGGATCTCTGTGTTTACACACAGAGATCCACGTCCCTGGCTCTGTGACAGCCGATCGTGGGTACCTGGCGGACATCGCGGCCGCCAGGCACGCGCATCGGCACCCGCCTGACACGGCGGGCACAGCTTTTCCCCGATGCGCGCCCGCGGTGGCACGCATCGCGGAAGTAAATGGGAGGACGTCCATAGACGTCCTATCAGCAATTGACGACCGCTTTGCGGACGTCTTTTTAATATGGCCCGGGCGCGAAGTGGTTAACGCTCATTGGCAGGGTGAATTTAGTAAAGATTAAATGTTTACCCTTATTTTTATATATATTCCGGAACTCACCTGTCTGGATACCGAAATATATATTCAAAAAGATTGATCAGCTTGTGGTGACTTTCCTGTGGCAGGGGTGGCACCCTCGGATCAAACTTCGGGTGTTGCAGCTGCCATGGAAACAAGGGGGGCTGGCGGTTCCTGACTTTTACGGGTACTTTTTAGCTGGTCAATTGGTCTTTGCTCATAGGTGGTTTAGTTTACCTCAAGATGATACTGCTAATACATTGGAGGTGGCTATTGTTGGCTCATATGACACATCTATTGCTACGTGGAAATAGGGCTCCGTACAATGTCACAGTATCCATGCGAGCAACTGGTAGGGCATGGGTAGTGGCTAATAAGATGAGTAGTGATTCAGCAATCTCTCCTCACACACCGATATGGAAGCATCCCAACCTGACACATTTCCTAGAGTACCCCGATCCAATTATTTGGACTAAATATGGTATTAAGACCCTGCAAGATATAGTGGGTAATGGGAAAACTATCCAGTTTGATACTTTGAAGACTAAGTTTCATCTTCCTAACACTCACTTATTTCGTTATCTGCAGCTTATAGACATCCATACACCGCCTCATTTGGAGATACTAGTATTAACCTGCAAATGAGTGATTTAGAATCTCTACTCAGAGAAGACAACTTAGATAAGGTCCTGTCTACGATATACAAGCAACTGTTTACAGCGAACAGAACAAAGAAGTGGCCGCACACTGGAACTCCAAATTAGCTTGATGTCATCTTTATTGTCACGAATGGTCAGACAAACACAGGAACAGCAGTTGACGCGTTTCACAAGCGATAGCTTGCTTGTGAACAAGCAAGCTATCACTTGTGAAATGCGTCAACTGCTGTTCCTGTGTTTGTCTGACCATTCGCGACAATAAAGATGACACCAAGCTAATTTGAAGTTCCAGTGTGCAGCCACTTCTTTGTTCTGTTCGTGTTTGACGGTGGTGAGTCGAGGTCTGCACCTGTGATCTGCCTTTGCACCTGATACTTGCCTGGAGCGGTGTGTTTCTCTTTGGTAACTGTTTACAGCGGTTGGCGAGCCCCTATCTCGGTGTAGAGAGGCGTGGGAGGCAGTGTTTCCCCAGATAGACGGGGACGACTGGGATGACACATGGGATATTAATTTCACTGGACTGGTGTCAGTCAGAGATCAGCTCATCCAGTATAGATTTTTACATTGTATATACATTACTCCAGCTCAATTGGCAAAAATGTTCCCTACCCAGTCGCCCTGTTACTGGTGGTGCACTTCTCCCACTGCAGATTTCCATCATGTATTCTGGAATTGTACGGCCATCCAAGTATTTTGGCAGGGGGTCACGGAGTGTATCGAAGAGGTTACCACCATCCATATACAGCCAACGGTTGAGGTGTATCTCTTGGGATTGGTGCATAATCTGGCTCCAAAAAGAGTGGCACCTACTTTGCTGACAATTCAAATTTATTATGCTAGGAAAATGATGGTGCCATCATGGAAAAAGTCTACCCCCTGTCCATTCCAGCATGTAAAGCCTTGGCTAACAAGGCCACCCCCTTATACAAGGCTACCTATACTAGCAGGGGCATACCACAAAAATTCGATAAAGTGTGGGGCAGTTGGATGAATAGCAAAACTACAGTGTCAGACTGAATGGTCATACTAGGGATGGATAATCTGTAAAATAACCTCATGTGTAGATACTAAACTGCAGAATTGACATGAATTACTGGAAAAATGTTCTGTGGTCTGATGAGACCAAGATAAACTTATTTGGTTCAGATGGTGTCAAGCGTGTGTGGTAGCAACCAGGTGAGGAGTACAAAGACAAGTGCGTCTTGCCTACAGTAAAGCATGGTGGTGGGAGTGTCATGGTCTGGGGCTGCATGAGTGCTGGCGGCACTGGAGAGCTACCGTTCATGAATGCCAACATGTACTGTGACATACTGAAGCAGAGCATGATCCCCTCCCTTCGGAGACTGGACCGCAAGACACCTCCAAGACGACCACTGCCTTGCTAAAGAAGCTGAGGGTAAAGGTGATGGACTGGCCAAGGATGTCTCCAGACCTATTCACTATTGAGCATTTGTGGGGCATCCTCAAACAGAAGGTGAAGGAGCGCAAAGTCTCTAACATCCACCAACTCCGCAATGTCGTCATGGAGGAGTGGAAGAGGACTCCAGTGGAAACCTGTAAAGCTATGGTGAACTCCATGCCCAAGAGGATTAAGCCAGTGCTAAAAAATAATGGTGGCCACACAAAATATTAAAAATATATGACACTTTGGGCCCAATTTGGACATTTTCACTCAGGGGTGTACTCACTTTTGTTGCCAGCGGTTTAGACATTAATGGCTGTGTTGAGTTATTTTGAGGGGACAGCAAATTTACACTGTTATACAAGCTGTACACTCACTACTTTACAATGAAGCAAAGTGTAATTTCTTTCGTTGTCACATGAAAAAATATAATAAAATATTTACAAAAATGTGAGGGGTGTACTCACTTTTGTGAGATTATATATATATATATATATATATATATATATATATATATATATATATATAATACTGTATATTTAACTTTCTGCTATCAAACATGTCCAATAAAAAAAAAAAAAAAAATCTTCATAAATTTAGGCCAACCTGTATTTTGTTACACGTCTTTGGTAAAAAAAATCCCAATAACTGCATGTTGATTGGTTTGTGTGAAAGTTATAGCATCTACAAATTATGGTATACATACTGGAAATTTGTGATACACAGAGATTAAATAATTCCTCTTACAAAGTTGAAGCTGTGTATTTGCAGCCATTTCTTCTGTAAATCATTCTAAAAACACACAGAAGAAAGGATTTCTCTTTAGATCTAGGGACAGGGGGTGGGGATCTGAATTCTTAACACAGCCAACAGCTCTGAGCCCTGATTGAAAGGAAGGGGCAACCCCCCCTTCACATACGGAAAGGTTTTTTCACAGTATAGAGCTGTGAAAATGTGGAATAGACTCCCTGCAGAGGTGGTTCTGGCCAGCTCAGTAGATTGCTTTAAGAAGGGCCTGGATTCTTTCTTAAATGTACATAATATAACTGGGTACTGACATTTATAGGTAAAGTTGATCCAGGGAATATCCGATTGCCTCTCGGGGGATCAGGAAGGAATTTTTTCCCCTGCTGTAGCAAATTGGATCATGCTCTTCTGGGTTTTTTTTGCCTTCCTCTGGATCAACTGTGGGTATAGAATTGGGTATATGGGATTGTACGATATATGTTTATTTTTATTTTTATTTATTTTTTTTACGGTTGGACTGGATGGACTTGTGTCTTTTTTCAACCTGACTAACTATGTAACTATGTAACACAGTATAGAGAACAAGCACAGCTGTGGATAACAGTCACAGGCTGGGTGCTGCAGCTTCCTCCCTGTCACCATTCTTTTGGTGTTTGGAAAAACTACCAGAACTGAGTCATGCTGATAACAGAGGAACAAAGCACCTGACAGAAATCACACTCAGAGCTCTGGAGAGAGACATGTGCATAGTATAGGAGGATGAGCTTTTGTCATATTTGATGTCTGAGATTTAAACCACTTTAACCACTTCCCGCCCGTCTTATAGCAGACGGCCGGGTGGTTGTTCTGTTACCCTGACTGGCTGTCATATGACGTCCAGCAAGGTAACATGCCGGCACGCGCCTGCCGGGGCAGTCTGACCCGCCACATCTCCGATCGTGCTAAGGAATCTCTGTCAGAGGCTTCTTACCACGTGATCAGTTGCGACCAATCACAGCTGATCATCGCGTGAACCAGGAAATGCCGGTAAATGTCATTCCTCGGTTTGCGCTGACATGGAGAGCTGATCGGTGGCCCTCCCTGTCAGAGTAGTGGTCTGTTCTTATAATCAGCACATTGATTATCAGCCCAGCCCCCATCAGATGTGCCCATCAGTTGCCAATCAGTTCCCAATAGCTGCCAGCAGTGCCCCAATAATAAAGTCTGTCAGTGCCCACCACAGTGCCAATATGTGACAACCACAGTACCTATCAGAGCCCACCACAGTGCAAATCAGTGCCCATCACAGTTCCAATCAGTGCCCAGCAGTAACACCTGTCAGTACCTCATCATTGCTGCCCATCAGTGCCACCTGTCAGTGCCAATCAGTATCGCCTATCAATGCCAATCAGTGCCGCCTGCCAGTTCCCATCACAGCCGTCTGTCAGTGCCCATCAGTGCCGCCTATCAGTGCCCATCAGTGCTACATATCAGTGCCGCCTATTGGTGCCCATCAGTGCTGCGTATCAGTGCCGCTTATCAGTGCCCATCAATTCTACAGATCAGTGCCTGCTCATCAGTGCCCATCAGTGTGACCTTATCAGTGCCAACTCATCAGTGCCCATCAGTGCCGCCTAATCAGTGCCCGTCAGTGAAAGAGAAAACAAAATTTTAGTTTGTTTAGCAAAAAATAAAAACCCCAGAGGTGATCAAATACCACCAAAAGAAAGCTCTTTTTGTGGGAAGAAAATTATAAAAATTTAATTTGGGTACAGTGTTGTATGTCCGTGAAATTGTCATTCGAAGTGCGACAGCGCTGAAAGCTGAAAATTGACCTGGGCAGGAAGGGGCAAAAGTGGCTGGTATTGAAGTGGTTAAGCAACAGAAAAGGTGGAGGTGCTCCAGATCCACAGTTACAAACAGCAGCAGACGACATGGAGGTAACACAAAATAACAATATGAACAAGGACGGAGCATCTTTGCTCTACAGGTCCTCAGGTAGAGCTTCCTCTCCAGCAGTTAATCAAAAGATTAACCACTTGCTGACTGCCTTATAGCAGTTTTACTGCTGCAGGGCGGCCGCTGTGCACAGGATCACATATACAGTATCTCACAAAAGTGAGTACACCTCTCACATTTTTGTAAATATTTTATTCTATCTTTTCTTGTGACAACACTGAAGAAATTACACTTTGCTACAATGTAAAGTAATAAGTGTACAGCTTGTATAACAATGTAAATTTGCTGTCCCCTCAAAGTAACTCAACACACAGCCAATAATGTCTAAACCACTGGCAACAAATGTGAGTACACCCCTAAGTGAAAATGTCCAAATTGGGCCCAAAGTGTCAATATTTTGTGTGGCCACCATTATTTTCCAGCACTGTCTTAACCCTCTTGGGCATGGAGTTCACTAGAGCTTCACAGGTTGCCACTGGAGTCCTCATTCACTCCTCCATGATGATATCACGGAGCTGGTGGATGTTAGAGACCTTGCGCTCCTCCACCTTCCATTTGAGGATGCCCCACGGATGTTCAATAGGGTTTAGGTCTGGAAACATGCTTGGCCAGTCCATCACCTTTACCCTCAGCTTCTTTAGCAAAGCAGTGGTCGTCTTGGAGGTGCATATTGGCATTCATGGTTCCCTCAATGAACTTTAGCTCCCCAGTGCTGGTGTTCTGTCGAGAAGTGCCTGGCTATCGAATAGTGCCAGGGTGGAACTGCGCATGCGCCACACATAGCCGCAGAACAGCTGAGTTTACGATCAGCTGTTTTCTCGCGTGGCCGAGGCACATTCATGTAGGTGAGGGGCGGATATTTACTTGAAGGGGTCGGATTTTTCAATGATGGGCAGTCCTGGGGGGCGGAATTTTTATTGATGGCCAAAGAAAGCTGCAAAATAAATCTTTATCTGATATTCATTTTGAACACTTGCAGGACGTGTTTAGTCAATTGAAGAGCATCTTTTTCTATATTAGATAAAGACATTTTGCCCCCAGCACTGACCATTATTGAAAAAGCCGCCCCCTTCATGTAAATATCCACCCCTCACCTACATGAACGTGCCTCGGCAACGCTAGACAACAGCTGATTGTAAACTCAGCTGTTCTGAGGCTCCATTCTGTGCATGCGCTGCGCATGCGTAATTTCGGCCGGGCATTTTTTGATAAGGGGCATTTCTCGACAGGACACTAGCAGCACTCATGCAGCCGCAGACCATGACACTCCCACCACCATTATTGACTGTAGGCAAGACACACTTGTCTTTGTACTCCTCACCTGGTTGCCACCCCACATTCTTGACCCCATCTAACCCAAATAAGTATATCTTGGTCTCATCAGACCACAGGACATGGTTCCAGTAATCCATGTCCTTAGTCTGCTTGTCTTCAGCAAACAGTTTGCAGGCTTTCTTGTGCATCATCTTTAGAAGAGGCTTCCTTCTGGGATGACAGCCATGCAGATTTATTTGATGCAGTGTGCAGCGTATGGTCTGAACACTGACAGGCTGACCCCCCAACCCTTTCAACCTCTGAAGCAATGCTGGCAGCACTCATATGTCTAATTCCCGAAGACAACCTCTGGATATGATGCTGAGCACATGCACTTAACTTCTTCGGTCAACCAGAGGCGAGGCCTGTTCTGAGTGTAACCTCACTAGCGTTGCTAGCCAGGTGGGCCGCACCCGGGTGACACCCACCAGAGGGGTGACACACGTGGGTAGCGCAGCGGCCACACTGACATCGCCCGCCCGCTGCCCTGTGCCTTAGGCTCACGCTGCGGCTGTGTCCCTCCGCGGAGCGGAAGGAAGCCGCCGCCCCCTCTGCCTCCTCTCTGTTTACATCCACAGAGGAGGAGCCCGCGCTCGAGAGACACACCGCTGTGTGTATCTGCCGCTCTGTTCTGAGGTCTGAAAGGTAAGGGGGGCATAAAAGAAAAATGGTTTTGTGGCCTGGTTAAGGGTAGACACCCGCTTTTACGCACCTCATCCCAATTTTTGAGAGAATGTAGAGAAGAGAATGGGAGGGGCTATGGCGGTGCTAATTTTAGTATCTATACAACAGTGGAAAACTCAATTATCATTTAGTAAAAAAAAATATCATTTATTTAAACAATCAATACAAATTTTTAAAAAAAAAAAGAGAATTGTGTATATGAAAAATATATATCACAGTTATACAGAGGAGCATTGTACATGGTGGTTGTATTGATGTTCAATTGAAGAGATCATACGTGGTCCCAACATGTTTCGCCCAACGGGGCTTCGTCAGGGGAAGTATGTCTCAGATATCAGTTTTTTAGATGAAAATAACTAATGAAAGAGAAGAGACATATTAATATGTTACCAATAAAGTCATAAGCTTTTTTAAAAAAAAATCTGTCTGTAAATAAGTCCACAGTTGACACAGTAATGGCGACTTACCACCAAAAATGGCCTAAGATGGAAGGGGTTTTGGAGGCGAAGCCAAGAGTGACCCCACACACTAAGAGGGGAGAGAGAATATCTCCTCCTAGGTGATGGACAGAGACAGAGCCCCAAGCAAAACAAACCCTCACAGTGACTCCTCATAAGACCTGGCCAAAGAGAGATGTGAAAAATATATATGATATAATATAATAGACACCCACGGAGCTTTACTCAAAACATATTAGATAAAACCATCATAATTGTATGCGCATATATATCGCGACTTATAGATCACAGCCTGAGGTTGGATTAAATAATCCAATTGGCCTGATTAGATGTATAATAGTTTAGATAATGATTAAATCAATTGTTTAAAAATATACTTACTTACAGCCAGCAATTGAAAAGAAAGAGGAAAAATCAACTTTTCAAAAAACAAGTGGCAAGTGGGGAGGCGCCTGGTGATGTTAAATCCACAAATATACCCAATTAATCAGAATCCAAGGAATATGTACCGTCAGGGATTTCAAACCGTGGATTCACAAAAAGTGGATTATTGTTCTAAATAAATAGAGTTTAAATATGCCAATTAATAATTGAAGAAATCAAAAACACCTAAAATTAGCAATAACAAAAGGTTGTCTATCTGAATATAGATTGCAGCAAACTAAGATAGGTTTGGATGGCCACTAATTGGTCAGATAACTAACAAGAAACAGTCCATCCAAGGCTCAATCAGAGCAGTTTGTTAGATTAAGAAACAAAAAATATATAGTTATTAGACTCATTAAAAAGAAACAGGACATCGAGCTTCTAGATGAACGGCAAGTTATTACCTTAGATTAGGAAGTGGACACGCATCAGGACGCCTCACCGGCTGGCTCTGTTGATCTAAAGCCAGAGCTGCCGGCTTATAAGGAATCACCACTCAGCCGGCGTCTGTCGTCACCGGCTTTGTGCGGACGTGAAGATGTCCGTGCGCATGCGCCCAGAGTCCCAAAGCCGTGTCCAAACTACAAGATCCAGAAAGCCAAGCGCCTGGGGGAGGGCGCTCGGAGCGCGATGGAATTTATAGGAACACAAAGCTCCTATGCGATGAGACTGGGTCATTGGCGATGTCAATAGTAATTGGACTAGGCTTGGTAGTATAGTAAAGCCCAGAGGGGAAAAGGTGGGAATGCAATAAACGCAGCGGAACGTGAATGGGCAGAACCGGTAGATGAGTACCGGGTGTGCCCTGGGCATCCGTATGGGGGTAGATTAAAGCCCAGTGGCTCAGTCACATCCAAACACCTTGTGGGGGTCATCAAGGGGTGCCATCAAAGGGCCTTGAGGGAGTCGCCCTTTGGTCAATAACGGCAGAGACAACTAACCACAAAGGCCGTCCCAGACATTTTCCAGGGAGAGATTTACAGAGAGATCTAAAAGATTTTTTTTTTTTAAAAGTTAATATAACTACTTAAAGTACAAATATGCAAATATATGGACAACAAGTTCAATACAGAGGAAAAATTATTTTTGTAAAAAACATACTATTATGAAATAATAATAAACAAATAGGTATAGTGATCATAAATGAGATTATATATTTCGAGTAAGTTTATGTTTCTCAATATTTATTCAGTAATTATATATTAAATGCATATACACAGGAATATATATAGGGAAGGAGGAAAAATCAAAAAAAGGGGATGAATGGAAATGGGAGGGGGGGAGGGAAAAAAAAAAGGGGAAGGGGGGAAGGGCAACAAAGATCCTTAGGCAGAGGAGGTGCAAAGGGACATACCAATACAGGAGCAGAACAGTTAAAGAAATGATTTAAAGCTAAGATTTTCATTAAAGCCAGGGACCCTTACATGGAGCTGAATATGTTCCAAGGCTACAAAGCGTATCTTTTTTGCATCGAATTCATGATACATCCCTACATGATGGCTAACTGCTGTCTCCATTCTTTTTTTGAAAATGGGTCTGATATGGTCACGAATTCTCTTTAAAAAGAGACGCTTCGTTTTCCCTATATAGAACCCACCGCATTGACAAATAGCCATATATACGATGCCTGGAGTCTGGCATGTGACCCAATGTTTAGCCTGTAATGTTTGACCATTGGGAAGTGTACACATAGAACTGTTAACCATATATGGGCACATGTCACAGTGTCCGCATGAAAAAGTTCCTGGGTTCAGACATTTTTTGTTAGCAAACGGGGGCATCTTTACTGATGGGGGAGGGGGTGTCTGTACTGCTGGGGTCTGCACAAGGGGGAGTTTGCACCAGGGGGGGCTGTAACTGAGGGGGGTGTCTGTACTGAGGGGGGTCTGGTACTGAGGGGGGTGTCTGTACTGAGTAGGGTGTCTGTACTGAGGGGGGTCTGGTACTGAGGGGGGTGTCTGTACTGAGGGGGGTCTGGTACTGAGGGGGGTGTCTGTACTGAGGGGGGTGTCTGTACTGTGGGGGTGTCTGTACTGAGGGGGGTCTGGTACTGAGGGGGGTGTCTGTACTGAGGGGGTCTGGTACTGAGGGGGGTGGTCTGGTCCTGAGGAGGGTGTCTGTACTGAGGGGGTGTCTGTACTGAGGGGGGTGTCTGTACTGAGGGGGGGGTCTGCTACTGAGGGGGGGTCTGGTACTGAGGGGGGGTCTGTAACTGAGGGGGGTCTGTAACTGAGGGGGGTCTGTAACTGAGGGGGGATCTGTAACTGAGGGGGGGTCTGTTACTGAGGGGGGTGTCTGTACTGAGGGGGTGTCTGTACGAGGGGGGTCTGTAACTGAGGGGGGTGTCTGTAACTGAGGGGGTGTCTGTTACTGAGGGGGGTCTGTTACTGAGGGGGGTGTCTGTACGAGGGGGGGTCTGTAACTGAGGGGGTGTCTGTAACTGAGGGGGTGTCTGTAACTGAGGGGGTCTGCACTGAGGTGGGGGTGTCTGTACTGAGGGGGAGGTTCATACTGAGGGAGGCGGGTCTATATTGATGGCGGGGAGTCTGTACTTAGTGGAGCGGGTTTGTACTGAGGGAGGGGATCTATACTGTGGGAGTGGGGTCTGTAGTTAGTGGAGGGGGGTCTGTACTGAGGGGGGACTATAGTTGTTGGGGGGTGACACCATTTTTTTTCGCACCGGGTGACACCAACCCTAGTGACGCCACTGTGTAACCTGTCCTGTTAAACCGCTGTATGGTCTTGGCCACCATGCTCCAGCTCAGTTTTAGGGTATTGGCAATCTTCTCATAGCCTAGGCTATCTTTATGTAGAGCAACAATTCGTTTTTTCAGGTCCTCAGAGAGTTCGTTGCCATGAGGTGCCATGTTGAACTTCCAGTAACCAGTATGAGAGATAGAGAGCGATAACACCAAATTTAACACACCTGCTCCCCATTCACACCTGAGACCTTGTAACACTAACGAGTCAAATGACACCGGGGAGGGGAAATGGCTAATTGGGCCCAATTTGGACATTTTCACTTAAGTTAACTCACTTTTGTTGCCAGCGGATTAGACATTAATGGCTGTGTGTTCAGTTATTTTGAGTGGACAGGAAATTTACACCGTTATACAAGCTGTACACTCACTACTTTACATTGTAGCAAAGTGTAATTTCTCCAGTGTTGTCACATGAAAAGATATAATAAAATATTTACAAAAATGTGAGGGGTATACTCACTTTTGTGAGATACTGTATATATATATATATATATATATATATATATATGTGTGATCCTGCACTTTCGGGTAGGGGGTGCGAACGTGCCACCGGTGGCTCGATCCTGCTGTGATAACACACAGTGGGAGCCAATCAGCGGGTACCGCAGACTCGATGTCTGCCAACACCTGCCGATCATCAGCCACAGAGACTGAACTGCAATTTGCCTATGTAAACAAGGCAGATTGTTGTTCTGACAGGAGGGGAGGCATAGATCCTGTGTCTCTGCAAAGCGGGAAATAGGATCTATCTCTTCCCCTAGTAAAAGCACATTCCACAGTTTAGGAAAACACTGGTCAGGCACTCAGTTAACTCATTGATCGCCTTTGATGATGACCCCTTCTAAGCCAGTGTCATTAGTACCTTGACAGGGCATATTTTATCTGATCACTGTATTAGTGTCACTGATTCCCAAAAAGTGATAGTTTCTGAATGTCCGCCACAATATCGTAGTCCCGCTCCGCTATAAGTTGCTGATCACCACCATTACTAGTTAAAAAAAAATAAAAAATCCCATAGTTTGTAGACACTATAACTTTTGTGCAAACCAATCAAAATACACTTATGGGGATTTTTTTTTTTTACCATAAATATGTAGCGGAATACATATTGGCCTAAATTGATGAAAACTTTCAATTTTTTATACATTTTTTTGGATGTGTTTTATAGCAGAAAGTAAAAAAAATAATAATTCCAAAATTGTTGTTTTTTATTTGTTTATAGCACAAAACCCCCCCCCCCCCGCAAAGTTAATCAAATACCACCAAATGAAAGCTCTATTTGTGGGGGGAAAAAAGGACATACATTTTATTTGGGTACAGTGTTACACGACCGCGTAGTTGTCAGTTACAATAACGCAGTGCCGTATCGCAAAAAATGGGCTGGTCAAGAAGAGGGGTCAATGTTCCAGAGGCCAAGTGGTTAATAAGCTGAACAGCATTTATATCACTGACAGTTCTACCGTGCTCAAAAAGACACCCCTGATCCCATGGGAAGAGTAATGATGATATTACAATGTAGACATAAAATGTTTTCTTTCTGAGTATCGATCTGCTCTAAATAGCCTGCAGATGCAGGCTTCCAACTGAGATACCTTGTCGCCTCACTGAAATCACACTTTGAAAACCATGGTTATTTTAATCTGTGGTGTTTTTTCAGCATACAAGGCTAAACAGACCCTTGCAACTAGTATGCTAGTATACCCGATAAACAGAAAAAGACACTCAAATGTACACATCCTAATATTATCTAAATATTGTGATGGCTTTATACTGGGAATAGTTCTCAATTTCTTTTCCATTTTAAATATGAATTGCATTCAAATATATTTTCTGTTCTCAGCTTGAACACACTGTTTTGAGTATATAAATATATTGCTTTTAAAACGTGTTATATACTGTAGCAAATTTGCAATGGAGCTAAAGCCACGATTCTTTAATCCTGACTTGGGGTTATATAATGAAAATAAAAAAATATATTAATTTGTATAACCATTTCAGTGGAAGTAGATGACTGCTAGCACAACAGGCAGTCTCCAAGGTCATTCTCATGACTGTTTAGGTCACATAGAGCACATTGGATTCAATTGCCTAGATGTACTCTGCATGCACACAGCGCTCTAGGACTTGTTAGCCAATTTATCCAACACCAGGAATTTAAGTGCTATGCATTTGTTAGGAAACAAAGATAAGGAGCTATAATATAGATAATGTATGTTTCATAGGCAACAAAGTTTATAGGCTATATCATAGCAATAAATTGTCTTGGAAAATAAATTGCTTCTTGTTCAACTTCTGACTATCTTAGATTATATTTAGCAATTGATTGTGTTGTAGAAATAATCACAATATAATGATTCTGAGCAGCAGCTTGAACCATAGTACAAATGGATTAACAAGAAGCATCCCTTGGAGTCTCTCCCGACAAAACCATTAACAAAATTCTCATGTTTCCATTGATTTTGGTGATTTTTCAGAATTTCAGGTAGCTAAAAAGTGTTTTATTCATGGATTTCTTCATAAACTGAAAGGGGAGAGCAACACCCCCATCAAATCATTATCCGCAGCTATTACTTTTTGTACCACCACCTCTCCCTTTAGAATGTAAGCTCTATGAGCAGGGCCCTCCTGTACCTCATGCATTGAACTGTACTATAATTGTGCTGTCCCTCCTCTACATTGTAAAGCACTGCGTAAACTGTTGGTGCTATATAAATTGTGTATAATAATAATAATAATAATAACAGTAAAGTGGGACTTTATTCATAGCACCACAAATTTGACAAATGCATTAGTATATTTTCAATACTATATTCTACATACTATATTCTACATAAAGGACAAAAATAACATTGGTTATAATTTTAAGCATTCTAAGCCCTGTCACTGATGTGTAAATGTACAGTGGTTGAGACATAACTTCTCAAAAAATGTATACAAGAGACCTTAGGCCCAAGGCCTGTACTCGTAAGAACACACAGCATGTGCTCCCGATGTTTGGACTGACAGAATGCATTGAGCCAATATTATAAAAGATGTGGGAAAAAAAACGCGCTAAGAAATATTCTGAATGAAAAGTGTAAGCAGCAAACCTTCTGTGAGACATATACACAGTGAGTAAACAGAAAATAGATAAAGGTCACACTATTCAATCATGTATATACAAATGTAAAACTTAGATGATTTAAACAGTCCACAAGTGATATGAAAATAAATCCTGATGTCAATCTCCACCATCCACCATTGTAGTGATCTTAAATATCAGTGTCTCCACCAACAGCTGAAAAAGGCTCACTTACCAGCTCCTATTGAACCCTCATTACAAGGGATCGTTAGCGCTTGTGGCTTTAGCCCAGCCAAGGCCTTTCTCCAGGTCCAGATGATCTCCCAACAAGATCACCCATTGGCACCATATAAGATGTGAAGATTTCTCACTCAGGTTCCAGGTGATGTATCTCCTCCGTCTGGAGGAAACACAAAGACTTGTTGTCTGGGGAGCGTGCGCCACTGGAGCCATGCTCCTGCTGTGATTGGACATAGCGGGAGCCAATAAGCGGGTCCGGCGGCCGCGGCCGTTCGTAGGAGAGGCAGAATGGCAGTCTGCCTATGTAAACAAGGCAGATCGTCATTCTGTCAGAGAGGAATAGGAAGAGCTTGTGTTCCTGCTAATCAGAAACACAGATGTCTGTCTCTCTTCCCCTAGTAGTGCATCCATCCCCCACACAGTTTCAAAGCATTCCCTAGGAGCACACTTAACCCTTTGATTGCCCCTGAAGTTAACCCCTTCCCTGCCAGTGTCATTTATACAGTGACGGTGCACTTTTTTTTAGCACCGATCACTGTATTGTGTCACTGGTCCCCAAAAATGTCACATAGTGTCAGATTTGTGCGCCGTAATGTCACAGTCCCGCTAAAAATTGCTGATCGTCACCATTACTAGTAAAAACAATACTATAAAATAAAAGTTCATAAATCTATCTCATAGTTTGTAGACGCTATAACTTTTGCACAAGCCAATCAATATATGCTTTTTAGGATTTTTTTACCGAACAAATGTAGCAGAATACAAATTGGCCTAAATTGATGAAGAAGTTCGATTTTTAATTTTTTTTTATTGGATATGTTTTATAGCAGAAATTCTAAATTGTCTATTTTTGTTCATAGTGCAAAAATAAAATAAAACGCAGAGGTGATCAAATATCACCAAAATAAAGCTCTATTTGTAGGAAAAAAGGTACATCAATTTTATTTGGATACAGCGTCGCACAACCGCTAAATTATCAGTTAAAGCAACGCAGTGCTGTATTGCAAAAAATGGCCTGGTAAGGAAGGGGGTAAAACCTTTCGGAGCGGGCGCATGCGCGGATGCCTGAGGGAGAAGTCGCATCCCCTTAGAGCTCCGCTCCCGGGTTAAACAAACCGGAGAACCGACCGCTGTTTTTCACCGCAAACGGCACCAGCTCCCGCGAATTCATACCAGGTACACTTTGGCGTATTGAGGATGGTCACGAGGGGGCCAAAAACGAAGTATAAGATTGGTATCTCTAAAGATACACCGGCCCGGCAGACATCCAAGATGGCGGCGCCTGGTACCTCACAGACTCGCACACAGCGGGTTCCTAAATCCCTGTCACACAATGTCAAAACTCTGGACACGGCTGGTGAGATTGATTCTGACTATGAAACACCTGAAAATGTTATTCAGTCTAACATGTTTAGACAATTTGAGAAAATGCTTCAGAAAGCTTTGAAACAAACTTCTGACCAGATAACAGAAAAGCTGACAAGGGAGATTAGGGAGCTGGGGCATAGAACAGCTGAATTGGAAATGCGGGTAGATGATATAGAATCTACCACACAGCATTATGATGCTACTATTGAACAGCTTAAGGATGAGAACTCTTTATTACAAAACCGTTTGGAAGACCAGGAGAATAGGGACCGTCGCTCCAACCTAAGAATCAGAGGTCTCCCTGAATCAATCATAGACTTACAGGGAACTATATGTGCACTGTTTCAGGAACTGTTACCAGGTATTTCACCTGAGAGATTGGAAATGGACAGAGTCCACAGGGCCCTAACTCAACGCAAACCCAATGGACCCCCTAGGGATATTATAGTTAAATTTCATTACTATAAAACAAAGGAGCAAATACTTGCTGCTGCTAGAGGAAAAAACACTCTTGAGTTCCAGGGCAATATCTATCAGCTCTTTACAGACCTCTCCCCTCTAACTGTTACTAAGAGGCGTTCTATGAAACCACTGTTGCAAGTACTTCAAAAGCACCAAATCATATACCACTGGGGGTTTCCATTCTCTCTCCGCTTTACATACTTGGAAACTAGATATACCTGTCGCACGTCCGATGAACTACGGTCAGCCTTAATTGATCTAGGCCTGATGGATCACACCAATTCTAAGGAGCAACCTCGTAGACGTGCGGCTTCTAGATCACCTCCAAATGAAACCGACCTGGACCCAAACCCCTCTGGTTATACCAGACAGAATCTTCATAAAAGAGGACGTTTTGATAGTCAGGCACCGATAAATGTCGACTCAATGGACTGATTGTTCACCTCTCATTAATCTTATCCATGTTTCTCCCCTTTTGTAGGGTACTAGCCCCATTGCTTTATTCTGAAAAGCATTGCACTATTTATGATTGAAGAATTAGAATCCTGTTCTCCATTTTTTTTTTTTTTTTTGTGGTGTCTTGTTTCTGACAAATATGTCTATTTCTTTAATCTATATGCACATTATATATGCATATTAATTTGTACTTATGAAGTATAAATCTAGGTTTTTATTTAGGGTTTTAGTCAGCCAGAAGATTTATATTTCATTGACATTTTTGAGTCAAGTGTTTTTAGGGGTTTTTTTTTTTGTTTTTTTGTATTTGTCCCCTTTCTGACAAATATGTCTACTTAGTAATTTATATGCATATTATATTGTACTTATGAAATATAAATTTAGGTATTTATTTATTGTTTTAGTCAGCCAGAAGGTCTATATTACATTTACATTTTTGAGACAAGAGTTTTTTTTTTGTTTTTTTTGTGTTTGTCCCCTTTCTGATAAATATGTCTACTTAGTAATTTATATGCATATTATATTGTACTTATGAAATATAAATTTAGACATTTATTTATTGTTTTAGTCAGCCAGAAGGTCTATATTACATTTACATTTTTGAGACAAGTGTGTTTTTTTTTTTTTATATGTAATATAAATTTATGTATTTAATTTATGTTTTTGTCAACCAGAAAGCTAAAATGTCATTATTGCTTCTTGAGACGAGTGTTTCTTGTCTTCTTTATTTGTCTCTTTATAGACAAATAAGTTTATTTCCTTGACTTATATGGTCATTGATATAGATAGACTATCCTCTTCCCTCCCCCTTTTTTTTTTTTCCCTTTCCTCTATATTTGCGAGCTTGTTTATTACTTATTTCGCTTGCGTAGACGGTTTGCTTCACAAGTGTTAAGATTAATATTTTCTAGCCTCCTTATGGACGCATTCATCTAGAAATTGACTAAACATACTTCCCGAAGTTGGTATGCTTCCCTTCTCTCTCTTTTTTGTTTATTGCATCTCCAGTCTTCTTGATAGAGAATTATATAAGTTTACTATTATAATACTTAAGTGTTCTCCGGCGTTGTTTTTCCCTCCGGAACTTCTTGCGGCCCCCTACGTACCCCCTGACTCCTGCTACTATCATGCAGGAGTCGGTCGGTGACCATGGAACCCCTCGGAGATTTTTTGTTATCTCTCCGAGATGTTCCTGCGCCCTACTAGTACATCATTATTTTATGACATTAATTGCAGTCATTAGGGCTTCCTATTTATTTGGTTTCTTCTTTATTCTTTCTTTTCTGTCTTTCCTTTCTTCTCCTCTCCTGTCTCCCTTGGTGGCGGTTCGAACTCATAATATGGGTTTCATTAACCCTTATATAAAACTTACCCTTACTATGTCATGGCCCCCATAAACATTTTGTCCTTAAATGTACAAGGCTTCAACGTTCCACAAAAAAGAACTAAAGCTCTACGTTCCTTTTCAGCTAGAAAAGCTCACATCATTTTCCTTCAAGAAACACACTTTATCAATTACGCCTCCCCTAAATTTCTTTCCTCCTCCTACCCTCAATTCTACGCAGCATCAGCTACAACTAAGCAACGTGGGTCCCTGATTGGATTCCACCGTTCTACAACATTTACCCTTAATACACAAATATGTGACCCTGAGGGTCGATATGTTTTATTAACAGGCTTTATTGCTGATACTGAAGTCACATTAGTTTCGTATTACGCCCCAAATAAACGTCCTGAAGCTTTTCTATCACATCTTTTCCAACTAATCGAATCACATAAATTTGGAACAATAATATTATGTGGCGACTCCAATACTACCATCTATCCCTTCTTGGATAAATCCCCGTCATCTCCTAACTCTCCTATCCATAAACGGTCCTTCCAATCTCTACTTACTTCTTTTAATTTTGTTGATACCTGGCGGGAACTTAACCCAACTTCCAGAAATTTTACACATTATTCTTATCCACACAAATCCTTTTCACGAATAGACCATATTTTCCTCCCCTCTAGTATGCTCCCTGAAGTAATATCCTCTAATATAATCCCATTTCCATGGACAGACCATTGTGCGGTCACTGCTACAATTACTTCTCCAATACCTAGGTCACATGACACCACTTGGTGTATTAAGGACTCCATCCTAACTCACCCCTCACACCGTTCAGATATTGAACTGGCTCTTAATGATTATATCTCATTTAATGACACTACTGATGTCTCTGCCCTTACACTATGGGAAGCCCATAAAGCTGTCATTCGGGGCAGCTTGATACAAAAGGCGAGATCTATTAAAAGAGATCGCAAGATTCTGTTCACCAAACTTGAAGCAAATTTTAACGCTTGTCATTTTGCTCATCAAGCTACCCCAAATGCAAACACTTACACTAAATTGGAAAGGGCCCGGCTTGAGTTGGATCTTTTTCTGACAGATTCGGCAGACAAACTCTTACGCAAGCGGCAACATACCCTATACCGCAAAGCCAATAAGCCTGATACCCCAATGGCCCGCAGCCTCAAGTCTATTGATCGTTCACAAGCTGCATTCCGACTTAGAACCTCCAGAGATGCATACACTAGTAACCCATTAAAGATCTTGGAAATCTTTCAATCTAAATTAGCTAAGCTCTATGACCCTGGCTTAATCTTTGATAAAAACAAAGCAGACACTTTGTTCTCAGATGTTACACTTCCCACAATGACACCAGAACAGTGTGAATATTTGGAGAGTCCCATAACG
The DNA here is from genome assembly GCA_029206835.1 of Rana muscosa. Classification (NCBI taxonomy): domain Eukaryota; kingdom Metazoa; phylum Chordata; class Amphibia; order Anura; family Ranidae; genus Rana; species Rana muscosa. The sequence goes on along the minus strand of CM055117.1, from coordinate 805,698,003 downwards.
GCCTTGGAAGTTAAAGCTGCTATTAAAGAATTGAAGCCTCACAAGAGACCGGGCCCGATTGGTTTTCTGCACTTTACTACAAACAATTTGATTCGATTTTAACGCCTCTATTGACTAGAGCCTTCAATTCTTTGTTAGCTGGACATTCGTTTAAAACCGAAACACTAACTTCCATCATAGCAATGATTCCCAAACCTAAATCTGACACTACCTCTTGGTCTAATTACCGCCCCATATCTCTTTTAAATCTAGACATTAAGTTATTAGCTAAGATCTTGGCAACTAGATTAAATAGCATTATAGGTAAACTTATCCATCGTGACCAAACTGGCTTCATGCCCTTGCGTCAAGCAGGGGATAATGTCAGAAGAGCACTTTTATTAATTCATGCCGCCAAAAAAAGATATATCCCAACTTGCCTTATATCATTAGACATTAGGAAGGCATTCGACTCAATCAGCTGGCCATATCTACAATATACTCTTCAAAAATGGGGTTTTGGGGAAAATTTCTTAACTTGGGTCTCCTCACTATACAGCACTCCGAAAGCTTATATTAAATATATGGGCTACAAATCAGCTATGATAGATATTAGGAGAGGTACTAGACAGGGTTGCCCCCTATCCCCTTTGCTTTTTGCCCTACTTATTGAACCCTTAGCATGTATTATTAGAAATAATCCTAATATCAAAGGTGTAGAATTAGGTGGACATCACCACAAATTGAGTCTTTTTGCAGATGACATCCTGATTTTTTTATCCCATCCCCATGTCTCAGCCCCAAATCTAGTAAATACTTTGGACAAGTTTGCAAAGATTTCTGGATTGTGTGTTAATCATGCCAAATCTAATGCCCTTAATATTTCCCTTTCGCCATCTGAGTTACAACAAGCTCAAACGTCTTTACCTTTCAATTGGGAATTGCACCATATTTCATATCTTGGAGTCCAACTCACTTCTTCTATATCCGACTTATTTTCAGCTAACTACTTACCCTTATTGAAGTCAACTACTAATCTGATGAAACAATGGTCTTCTCTTCCTTTATCTTGGATTGGGAGGATTAATGCTACTAAGATGTCAATCTTACCAAAGTTCCTTTACCTATTCCGAGTTCTCCCCATACATATACCTCCTTACTTCTTGAGGCTCACTCAAAAGAGAGTGATGTCTTTTATATGGGGCTCTACAAAACCCTGTATACCCAGATCGACTCTTTATCTTGATAAATTGAAAGGTGGTCTGGGAATTCCTAACTTTTCCTCATACTACTTTGCTGCTCAACTAGCACAACTCCCCAAATACCATTCTACAACAGAATCCCCTCTATGGGTAGCGATTGAATCAGTTGATATTGACCCCATTTCTGTGAATAATTTGCTCTGGTTAGCTCCTAAAGATAGACTAAACTTATCTAACCCCGTAACCAAACATTCTATAGCTATCTGGGACAAATATAGATCCACAAAAAGCCTACAATCCACTCACAACCCTCTACTCTCTTTTCTTCGAAATCCCTCATTTTACCCCGCCTGGAAATTCCCCCTATCTTTTGCAGCTTGGTCCAAAAGAAACCTACTTCAATTTCACAATCTAGTTTCCTCCAATGATATTCTTACGTTCCCAACATTATGTGATTTATATAAACTCCCCATGAAGGAGCTCTTCCGCTATCTACAAATTAAGAACTTTTATACACCCCTCGTTGATACGGGATCCCCTCTTACCCAAATGACTCAATTTGAACGTATCTGTAACAGTGATCCCCATACTAGAGGATTAATATCACTTTTGTATAAACGCATCAATTCCACATCCGACGATTCTTTACCATCCTATACGACTAAATGGGCACACGACATGGATAGAACATTCAGTAAAAGTGACTGGGATAATATATGGTCAGCTACTAAGCATTCCTCGCCAAACTGTTTTGCGTTGGAAACAAATTATAAGGTCCTTTCTCGATGGTACCTGGTTCCGGCCAGGATTGCCAAATTTGCCCCCTTGTACCCAAATTTATGTTTCAGAGGCTGTTCTGAACCGGGCACGCAGTTCCATATTTGGTGGCAATGTCCAATCGTTCAATCCTTCTGGAGTAAAATATTTAACATGGCCTCTACGGCCTTGGAAATACCAATCCCGCCAGACCCGGCACTGGCTCTCCTCAACCTCAAACCTCCTGAATTGAATAAATCACAATTCAAATTACTACTACATCTCACCACGGCGGCTAAACAATCTATAGCTAAGGCCTGGAAAACCCAAACTTTAGTAGTGGCTGAAACTAAACATAGAATTAACAGAGCCCTTATCTTTTCCAAAATGTCTGCTATTGAAGATAACAACATTACTACATACAATAAAATATGGAAACCATGGATTAAACACTTCTTACCCCCAGATTTTGATCAATTATTGTTGATGCCTTTTTGAAAATACTTTAATATTTATCTATTAATATAATATTTAAACGGGGCCTTGATCTGACTGGACCGCCACCCGGGGAGACAACCTTCACCTTTTTCTCTATTTTTCTATACCCATACCTTCTTTTCTATATATTTTACTTTTCTCCCATTTTCTTCTTCTTCTCTCTGTACTTCTTCTGTCTTTCTGTTCTGGTTAGTTTTGTTACTTGTGTATTACGGATTTTATACACATGCGATGTCCATTACATGACTTATATATATACCTTTTAAGTTTCACTTTATCAATCACTAATATCTTTGTGTCTTAAAGATTTGTTAGGAAGGTCTCCACTAAACAATTGAGATATGACAACATTCATCTGGTGTATCCTTCTGGATAACCCAGCATACTCTCTCATACTTAATCATGCCCCCATCTGCTCACAGCTTGCTCCCGTCGGGGGTGAGTGGATGGTCTGGAGGCATGATATTCTATCCTGAATATTGCTTATTTTCATTGCTCTAATCTTTTATACCTCTATTTGTTTTGATATAATTGTTAATGAGGTTTATCCTCTACTACCTTTCTTTCAATATGTATTTTTAGTGATTGCTGTATTTATTTACAATTCTATTCTTGATCAGAATGTAATGTTCATTATACTTGCTATTTACTTGTAAAATCTAATAAAAATATTAAACAAGAAAACCTTTCGGAGCTGAAGTGGTTAATGGCATCCCAGCCTTAGTCCTTAGGGTTCAGTATTGAGTTGGCCCACTCTTTGCAGCTGTAACAGCTTCAACTCTTCTGGGAGTGTGTCTATGGGAATGTTTGACCATTCTTCCAGAAGCGGATTTGTGAGGCCCTGCACTGATGTGAACGAGAAGGCCTGACTCTCAGTCTCTGCTCTAATTCATCCCAAAGATGTTCTATCAGGTTGTGCAGGCCAGTCAAGCTCCTCCACCCCAAACTTGATTATTCATGTCTTTATGGACCTTGTTTGTCCACTGGTACGTAGTCATGTTGGAACAGGAAGGGGCCATCCCCAAACTGTTACCACAAAGTTGTGAGCATGAAATTGTCCAAAATGTCTTGGTATGCTGATGCCTTAAGAGTTCCCTTTACTGGAACTAAGGGGCCAAGCCCAACCCCTGAAAAAACAACCCCACACCATAGTCCCCCCTCCATCAAATTATTTGGACCAGTGCACAAAGCAAGGTCCATAAAGAGCCTGTCATCTACTAGGACCCTTAGGTCCTTTTCCATCCTAGATTCCCTCAGAGGTTCTCCAACTAGCAAGTGACTTGCGTTTATATTTTTAGCACCCAAATGCATTACTTTACATTTTTCAACATTAAACCTCATTTGCCATGTAGTTGCCCAACCCATTATTTTATGTAGGTCCTCTTGTAAGGTTTCCACATCCTGCGCATAAGTTATGGCCTCGCTTAAATTTGTGTCATCTGCAAATATTGAGATTGCGCTATTTATCCCATCCTCTCTATCGTTTCTGAATAAATTAAACAGAATTGGTCCCAGGACAGATTTTTGGGGGATCCCTTTTACCACACCAGACCATTCCGGTCCAGCAGCCAAGCTGCTGCAAGCAAAGCCAACAGAATATTAGCATGCATTTAAAAGGGGGTTCACTCCAGAGATAAAACAATAATTTTCCCACTCTACAAGACTCTGGTTCGGCCGCATCTTGAGTATGCCATCCAGTTCTGGGCAAAAGTCCTCAGGAAGGATGTGCTGGAACTGGAGAGAGTCCAGATAAGGGCAAAAAAGCTAATAAAGGGACTGGAGGACCTTAGTTATGGGGAAAGACTACAAACATTGAACTTATTCTCTCTGGAAAAAAGACGCTTAAGAGGGGATATGATAGCGATGTACAAATACCGTACTGATGACCCTAGCATTGGGAAAAAAAGTTCAGTAAGAGGGAGTTTAAAAAGACATATGGCCATTCACTGAAATTGGAAGAGAAGCGGTTTAACCTTAAACTGCATAGAAGGTTCTTTACTGTCAGGGCGGTAAGGATGTGGAATTCTCTTTTTAAAGCAGTGGTATCAGCAGAAAGCGTTGATAGTTTCAAAAAACTATTACATGGGCACCTTAACGGGGATATATGATGTTCTATTGACATAAATACAAGCACACTCACACACCACAGGTTGAACTGGATGGACCTTACCAACTATGTAAGTATGTTAAAATATACATGACACTCTAGTGTGAGTTTTTTTTTTTTTTTTTAACAAGAAATCTAGTATGAGTTTTACACTAATAGAACATGTGATATGCTCAGCTCATACTTTTCTTTTTAAAAACTACAGGCTCAGGATGGGCAGAAGTTTTCAATGTAAAGTCTAATACACACTGCTAGTTCTTTTTTTCGTTCAACCCAGCAGGTTGGAGCCACTGTTAGTACAGTAATCTCCCCTGTTCTATTGTATTCTGACATAGGGACGGCCCACCATCAGAACACTCTTGTCAGTGCTCTCAGCCATTGGCATTGAACGGCGGACTTTTTTATTTAGTCATGCCCCTTCGACACAAGCCAGCCGAATGGCCAGGTTCTGTCGGACCAGCTGCAGTACACACAGGCTGAATGCCGGCCAGTTTCTATTGAACCAGCCGCTGCCGCTGAACATTTGGCACGTGTGTACGGGGCTTAATAAACACACTGAATACATTTCTGACTACGGCAATCATATAATGAGAGTAAAGGTACCCCCTGATCTAATAGAAAGCTGCCTGATTTAGCTAAAAAAAACATCTGACATGGGGAAAACGGCATGCTTTTGTATAGGTATTTTCTGACCAATCAATCCCAAGTAAATAAATGAATTGTTTCTCGTGGACTTTATTGGGGAAAGGGGACTGGGCAGCTTTCAACTATTAGGGACCAATTAAATTCAAGCATTATAAGGAAATTATACGGTGATATGCCCAGTCACGAATCTTCAACCTAAAACTCAAAAATGTATGTAATGATCCAAATGACACAAAAAAAAACAAGGTGCTTCATACAAAAATTATATTTTCATTTTAGTATGGTTAAGTAAAAGTTGTGAGAGTAATCTCATTGAAATGCTATGGTATAAACTGATTTAGGCTATTGAAGCAATACATCACAAAAGTATGAAGCTTTTTGCAATCCAAAATAAGCAAAATACATCTTAAGAATTGTGCAGACGTGGGTAGCAGCTGCAGAACAATTTTGTTTGAAATGTATGCCAATAATTGATATAAAGGTGTTCATGCTTAGATATGTACACCATACACACACTATAATCCAGCGCTCATGGAAAGTACCCAATAACTGTTGAAAACTTTAGAAAAAATGATGAAAAAACTAGGTCTGTTTATTAATCGCAATAAAAAGAGGGAATCCAATCCCAAATGTACAGAAGGCAGATGGATCTTCACTCTCTAGCCGCCAGTGATAACCCCCTTGTAAAGCTTGCAATTAAATCCGTGGAGCAAGGAGGGGTTTAAAGAGAGTCAGCACAAAGCCTGCAAACTGATCACAATGTGGGCACAGTACCTTGGATGATATGAACTGACAGACCAGCGTGTGGAGGGCCCTCCAACACGAGGGGTGCAGAACCCGGTTCGTAGCACGGCTGGGACAGGGGGGATCACTCACTGCGTTCCTCCGGATCAATGACGTCACCCAGCCGCGACGCCAGCTGATGTGTCGGAAAGCAGACAGTGTGATGAGACGAGAGGTGCTGTCCAGCGAGTTCGTCTCCTACGGGGATAACACCGTCACTGCTCTCTAGTGGAGTAATAGGAGAATGACCACTTCGGGAAATAAAAAATATATATTCAGACCAGCTCATGAACACAGTAGCCAGGAAGGTTCCAATGCAGAGCAATTCATGAATAATAAAAATGTATAAAAGATGTAATATCTTGAAGAGGGAAGGGTATAGTGCCTCGACTAACGTTTCGCGCTCCCTGAGCGCTTTATCAAAGTCAAGGCATAGAGGCACCCATAATAGTTAAATAGGGATAAGGGGAGGGGTTTGTGTGGCCTGCAAGGGGATGTGGTTGTATCTTTAACCCCTACCTTGCTCGCCAGATAAGAACATAACATATACATCGAAATACAGGAACAGAAAATAAAAAATATATAAAAAAATAAAAACATTTTTTAAAAATTTAAAAAACAAAAATAAATAAAAAATATATCAAAAAATGAAAAATAAAAATGAAAAATGACATACAATAAACACACAATGGATCATTAAGAATTATCTTCCATAAAATAGTATTTTTAAGAAATTATGTTAAAAAGTATTTATATAAAACTACATGTCTCAATTCCCTCGTTTAACCCTTTGGGGGCCAATGAATCAAACATAAAAATCCAAAAAACCTCCCTTCTGCATAAGAGGGAAAATCTTTCATTGATAGTTAATGTTCCCTTAGGGATAGATTCGATTACAAATACCTCTAGGCATTTGAAATCCCTATTGTGTACACGGTCAAAATGCCGGGGTACACTGTGATCGTTACAACCCTTCTTGATGAGTCGGCGATGATCTCCGACTCTTGCGCGAAGTGCGCGTATGGTACGCCCTACGTAAAATAAACCGCAGGGGCACCGCAAGACATAAATGACAAAATCAGTAGAGCAGGTAACGAATTGTCTGATCCTAAATTCTTTAGTTGAATTTACCCTGATTCTGTCAGTACCATGCACAATAAACTGGCAGGTTAGGCATGCTCTTTTTTTACACTGAAAAATGCCTTTTCTGTCGTTAAAAAAGGACCTAATGTCCAGAGGAGATCTCGTGGATTTTGCTTGCACTTTACTGGGGGCCAGTATGTTTTTAAAAATTTTAATTATACAGAGAGAAAAGAAATTGGAAATAGCACAACAACAGGCCATAGCAAAAGAGGCCATTACTAAAGATTACATCTTGCTTGTATCACAAATGGCTAGAAGTGCTGAACAAAAATGTGAAAAAAGATGAAGATAACCTTATTCTCAAGAAAACCAATAAATTAGAACGGGATCTCTTTGACTATAGCAATGGTCAAATCTATGATTGGAAACGTCCTAAACTAGAAAGTATTGGTCCATTAATACAAAAGGAACATGGTAGTAAAGCCAAGAGGGCTAAAATTCAGGGTAAAAAACCTTCAAAATATAAACAGAATGAACGTACATTTCCACCTTCACTTCCACAAAGGATTACCAACATTCCATCTTCTAGCACCTCACAAGCAGCGAGGGACTCTCAGATTCTTTTATCTGTTGACGTTACATCTGGAGTCGTTCCAGATAGTATTGTCACAGATATGACCATACCCTTCACCTCTGCACATTCGGAAAGTTCTATTGTGCCTCATTCTATTTTTCCTTCGGTTCCTCCGTTGACAGTGTACAATATACCTATCCACAATAGTTATAGCCCTTTATCCCGAGATTTAGAACAATACATTGCGTTAGGAGCTAGACCTAGGACCTTAGAAAACACCAGAAATGGAATATCTCCACAGGAAACTATGAATGTACCCACGTCGCCCAACAGTCAGAATTTTCATCCCCTACCTCCAAAGGGAGTACAACAAGAAAAAAGAAAACTCGACAAGGACGAAGAGGAGGGACCCGAAAAAAGGAGCAACAAGAAAGAAAGGACAGAACAAATAGAATAGCTAGTACCATCAAAATCTATAACCTGTCGTACCACACTCTCACGAAGTCAGAAAATGAAGTACTCCAAAAGGGTTTAAGCTTCTCCCTTTCAACTGGTCCGAATAAATTTGGATTATTTAAGGACCTAAATCAGTTTATACGTCTACTTACGCTGAAACGCCACTTTGCCCCTAATCCTTATGCTAATCATAAAGAGATTGATGGAAAGATACCTGAACCTGTTCCGGTGACAGAACCCACACCGGTGACCATACTGGATGAAGAGGCTCTACAGATCCTAGAGGATTTATGGCTAGAGGGTCAAACGGACGGATACACACCGATGGCTCAGTTAGAGCCTCCCATACTTTATACCTCCTTTAAGCCGAAATCAACCTTCTTTCCTAGTAACTCCAAAGGACCGTTCATTGAGACCTATTATCAGGCAGTATATAAAGATCTATTAGCCCTATGTGATATGCCCAAGAACCCTAGACAGTTTAATTTGACTAAGGATGAGAATCAGGCGTTGAATGACCTAAAAACGAATCTCCTAATCACCATTAGGCAGGCTGACAAAGGAGGCAGTGTTGTTATACAGAACAGGGTGGACTATATTAAAGAAGCAAGTCGCTTACTAGCTGACACAGACACTTATTTTAGGCTATACAGCGACCCATTATTGGAGTACCAAGTAGAGCTAAAATCCCTAGTTTATGCAGCATGGGAAAAAGGAGTGATTACGAAAAAAGAGAGACAATTCATATTACCATCTGAATGTAGCACCCCCCATTTTTATCATCTCCCTAAGATTCATTAATCTCTGATTGATCCCCCTGGGCGACCCATTGTAGCAAGTACAAATAGTTTTATTAATGGCTTATCCATGTATATTGATTTTATTTTGCAACCCTTGGTTTTACAATTACCTTCTTATATCAAAGATTCAAATGAAGTAATTGGAGCTTTTCAGTATTATTCTTGGGAGCAGGGGTATATGTGGGCCTCTCTGGATGTAGCTTCATTGTATACTTCCATACCCCATGAGATAGGCCTCCGAGCTGTACAATATTTTTTATCTAAAAGTGGAGATTTCAATTCACTTCAATCCCAGTTCTTGGTCGAATCCATAGAATTTTGCTTGAAACATAATTATTTCACCTTTTGTGAGCAGTTTTACGTCCAACGTAGAGGTACAGCCATGGGAGCGAATTTTGCTCCAGTATATGCCAATTTCACCATGGGCCATTGGGAGGAGGAGTACATCTGGTCTAACAACCCGTTTGCTGAGCACATAGTGTTTTATGGTCACTACATCGACAACATTGTGCTCATTTGGAACGGGAGCCCAGACGTTTTCTCCTCTTTTGTGGCCCATTGCAATACCAACACGTTTGGTTTAACGTTCACATACGTGTTGGATCCAAAAGAATTGGTTTTCTTGGATTTGGTTTTAACAAGTGATTCCGATAGGATTATCACTAAAATCCATACGAAACCTACTAGTGGCAACTCTTATCTCCATTACAAGAGCTGCCATCATCCCATCTGGAAATATAACATTCCTAAGGCTCAATTTAATAGACTTAGAAGGAACTGCACTAGAAATGAAGACTATGTGGAACAGAGTAGTCTGATGTCAAAGAAATTTGAGGACAAGGGTTATCCCTGTGAACTTATCAGATAAGCCTTCTTGTCCTTTGCGGGCTCTGACCCGACTAAGAAAGTTCAGAAAGACTTATGCCATAATATCAAAACGGTAAGATTTGTATCTACCTACAATGACAAACACAAGTCAGTATCTAGGATAATTAAGAAACATTTTAATATCCTACATTTGGATCAGAGACTAGCTCCGGTACTACCTTCAGTTCCACATATAACTTTTCGTAGGGCAAGAACCATTAAAAACATACTGGCCCCCAGTAAAGTGCAAGCAAAATCCACGAGATCTCCTCTGGACATTAGGTCCTATTTTAACGACAGAAAAGGCATTTTTCAGTGTAAAAAAAGAGCATGCCTAACCTGCCAGTTTATTGTGCATGGTACTGACAGAATCAGGGTAAATTCAACTAAAGAATTTAGGATCAGACAATTCGTTACCTGCTCTACTGATTTTGTCATTTATGTCTTGCGGTGCCCCTGCGGTTTATTTTACGTAGGGCGTACCATACGCACACTTCGCGCAAGAGTCGGAGATCATCGCCGACTCATCAAGAAGGGTTGTAACGATCACAGTGTACCCCGGCATTTTGACCGTGTACACAATAGGGATTTCAAATGCCTAGAGGTATTTGTAATCGAATATATCCCTAAGGGAACATTAACTATCAATGAAAGATTTTCCCTCTTATGCAGAAGGGAGGTTTTTTGGATTTTTATGTTTGATTCATTGGCCCCCAAAGGGTTAAACGAGGGAATTGAGACATGTAGTTTTATATAAATACTTTTTAACATAATTTCTTAAAAATACTATTTTATGGAAGATAATTCTTAATGATCCATTGTGTGTTTATTGTTTGTCATTTTTCATTTTTATTTTTCATTTTTTGATATATTTTTTATTTTTTTTGTTTTTTAAATTTTTAAAAAATGTTTTTATTTTTTTATATATTTTTTATTTTCTGTTCCTGTATTTCGATGTATATGTTATGTTCTTATCTGGCGAGCAAGGTAGGGGTTAAAGATACAACCACATCCCCTTGCCCTTGCAGGCCACACAAACCCCTCCCCTTATCCCTATTTAACTGTTATGGGTGCCTCTATGCCTTGACTTTGATAAAGCGCTCAGGGAGCGCGAAACGTTAGTCGAGGCACTATACCCTTCCCTCTTCAAGATATTACATCTTTTATACATTTTTATTATTCATGAATTGCTCTGCATTGGAACCTTCCTGGCTACTGTGTTCATGAGCTGGTCTGAATATATTTTTTATTTCCCGAAGTGGTCATTCTCCTATTACTCCACTAGAGAGCAGTGACGGTGTTATCCCCGTAGGAGACGAACTCGCTGGACAGCACCTCTCGTCTCATCACACTGTCTGCTTTCCGACACATCAGCTGGCGTCGCGGCTGGGTGACGTCATCGATCCGGAGGAACGCAGTGAGTGATCCCCCCTGTCCCAGCTGTGCTACGAACCGGGTTCTGCACCCCTCGTGTTGGAGGGCCCTCCACACGCTGGTCTGTCAGTTCATATCATCCAAGGTACTGTGCCCACATTGTGATCAGTTTGCAGGCTTTGTGCTGACTCTCTTTAAACCCCTCCTTGCTCCACGGATTTCATTGCAAGCTTTTACAAGGGGGTTATCACTGGCGGCTAGAGAGTGAAGATCCATCTGCCTTCTGTACATTTGGGATTGGATTCCCTCTTTTTATTGCGATTAATAAACAGACCTAGTTTTTTCATCATTTTTTCTAAAGTTTTCAACAGTTATTGGGTACTTTCCATGAGCGCTGGATTATAGTGTGTGTATGGTGTGCGTTTTGTACTTCCGGGTACGGATTTTTTTCTTGCCGCTCTGGATTCTGGTTCTCCCCTTTTGTTTACACTTCCCGAAATATTTGGGATTTTTTATGATTATTCATTCATAAAAAAAACTTTTTTACTCTTTTTCCACCTATTTAGCGCTTGTGATCTTTGTTTAGGTTAAAAAAAGACATCAGTCCATCAAGTTCAACATTAAAAAAAGAAAAGAAAATGTTGGAATTTAATGTACTATGTGCATAGCATCCTAATTAGATTGGCTATTATTTATTTTAATCACGTAGATGACGATCGGGTCACTTTTTTACATTTTAAATTGTAAATATATACATATATATATATATATATATATATATATATATATATATATATATACACACAAGTATATACCATCACAACAATATAAACATGACTAGACATATAAAAAATCCTATGACTAACACGATGAGCTTAGTTTGTGATCATTTATAAAGTTAACATTCTGTGCAAACTGTAGCTTTATAGACACAAGCCAAATGCTTTATGACACCTGAAATGTAATTAACTATATTGAATTTAAATTAGATTTGCAACTGAGCTTAAATGTGAACTTATCTGCTACCAGATATGACTGCCAACCAATCCGAACCATTTACTATGCGCAATATCCATTAAACACTCTTTTTATAGCTCACAACATTTGCTTACCTATTAAGAAAGTGTTTAATCAGGGCTATGCTGAAACACAGCTCTTGTGATTTAAAGTATTTCAGTTCATATGCTATCGAGCTGTCCAAATCTGATCAAATGTGATATTGTATAATAGGAACCCATGGGAGATTAAAAGTGGAGACAATGACTCTGACACTTCACTAACTCATCTAAATTAGAGCAGTTTCCTCCACACTGACAGGCCTAACGGACAAAGTATACAGACTTTATATTTTTATTTATTTTATTTACAGCACTTGAGAGTGAATAACGTCAGGTTAAATTTCTTCTTTACTTTCCAAAAATGAATGCTGTACTACTAACGTGCCTGGGGGAGTTGCCAGTTAGAAAATATGCACTATGCTTAATATAAATAGAAGGGCTTATGTTGTCTGGAAAGAAAAAAATATATATATAACACATAGCATAAAATTGCTAACTTGGCTGACTCCATAATTAGTTTGGAGATCTGAGCTTATGATGGATGAAAAGATACAGCACTTGTAGCAGAAGGCCTTTGCCTATTGACAACTCAGCTATGGATATATCATTTCCATCTGTGTCATCCTGCCAGGCAATTTGGTCTGTATCCTGAATAAAGTCCAGAGCCCATCTGGAGTCAAGGCTGTGAAGTGTGATGATTGATGTCAGATAGCTTTTGTTGGGTGGCCTAATGCCCGCTCATTTAACAAACGATGTTCTATCAAGCTATACATAAAACTTTAATCTGGATATTCACTGAAAGTATTAAACAGAAGTGTGGAGGCTTAACAAATCCAGGGAACATGCCATGCCAATTATATTGAGCTGGGAGGTCACCAGACCACTGAAGAGATGTGGAAATCAAAACAACTATATTCCAGCCCTGCGGGGATAGGGGAAGAGGAATCTTTCAGCAAAGCAAAATTTTAAGCAAACAAAGGCTTTATATGAATCCGTACATCTTGCCCCAGGATATAATGCACAGCGTATAAACTGCTAACAACAATCTTCCGCACTATAAAGAACAACCCATTTCCAGCGTGTGTGAAGTGTGTCCAAGGTCAATACTATAGTATGACAAGAAGACAGATAAATGTGAAAACATGTTAAAAGCCTGTAATATGTAAAATTTGCTGAACCAAAATCTATTCATTTGACTATATTTTTATTTAGCAAATCCAATTCTCCCCTGTGGTGTACATGTATTTTTTTTAATTATTATTATTACAGGTACTTATATAATATCCTTAATTTATGCAGTGCTTTACGTACATATTGTACATTCACATAAGTCCCTGCCCTCAAAGAGCTTAGAATCTAAGGTTCCTAACTCACACTCATACATACACATACTAGGGCCAATTGACACAGGATCCAATTAACCTACCTTTAGAGTATGGGAGGAAACCAGGCAGGCACAGGGAGAACACGCAAACTCCAGGCAGGGAGTCTCATGGTTGGGATTGTTGGGATGTATTTTACCAACTTTAGGAGATATTGACTAAAGAATATGTTAGGCAACAACCAAGAGAAACATTAGTCTCCTGCACATGACTGTAACAGCTCAGCAGGGTATAAGTATTGTTTTACTGCACGTCTGGGTAATCTCTTAGGACTTTGCTGCCCTCTAGGGCTGGGGATGTCCTATGATCACTGAAAAATAATCAAAACAAAAGAGGGCGCACAGGCCTAGTGCATTATCCCACACATTTTTACTCACAAACACATGAGATAAAAGTGCTTGTCTAGCCACTCATCTGTGGCTTGGTACTTCCAGATTGGACAATTACCAGTACATAAGTGGGAAACCTCACCGGGGTCCCTGCAGGCTGATGTGTTTCAAAGAGGATTCCATCAGAGCCAAGCAACAAGTGATCTTTCAATCCAATTTATATATACACACAAGAGAACAAGCAGTCTGACATGCCCACAGCATGGGAACCAAAGTTCCCTCCCCCTTAGTGGGAGGAACAAGGTCATAGGGCAAAAGAGGGAACTGTTATCATTATCGGAATATAAAAATAAAACATAGACATAAAAATCTGCATACATGAATAAATATATTTCTCTCTCTCAGCTAGGGTAAATAAAAGGAATACACATAACTCCCTATATAGATCTATTTCTTATAACAGGGATACAATATTAAGTGCAATATATAGATTTAGGCATACCTAATAATGTCTATGTTTTATTTTCTGATAATGATAACAGTTCTAATTTTCCCCCTATGGCTTTACTCCTCCCACTTAGGGGGAGGAACCTTTGGTTCCCATGCTGTCTGTGGGAATGTCATAATGCTTTATTTTTGGGAGTATATAAATTGGGCTGAAAGATCACTTGTTGCTTGGCTCTGATGAAGAAGGGATCCCCTTCGAAATGTGTCAGCCTGCAGGGACCCTGGAAAGGCTCCCACTTATGTACTGGTGATTGTCCAATCTGGAAGTACCAAGCCACGGCGCTTTTATCTCATGTGTTTGTGAGTAGTCTTTTAAATCAATTTTTTATTAAAATTTGTGGGATAATGCATTAGGCTTGATCTAAGTTATCAATATATTCTGATATAAAATCATGAAAAAATTTATTAAACACCCTTTATGTATATCTTTTGTAGTCTAGCAATCTGGCAGACTTCTATGAGTAGACGTTCACATTTAATTTCTCTCGATTTTGAAACTGTGATGTTGTTTAAAAAGTTTGTTTTAGGTGAGTTGTTTGTCCCCAAATCTGGGAGTATGCATAAGCTCAAGGATGCACATAGGAAAATAAAACTGCCAATATCATCATGTCATTAATGTGAGTTTTATTCTCAATACATTTTTATAAAATTGTAGTACATACATCGAACATAAACAACATAAGTGAGTATGTAGCAAAGTAAGTCATCGTAGCGAAAAAATAACAGTGAAAGAACATACAATAGTTCACAAAGTGGGGTGATATACTTTAACATGTTCCATCCATATGGTTTCCAAGGAGGAGGTTGAAGCAACACTTTAACAAGAGATATGCAACAAAATTATCATTCATTGGACGGGAAAAATAGTTAAGAATTAAGTGGTCGACCTTTTACAAAGTTATCATACCAGCTAAGTCATGGTGCCCATCTTTGTTTTTCCTGGAGATAGGCATTTTTAGTTGTTGTAATTAGCAATTCAAAAGTGTGGTGTGTTTGCGTCGTTGTGCTGACATTTAACAGTGTTGAGGGTTGGTTAAATTTCCAGAGTCTGATCAGTGACAATCTGGCTGCAAGGAGGATGTGTATCATCACCTTCCATAGTGCAGGAGGTATACAGTAGATGGCTAGGTTTAGAATGGCTAAGTCAGGTGTTGGAAAAGTGGTAAGGCCTGTATTAATGTGAGTTTTAAGTGGACAAGATCTATCTGTTGTATGGTAGGGCTTTCTCATCCAGCAAATTTACCTCTTAGAGGCACAGAAGATCTAAACCTACTCTCTGCACAGTTTGGCTTGTGTAAGTAAAATATTCTATAACTGCAGAACTTTCCAAAGCTAGCAGTGGTTATTAAGTAAAGCAGCAAGAAGACAACAAAACCACCACAGCACACCATCCATCGGGAGCTACTGATGAGAAACAACTTCCGTTACACTTCGCTGGATTCCATGATGCCTTCACTCTCCTAACTCTTTTATTAATTACACTCCGTGTTTCTTTTATCCACCACATGTTAAATTACAGCCTGTGATTCCTTAAATACATATTATCTATCTGTCTGTGACCAATTCCTAATTTCTTACATTCCAGCAATGATAGATAAAGTAAGTATGTACCACGTACTTTAAACTCTAAATAAAATATCAATTATTGTATTTCTATCTTGCAATTAGGATATAGATGGATTAGGTAAATCAAGAGAAACACCATGTCAACCTTGACCCTACGGTACAAAAAAAATGGGTTCAGTACCTCTATTCACATAAATGTTTTTACTAAGAATGACATTTGATATCTAAGCAACTCTAATAATACATTTCTGAGAAACTATACAGAAAAAAGTACATACTAATTCTTTATCATTTGCATATAAAACATTCAAAAAGAAATTCGCAACAGACTGATGACAGATATATCACATCCTGTTATTAGCAATATTTACTACTAATTCTATTGCTATTGGAGTTATAACTTAAAGTGCAACTAAACCCAGGACCCTGCATTCACTATATCTGGTCTCCCACAGTACACGGAACATGGAAATGCAATTATTTAGGTATATGTAAACTGCTAAATACCTTTCCTCATTAGCAGTATATAGCAGTCTTGTTACTTCTATCAGTGTCTGGTAAAGTTTGTAGGAGGATTTTTCATTCTGCACTGACTGTCCTATCAGGGTGCAGGCCCCTTGATCCTCTATCTGGACAGTGATGATTGGCCCTGTGCTGATCACATGCACCCTCCCAAGAAAAAAAAGAAAAACCTATCTAGCAATACAAACTGAACTAAGCCCCTGGCTCTGTATTATCAGAAAATATATTGGGGACAGTGGAAGGAGGAGAGGATCAGAGGAGACAGCTTTTTTACACAATGTAGAGGATTAACCCATTAGGCATTGTTTACTTATCTCTCTCCAAAGCGCTAAGTCTCTCTGCTGCTCTGTTCCTCTGTTATCAGCATAATAACTTCTGACAACTTCTCCGACACAGGAGATAAAAGCAGCTGAAAATTAGGGAGGGTGCTATAAATAGATTAGCAGAGAGCTTGTCTATTCACAGCACAGCTCTGCAAGTTTCTTCTTTTCTCTGCCTATGTGGAGGGGGGTGTGCCTTTCCTCCAATCAGCTGTCACACAGTGTATCCCATACTCCCCTCCCACTGCTGAAACAGAACGAAAGGTTTCTAACACAATGTTCATTTTCTAAGGAGTCTAGAAAGCTGAAGACAGCAGATATACATATAAAACGTATGTAGGGAGATTTGTTTTATCTCTGTGTATCATCTGAGGCTGTTCACTTCACTGGGTATATGTGAGGGTTTACAACCACTTTAAGCATATAATCATTTAAAGGAGAAGTATTGTCAAAGCTATTTTGGCTATATTCCTTTGGAATGAAAGAGCACTCCTGTGACCCATTTTCAACTAAAGTCCGCTGATAGCTGACATCAGCAGGTCCAGGCTCTGGAAAGATCCTGACTTTACAGTCAGGCTCCTGCTGCTGTCAATCAAATCCTGTGAGGAGTGTGTGTTGGCGGAACCAAGTCACACTGTGTTTGTCTATGGGTGCACACAGTCTGGTTCAGGAGCACACCTGCAGTAGTGCTCCCATAGCACACAGCCTGCAGATGGAGCACTCAGAGAAGAAGAGGTGCTGACAGCGCTGGCGGGGGACTACAGAACAGGAGGTAAGCCACCGCTCTGTGCAATACTATTGCACAAAGCAGGTGTGTATAACAATGTTTATTATTTTAATTACAGAAAAATGTAAGGTTTACAATTACTTTAAGGCATATCGGCATATTGAGCTATTTAAAAAATAGAATGAACTACTGGCATATAATCTTTCACAGTGTTAGTGTTCCAATATATATGAAGTTCCCAAATACGTGAATAATTTAAATGCTCAAATATCCAAAATTTCATTGGATCTGTTATGCATTGAAAGCTACAAAGCAACTTACAAAATCTATAATTATAGAGCTGCACACTCTAATCTATCCTTTTGCTTCCAACCCTCTCTAGCTGCTCTTTCAATATTTTGATGATATAAAATGTCCTGAAAATAAAACCCTCCTCCCTCTCCCCTACTTATCCTATTAGCCTTTAGTCACAAACGGCTAAATAAATAAAACATCCCCTCACACCTATTCACTAGCTGTGGATAGATATTTTGATACAATGTTTAATAAAGCGTTCACTCTAAAGCAAAATCAATTTTAATAAATATTTAGTCATTTGTATACAATGCAGCTTAGAAGCATACAGTATACTGTATAATACACCCTATAAAGTGGCAAAAACATATGCAATTATACAAATAAAGTGCATAAAATTTGAAAAAAATTAAATTTAAAGTCCTTTATAAATGTGAAAGACATATAAGTAATCACTCTTCTGCTCAGTGAAACATCCACAAGCCCACAAAAAAGTGCAAGAAATATATGAACAGCCAATCTTCGGGGATCCACTCACCAAATG
This sequence comes from Rana muscosa, assembly GCA_029206835.1. Taxonomy (NCBI): domain Eukaryota; kingdom Metazoa; phylum Chordata; class Amphibia; order Anura; family Ranidae; genus Rana; species Rana muscosa. Next base: position 805,679,630 of record CM055117.1, on the reverse strand, counting down.
ATGTTGGCCCCTTAAGGCAAATAGGTTTGGTCTAGCAGCGTTTATATCTCTAATGCCACGTACACACGATCAGAATTTCCGACAACAAAACCGTGGATTTTTTTCAGACGGGTTTTTGCTCAAACTTGTCTTGCATACACACAGTCACATAAATGTTGCTTGGCAATTCTGATCGGCAAGAACGCGGTGACGTACAACACTACAACGAGCCGAGAAAAATTAAGTTCAATGATTCCGAGCATGCGTCGAATTGATTCCGAGCATGCGTAGGATTTTTGTGCATCAGAATTTGATACACACGGTTGGAATTTCCGACAAGAACTTTTGTTTTCGGAAAAATTGAGAACCAGCTCTCAATCATTTGTTGTCTGAAATTCCGACAGCAAATGTCCAATGGAGCCTACACACGGTCGTAATATCCGACCAAAAGCTCACATCGAACATTTGTTGACGGAAATTCCGATCATGTGTACGTGGCATAACTGTGCAGTGCACAAACCTCCCTCCACTCCTCAGTCCTGTTTATCAGATCCCAATGATATGTATGAATGAATTATCGTGTGTGGGGAGTTAGTGTGGTGTATAATGTCTGTCTGGCATTATTATAGCAGGTTATACTTAGTGCTCAGACATGTGAGTTTTATGATGGTTTTCAAATTTATATTTGAATAAATCCAACATCCAACTATGATGATTTCCCCATTTTTGTCATTTTAAAATTGATGCATAGATATCACTGGGATCTGGTATGCGGGTGGGGAATGGAGGGGGGCTAGTGTGGTGTACTGATAGAGATGTAAACGCTGCTAGAACAACTTATTTGTCTTAAGGGGTCCACGCCATTTGGCAAATGGATCCCCAAAAGTGGATAGGAGTGTGCTTTGTGGAAGTGGCCACAAGGTGAAAAAAAAGCTTTTTGGAAGATCCTTTTGTATGAAAGAGGTACATCATTGTTCTTAAGATTGGTTATTCGTATGTTTATTTAAAATTTTTGTGGAATTGTGAATTTTTCACTGAACTGAGGAATGATCACTTATATGTCTAGTTTATTAATGACGTATTAATTGCGTATGTTTTTTTTTTTTAACATTTTATACACTTTATTTGCATATATGGCTATGTTTTTTGCAATTTATAAGATTTAAAAATGCTTTTCATTTGTATTGCTTACAATTTATGATTAAAGCACTATTAAATCCAAAACCAAAAAATTAATATAGTGCAGCCTAACAATTATCATTTTTTCACTTTGTGATCTGGAGTGTCTCCTCTGCAAGAAAGAGCAACAAAGACACATTGGGACAGCCTGTGTCCAATCACAGTGGAAGTGGGTCGCCGGCGGCACACATCCGCGCCCCAGACCCGGAAGTGCAGGATCATGTACAGGTACGTGATCCTGGCCAGGGGAGCCGCTTTGCCGCCGTATATATCCTGTATACGGTCAGCAAGTGGTTTAAAAAAAATAAAATTAAAATAAACTGTTGCTAAATATTGTGGTATGTTAGGAATGTTATAATGTAGATGTGTACATAAATGAACTAAGAATCAACATTCCAGTTAAACACAGCTTTATATACTCCCAACAACTTTATTACTCTTTAATGTACTCAAAATTATACAAATTTAACAAACTCCTGCAAGTGTTTAAAAAAGTACCATGTACCATGTCAATTAAATACCAAAGTGTCCGTAAATCTAATAAAACATCTTATTTCTTTACACATGTGATCACAATGATGTATCCAACTCCAATAAATCAAATAATCATACAGTGTTGCCGTTCGTTAATTTCTATACATTATATATATTATTTTTTTTAATGCACTTTTTTTTAAACATGTGCACACTGAAATATTTTGTTTCGGAATTTATTTTTCATTAGAAAAATAAATGTATTTAGTTACTCCCCAAATTCGTTTTTATTTATTTGGTTTTTTGTTAGAAATTGCATTCGTCCGAAAATCTGAATTAATTAAGGTTGAATCTGTCATTGAAGGCTTTTGGTGTCTGTTGAATGTTCAAAGAAGATTCGACGGAGCAGCGAAACTGTACGACACCGCAATCGTACATTTCCGGTCGAATGTTCCGCCTACAAGCTAGCTATAGTAGAATTATAATGTTGTATGACTAGTAATAATTATATTTATTAATTATTATTACTAGTCAACCAACATTAGAATTTTTCTATAGCCTATGGGCAGAGTATTTGACTGGAAATGTACGATTGCAGCGTCGTACAGTTTATCTGCTCCGTCGAATCTTCTTAGAACTTTCAACAGACACCATAAGCTTTCAATGACAGATTCGACGTTTGTTTGTTTTTCGATGCTTTGTCGAATCTTCGTCGTTCATGTTGAATTGTCAAGTTAGTTCTAGCTATTTTACTGCTCCTCCTCTTTGGTTACAATCAGCCAATAACATTCATCATCATCATTATTTTTATTTTACTTCCCCCACCCAATTCCAGCAGCGATCTTTTCTCTCTATGTCAAATCTCTTCTCTCTATAATGTCGAATCTTTTCTCTCTATAATGTCAAATCTTTTCTCTCTATGTAGAAAAATCTTGGACTAATAGAGTGTAAGGTTAGGCACATTCGACCACAGGTTCGATAGACACAGATTGTTATTGTCAGCCTCATGTTGAATCTCCTATCTATATCGAACTGTTGTTGCAACGAAAACGAAAATTAAGCATTTGTTTATGTCAGATCTTTCGGTTTTCGGATTCTGCATTTTTGTTTTCGTTTGTTAAAACGATAACGAAAATACCTGAAATTCGGACGAAAACGAATGCACATCTCTACTTTTTTTTATATACCGGTATATATTCAAAATATACAAGCAATATACATGGAAATATATAGTGAATCTTTCAAAAATCCTAGTTGCCTGGCTGTCAACTGCTTAAGATACGTTTAGTACTTTCAATGATCTTGGACAGGTATGTAGTTCAGTACTTGCTCCATACTAGTTCTGGATTAATAAAGTAGTAAAATCACACAAAGATCTTCAAAATATACAAAAAACTCAACTCACATGGGTAGGGAGAATAGCAGCCTTTAAAATGCAAACACTACCCAAAATATTATATTTTTTCCGCTCCCTCCCTACTATTATTCCTAATAAATTTTTTACACAAATTAATAAGAAACTCAAAAATGTTATCTGGAATTAGAAAAAAACCCAGAGTGGCATTTTCTATACTGACTTCTAACAAAACAGTGGGAGGAATGGGATTACCGGAAGTAAAAAGTTACTATTACGCCTCACTATTAGATCAAATGAAACACTGGTTCTCTCCTTCAGAGGATAAATTATGGGCAACTATTGAAAGGGAGGCAACACTAGGATAAGACTTGTATGCACTAGCTATGGCTAGCCACTTACTTAAAAAAAATCAACATCCCCAATCTAATCAGTATTAGAGCCACCTTGATAGCATGGAAACACGTTTTATCCAAAACAAAAATTTGGGACAATAATGTTACAGTACAAATGCCAGTAAAAATAATAGACTACTGTAAAATCCGCATTACATCAAAAGAATGGGTCAAACAGGGATACAACATTTATAATGAACTACCTGTAACTTATAAAGAGTTGGTATTAGGTAAAATAGCAAAATGTTCTAGACTAAAAAATTTCCTTCCCCATAACAATATAAATATTCCGACCACAATTTGGCAATATTTAACAAACTATAAAGACCAAAGAGTGAGGGGTATCTCTTTATTTTATGACCTTCTCACCACATACCCCACAGACTACAAAAACCCCCATATGCTCAAATGGGAAAAAGATTTATCTCAGACTTTCACAGGTACCCAATGGAGGAAAGCTATTTCAATATTCAGAAAGGCTTCCTCTTGTACTGATCACTGGGATAACTCCCAAAAAATTTTAAACAGATGGTATCTGACGCCATATAGGCTATCAAAGATATATCCCACAGCTTCACCGATCTGTTGGAGATGCAATGAGCAAATAGGAAATCTTCACCATACCCTATGGAGTTGTAAAAATATACACAGTTTCTGGAATTCTGTCTCAGTGTTTTTAGCGGATCTCACTGGCAATTTGCTGGATCTCACCCCTGCCATGGCCCTTCTAGGAATAAATCTTGACATATACCCTATAATGTATAGAACTATTGTAGCCCATACACTTATAGCAGCCAGACTCACAATATCCAGTCTATGGAAATCCCCTGAAGCTCCAAACTTAACCAATGTCATAGTTAGACTGAATATTCAAGCTCAATATGAACTGATGTTGGCATACAAAAATTACAATACAGTTAACTTTAAAGAAAAATGGGAAAATTGGATGGTCCACCCTAGAGCCTCTGAATATCTTAAAAAATGTACTCTGTAGTTCTATAGTTGCCTACATCAAGCTTAGTTACGTAGATAATACACTATCTATAATGAATTGAACAACAGGTTGATGGGTCTTCGCCTACAGTTTGCTCCCGATATGGGGTGGGCGAGACATATTAACTTGGAAAAGGAAAATATTCGATAATTGGTTACCTTTATATCTTCAGTAGCTACTGTAAAATATTTGTATTCTTATAAAGTATGTTAATTAGGACTTATGTGATGTGTGGAATATGGACATGAGCAGTTACTCTTATTTTTATTTAATTTTTATTTTTTCATATGTGTGTATGTGTATATATATGTATGTGTATATGTGTGTGTATGTGTGTATATATATATATATATATATGTATACTTTTTTTATGTATATAAATATTTATTTATTTTTTCTTTGCCTTTGCTTTCTTTTTGTGTGTTGTGTCAAAGAAAATTATAAATAGAGTTTAAAAAAAAATAAAGTAGTAAAATCACAGACAGACAGGCAACTAACCTTTCCAGGAGGATATCAATAGCAATATTCATAATTCACATGAAGAAATATGGGATTGTAGAATGCTGCAAATCTACACCCTGTGATTTCACCAACTCTCTTTTTTAAAATGCCAATTTCAAGGCAGTCATGCTGTTCCTTCGGTTTCATCATTGCCTGAGTTAATTATATGTAAATAGTCAGTCAAGAAGATGTACCGCTCCAAGCTATTAGACTCCAATGGTTGCACCCGCCCTGTTACTCTAACAGGTGCTGGCTCTGCACTAAACTGGACTGCCGCACTCTGTATAAACGATTTATTAAGTTTCAAAAGTAAATAAAAATCCAAAATGTAATCCATAAGTCCAAAAGCAAGCAGAAAACAGACAGTAGACATGCAGGGGTGAATGGCTGATGCGTTTCACATCAAAAATTGATGCTTACTCATAGCTACTTAAACTTAATAAATCGTTTATACAGAGTGCGGCAGTCCAGGGCTCTTTCCTCTTTCCATGTAAATAGTCAGCTCACTTAAATGCAGAGAAAGTTAAAAAATACATATTTTTGCATGACTGAATGATGGATGTCAGCAGAGCGTCACCGTATTCATTAAAGTCAGAAAGTTTTTTATCTTAATGCATTTTATGCGTTAAGTGTGCACCAGGCCCCTAATACTTACCTGAGCCCTATCTCTATCCAGCGATGTTGCACGAGAGCCTCGGTTATCCGGTGACTCTGCCTCTTGATTGGCTGAGACATTGGTTCCCACTGCAGCCACTCAAAGTCATTGAGCCAATGAGGAGAGAGGGGGCGGGGCCAAGTTCTGGCTCTGTGTCTGAATGAACACACAGAGCAGCGACTTGGCAAGCTGCTTACTATGGGGGCACTCAGCAGGAGGAAGGAGCCAGGAGGGCCGGCGAGGGACCCAAGAAGAGGATCTGGGCTGTTCTGTGCAAACCACTGCACAGGGCAGGTAAGTATAACCTGTTTGTTATTCTTAAACAAAAAAAAAACAAGACTTTAATATCACTTTAAGCTAAGGAAACATTCCCTGGAGATGTGGAAATTCCCTTGCAAAGTGAACGGCCTATTTGTCTTTAGTAAGTCGACCCCTTTGCATACTAGTTCCAGGTTGGCAACAGCAGTTTTTCCACCAATTGACTGTCAAGGATGTGTCCTATACATCATGGCAGTCGAAGGATAACAACAAGCTCCCGGCTGCTCTTGCCTTACATTGAACAGCTGGCTGTAGAAGTGATCTCTTCTGCTAATCTTAGAAAATGAACATCCCTCCATACCATGCAGCACTTCTTGGGATCATCTGCTCTTCCTGTGGGCTTGGGGCGGAGATTTGGGATTGCGCATCTCCCTGATCTCCCCTGTGCAGCATGAATTCCTTAGCACTTTTGTCTGTGCACTTCTGAGTCCAAGCCATTGGATCTCAGCTACCCAGCCTGTTAAATGGCAAATCAGGGAATTTGTCCCAATCTGGCTAGCACAGATAAAAAGGCTTAAAGACTTTAAGAAAGCCTTTGATTGCACAACACTATTACATTAGGGGGTTTTCAGTCCCTCTGTGACAGTGGAAACGTTAGGTAAACAAAAAATAAAAGTCAGTGAAAAACATAAAATAAATGAAAAAAAAAAAAAAAAAGAATACCCCATCCCCAACTAGTGCATATGTAACAGCTGATTGTACACTTTATTTTTCAGGTATGCTCTGTTATTATACCATATGAAATAAATGTGCATTTAGGCATGTATGTTAAAAACTAGAATAAAGTATAGCTGGCCAGTGTCATAGTTACATAGTAGGCGAGGTTGAAGTCCAACTTGTGTGTGATTTTATGTCAGTATTACATGGTATAACCCTGTATGTTGTAGTCATTCAGGTCCTATCTAATAGTTTTTTTTAATTATCGATGCTCCCAATGTAGTGTATTAACTAGTATTAACTGGGTCACAGCAGTGTTTTTTTCCTTTAGATCAAGGGAGAGTAGACAAGGAAAAGAACAAAAGAAGGGTCCAACTTGTAGACAGGACCAAAAACACGTAATCGCCACATCTCCAATAATTAATGCCTCAGGAAACATTTGATGCAGCTTTGTGGGGAACCTGTACCACCTAGTTAGCAATTTATTGTGAATTTTTGATTGGCTTTCGTGTACTCAGAAACAGAGGGGTATAATCTTCAGGAGAGGTAATGAGAGTGGAACATGAGATGACAAGTGCATGGTGGATCTTAAAGGGATCCTGACAAATAGTTTCAAAAGGGTGAGCTGAGAGTGGTCTGTTTATTGGGGCCACAAGGAGGTCAAGAAATAGCTGGCTAGCATAGCTTTCAAACAATAAGCAGAGGGTCAAACTTAGTTTGTATTTCTGACATTGATTTTCAACCCCCCTTCGAGAGGAAGTCCCGTATACTAAATGTAAGGTTGTCTAAAAAGGGGTGGGTGTTGTAGGCCTGGGGGAGGGGGGGGCACTCAGGATTACAAGCACCATTAGGTAGAGGTTTGATCAAATGCAAGTTATGCATTTCATATTCTAACCCACCATAACTGTGGTCCTTATCAAGTGGTGGTTTTTCACTGCCACATGACTAAATGGTGGGAGTCATGGGAGTGACTCTTTAGTATTTGTGTATTTACACCAGCCTATGACACTTATGAGATATACAACATGATGGTATTGTAGCGGGTTGGGTAGACTAAGACCTACACTGTATTTGGTAGGTTGAGGGATGCATTTTTAATTCTGGGAGGTTGGTTTTCCCACAGATATAGGTGAATCCACATTTCACCTTTCTCAAAAAAGGTGTAATATGGACTTTTTAATTCCTCTCAAACTATGTATGTCTGAGTAGTTATAATCTTTATAGGTCAAGTTGAATTCCTGAAGGAAAAGGCAGGAACTTTTACATGGAGATGCCTTCAATTATTAAGGTGAGATTGACTCTAGGGTTCTTGAGTTTCTTAAATGCCCACTCGAATGAGAAGTTGAAACATGATGTCAGCTGAAGAAGGAGCGCGACTTGCCAGTACATCGCAAGTGCGCACGCTCACGAAACGCGTCCCATACATATGACGTCATCTTCTGCAGTCTGGTTGTCTTTGCGTCCCAAGCCTCGTTCTGAGTTCTTCTGGATTGCTGTCCCTGGAAGCCGGCTCTCTACATCTACTCACGGACACGCCTGAACCCACACCGCAGCGCTAGAGGACCCTGGTGACCCACTGCATAAAGACCGTCACTTTTGACATAATATTACCATCTCTACTACGCCTTTCTCATATCTACTAAATGTGAGTTTACCCTTTGAATTTACTAATAAAGCCTGTGTTAAAACCGACTGCACCCAGAGGCGCCTTCTCTCCTTGTTTTCTTGCAGTTCCCTGAACATGGTTTCTGTTCACCTATGAGGACAGCCCTGTGTACATTAGATCTTTTTAACCCTTCATGAACTTTATGCGCATACAGACTGGAGAGACTGTGCATATTATACGGACTGATAATTTTACCCTTTATTTTTTTATGTGCATAATTTATAATTTCCTTTATTAATTTATGCTGGGCATTTTACATGTTGTCCTTGGAATTTTTGCGCCCTCACTTGTTGTGTGCCAGGGAGTGAGCTGGGGTTGCCCTCCACCAAATTTACAGTAGAGGGGACAGGCTTATTTACTGTCCTTCTTGCAGTGACAATAGTCTCTTCCGAGCACTCCCCCATCTGCGAATAGGTTAGTCTTCTTGGGGGGTGGATAGTTCTTCTCCCCCTTTGTTCCCTGGGAGCCGGGGTTGTAACTGCAGGTGGTTCCTCCAATCTTTCTTCTGCCAAGTCAGGTGTATTGGATTCTAGACATGTGCACTGCCAAAAAATTTGTTAGTTTTCGTTTTTTATTTGTTTTTTTTTTCGTTTTTCGGGTCATTCGTTATGATCGCAAATCGTAAATTCGTACATTCGTAAATTCGTACATTCGTAAATATATACATTCGTAATTTCGTACATTTGTAAATTTGTAAATTCGGAACTTCGGAAATTTGAAAACCCGAAAATTCGAAAATCTGAAAAAATAACTATTAAATTATAGGTATTGTAATTTCCTTTCAAATTTGGCTGTTAGCGAACGTAACAAATACTAATTTATCCGAAGTTACGTATAACCTGAAATAACAAATGCCACATCTAAACAAATGGAACAGAACAAATTAATAATAAATAATAATGATAATAAAACGTTTTTATTATTATTATTGTTATTTATTATTATTATTAATTCATTACGTTCCATTCGTTTAGATACGGCATTCATTAATTCGGAAAACTATTCGTAACTTCGTTAAGTTCACTAACAGCCAAATTTGAAAGGAAATTCCAATACCTATAATTTAATAGTTAGTAATAGTTAAAGTGGAGCTCCACCCTAAATTTACACTTCTGCGGATCGGAACCCTCCCCCCCCTCCGGTGTCACAATTGACACCTTTCAGGGGGGAGGGGGGTGAAGATACCTGTCTAAGACAGGTATTTTCACCCACATCCGGGAGTCCTCTCTCCGGGAATCTGCGGGAGTGACGTCACTTCCCCCAGACTTCCCATAGTGTTCTGGGAGACACTCGGCTCCCAGAACACATAAGAACGAATCAGAACGGCGCAGCGCGACTCGCGCATACGCCGTAGGGAACCGGGCATGAAGCCCCAGGGCTTCACTTCCTGGTTCCCTCAGCGAGGATGGCGGAGGGAGTAGCAGAGTGACGAGCGATCGCTCGTCCTCTGCTGCGGATGTCGCTGGACTCCAGGACAGGTAAGTGTCCAAATATTAAAAGCCAGCAGCTGCTGTAGCTGTAGCTGCTGGCTTTTAATAATTTTTTTCCGGCGGAGCTCCGCTTTAAGTCATTATTAGTTAATTATTATTTCAGATTTACTCATTTACTCATTTACGAATTTACAAATTTACGAATGTACGAATTTAAGCATTTATGAATGTGCGAATGTACAAATTTACAAATGTACGAATCTACGAATATTCGTTAAAATTCGTTAAATGAGTTTTCGTTAATTCGGATATTTCCGAATTAACTAATTTGTCAAAATTCGTTAAAAAACGAATTGGGAACTAAACGAATTGCACATGTCTATTGGATTCACATGGCTCAGGGGCGTCTATTTCAGGTGCAGAAAGGTATAAGGAATCTCTGGGATCTTCTTCTGGAAAAGACTCCTGAGCATCCTCCCATTCCTCAGTAAGAGTATCAAGCGGTACAAACTCAGCAGCTTCCGCATTTAAAGTGTCTCTAACGGCAACTTCAGGTGATGGAGAGGCCGTGGTCGTGGATTCAGGTATCGGTGGTGTCCAAAGACATTCAAGTTCCAATTCCTCCTCTTCACTCTGGTCTTGGGCATCCATCTCTGTTGAACTGGCTGCTTGGGATCTAGTGGCAGACCTAGGGGTATTTGAGACTGAAAGATGCTCGGAAGGATCTGAGGCAGGGGGCAAACGAACAGCTTCGGAAAGGGGTAGTAGGTGATTCCTGTGCCATGTCTTCAATGGCCCCACACTTCCTTCTGGTTTAAGTTGGTATACCGGTAAACCTGGCAGTTGTTTGCAGATCACTTAGAGTTGAGACCTCCACCGGTCGGCCAGCATATGCTTCCCTGGTATGCCTAAGTTTCGCAACAGCACCCGGTCTCCTGGTTGCAAGTCAGGAATCCGAACCTTTAGGTCATAGTTCCGCTTGTTCCTGGCTCCTCTTTGATCGGAAGTTGCCTGGGCCTTTTTATATGCCGATCCACATATCCCATGTGTGAGGCTGCTCAAGTATGGTCTATTGAGGTACCGAAAGCCAGATCTACTGGTAGTCTTGCTTCCCTTCCAAACATCAAACTGTAAGGGGAGTATCCTGTAGCATCACTGATTGTACTATTATACGCATGCACAATGGCGGCCACATGCTTTCCGAAATGTTGCTTCTTCTCACTGCTCAGAGTCCCCAGCATGTTTAACAATGTCCGATTGAATCTCTCCGGCTGGGCATCCCCTTGTGGGTGGTAGGAGGTGGTTCGGGTCTTCTTGATACCCAGGGAATCCAACAACTTCCTGATCAACCGACTCTCGGAGTCCCTTCCCTGGTCCGAGTGAAGGCGTTGAGGTAGGCCATAATGTACAAAGAACTTCTCTACAAGTACCTTGGCCACTGTGGAGGCCTTCTGGTCTTTGGTCGGGAACGCCTGGGCCTAACGAGTGAAATGATCGGTTATCACCAGAACATTCCCATTTCCATTTAAATCAGGTTCTATACAAAGAAAATCAATGCATACCAGATCCAAGGGCCCTTGACTTTGTAGGTAGCCCATTGGGGCGGATTGACGAGGCAGAGTCTTCCTTTGTATGCAACATGCACATGAATGGCAATATTCCTTCACTTTAGCCCGCATGCAGGGCCAGTAAAACCGGTTCCTCACTAGTTGAAAAGTTCTTTCCGATCCTAAGTGACCATGATCGTCATGTAAGGCAGTCAGGACAGTCTTCCTATACTTTTCAGGCAAAAACAGTTGCCACTTATCCTCCAGATCATCAGAGGGGCCCCTTCGGTAGACCACCCCTTGATGTATTTGTAGCCGATCCCATTCCTTCCTCAGTAGGCAAGCCCCTTTTGATGGGTCCTTCAGAAGTGAGTCTGGGGTTTGGTTCTATAATGCTTCCATGGCCAGCTTTCCCAACGGGTCTTCCAGTTGATCTCTTCGCAGATCTCTCTTCGAGAGTCTGGGCAGGTTCTCTTCTCCAATCTGCGTCACATCACAATGATACTTGGGTACCCCCACTACTGAGACCCCAATTTCTTCGGCCCTTGACCCTCCATTGGCTTGATGTTCCACCCCTTGACATAGGGCTCGCACTCCCTCTGGGGTCAGTCGAGTCCAATCAGCATGGTTAGCGGTAGCATGGGCCCTTCTTGACAAGGCATCTGCATCTCTGTTTCCAGCCCCAGGTCTGTATTTCAAACTAAAGGTGAACACAGAAAGGGCTGCTAGCCAGCGGTGGCCGGTTGTATCCAGCTTGGCGGTGGTCGGAAGGTAAGTGAGCGGGTTATTGTCTGTTTTGACCACAAATTCTGCACCATACAGGTAGTCCTTCAACTTGTCCACCACAGCCCACTTCAAGGCCAGAAATTCCAACTTGTGGGTGGGGTGATTCCATTCAGCTGGGGTCAAGCTTCTGCTCACATAAGCAATGAGTCTCAGCTGGCCGTCGTACTCCTGGTACAGCACTCCTCCTAGACCGTCATGACTGGTATCCACATGCAACTCATATGGCTTCTTAGTGTCTGCATAGGCCAAGACAGGGGCAGTGGTCAAACTCTCTTTCAATCTCTTGAACGCTTCTTCACACCTCACAGTCCACTAATCTTCCACAGACTCCCCTGGCTTCCTAGGGCCTGAGTCATCCTCCTCTCCTTCTGTTTTCCAAAGTTAATTTAAAGGCTTGGTGATCTTGGCAAATCCCTCCACAAACCTTCTGTAATAGGAGAAAAACCCCAAGAACGATCGAGGTTCAGTCACTGTAGTGGGCCGGGGCCAGGAGGTGACAGCCTCCAATTTTTCCGGGTCTGTGGACACTTCTTCTTCGGACACAATGTGCCCCAGATAGTGGACTGAAGATTGGTAGAACTGACATTTTTCTAGCGAGAGTTTGAGTCCTTCATCGCTGAGCCTCCTCAAAACCTTCTCCAACCTCTCTTCATGCTCCTCCAGAGTCTTCACAAATACAATAATATCATCTAGATACACTAGTACTTCGATGAGATTCATGTCTCCTCCATGAGTCGCTGGAAGGTGGCTGGGGCTCCCGACAAGCCTTGGGGCATGCAATTAAACTCATAAAACCCCACAGAGGTGATGAAGGCAGTTTTATCCTTATCCTCAGGATGCATGGGGATTTGGTAATACCCACTCTTCAAATCCGTTACACTGAACCATTTTGCTCCAGACAGACTCTGTAGGGCATCCTCTATTCAGGGGGTGGTGTATTGGTCAGGTATTGTTCTTCTGTTGAGGGTCCGATAATCGATGCATAGCCTCAACGACCCATTCTTCTTCCTCACCACCACTATGGGGGATGCATACGGACTTCTTGACTCCCGGATGACACCTGTTCTCTGGAGCTCAGTCAGTTGCTCTCGCAGATCCTCTAGATCAGCCAAGGGGACCCGCTGGACCCTTTCTCTGAATAGCTTGTCCTCCTGTAGGCGGATTCGGTGGGTGGCACTCTTCGCACACCCCACATCGAATTCATCTTTAGAAAAGATTTTCTGCCATCTAGTCAACTGAGCTCGGGCTCTCTCTCTCTCTCCTTGCCAGTGGCAAGGCCGTATCCTCCAAGCAGAGTTTCTCCACAGTAACTCTCCCTCCTTCCTCATTCTCCAAGTCGGATAAGGCTACCAGGGTGGCAGGATTCACCTGACCTAACAACATTCGGGCGGGGATCTTCACAGCGGTGTCAGTAGTTTTTCTGAGGCTCACGGACACCCTTCCATTGGCTTTCTTCACGGCTCTTAGCGTGACCACTTCAGGAATGACTTCCAGCCCTGGGTGGGCATCCAAAGGATCTGGTTCTAGGACTATGAAAGGGCCAGGTTGTTCCCAGGTAAGTTTCACAGTAGCCTTCAGACTGGTAACCTCACCGGGCTGTAATATCTCCTGCTTTTTGTCCAACTTCCAGACCTTCCCCACTCCTTCTTCGGGAGCTCTCTGCTCGAGCACCAGACGCTGGTAGGCCTGCCGCAACATAGGATGGACTCTGGTCGCTGGGGCATCCTGTCCCTGTACTATAGGGGCCAGTAATCTCCTGACCAAGTCAGTGTTTGTCCCTATTATAAGGGAACTCTTGTTGGCTCCTGGAGGGCGAGGGCAGACTACCGCCAATGTGTCGAAAACTTCTGTGTCTCCTGCTACCGATGAGTCGAAGGCCAACCTAATTGGGAGGTATCCGTCATATGGGAAACTTTGGGTTCCAATTCCCCTTATTTGCAAGTCTTCTAGTCTCTGCAAGGGCAAATGCTTCAGATGTTTCTGATAGAAGTCCCGGTACAGAAGGGTCACTTGAGCCCCAGTGTCGAGAATGGCCTTTGTATAGATCCCTTCCACTTGAATGGGGACCACAGGGGAGGGTCCCACTAGTTTGACTGGGAATTCCTTCAGAGAAGTCTCCTTCCTGGATTCCGCTGGTTTGGCCTTCTGTAGTTTCTTCCTTTTTACTCTTTTCCTGGATCTGAGTCCTTGTTGGGCCTGGTATGCATTGATTTCTTGCCAAATTTTAGGTTTTGACTTAGAGTGAGGAGAGTTAGGTTCATGAGTGACATTGTTCCCCTCTCTTTTTGGCTTCTCTGGTTTCTTGATTCTGTTGGAGTTTACTGGAACTGACGGGCACCCGGTTGACTCCATCACTGGGGCCCACTGAAGTTCTCCGCTGGCTTGCAGTATGAACCTTGCTTTTTCCTCGGGCTGGGATACTCTCGGCTGTAATGTCCAACCCCTCCACAGTTAAAGCAAACCTCATCTCTTCTGGCTTGTGGGGAAACTGGCGTTGAGACACTCTGATACACCTCCTTCTTCACTTCCTCAGTTTGTATGACCCCTGGACCATTAGTTATTAAGGAAGTCAGCATTTCTAGAACTTGGGTAATTTGTGACTTCAAAACCACCACCTCAAAGTCCCGTTCCGTGGCTATAACAGATCTAACCTCAGCCGTGGGAGGAAAAATGGGCTTCTCCAGTGTCTGCTGGTCTTTGAGCAACGCCTCTTCATCCCTCACTATTCGCACGAGATCTGGGTAGTTCAAAGACATGACTCCCCCAGTTGTCTTCAGGTGGAGCCAGACTGGATCAGAGCGTAGCGCTCCCTTCATAACCTGCCGCATCCTGGCTGCATCTATAGCCTGAGGCACCATTCCTTTCTTCAGGACTATTTGGCAAAGCATTTTGTTCAGCCTTCTCATATATTCTGAAAACTGCTCCCCTGGCTGTTACAGCGTATGTTCAAACTTGTACATTAAGTCAGTAACTTGCTCCAGCTGGCCAAACTCTTCCTGCAACATGGTTAGGTAGTCATAAGCAGTGCAAGAAGTGTTGCTGAATCTAAGGTTCTTCACCGCTTCTGCAGCGGCCCCTTTTAAACTTTCATTAGTGCGCTGTTTCTTCTGGGTTTCTGTCACTTCCCATCATTCTACAGCCTGCATTGCTTGCTCTATCCATGTGTCAAAGTCTTCCTCCCCGAGTGGCACGGCCTGTTTACCTGTAAATATTCTGAGTTTCCAGTAACCAGTCTCCACACATACCGTGTTGCTCTTCTGACATTTGGCAACTAGGTCCCCTAAAGCATTAAGGAGTTCAGGGCCTAGAACGGTCAGCGGCGCCGCAGCTGCCGCCTCTTTTACTGTTAGTTCGGGTGGTTCTTTCTTCATGGGCTTTGCATGCGATAGACCGTATATATCTTCTGGTCTATGGCCTGTATACTCTGACCTCTAAAGCTCTCTGGCATCCCTTCATGCCATTCCACCAAAGCATAAGTAAAGGAGGCCTCCGGGTCCGGCTTTAGATCCATTACCCATGCCTTCTGACTCAGGGACAGCAGCACCATGAGCCGCTCCACATCATCCTCCTGCCAGTCTTCCCTGGGGAGTTCAATAACTACCGCCATGTCTGGAAACGCGCCGGCTGTTATGCACCACTGTGTCACTACCGACGGATCCATGCAGATACTTCTGGAAGGCTTGATTGCAGCGTAAAGGATCCTGGACTATGAGCCCCCACGTGTAACAATACCCTCAGTTAAGAGGGCTGCTGGTATTATTTTCGGGCCTGTAACACTCTGCTGTCAACCCCCAGTAACTGGCTCTACCCTCCCTTGGCACAGCTAGTGAGACTAGAGGATTGTGAGACCCGTAGGCTATGGGTATCACAATACGGCAGATAACATACACAGTAATCACACCACACAAAGTGTCTGCTTAATCACTAATGCGTTTACTGAGAAAAATAAAAGATCACATTAGGCAGTAGTACATCTATTAATGCAGAGCCCTGCAATAATATCTAGTCAGCATATAAAACAGGTATACAATCCCCTCAATCCTATGTGCATCAGTTAATAAACCCTGCTTGCAAGCTTCCCCCTCGTGGGCAAGATGGCGCCCAGCAATGTCTGTACTCTATACAGTTAGGCATGACTACTTAGTTCACAATGTTTCTGTAGAGAAGGATCTTCGCTAGCAATGGTGGTGCACTTTGTAGGTTATTTGTAATACACAGAGTGTAAAACAATTAGCTGCTAAATGTGTGACAAAAGATTTCAATAAGGCTGCACGGCACACTGTCCCTCTGGTGAGCAGCTTAACTTGATAACGATGGGCCCTGAGCAAAAGACACTGGGCCTAAAAAGTAACTTAAGAAATCTTCGAGCAAGTGCTCTCTCACCCAACCGAACCAGTCCGTCCGGCCAACTTCTACCACTGTGCGTCCCACACACAGTCTCACGATACCCGGGGTCTCTGATCCTCCCGACAAGCCTTGGAAGGTAGATACACGAGATGTCTCAGGGATTCTTCCGTGATGAGTAGAAGGCTCTTTGGATCCACAGGGCCCAGCTCTCGGGCCTAGTCCGGAACAGCAGACACAGCACAGAGTTCCACTTGCTAGGCGGGCGATGTCCAAAGAGACCCCCGTGCTGCTCCGCCCCTCCTTATATAGTCCAACCCCAGCAGACCTTGCGCCTGGCCCAAAGGAACTGTGGGTATCCCATTGCATTGTGTGTATGTATATATATGTGTGTATGTATATAGTGACAAGCCAGTGTAAAGTTCATCAATTGGTTGGCAATTTTTTTTTTCTGCATCGGCTGCCCTGCTCAGTGCTGTCTCTCTCTCTCACCTCGATCTAGCAGGCTGCCCTGAAGCCACTTGCCTGCCGCTATCCAGGCTGTCCAATCCACTGCTTCTAAAGGGAGAGAAAGGCCGGAGGGGGGGCGGAGTGCAAATGTAGATCACTCTGCCGGCGCCTGCGAGACCTGCAGCCGGAACTATAGAAGCTGCATCGGCAAATGCGGCTCCCGGCTGGATTACTCCGCGGCTGGGATCCTAGTTCTCTCCCTGCTCAATCCTTCCACTCACAGCACACAGCTGTTTTTGCCGGCCGGACCCGACTGCCTGCAGGGACATGTTGCAGGCAGTCAGCACAAAACAAAAGGTGTGAAACAAAAGACAGAGCACAGGGATGATTAGGGTGTGCCTGGGCACACCCAACACACCCCGTGGGCACGCCTTTGCATGGTTTGTAGGGCAATTAAATCACTAGGAATATATAGCATGCCATAAAATGTCTACCCAGAACTAATGAGAGTTATGAAAAGCAGTCAAGCTTAATGCAATATCTCAGAGAGTTTTGGAAGACCAGATTCCATCAGGTATTGGTCTACCATGCCATCTCTATGTTCAACATGCTGACTAGACTGGGGTTGCACAGGGAGTTTTAAAATTAGTGGAGACAATTGGCCAGGCCAGTTGACTTTGTGAGCTTTGTGCCATTGGTTGAGCTGACTTGAGATACAAGTGCTCAGTTTTGTGCATTTTGCAGAGCTGGCTAGTGTTTTATCTCCTCCACTGAAGTATCTCCTAACACTTAACTTTTCACCTTACAGAAAAATCTGTAAGGTGATTTTACACAGGACCCCCTCCTCGCCCCCCCCCCCAGTCCCACTGACCTGACCGTGACAATCTCTCATTCTAAACCCCGGTATATACGCATCAAAAGTCCGGGGCTTAGAAATCCCTAAGCTGAATGTTCAAAACTTACCTCGTAAAGAGGGATGTTTTGGAGCATTCTAATTGGTCAGCGCATGCAGGCGCCGCTGACCAATCCAGTGTAAGTTTTCCTTACAGATTTTTCTGTGAAGGTGAACTTACACTTTAATCAAAAGCAAGCCCTTAACAATTGGTTCTGACTCCTAAAACCCTAACCTCAATGACTATCCCAACACTGAAAGTGAGGTCTTTAAAACGTCTAAACCAAATAACAAACATTTAATATATTGCCGTTATTTTCACCTGGTCATCCTGCCAGTAACAGTAACCTGTCCCAGGGTGACAACACTCACTCATTGTACTGCATCTTTAGATGAGTAGGTTTTTTTCACCCTAGGCAACTTGATTGATTGGATTACAAAACACCTCCTCCTCCTGTATACAGTGAGGGGGAAGGTTTTCTGTTCTCCACTGAGATGACCCGGGTAGGGTCGCTTAACCACTTGACGACCGGCTCACGCTGATATACATCGGCAGAGTGGCACGCTGCGCAAAGCAAAGTACCTGTAGCGATGCGTGCTCCGTGAGTGTGCCCGCAGGTCCCATGGACTCGATGTCTGCCGGGTGCCTGCGATCGTCTCATGGAGAGGCAGAACGGGGAGATGCCTACGTGAACAAGGCATTTCCCTGTACTGCCTAGCAACATGACAGAGATCTACTGCTCCCTGTCATCGGGATCAGTGATCTCTGTCATGTTGTAGTGAGCCCATCCCCCCACAGTTAGAATCACTCCCTAGGACACACTTAACCCCTTGATTACCCCCTAGTGTTTAACCCCTTCCCTGCCAGTGTCATTTATACAGTAATCAGTGCATTTTTATAGCACCGATCACTGTATAAATGACAATGGTCCCAAAATAGTGTCAAAAGTGTCCGATGTGCGCCATAATGTCGCAGTCATGATAAAAATTTCTGATCGCTGCCATTACTAATAAAAAAATAATAATAATAAAAATGCCATAAAACTATCCCCTATTTTGTAGACGCTATAACTTTTGCGCAAACCAATCAATATACGCTTATTGTTATATTTTTTTTCCAAAAATATATAGAAGAATACATATCGGCCTAAACTGAGAAAGAAATTTGATTTTTTTATTTATTTTTTGGGGATATTTATTACAGCAAAATGTAAAAAATATAGCTTTGTTTTTAAAATTGTCGCTCTTTTTTTGTTTATAGCGCAAAAAATAAGAACTGCGGAGGTGATCAAATACCACCAAAAGAAAGATCTATTTGTGGGAAAAGAAGGACGTCAATTTTAGTTGGGTACAATGTTGCATGACCGCGCAATTTTCAGTTAAATTGACGCAGTGCCGAATCACAAAAAGTGCTCTGGTCAAAGGGGGTAAATTCTTCCAGGGCTGAAGTGGTTAAGAAGCTACAGCACAAGCTCATTAGATTTCTGTTAAATAGGATAAATAGGTATTATTTGCATTTATAAAACATAGAAAACAACATGCTTTAGCTACAAAGGGGTTGTAAAGGTTTGTTTTTTATTTTCTAAATAGGTTCCTTTAAGCTAGTGCATTGTTGGTTCACTTACCTTTTCCTTAGATTTCCCTTCTAAATATTTTTTTTCTTTGTTTTCTTTGTCTGAATTTCTCACTTCCTGTTTCTCCTCAGTAATCTGTTCAGTAAGCTGTTCTGGCGGACTCCACACCACTCGGGTTGATGGTGTGGAGTTCAGTGAGGAGAAACAGGAAGTGAGAAATTCAGACAAAGAAAAAAAACATTTAGAATGTAAATCAAAGGAAAAGGTAAGTGAACCAACAATGCACTAGCTTAAAGGAACCTATTTAGAAAATAAAAAACAAACCTTTACAACCCCTTTAACAGACCAAAAGGGAGTTTACATGCACTTAGACAGCGCCTGCTCTATCGACTCTTTCAAACCCGCTCTTTTTTTCTAAACAGATCAAACAGTGCTTTTTCTTATAAGCAAATTTAAAGCAGCTAATTCCCCATCTTTCTTTCTATCTGCTTTCACTGGCTGCTAACATTTTCAGAGCGCAGTGAGGCATGACAATCGCAGGATAGGCAGAGATTTTTGTTTGCTGAATTTGCAAAAGTGGTTGTTAAAAACCTGAATAGTTCACATTTGGTAAGATATTCTGTAAAACATGTGAAAGGAAAGGATTGCTTTAATGGCATACAGTAGAGAAGGATAATCTTCGATACAGTGGAGAAGTGTTAGAAACCTCTGTCAGGTTACTGGTAATCTCTCTGTCCCAGTGACAACCTTTCCACTCATTTATTGTCCTGTTGTACCAGAGGCAGGAAGTAATGTAAAAATTCTCAAATGGGGTCATGGAGAAAGATTAAAACTTGGAGAGAAGTGTTTTAACTTTGCAGTATTTGCAGTGCACATTGTTTACAGCTTAAATGAAATCATGTCATGATCATTGCTACCCAGATTTTTCCTTATATAAACATTGGTAATAAGCTTTGTATTGTTTGAGATTACAAGCAGAGTATATTTTCTAGTTGGGGCTTCTATAAACTGTTCCATAAAATTGTCTTTTATTAAGTTCATGAATTCCATTCTTACTCTTCCAGCGTTCTCATTGCACCAACCACTTTCAGTAGATAAAATCTTCCATTATTACCACTCTCTCAGCCTGTGCAGTCCTTTCTATCTGTCATCTCCTAGTCTGGGGGAGTTGTCCTTTTTCACTGGAAGGGCCATTCCCGTCATGTGTAAGGGCTCTTACACATACGGACCGTTCAGGTCTGCCTGGCACTTTTTCAGACGGACCTGAACAGACGCTCCATTCACCTCTATGGAGCGACGGATGTCAGCGGTGACATGTCTGCTGACATCCGATCCGCTAAATGCAGATGGATGGAAACCCTATTTTCCATCCGTTTGGCAGATCGGATAAAAATGGACAAGCGGCCCGTTTTCATCCAATCCCCCAAAGAGGAGAGCAGAGATCTGACAGGTCCATCTCAGCACAGTGGGCAGAGATGGACCTGTCATCCACCGGCTCAGCGTAGATCAACGGATTGATCCCTGCTGATCAAGTGGAGTCTGTGAAAACAGACAGCCCCTTGTGAAAGGGGCCTTAAGGTTTGATGTTTTTATGTACGGTGCTTTACATGCTCTTCCTCTGTTATGTCTACGGCTACTACTGATTTTCATGTTATTGTATCAGAGGTAGAATATTACATTTTTGGTTCTAGTTTTAGTCTTTTTTCCAACTAGTTATATTCAAATGGGCTTTGTTGTACTAGCTTGCACTTCTCTGTACAGTCTGTAACTGGACTCCTATTTTATTTGTTCTTAATGACTTGTCAGCTTACTAATTCTCTGTATAAATTAATATGTACAATGGAGGTGCATGTCTTTGTATGCATTGATACTGTTAATATATGTCACTACCAATAAATACACTTTTGAACAATAAAATAAACAAGACAAACAAAAAAAAAACCTCAACTCTGGGGAAAAGAAAAATAGAAAAATCCTCCCTTGCAGTGGGGTGGCCCTTGCACTGCAGAGTTTACATGCTTGTTTATGGTTAGGGTATAAGTCAAAAAAACTTTTGCTTACCCAATACCTGCTCCTACAAGCTTCCTTCATGCTATGTGCGCCTGGCCTCAGCAGCCTCTGGTCACAGGCATTCTTACATCATCAAGTATAATGCAGGACCAATAGCCCTGCATTGTGGGAAATCCCTCAGCCCCCTCATCTTTAATCTGTAGTATCAAGGAGAAGAGGAAAGTTCTGGCTGCTGGGGGAACAAGGGATGAAGCAAGTAAAAGTCCTGTTTACAGGTACCCTAGGAGTAAAAGTATGGTTAACCCTTACTGTGTGGGGAGAGCAGCACTGCAAGGTAGGATTTTAGTTTTTTTCCTGGTCTTCAACTTTAATGAATAACCTAACACATAGGCACAATAAAATATTATAAACAGGTCAACGTGTAAGGTTAGCCCAAAATCAGAGCTACTAAGCATTCATCTATATCTGAAAATACCTTATATGAATATGGATTAGCAAGCAATTTTATCATATTTTCAGAGACAAATTAGCAGATTGCTTATTCGTTTCCAAATATAAACTGGATGAATTATGAGCAGTGATTATCTTGGAGAAACAGCTGGATTTCTGCAGACTTTTAAAGCTGTTCTTTTTGAAAAACATAAATTTCATAGAAAATGCTTGTTGAATAAATATCTACTGTAGAGATACTGATCTTCTGTGCTTAATGCAAAGCAGCATTTTTTTTCTTGCTTTTGAGGCTTGTGATCTTGTGATTTAAATAGGCTTTAAATATCCTAAAAAGAGGTAAGCATTAGCTATACTGTGCATGCGATTTTGAAAATAATTTTAAATATGTTTCTGACTTTGAGCAAATTCATATTTTATGTTACTTGAAACAGAGTATTGTCTTGGTTTTAGTGTTAAAACACCTCTTATTCTTACAATACTGTGATTTTTTTTTCACAGCTGTCTGTCTGAAGGGATAACAAATGACAAAAAGGACATCCTGGGAAAATGTCATTCACATTTGGATGGTTGGAACATTTATTATTATTTGGATCTGAATATTAACTATGACCTTTGCTTTACTTAAAGTGACATAAAATGGCAAAATTGTATTTGTGCCTTATTTCTTTAAATGTTTATTCTGAACTTGTATGCAGAGTTTTATCAGAATAAAACTTTTCCTTATTGGAAAATATCTGGTGCATCCTGCAGTTTTCAAGGACTGTTAGACCCCTTTCACACTGGGTCGCTTTGCAGGCGCTATAACGCTAACAATAGCGCCTGCAAAGCGCCCTGAAAGAGCCACTGCTGTCTCTCCAGTGTGAAAGCCCCGAGGGCTTTCACACTGGAGCGTTGCACTAACAGGACGGTAAAAAAAAGTCCTGCTATCAGCATCTTTGGAGCGGTGTGTATACCGCTCCTCCACCACTCCTGCCCATTGAAATCAATCGGGCACTGTGGCTATACCGCCGGCAAAGCGCCTCTGTAGAGGTGCTTTACAGTGGTTTTAACCCTTTCTCGGCCACTAGTGGGGGGGTATAAGCGCCCCGCTAGTGGCCGAATAGCGCCGCGAAATTGACGGTAAAGCGCCGCTAAAAATATGGAACAGAGAATCTTCGGATCGGCAGCACACCCACGCAGAGAGTAAAGTAGAAAATCCTTATTGAAGCATAAATATTAAAAGCACTGGATGAGTACAGGCAGGGGAAATGCAGGTAGGTTGATGCGTTTCACACTATGGAAGTACTTTCTCAAAACCACAGCGGTGCTTTACCACTGACGCCGTCCCCGCCCCAGTTTGAAAGGGGTATAAGTGGCAAGGATATAGCAGCTCATCCTCTGTCTGCTATGCTGCCCCCCCCCCCCAATTCTATAGCTTTCTGCTACAACAGCTCCCCTGTAAAAGCCATTCCCTTTCTGTAACCCGCCCCACGTGATCCTTTTGGTTGTCTTGAGGGGTGGCTCTAGCAGGTTAAATGACAGGTGCCTATCTCTGTTCTTCCTCAGCCAACTCTTAGCTGCTTTCATCCCTCTCTGCAACTACCTGTATTTCTTCCAGCAGTGGTTGCCGTTCCTTCTCCTGCCTGCATGCTGGCACCTGAGGGGAGAGGGACGGGCATTATAGCATTGCCGGCTACAGGGATAGGAAGAGAAAGGTGGGGATAAAAATAACTGAGCAGTGGTCTGATAAGGGACACAGACAGATGGCTTAGGCTTCATGTACATGGGACATTTTTACAACTGCTCCTAAATGATTAAACTTGACAGATAGTAACCCACGTTTAAAACGTTTGTTTTGCCACGTTTACATGCCGCTTTTAGCCGCGTTTTGCGTTTAGAAGTGTTTTTTTTCTTTTAAATGGCCAAAAATGAAAAAAACGCCTATAAACGAAATGCTGCTAAAGGCGTTTAGCCGCGTTTAGTCGCGTTTGAAACGGGGAAATCTTCTGCGTCTGATCCCATTTTTTGCTTTCAAAGAAACGCTGTTAAACGCAACTGCCTAAAAACTGCAATAAATGAGACTGTGTACATGGTCACATAGGATAACATTAAATGAGTTCAGGGGCAGTTGAAAAAAGCGTCCAACTGCCTCTGAACGTACGTTTAGCAGCGTCCCGTGTACATGGGGCCCTAAGAGCATATGTCTAGCTCCTTACAAATAAATATGCTTCCTCTCACCTGCTCTCCCTCCTAGAGCCTCATTTTTTTCAACTGCTCCTGAACTCTCCTCTATGTTATCTTATCAGTACATGTACACAGGGTCGTTTATAGTCGTTTCTAGGCAGTTGAGTTCAGAGGCCTTTTCTGCAACCTCCAAAAATGCGTTCAAAAGCTATGTTTAGAGGCATCTCAAGTGCCAAATGCAGCTAAACGCGGCTAAATGTAGTAACTCGCATTTAGCAGCATTTCGTTTACAGACGGTTTTAATTTCAACCCAAAAAATATATATATATGTATTTTTTTTTCAAACGCTTCTAGACACAAGTGCGGCTAAACGCGGCATGTAAATGCTGCTAAACAGCCGTTTTTAGACGCCGGTTTCTAGCTGTCAAGTTAAATCGTTCAGGAGAGGATGAACAACATCCCGTGTACATGAAGTCTTTATTTTATAAGAGACCACAATAAACTAAAATTTCTGCTTGCCCCATCCCCTTATTTAACAGTGTAGTATGGAGCACATCACAAGACCAAACGTTATAGCATCAAAAAAAGGTATTTAGCATATTTATTTTCTGGTGAGCTATATACTCTTGCTTTCATTGTTAGGTTTGCTTATGATAACTCTGAACTTGCTGAAATGGGTGTACTGACAGTTTAATGATTGTATTTGTGAAGGCCCCTTATAGTAAGAGGGATGTAATGAAACCAACCTTGTTCTTTGAGAAGTGTCTAGAAATCAGGGCTTCCCGGCCCAACCAAACTGGAGTGCCACTAGTCTAGATTTAGTGGGCAGATAGACTTGGCTCTAATATTATTGTTCTCTGCATTTGTTGGGTTTCCCCTAAGAATGGGATATTGTCTGCTTCTGTCTGTTAATGAGCAGTGTTCTTCAATAGACAGAGCAAGAAAAAATAATGAGTTATGAGAGAGAGAAAAAGAGAGAAGAAGGGGAAGAGCGAGTTAAACCTGCATAGGAACTGTAAAAGGTACGGTAATGCCACGTACACACGGCCGTTTTTAATGTCATTGAAAAAAAACGAAGTTTTTCTCGACTTGATTCTTCTCAAGCCTGCCTTGCATACACACTATCGTGAAAAAAAATGCTCAAACAAAGCGCGGTGACGTACAACACGTACGACGGCACTATAAAGGGGAAGTTCCATTCAGATGGCGCCACCCTTTGGGCTGCTTCTGCTGATCCTCGTGTTAGTAAAGTTTAGTGAGAGACGATTCACGCTTTTCAGCCTTGTGCTCTTCAGTCCATTACAGCGTGACGAATGTGCTATCTCCATTATGAACGCTAGTTTTACCAGCTAGTTTTTTTCACGTCGTTAAAGCCTACACAAGGCCGTTTTTCACGATGAGAAAAACGACAACGTGAAAAAACGACGAAAAAAAAATAGAGCAGGTTCAAAATTTTTAATGCCCATTTTTCACGTCACGAAAAATGCTCTGGAGCCTACATACGACCGTTAATGGCGAATGCAATTTTTCTCGTCATGGAAAACGGTCGTGTGTACGCGGCATAAGTCTTTAACGTATACTCCACTATATTTTACTTCCTTTTTAAAATGTCTTTGCCCTAGAGGTTTCACATACTTTTCCACCAGTCCTTGACTATTTAAACTATTTCTTCAAAAAAGATGAGAAAGAAAAATAAAGTGTAGTATTTGTTTGACAAGACCTTATGTCACTATTATTATTATGACCTAAGCATTACATTTTATGAGTCATACTGAAAGTTCCTAATGGTTCACTCACCTCTGAATGCCTCTGACACTTGACAGGTTCACTGGAATGTTATTGTTGTAGAATTCACGACAAAGGTATTTTAACTATCTTTGCAAGTGTCAATATGGAATTATTTTTACTTAGATGGTATAGATAGAAATCATGTACAAATTCATATTTTTCAATAAATGTTCAGTGAATGCTTTTGACGAAAAGGAGGAAAACCTCCAGCTCCAACCTCTTCTATTTGGTGGTCCAGCTTGATCTGCTGCTCATTGTTGCCCAGTAGCTGTAACACTATCCACACTATATCACTACAATTTCCCTACAAGACGTAAAAAGATCTCCCAACATTACCTTCCCCATTCAGCCATAGTAAACAAGAGATACTGAGAGGAGGATCCTCTTTATAGCAGAGGTAACAGCCATTTATTGATCTTTTGGTCGTCAATGACTTTTGGAAATCTGAACTTAAGGGACCATATATTACAATTTTCTAATAAGCCTCGCCCTCTTCCTCAAAACATAAACACATGGCTAGGTGTTACAAAACAACTTATACATATCACATATCTCAATAAACTGAAGGCAGATCATTAATGCCAGTGAAACCCAAGTTTTGACGTGACCCTGCCACTAAAGGGTGCAAATCAAACTAGGGCTATCCTGTAAAAAACTGTTTTTGGAAGTCCATGTATTCATAAACCACTGTGTAGAAAATGCCTGACTGCTGCAGGTATCTGACAATACACTCATCTGCAATGCATTTTGGCAGGACTTGTTATGGTTCAGGTTAGCAGTTTAAGGTTAACTTTAAAGTTAGATAACCTAGTGTTAGGTAAGTGTTAAGAGTTATGGAGATGATTATTCCTATTTTAGACGCTGAGCTGCTTTAGAAAAAATCGTTTTTGTTCCCCCCAAATACACATGCTATAATAGTCACTCAAAAATTAAAAAATATAAATCAATAAGGCCCCTTTCACACTGGGGCGGTAGCGGCGGTGTCAGTAAAGTGCCGCCATTTTTAGCAGCGCTTTACCGCTAATTTTGCGGCGGTATTCGGCCGCTAGCGGGCGGTTTTATCCTCCGCTGGCGGCCGAAAAAGGGTTAAAAAACACTGCAAAGCGCCTCTGCAGAGGCGCTATGCTGGCGGTATAGCCGCGGTGTCCCATTGCTTTCAATGGACAGGAGCAGTAAACACACCGCTCCAAAGATGCGGCTAGCAGGACATTTTTTACCGTCCTCTGGCTTTCACACTGGAGAAACAGAAGCTGCTGCAATAGCGCCTGCAAACCGCCCCAGTGTAAAAGGGGTCTAAGTGATGTTAAAAACCCAAATAAATCAGTAAAATGTCCATGTGACAAAGAATAAAGTCCTCTGTTGTGTGCTCATATATAAATTGTAACCAAAGATCAGGTATCCACCACCAAAGCATATTGGAATCTGTGCTACTGAACCACAAACTCAATGGTACAGATGCAGGCCTACAAATTCTAAATTACCCTCTAAAGAGAAGTCACATAGAGCTCTTGGATTCAAGTGTGCATCCAAACCATATCACTTCAACTGGTACTCTTCTAGAACAACAGGAATCATTATAGAAATCCTCCTCCCATCATGGTGCCTGGAAGAATGCGTAGGGTAGAGCTGATGTCATAACTTTCTCACGTTGCCTGAAGTGAGGATGGATTTGTTGTATTTGCTGCCTGGATAAGGTTTTCCATCATTTTAATCTTTATGTAAGAGCAATTTTTAGCTTAATAAACATTGTTGTGAAAGTTTTACACTATGTGGGATTTTTGCATTCATATTCTTTCATGAGTGCTGCTAGGATAGTGATGGGTGGAAGATTTCTGTGAGGATTCCTGTTGTTCTAGAAAAGTACCAGTGGAATTTTTTTTTTTAAAGGGACAGTGTAAAAATAAATAAATAATTAAATTAAATAAATGTAAAAAAGTTTTTTAAAGCACCGCAGACCTCGAGCGCTTACGCACAGTAGTAAACTCATACGTAGGTAATGCCCACATATGTAAACTGTGTTTGCACCACAGATGTGAGGTATTGCTATGAACGTATGAATGAGAGCAATAATTCTAGCACTAGTCCTAATCAGTAACTCTAAACTGGTAACCTGTAGAAATTTTTAAAGCATCGCCTATGGAGATTTTTTTAATTTGGTGGCATTCCATGAGCACAATTTTAAAGAGTGACATATTAGGTATCTATTTACTCGGTGTAACATTATTTTTCATAGTGTTAATATTCATTAAAGTGTATTTTTTCCCCAAATAATTTCATTTAAAAAAGCGCTGCACGAAAACCATGTGACATAAAAAATGGCAACAACCACTATTTTATTCTCTAGGGTCTCTGCTAAAAAAAATAATGTTTGGGGGTTTTAAGTGATTTTCTAGCAAAAAATACAAATTTTTACTTGTAAACAACAAGTGTCAGAAAAAGGCCTGGTCCTTATTGGTTAAAATAATATATATATATTATGTGGGGGGGTTCTAAGTTATTTTCTGGCCAAAAATAGACGAGAAATTTCATAATTTGAAACTGCTCCTGGAAAAATATTTTGTCACCATATTTTAAATTATTATCAGAAGTATTCCTTGTTCTGTGACTAAGAAGGGTACTATTTATCATTGGTGCTGTGTGTGTATTCATCTGCATATTTTAACTGAAATGCATTTAGCCCTATATGCCACTTGATTGGAACAGATAAGCACTGGTTCTACAAAGATATTATGAAAAATTGCAAAGCATGTCAGCATTCAATACTTCCCAATAAAAAGAGAACATTTAACTTTGTGGATACCCATTGTAGTTCTCTCTTCCTGCCTCTAAATGACTATGTTACCTACACTTAATAGTAGGAGGAAGGACATTGTAGAGTTGACATTCCTCATAAAAGGTTTGTGTGACAATAAAACTTCAATTTTTTGCATTTGACACAAAATAGAAATACACAACAAAGAACAAATGAACACTTTAGCATTTTAAAATATAGCCTTTCTTCTCTTTCTTTTTCAATGTCTATAATTTTAGGTTAGCAATGGACTTTATTCGCAGAGGAATTCTTGGATAAATGTAAATTGCTATCATGGAGATATAACTATAAAAAGGCAAAATATTGTAATATTTCTAACACCAGTGTTAGCTTGCAGGCACTGTAACAATGCTATTATGTTCCTGAAGTTAATTTCTTTTCAGTTTAAGATTCTTAGGCAAAGGAAGATAATACAAAATATAATAACTGTTCTATAACTGCTCAATTAAATAGGGCACTGTACATGTCTTTTAAGATGTGCATTCCTATTCGGTATTTGCAAACAGGAAATCGGTACAACTAGGCTCTTTTTTCCTAGAATTTTTAAGAAAGACTACAAAGGCCTGTCCAAGCAGCACACGTTATTTTCCATATACATTGGGGAAAATAATTATTTGATCCCCTGCAGATTTTGTAGGTTTGCCCACTTACAAAGAAATGAAGGGTCTATAATTTTTCTCATAGGTATATTTTACACAATAGAGGCAGAATATCAACCAAATATCCAGAAAGAACACATGATACGAATGTCATAAATTGAGTTATAGTTCAGTGAGTAAAATAGGTATTTAATATTAGATAGTTACATAGTTAGTCAGGTTGAAAAAAGACACAAGTCCATCCAGTTCAACCATAAAAATACCGTATTTATCGGCGTATAACACGCACAGGCGTATAGCACGCACCCTAACTTTAAGAGGGAAGTTTCAGGAAAAAAACTTTCCACAGACCCCTGCGTATAACACGCAGGCACAGTTTACCCTCTATTTTCAGGGTAAAAAAGTGAGTGTTATACGCCAATAAATACAGTAAATAAAAATAAAAAATATCGTACAATCCCTTATACCCAATTCTATACCCACAGTTGTAACTTTTGTAACCGTTGTTTCCAATGGTTTGTTTGGTGACTGCAGTCCCAACTGCCTTGAGACCATTCACAAGCTCCCCCCATGTAGTTCTGCGCTGATCCCTTACTTTTCTCATGATCATCCTTATCCCATAAAGCAAAATCTTGCATGGAGCTCCAGATCGAGGGCGATTGATGGTTATTTTGTATTTCTTCCACCTGCAAATAATTGCTACAACAGTTTTCTCCTTCTCACCATGCTTCTTGCTGGTGGTCTTGTAGCCCATTCCATCCTTGTGCAGGTCTACAATCTTGTCCCTGGTGTCCTTTGACAGCTTTTTGGTCTTGCCCATGATGCTGAGGTTTGAATGGAAGAAAGAGGTCCTGTGGACAGGTATCTTTTATACACATAACCATGGGCGTAGCATAAGGGGTTGCAGGGGTCACAATCGCAACCCCGCCCATAGCTCCAGGGGGCCCCAGCAGTCTCCCTGTCATATTATCATATCCTCCACTAAGTCCAGCTCTGATCTGCCCTAGGGCCCCACAGCCACGCTCCAGTACTGGGCTTCTACTTTGCCTTCTAAAGTCCACACCCCTCCAATCTCATTGGCTGGAGAGAAGCTGTGAGGCATTTCCTGAATGGAGAGGAGCACGAGGTGAGAACAGCCCAGGATGGGGAAGTGTCTGTGCTGTGTGCTGGCAACATGGAATGGTAACCGTTCTTAGTGAGGCAAGAGGAAGAGAGTGACGTCCTATAGCCATGATGGGACCGATGTCACTGGTGAGATAAGACACCGCTCAGTGTCTTCTAGTCACCAGCTGGGATACTCTTTCCCTCCCCCACTCGGGGATGTCCACTTACCCCACTTCCCTGACAACTGGGAAAAAGACACACACCTCTGAGAGGTGGCCTTCCCCCAACACTGACAGAGTAACATTCAGAAATTGCTAAAACAAATCCCTTAACACCTCCTCAGAGGGCCCCTGAAGGGCTACAGGCTCCAGATTTTATGTCACATGGCTTTTCCCTCCCAGATCTAAGTTGCACCCCCCCAAAGCCCCCTAACCACCCCCTCTGCCCTGGATACTATGCCCGGCTGCTGAGCTCCTTTCCTATTACAGCACTCTATACTTCTCCTCCTCCGCAGGGCTGAAATCACATTCCTTTACAACACAGCCAGCTAGCCATGATCTGCACAGGGTGTATCTGCCTACTGCAACTACACTGCCGTTATGACCAGAGAATTTCACAGGTCAGAAGGACAACATAAAAGCCAGAAACAGCCTGTGAAGACTGGGAGACTGTGTGTAAATGAGGAAAAATATTGTGGACGGCCACACACCGTGAAAAAAATAGGATTTTTTACTCACCGTAAAATCCTTTTCTCTGAGTCCATGGACTGACACAGCTTCTCTATTGACAAAGTGGGTATTATCCGTTAATTAGGAGTGACTAGGCAGAAAAACTTGTAAAAAGTGTTGCATCACACCTTCTACAGTACCGCCCAGGGGGCGGACCCTCTGGGTATACCCTCTCAGTCTGCATCTTCGCAGATCAGTTCGTCAAAAAGCAGTACAAACTTAAAAGGAGGGGTGGGTGCTGTGTCGGGCCATGGACTCAGAGAAAAGGATTTTACGGTGAGTAAAAAATCCTATTTACTCTTTCGTCCATGGACCGACACAGCTTCTCTATTGACAAAGTGGGACGTCCCAAAGCAGTGTCAGACAAAAAAACGAGGGGTGGTAACAGCATAAAAACAAACTTCACCCCAAAACACAAAAACAGCACTCCTCCAACGGAGGAGTTGCAACTCTAAACAGCCGCTTGCAAAACCTTGCGGCCGAAAGAGGCATCCGAAGATGCACCTACATCAACCTTGTAGAATTTTGTGAAAGTGTGAGCGGACGACCAAGTCGCCGCTTTACATAATTGGGAAACAGACGCTTGATGTCGGAAAGCCGAAGAGGCACCTATTGCCCTGGTCGAATGCGCCGTGACAGGAAAGGGGGGCGCCTGACCCTTTAAGGCGTAAGCCTGGATTACTATCTGTCGGATCCACCTAGAGATGGTGGCCGATGAGACTGCTTGGCCCTTCTTGGGACCAGCCACCGAAACAAACAGTGAGTCTGACTTCCGGAACAGGGAAGTAGCAGATAGGTATACTCTCAAAGCTCGGACAACGTCCAAGGAATGCAACGCCGACTCCTTAGGATTCGACGGCTGAGGACAAAAGGATGGAAGTACAATGTCTTTGTTGAGATGAAAAGCCGAAACGACTTTCGGAAGAAAGGAAGGCTGCGGCTGCAGCACCACCTTATCCTTGTGGAAAATCAAATAGGGAGCCTTGCAGGACAAGACTGCCAGCTCAGAGACTCGTCTAACTGACGTAACAGCCACCAAAAAGACCACTTTCTGAGAAAGTGTCAACAGGGGAATATCTCTAATATTCTCAAACGGTGCCTTCTGGAGCACCGAGAGGACCAGGTTCAAGTCCCACGGAGGTAACGGGGGACGGACCGGAGGGGCCACATGTCGGACCCCCTGCACAAATGTACTCACGAGAGAGTGAGTCGCCAGGGGTCGCTGAAAAAAGACAGCCAGGGCAGATATCTGTCCCTTAATCGAACTTAGGGCAAGCCTTTGGTCCACCCCATGCTGTAAAAACAGCAGGATTCTGGGAACCAAATAGGTACGCAGATGCCATTTCATTTCCTCACACATGGAGATGTAGGCCCTCCAAGTGCGGTGATAGACCTTCCTAGAGGACGGTTTTCGAGCACTTCTCATAGTAGAGATTACTGAGTCTGACAGGCCCCGGTCTCTCAGTACCTGGTTCTCAACAGCCATGCCGTTAAAGCCAATGACTGTAAAGCAGGATGGAATATGGGACCTTGCGATAGCAGGTCCTTCCGTAGTGGTAGGCGCCAGGAGACGTCTGCTACCAGACGTACTAGATCGGCGTACCAAGGACGCTGAGGCCAATCTGGAGCGATTAGGATCATTGGAATTCCCTCTGCCTCCACTCTGCGGAGCAGAAGAGGAAGAAGCCTTAAGGGAGGGAAGGCATAGATTAGCCGATACTGACCCCACAATGCTACCAACGCGTCCGTTGCGTCTGCCCATGGGTCTCTTGACCGGGCCACAAATCTCAATACCTTCCGATTGAGTCGGGAAGCCAGAAGATCTACGTCTGGCGTGCCCCATCTTTGGCAGAGGAGTTGGAACACCTCCGGGTGTAAGGACCATTCTCCCTGGTCCAGCATCTGGCGGCTCAGGTAGTCCACCTGCCAGTTTTCCACACCCGGAATGTACACGGCCGACAGTGCCGGTACGCTCCTCTCTGCCCACTTCAGGATGCGAGCGATCTCCGATGCTGCAGCTGAGCTTCTTGTTCCTCCCTGATGATTGACATATGCCACTGCTGTGGCGTTGTCTGACTGGATCCTGACTGGACGCCCTTGCAGCCTCTGAGACCATTTGAAGAGGCACAGCTTGATCGCCCGGATCTCCAGGACATTGATCGGCAGGAGGGCTTACTCTGGGGTCTAGCGACCTTGCGCCGACTGGACACCCCAGACTCCCCCCCAACCTGTAAGGCTGGCGTCCGTCGTGATCACTATCCAGTAAACCGGAAGAAATGACTTCCCGGCCATTAGAGCCGGTGCTGTCAGCCACCATACCAGGGATCTCCTGACTAGGTGGCTCACTCGGATTTGATAATCCAGAGATGAAGGGCATCTGTTCCATCTGGACAGAACTTCCTTCTGTAACACTGGAGTGTGTTATTGAGCATATGGGACCGCCTCAAAGGAGGCTACCATGAGGCCCAACACTCGCATGCAAAAACGGAGTGACGACCAATTCTTGGAAGTCAGCTGCTGTACTGCAGCCCGGAGGGTCTGCAACTTCCCCACAGGGAGGAATACCTTTGCCTCTGAGGAATCCAGAATCAACCCCAGGTACACTAGGCGTTGAGTCGGCACCAATACTGACTTTTGCGTGTTTAGTATCCAACCACAGTCTCGAAGAGTCTGACAGGTAATGGACACGCTTACCTCTAATTCTGAGCTTGAAGGGGCCTTCAGCAGAAGGTCATCCAAGTAACCTGTGATAGCGATACCCCGCTGTCTTAGAAGTGCCAGAATCGGAGCGAGCACCTTGGTGAACGTCCTGGGTGCTGAGGCAAGGCCAAACGGGAGGGCCACAAACTGGTAGTGGTTCTTCCCGATAGCAAATCACAGAAACCTCTGGTGTCTGGAGTATATGGGGACATGCAGGTATGCGTCCTTGATGTCCAAGGAGGCCAGAAAGTCCCCCGGATGGAGAGCCGTGACTACAGATCGAACCGACTCCATCCGAAATCTTTGTACCTTCACAAAGCAATTGAGGGCTCTGAGATCCAAGATTGGACGAACCCCCTCCTTCTTCGGCACAATGAACAGATTTGAGTAAAAACCCTGACCCCGTTCCTGTTCTGGAACTGGAATAACTACCCCGCGTTCCAGTAGACCCTGGACCGCCCCATACAGGGCCTCCCGACGGGTCGGTAGTAGCTGGAGATTGGAGGTGATGAATCTGTCTGGTGGACAAGAGAGAAATTCTATCTTGTAGCCTGAGGAGATTACTTCGCAAACCCACCTGTCGGAGACTAGAGCAGTCCACTGAGTCACGAATTTGCGAAGACGTCCCCCCACCCGAGAGCTAGGTGGGGGCGGACCTTCATGTGGACGCAGATTTGTCCGCAGGCTTGTTGGGTCTGCGGGACCAAGGACGCTTCTGTCCTTGGGCAGGCGCTTTATCGGCCTGGGGTCTTTTCCCTGTCGCCTTAAGGGGGCGAAAAAAACGCTTACGTGCAGTAAAGGAGGGCCCTTGCCCTTTGCGTGGTCCCTTACCCTTGCTAGTTTGGGGAAGCAAAGTGCTTTTACCTCCTGTGGCATCCTTGATGATGTCATCCAGAGAAGCCCCAAAAAGTCTGTCGCCCTTAAAAGGCAGATCCAACAGGGCTTTCTTGGAAGTCTGGTCCGCAGACCAGCCCTTTAGCCAGATCAGGCGGCGTATTGCTACTGCATAAACCGAAGCTCTTGACAGCAGGGGAATAGTATCCATGTCTGACTCGCAGACAAACTTAAGGCCCTGGAACAACTGGTCGGCCAAAGTTATCTCATTAGGAGGAGCATCTTGCTCCTTTAACCCCTGGAGTAGCAATTGTGCCCATTCAGTAAGTGTCTGAGACACTAGGGCCCCCGCCAATGCCGGGCGTACTGCCGAGCCTACCACTGAGTATAGGTAGCGAGCGAGCGCTTCAGCCTTCTTATCCACAGGGTCCTTGAAAACAGGAGCCCCTTCTACTGGAATAGTGGTGGCTCTATTAAGTCTGGACACCGAAGGGTCCACTATAGGGGGAGAGGTCCATATCTTCAGAAAACTCTCCTCAAAGGGGTACCGTACTGCAAACCTCTTTGGGGCTGTAAAGACCCTCAGTGGGTTCTCCCATTCCTTGTATAAGAGTTTGTCAAAATAAGACACACAAGGGAACACCTTAGCAGTGCGGGCAGGTTTACGAAACCCAAAGGGGACTTGAGTATCTACTACTTCTGCAGTCTTTTCCAACTTTAGCGTATCCCGCACTGCAGTAATAAGGTCAGATACCAAAGCCGTCTTGCGTACTGACCTGGACTTGGAGTCCTCCTCACTGTCTGATCGGTCACGGTCTGCAGTCTCTGATGCATCAGAATCTGGGCCATGAGCCGTAGCTGGACCTGGTTCTGCATCAGAAATATCCCCAGAAGATTGCAGGGGACGGGGGATTTTATTACCCCCTGTATTCCCGTGTGCTGCTTCCACCCTGGCAGCAAACGCCTCTAGGATTGCCGACATAGCGTCCATAGACACCTCAGGGACACCAGCTGCTAAATCTGGTGTTTCAGGGGAGAAGACATCTGGCTCAGATGCCATGCTGACCACACGCTGACACCCACAGGGCTCCAGGCAAGATATCAATAGGCCACCCTCCTGTGCTGCAGAGAGGCCGGGTCACCCAGAGGACTCACCACCCTGGATAGGTACTGCTATGCTGCACCTGTGATGCTGCCCCTCTGCTGCTGTGTCAGTCTGCTTCTTTTATCAGCACTTCCTGTGTGAATTTTCGTGCCAGTGTAATGCACCCTAGAGGCCGGAGGCTCTCGCAAAATGGTTGCCAAAAACGTCTGTATGGAAGATAATGTGGGCTCTAAGAAAATGGCCGCCGACAGAAGATAGAGGTCAAGCAGCCATAGCCCACGAAAAGATGGCCGCTGAACGGCAATATCTGCATACAGGGTGGACAAACATGGCCACCGATCAGCTGATAGGGGCCAGTGGGTGTGGCCGAACCACAGGAAGATGGCCGCCGGGCAGTCACAAGAGGCCAAACTTGGCATGGATCACCTCAAAATGGCCGCCGACAGCATGGAGGAGGAAGGACACAAACACAGGTAAGAAAAAAATGACATTTCTTTTAAATGTTAGTTACAGCCAGCCCCGCTCCAGTGGGACCCTCTAGGTGACCCCCAGCACCCAGCAACCTTTAGCTAGAAGCCCAGGGAGGAGGGAAAGGCAGGGAGAGAGGGAAGAAAGGGGCCACAACCACTTACTTGATCTCTCCAGGAATGTCCAGCTAAATCACCCAGCCGAGGCAGGGGAGTTTTACTTACCTATCCTGCATATATTCTGCTGGAAGACATTCCAAACAGATCATCGTCCGCGCACGGAAGGTGACTGTTGGCCAGGCATGCTGTGATTGGACCCAGAAGGGACGATCATATGTATGCCCTGGAGCATGACGCTCACCGGACAGGCTGCTGCGACTCGGCCGTAAGGTCAGCCGAAGCTGAGCGGTCCGATGCAAGCCTTGGAGCGTAAGCTCACCGGTCAGGCTGCTGCGACTCGGCCGTAAGGTCAGCCGAAGCTGAGCGGTCCGATGCAGGCCCGATGCAGCGTAAGCTCACCGGCCACCCGTGGAGCGACGGGCATGTCGTGGAAAACCCAGCGCGTAGCTAGGGTCGGCACACGCTCGATGGCCGAAACTGGGGAGACTACAAGGATCGAGGATCCAGCCTGTCACCCAGTCGGCAGTTGATCGAAGATCGCAGGAAACAACAAATGTAGCAAAAAAATAAAAAAAAATATATATATATATATATATATCTTTTTTCCCCAGACCAATGGGCCCGAAGGGAGCCATGTCCTACTCCTTGCTAGACAGAAAAAAACTGATCTGCGAAGATGCAGACTGAGAGGGTATACCCAGAGGGTCCGCCCCCTGGGCGGTACTGTAGAAGGTGTGATGCAACACTTTTTACAAGTTTTTCTGCCTAGTCACTCCTAATTAACGGATAATACCCACTTTGTCAATAGAGAAGCTGTGTCGGTCCATGGACGAAAGAGTAAGGCATCTTTATTGTAGAAAATAAAGTAATAATCATAGCTATGACTAAGCATCGATTGATGTGAAATGCGTTAGTTATTCTCCCCTGTTTCTCTATATGATTTGACTGCTGTACACTGGATTTTATTTTATCTTCTACAATAAAGATGCCTTTTTCACGGTGTGTGGCCGTCCAGGATATTTTTCCTCATCAAACTTGTGCAGAGTCAGCACCTAGTAGGGCGGGACACTTTCCTGTGAAGGTTCGGAAGCTTTGAGAGTGGAAATCTTTTTCTCTATTGCAAGACTGTGTGTAAAGGAATGTGATTTCAGCCCTGTGTAGTGTGTGTGTGTGTGTGTGTGTGGGGGGGGGGGGGGGTAGGAGCTGTATACAGTGCTGGGATGGGAAAGCAGCTCTGCCAAGTGACCTGCCAGGGGTCCCTGTCCTCTGATTCTCCAGAAGTGATCCCTGTCCTCTGATTCTCCAGCGGTAATCCCTGTCCTCTGATGTAAAGAGGAACTCAAAACACTTAAGCCACTTTGAGTATCTTGGCGTGCGGTGGATGTATCTGCACGCACGGTGGAAGTGGTGGGTGGTAATGGGGGGGCCCAGGTCAACTTTTGCATCGGGGCCCACAAGCTTCAAGCTACGCCTCTGCACATAAGGAGTTGTCATTAGAAGCACATTCTTAAATTGACAGGACTAATCATGAGCACATACCGTAGCCAGAATTATTGTTGGTTGGCAGGGAATCAAATACTTATTCTACCCACTGAACTGCAACTCAATTTATAACATTTGTATCATGTGTATTTTCTGGATTTTGGGTTGATATTCTGTCTCTATCATTTAAAATACACCTATGATAAAAATTATACACCCTTGCAAAATATGCAGGGAATCAAATAATTATTTTCCCCGCTGTATTATACACACGCGCTGGTGTGTGTTGCTAAGGGAGCATGTTGCTTTGATACAATACATTGCACGTTTACTCTTCCTTTTTTTCAAATTTATTGAAAAAGTAGTCACAAACTGACACCTCATTCAACTCGTTGCACAACAACGCATTGCGAGCACCATTTAAAAATGCAACAACACACAACACTGCATTTTTTAAAACATCTCTCAAACGTTTCCCCATTAGGGAACCCCTACATAACTTTTGGATATAATAAAAATAAGAAATTACATTTTTAGCTCTTTTATTTGAAAACTGAGCTTGTTTTTATGCCACACAAATACTTAATTCTGGGTCAGACATGTAAAGTAATATTACAAAATAGAATAGCATACCAAATATTTAAACAATAGAATCACAAAAAAAACATAAAATTTGCATTGGTGCTCAGTGACAACATCAACTATGCATAAGTGTTTAGTGCAAATCTCTTAACTGTGCATTGGAGCTCAGTGCAAAACTCTAACTTTGCATTGGTGTTCATTTCGTCCCACATAGCTGGCTCAAACCAGTAACATTAGGGGCAGATACCAATCCTTCAGTCAGTAATGCTGGAATTTAAGCCTGGTTCACACCTATGCAATTTGCTTTTGATTAATTTCTGAAGTCCTTTTTGCAATGCGTTTTGTATTTTTATTTTTGCACACACCTTTTTGATGTGTTTTTGATGCATTTTTTTTAGGCTTTTGGGGGGGTTTTTTTTGGGCAATTTGTTGTTGGGCAGATAAAAAATCGGCAAAACGCATAAAAAACACACTACATGTTTTTCTGCAGTGTCTCAATTGAAGCCTATTGAACCAAAAACGCACCATTCTGCATTTAAAAAAGTCCCTGACCATTTTCCGATACATCTCGGGGATCACTGGAATTCTGACCCGTCCCAACCCTAACTTAGCAATCTTGAATATTGGTATTTAAATTCCCCCCCCCCCCCCGACTTCAGAGTAGTGGTAACACATATCCTTTTGGCAACTAGGACACTAATTGCAAAAAATTGGAAGACAGATAAGGCACCGAATGTATCGGAAGTACTGGTTATCACCCAGTCACACTATATATATGAATCTTTGGTGGCTATTAGGTGTGGCAATAAGCAAAAGTTTGATAACCACTGGAAAATATGGACAACATGGTTTAAAAGTAATACTTGAACTTTCCATACATGGTTTTATGTTATTGTCTTTATTTGATTTTATCTTTATTTTTCTCCGTTTCTCATTTTCATACTTGAATGATAATCTGACCGCAGGTTGATCCTCCCTTTTCCTCTCTATTCCCCTCACTTTCCTCTACCCCTCCTTTACCTTACCTTTACCCAACTTTTACTAGTAAGTTACGCTACTCCACCCCACTGGATTACTGTTATAAATCTAGCCTTGTGTCTCTTGAGACTGCGTCTCTGACACGCAATTGTCTGTTTATCTTTTTACTGATGCTCATGTAATCGATGTATAGCTTACTTGCTTTACTTCTTGTTTTGTTTTTGTACTACCTTTCTTGAAAATTTTTCAATAAAAAAAAAAAAAAAGTCCCTGACCCTTTCCAAAAATGCAATGGCTGAAAAAAGATGTGAACATGTCCCATAGATATCCATGTTAAATGGACTGTAGTGCATTTCTGCAAAAAGTACCAAGAAACACATACTGTAGGTGTGAACCAGGCCTTAAGGCATATTGGATAGACATGATTCTAATTCAACGATGACAGAACCCTAGGATTTCCACATAACCATGGTTGAGACCCTCTGATATATATTTTGGTATACAATGATAACATTATATACACAATAGTAACATTAGGTGCCAAAATGCAAAGATTACTGTTGAGCAGATGTCAATCCTTCAGTCAGATATGCAGGAGTTTAAGGCTTATTTGGATGGACATGAATCAAATTTAGTGATGGCTAGTGGCAGAACCTTAGGGCTTTATATAACCATGGTTGAAACCTTCTGATATAGTATATTTTAAACAGAATACAGCAGTAGCTGCCTCTGTCTGATTAGCACATTAAACAGAGCCATGGAGGGTAGGGGAAGGGGATGGGTAGGAGTGAAGCCCTGTACACACGGGCGGGAATCCCGTCTATTTGAAAACCGTCGGTTTTCCTGATGGGATTCCTGGCAAGCTTCCCTTGCCAAGCCCTGTGTACAGACGGCCATTGAAAAGAACCGCCGTTCTTTTGAATGGCAAGAACGCAGTGACATCATCGACTACGACGAGCCGGCGCTCGTCACATTCGATGCCGTTGCCGACCATCTTGCTACACCCAACACTAACCTTGTATGCTACCGCACATGCGTCAAAGTCTTATCAAGCATGCGCGGGTTTACCTCGGACAGGTAAGCATACAGACGACCGGTTTTCTCGGCGAGAAATAGTCAGACGGGAATCAGGACGAGAAAAATAGAGAGCAGGTTCTCTATTTTTCTCGTCGAGATTCCCGGCAGTTTTCACGACGAGAAACCATACACACAAACGGTTTTCACAGAAAAATGCTCTCCCAGCTGTTTTCTTGCCGAGAAAACAGGTCGTGTGTACGAGGCTTGAGTCACTTTTTACTGTTATGTGTAAGCTCCAGCTTGAGATACTGAACTGCAAACAGCAGGAGATATTGAGAAACTAGATAATATGTGAAAAGGTCCTGGGAGTTCTACCTGATGGCTAGATATAAAAATACAAAATATTTGTAATATATTTTATATTTATTTTATTTTATATTTGTTCTATATTCATTTTTATTTATTCTTTAGGCTTCACATTTATAAATTAAGAAAATGCGGACAAAACCATTATACTTACACAACATAATTACATTTAGGGTACAAAATGTTTAAGTATCCAAAGTTAAAACAACAAGGGCAGAAGATTTAATAGATGGAAAGATGAAACAATTACTGAAGGTCCACTTTACTGACCAGGCCATTTTTTGTGTTACGGCACTGCATCGCATTAACTGACAATTGCGTGGTCATGTGACGCTGTACCCAAACAAATTTGGTGGTATTTGATAACCTCTGCGTTTTTCTGATTGATTGGTTTACACAAAAGTTATAGCGTCTACAAAATAGGGGATAGATTTTTGGCATTTTTAATATTTATTTTTTTACTATTTAAGGCAGTGATCTGCGATTTTTAGCAGGACTGCGACATTGTGGCAGACAGATTGGACACTTTTGACACTTTTTTGGGACCATTGACATTTATACAGCGATCAGTGCTATAAAAATGGTGTAAATGTCACTGGCAGGGAAGGGGTTAACACTAGGGGCGATCAAGGGGTTAAATGTGTTCCCTGGGAGGTGTTTCTAACTGTGGGGGGATGGGGCAGACTGGAAGAGGAGAGAGATCACTGTTTCTAATCACTAGATCTCTCTCTCCTCCCCTGCCAGAACAGGGATCTGTCTGTTTACATTAACAGATCCCCGTTCTGGCTCTGTTTCCTGCAATCACGGGTGGCCGGTGGACATTGCGGCCACCGGCCACACGCATTGGGTCCCCCGCTGTCCCCCGGGTGCGCCTGCTATGGCTCTTAAAGGAGCCGACGTACACCTATGGCGATTTGCGGGAACGAGCTGGCCTGCCGCAGTATAATGACGACGGCTGTTTGGCAAGTGGTTAAAAAAGTTACCAGGGCAAATAAAGGGGTGAATCTCCCTAGTGGGGACATAAACAGTAATCAAATCTTGATAGAGGATATTAACAGAGGAGCTAACCCTTCCCCACGCTCTTCACAATTGAGAATTTACATGCAGTCCAAGTACAAATGATGAAACATTAAACATCTGTGCAGGAAGGAAGATGGTGTATTGGATATATAAGAACTGATTTAACAACTAGGCCCTGTGGCGCTGAGGTACTCCTCTGTATACACACATATTTATTATTTTTAAGACCATGTGACTTAATGCATTGAGAAGAGCAATGATGCTGTTCAATACAGTATGCAATAAAAAATCTGACTACTTTTTATCAGTTATGAGTAGTTGCAGTAGTTAAAGATAATTGCTTCTAAGGGTTACTGCACTTTGTTTTTCCAGTGTCAAAGTGGGAATAAAAAGCCTGCTTGCAATTCTAAGCATATCATTCATGATCGTTTATTAATGTTTTCTACTTTAGTTAAAACATAGCTGACTGAGGCTATATTTTGCGGCAATATTTTCTTGTGATTGTGTCATACTGTATGTCTTATATTTTACACTGCACCCTGTTTGTAAACTGTAATTTTGCAAGCACTGTGTAAACTGGAGATACTTTGTAAGGGTCAAACAAGTTTTTTTTTCATGTGGGACTGCAACCACTTAAGCCCCGAACCATTTTGTTGCTAAAGGACCAGGCCCCTTTTTGCGATTCGCCACTGCGTCGCTTTAACTGACAATTGCGCGGTCGTGCGATGTGGCTCCCAAACAAAATTGACGTCCTTTTTTTTCCCACAAATAGAGATTTCTTTTGGTGGTATTTGATCACCTCTGCTTTTTTAATTTTTTGCGCTATAAACAAAAATAGAGCGACAATTTTGAAAAAAACCCCAATATTTTTTACTTTTTGCTATAATAAATATCCCCAAAAAATATATAAAAAAACATTTTTTTTCCTCAATTTAGACCGATACGTATTCTTCTACATACTTTTGGTAAAAAAAAAATCGCAATAAGCATTTATTGATTGGTTTGCGCAAAAGTTATAGCGTCTACAAAATAGGGGATGGTTTTATGGCATTTTTATTACATTTTTTTTACTAGTAATGGCGGCGATCAGCGATTTTTATCATGACTGCGACAATATGGTGGACACATCGGACACTTTTGACACTATTTTGGGACCATTGTCATTTTTACAGCGATCAGCGCTATAAAAATGCAGATTACTGTGAAAATGAGACTGGCAGTGAAGGGGTTAACCTGTAGGGGGCGCTGAAGGGGTTAAGTGTGACCTAATGAGTCATTCTTACTGTGTGGGGGCATGGTTTGGCGTGTGACGTCACTGATCGTCGTTCCCTATGACAGGGAACAGACGATCAGTGACAGTCTCACTAGGAAGCACGGGGAGAGGTTTGTTTACACTTACCTCTCCCCGTTCTTCAGCTCTGTGACCCGATCGCGGGACACCGGCGGCGATCGGGTCCCACGGGCGCGGTTACGGAGTACCCGACAGGGTCGCAAGCCGCGCACATTAAAGAGAACGTACCTGTACGCCAATGTGCCCAGCTGTGCCATTCTGCCGACGTATATCGTCGTGCGGCAGTCGGCAAGCGGTTAAAATACTAACTTTTCTATGTTGCAATTGTTCTTTATTGATTGGTGTCCAAAGTGATTCTTTGGTGTGTTCTTTGTTTTTATAGAGAGTAACTCCACTTTTGTTGAGAAAAAAAACAAAACAATCTCCTCTGGGTGATCTATATACAGTGGGTATAAAAAATAATCACCCCCCTTTAAAATAATCACATTTTGTTGCTTTGCAGCCTGAAATGAAGACAGACACTTTTGTTTTTGTTTTATCCAGCTTTATATACATCCAGCATATAACATCCAAATGAAAGGTATAACACCAACATGTCAGATTGTTTTTTTTTTTTAAAACAGAATCACTGTTTCGGAAAAAGGATCACCCCTTCCTAAAAATTACTTGTAAACTCTATCAGGTGTGGCTAATCTCCTTCCCAATGGCACATAAAGCCATTTGATTTTCAACTCGGATCAGCTGTGGTCATTTTGATTAGCTCAACATGAAAAGAGCTTTCTTGGTGCATTTCAGTCCCTGGTAGTGCAACTAAAGCAAACAATCAATAACGGGTGGCAAGGCACTGTCAAAAGATCTCCGAGATAAAGTTGTGGACAAGCACAAGTCAGGAGATGGATACAAAAAAATTTAAAGGCTTTATCAATGCCTAGAAGCACAGTAAAGTCTATTATTAAGAAGAATGTTGCTCCAAACTGGATGAAAGAGCCAGGAGGAAACTGGTCAGAGAGGCTACAAAGAGAACTCTGAGGCTGGGTTCACACTTGTGTGGTGCAAATTCCAGCACTGTTATCTCTGCAAAGAGATAAGAGAGCTGTTCAGCAGATCATCTCTGTTTTAGCTGCAAATTTGGTGACCTGGGAGAGGGGAGGGGGGAAGTGTAGTGAGGAGAAGGAGAGAAATCCTGTTGAGAACTGAACACATCTGCGAATCAGATGCGTGCCCATAGAAGATAATGGGCCTGAATTCGCACCTGAGCCGCACTGTAATGCCTAGAAAACACACGTTTTTTGGGCAATGCGCAGTGCGAATGCATAGCACATATGTGAACCAGCCTCATTAAAATCAATGTATTTTATAATTTCATGCAAATTGGATGCGGTGTAAGACGTAACCAATTTGCATAGGTGTGAACGGGGCCTCAAGCAGTTGCAGGAATTTATGACAAAAAGTGTTCATTGTGTGCATGTGGCAACAATATCACAAATTCTCAACAAATGTGGCTTGTATGGGAGGGTTGCACAAAAAAGTCACTCCTCAAGAAAGGCCACATGCAGTCATGACTGAGCTTTGCCAAAAGGCACCTTGAAGATTCTGAGACCACATGGAAAAAAGTGCTATGGTCAGATGAGACTAAAATGTAATTATTTGACCTTAATACCAAAGAATATGTCCAATGAAGCTCACTATCCAAATAACACAATTCGTACAGTAAAGCATGGAGGTGGTAATATCCTGTTATGGGGATGTTGCTCTGCAGCAGGGACTGGAGAACTTGTCAGGACTCGGGATATAAGGAAAAATAAATGGGCAAAAAAA
This sequence comes from Rana muscosa, assembly GCA_029206835.1. Lineage (NCBI taxonomy): Eukaryota > Metazoa > Chordata > Amphibia > Anura > Ranidae > Rana > Rana muscosa. Next base: position 805,635,001 of record CM055117.1, on the reverse strand, counting down.
CAACAAATTCTTGAGGAATATCTGCTGCCCTCTGCCAGAATGTTGTCAATGATAAGAAGGTTTACCTTCCAACATGACTATGACCCAAAGCACACAGCAAAAATTACCACACAGTGGTTGAAGGAGAAAACGGTGAATGTCCTTGCATGGCCTAGTCAGAGCCCAGACTTAAACCCCATTGAAAATCTGTGGAATGACTTGAAGTCTGCAGTCCACAAACGGTCACCATCAAATTGACCTGAACTTGAGCAGTTCTGCAAAGAAGAGTGGGCAAATATTGCAAAGTCTAGATGTGCAAAGTTAGTAGAGACATATCCCAACAGACTAAAGGCTGTAATTAAGGCAAAAGGTTGTTCAACAAAATACTGACACAAGGGGTGATCCCTTTTCCAACTCAGTGATTCTGTTTTTGAATAATTTTATTTTTATCTGACATGTTAGTGTTATATCTTTCACTTTAATGTTAAAAGTTGCACTGAGTAAATACAGATGGATAAAACATATAACTGTGTCTGTCTTCATGTTAGGCAGCAAATAAACAAAATGTGATTATTTTAAAGGGGGGGGGGGTGGTTATTTTCTATACCCAATGTACATTGCAATGAATTAACAAACTTTGTTGGAGTAAATGGGAAAATAGTGTCTGGGAATGCATTTCAAAAGCTATCTTACAGTAGTTTTTGGAACTCTATTTTTGCATGTATCTCTCGTATCACTGGAATTCTCCTGTCTCCTAGCCCTGGAATGGCACTACTAAACCTTAATATTGAGAAATTTCCTCCTAACTACCGCACTGTGGTAACACACATATTTCTTGCTGCTAGATCAGTCATAACCAAAAATTGGAAATCGAATGTGTCCCCCAATGTGTCTGAAGTTTTAGATATCACGCATACTAACTACATCTTTGAATCAATGATAGCAAAAAAGGAAGGCAGAAACCAATTATTACACAACCACTGGACTATCTGGACTTCCTGGTACAAAAGATAAATGTACAATTGTACTATATTACTGTCTGATAATACGCTGATGACCCACCTCTGACATGATCCATCCCCCTCCCATTCCCTATCCTCTCCTTTCCCCCTATCTTCCCCCCTCTACTTTCTATTCTACCCACTTACGGTTATAATAGGAACACGTGTATCTCTGGGAGGGTCTCTCCACCCATCTCTGATACATAACTATTCTATCCTTGCAATGCTATTTGGATTGTAATTCTGATAGTGCCTTATCATACTATGTAACCACTACTATATTTCTTCTATGTTTACTGTACAATGTTTGTACTCTGTTTATACAAGAAAATTTTGTTTTCAATAAAAACTAATTATAAAAAAAAAAAAAAGCTATCTTACAGGAATTCTTATCTAGTTAGAAACATTGAGACTGCCTCATTCTGCAAATACTAGTTGCTCGGCTCTTATTACAGCTCTTTTGTTTCCACAATTTGAGTCAATCGGAGGAATTTACTAAAACTGGAGCAGACAGAATCTGAAACAGCTGTGCATTGAATCCAATCACAGCTTCTAAGTTCAGCTTGTTCAGCTAAGCTTTGAAAGCTAGAAGCTGATTGGGTGTCGTGCACAACTGTCCCATATTCTGTCTGCTCCAGCCTTGGTAAATTCCCCTCATTGACTAGAAACAAATATGAAATGCATATCATATCAGGCTTTACCAACCTGCATATTTGTTTGGGGTCAGAACCTTAGAATGTATTAAAGCCATTGTCTTACCAAAGGTCAGGCAACTCAAATTTTCAGAATGTCAGAGGTCAGTAGAGACAGCCTTCGTATTTATCTCAGTAAAGATCTGTTTTAAAAGAACGCCCAAAGGAATAAGTGTTTCTTAGTCTAGTCAAAAAGGTTTACTCATCTGAATATCATTATTTTTTAAACTATAGCCAAGGTGAAAAAATATAACTAGGCAATTAGTTTTCTATGTTCCTTTGCATTAACTGATAGAAAGGAAATGAAAGCACTGTAAAATGAAATTCCAGCATAGATGACCATCACAAAGAATGTATAAAGAAGAGCATAGAAAAAAAAGAACTTTCAATTAATAACAGGTCAAGGATTTTACCGTGAAAAAAAAAAAGCTATGAAAATCTATGCAAATTTTCTACCACATGAAAGAAGAGAACGCTAAGTGTTTTTTCAGAGTGCTGAAATATTGCAGTTCAAAATTGATAATAAACTTGTTTAAATGTCAAATATCTTATCAATTAAAAACAAAATGTCATATACTTGATGTTCTTGAAAGGAGATATTTAGAGGAACATGTGAAATAAGGTTTGCTTTCCTAAATTTACATTCATTAGGCGCTAGCAACAGGAGCCAACAACATACTGCAATTTTAACCACTTCCATACCGGGTCATTGTAAAATGACGCCGGCAGGAACCCTCTCTCCCTCCGGGTGGATGTCATATGACGTCCTGTGTTTGAGGGGGGATATCTGAATGATGCCTGCAGCTAGAGGCATCATTCAGATATCCTCGTCTTCAGCCGGCGATTCTGCGCACCATAAGAACGATCATGATCGTTCTTATAGGCGGCGGGAGGGGATATCCCCCCCTCCCGCCGCCATCCGATGCTTCTCCGGGCTCTCCCGTGCCATCGGGGACCCGGAGAGAATCGTCCGGCGCGGGTGGTGGGTCACGTGACGAGCATAGAGATGACTGGTGACCAGATGGTCACCAGTCATCTCTATGATCGTCGGAGGCCCGGGCGCGATGTGATGACGTCACGCCCGGGTCCTCAGATGTAAACAAAGCCGCCATTGCGGCTGTAAGCATGAGATCGGTGACATTTTTTTCACAATCTTATGCTTTCCAGCCTGGAGGAGAGATGTGGGGTCTTATTGACCCCGCATCTCTCTATAAAGAGGACCTGTCACACACATTCCTATTACAAGGGATGTTTACATTCCTTGTAATAGGAATAAAAGTGTTCAAAAAAAAAAAGTGTAAAAAAAGTAAAGATAAAAAAATATACCGTATATACTCGAGTATAAGCCGAGTTTTTAAGCACAATTTTTTGTGCTGAAAATGCCCCCTCGGCTTATACTCGAGTCACCTTTTTGCGCCTGATCTCCCGGACTTTGCGGAGCCGGTACCGGCCGGCCATAGGTCCCCTGGACCCCAAACTTGGCACACATGTAGCCCCACTCTTCCTCTATAAGTGTCCGGGGGACCTATGGCCGGGGAGCACCGATTTTTCAAAACCGGGCACCCCTTCCATAGACTCCCATGTTAAACGGTAATTTCTCTGGTGACTTTGGGGACCTGGTACTGGCCGGTCGTAGGTCCTCTGGACCCCAAACTTGGCACACATGTAGCCCCACTCTTCATCTACAGGCTTGCAACGTTTCTTGTCCGGGAGACCTACAGCCAGGGAGCACTGAATTTTCAAAGCCGGGCACCCCTTCCATAGACTCCCATGTTAAACGTCAGTATAGTCATGGACACAGTGAGGCATACCCTAGGCTTATACTCGAGTCAATACGTTTTACCAGTTTTTGTGGTAAAATTAGGTGCCTCGGCTTATATTCGGGTCGGCTTATACTCGAGTATATACGGTAAGTAAAAAAAAAAAATTATGTTAAATTGCCCCTGTCCCCAATAGCTCGCGCTCAGAAGCGAACACACACGTAAGTCCCGCCCACATATGTAAACGCCGTTCAAACCACATATGTGAGGTATCGCCACGTGCGTTAGAGCGCGTGCAACAATTCTAGCCCTAGAGCTCCTCTGTAACTCTAACCTGGTAACCTGTAAAAATTTTCAAAGCGTCGCCTATGGAGATTTTTAAGTACTGAAGTTTGCCACCATTCCATGAGTGTGCGCAATTTTAAAGCGTGACATGTTAGGTATCTTTTTACTCGGCGTAACATAAGGTTTCATATTTTACAAAAAAATTGGGCTAAGTTTACTGTTTTGTTATTTTTTAATTTGTGAAAAACATTTATTAAAAAAAAAAGGCGTTTGAAAAATTATTGCACAAATACCGTGCAAGATAAAAAGTTGCAACGACCGTGATTTTATTCCCTAGGGTGTCTGCTAAAAAAAACATATATAATGTTTGGGGGTTTTGAGTAATTTTCTAGCAAAAGAATGATGATTTGTACATGTAGGAGAGAAGTGCCAGAATAGGCCCGGTATGGAAGTGGTATAAAAAGCCCTGTATGGAAGTGGTTAAACAGGTCATAAACAGTCATTTTTGAAAATTCACACTTTTGACATTCGATTTTCCCTATCATTAATTAATATGTGTTCAAGCAGCAAATATTTGTTTAAAGAAAATCTTTAATACAGCTTTGTTGGTATCTAGTGAATTCAACTCAGACTTTAATGCTTCCTACATTGGACATACACAGCTTGTGTTCAATCAGGCTGTGTAGGTCCTCCCTAGCTGGTTGCCGACCAGCCGCCGCAGTTTTACTGCGGCAGAATGGCACGGCTTACGTTGCTTCGCCTTTTCGCCACTAGGGGCGCGCGCACGCCGCTGTAGCCGATGCGAGTGCCAGGCAGGCGCGATAACCGCCGAGCACCGACGATCGCTCGTGACAGAGCGAGAACCGGTTCTTTCAGGGGAGAGGAGACTGATCGTGTGTCCATACAATGTATGAACACTGATCTCTCTCTTCCCCTAGTCACTCCTATCCTCCCTACAGTTAGAACACAGTGAAGGAACACAGTTAACCCCTTGACTGCCTATTAGTGTTAACCCCTTCCCTGCCAGTGACATTTATACAGTAATCAGTGCATTTTTATAGCACTAATCGCTGTATAATTGTCAATGGTCCCAAACATGTGTCAAAAGCGTCCTATATGTCCGCCGCAATATTGCAGTCCCGATAAAAATCGCAGATCGCCGCCATTACTAGTAAAAAAAATAATAATAATAAAAATGCCATAAATCTATCCCCTATTTTGTAGACGCTATAACTTTTGCGCAAACCAATCAATATACACTTATTGTGTTTTTTTTTACCAAAAATATGTAGAAGAATACATATCGACCTAAACTGAGGAAACAATTAGCTTTTTTTAAAAAAAATGGGGATATTTATTATAGAAAAAAGTACAAAATATTGTGGTTTTTTTTCAAAATTGTTGCTCTTTTTTTGTTTATAGCGCAAAAAATAAAAACCGCAGAGATGATCAAATACCACCAAAAGAAAGCTCTATTTGTGGGAAAAAAAGGACGTCAATTTTGTTTGGGTACAGTGTCGCACGACCGCTCAATTGTCAGTTAAAGCGACGCAGTGCAGTATCGCAAAAAATGGCCCGGTCATTGCGCAGCCAAATCTTCTGGTGCTGAAGTGGCTAGGGAACGAAAACAAGTGCTTGAGATCACTGGACACATTTCTAATCACAAGCAAAACTTTTTAATTAGTTGGATAATGTTTTATTGGTGCACAGATCACTCCTTCTTCTATTCAGACTAGGGAACAAAAGTACAAATATGCAACATTAAAAGTTTTAATTTCCCCGAAATGTCTTGCCATTTTGTCAGAATGAATAGGAGCCAATAGGTAAGGCAAATTAATGTGGTATTTGGTGGATTTTAGAGATGCAAGGGGTTTTCACTGGCTCCATAAAGTTATAAATGCTCTTTTCAAGTCTCCTGGACTTGTTCTTCTGCCAAAAATGTCACCTTAATAGTCTCATTATTTATTTATTTTACACCGAAACAAAAAAAAGAAAAAGAAAAAATGATACGTTTAACCACTTCCCGCCCACCATATAGCAGAATGACGTGCGCAAAGTGGTTTAGTTATCCTGACTGGACGTCATATGACGTCCAGCAGGATAAGTCGCAGGGGCGCACAGCGCGGCGATCGTTGGTGTGGTGTTTCAGTCTGACACACCGCATCACCAATCTTGGTAAAGAGCCTCTGATGTAGGCTCTTTACCATGTGATCAGCTGTGTCCAATCACAGCTGATCAGTGTAAACAGGAAGAGCCATATATCGGCTTTCCTCCACTCGAACTGACAGACGTGAGTAGAGGAGAGCCGAACGGCTGCTCTCAAGACAGGGGGGGGTCTGCACTATCAGTGCAGCCCCCCTGAGAATTCCCAACAGGGATGCCCACCCAGGACCACCAGGTATGCCAATCAGTGCCCATTAGAGGTGTTAATCAGTGCCCATCACTAATGCCAGCCAGTGCCTCTTCATCAGTGCTGCTTATCAGAGCCACCTATCAGTGTCCATCGATGTTGCCTATCAGTGCCCATCATTGCTGCCTATCAGTGCCCATCAGTGTCACCTATAACTGCCTATCAGTATCACCTATAAGTGCCCATCAGTGCCGCCTATCGATGCCCATCAGTGCTGCATATCAGTACCGCCTAGCAGTGCTCATCAGTGCTGAATATTGGTGTCTCATCATCAGTGCTGCCTTATCAGTGCCTATTAGTGAAGGGGAAAACGTACTTATTTACAAAATTTGGAAAAAAATTAAAGTTTTTCTTTGTTTCTGTTATAAAATTTTGTAAATAAGTACATTTTCCCCCCCTTCACTAATACTTACTTATTTACAAAATTTTATAACAGAAACAAAGAAAAACTTTTTTTTTTCAAAACGTTCCACCTTTTTTATTTGTTTAGCAAAAAATAAAACCCCCAGTGGTGATCAATTACCACCAAAATAAAGATCTATTTGTGGGAACAAAATTATAAAAATGTTGTTTGGGTACAATGTTGCATTACCACACAATTGTCATTTAAAATGCGACAGTGCCCTGTATTGAAGTGGTTAATACAAAAGTACGCAATAATGATCAAATATGCAGAAAAAAAAAAGGGGGAATTGCCATTAATACCTTTTTCAATTTGAATATAATTAGAAAAATGTGTGAATCCTAGGTGGAAGGTGTGTGAATGTAATTAAAAAATATATAAATAGACCCTCCCAAGGGGCATATTAAGCAGTCAATGTGACACATAAATATACTAAACTACCCTAAATAAAACAACAACAAAAATGTGGTAAAATCAATGTCCCCATCAACACTCAACTCCTAACAAAAATATCAATGCACATCAACTATGCATGTTCTGACACCCTGGCACTTTCTTAAAAATAGGAAGGCATCTCACCACCTGTTTTTCACAGGGGACTGTGTCCATTCATGATCAATTTTTCATGAATTATTTAAAAGTAATACACACTGGTTAATAAATCCATCGCATGCGATAGTGTGCTATTTTTCTCACTGCAAAATCCTTCTATTTGCCCACCTGGCTTTACTTCGGATTTAGTCATTTAATTAAAAATCAGTTCATATTTGATTAGCAATGCATTCTCAGCTTTAATCTTATTAATTACTCTATGCCATGCATATTTTCCTGTCTTGGCGTTGGGTCTAATAACCTGGAGTGAAGGTTTCATCGGAAGCTATGTGACAGAAGGTCTTTTTTAGTACTGGCTGTACAAAGATAATGGCTTGTTAAAGGGGAGAGGTACTTTGCCAGATTCAAATACATCAGTGTTTTCTTGTTTACAAGACTGGATACTTTTCAGCTCTATTGAAAAACTGCAATTTGCACAACCAGCTGTGAATAACAGGATAGGTTCAGGTGCAAGAGATATGGGACCTGGGTCTGGCATATCATGTGAAATGTTTTGTTGGATTATAACTACTGATATTTTAATGCCCTATAAAATAGATATTCCTTTTTAAGTGTTACTAGCACACCCCTAATAGCCCAGACATTATCCAAAATGTTCTTTTATCGACAGTTTTCAAATTTAAGTAAAGCCTCAGTAGACACAAAGATTAATGCAGCCATAATTCAAAATATAAATTTGCTGAAAAAAAGTAAATGTACAGTGATATCAAGTGATTCAATTCCTTTAAAGTGAACGTTCAAATTTTAACAATAAACTCCTTGCCAAAGAGAAGGCACCACAAGATGCCAATGTTACGTCTTATCTGCACTAATCTGATTTAGCGTAACTCTGATACTACACCCCAAGTGAGATTGTCTTTACTAGCCACTGAGGCAGTTTTATTAAACACTGGAACAACAGACAGTGGGGTTTGGCAATGACGTCAGGCACCTGTAGCAATGTTAACCACTTCTGGTGCGCTCCATAGCAGTTTTCCAAGTAGGGGGCGCGCATGTCTGCCGGCACCTGCTGATGATCCAGCAGAGAGGCGGAATGGCAGTCTGCCTATGTAAACAAGGCAAATCGCCGTTCTAACAGGGGGGGAAGGCAGGGATCCTGTGCCTCTGCAAAGCAGGGAGATGGATCCATGTATTCCCCTAATAAAAGCACCTCCCACTCTGTAATAAAACACAGGCTAGGCACACAGTTAACCCTTTGATCACCCCTGAAGTTAACTCTTCCTAGCCAGTGTCATTAGTACAGTAACAGTGCATATTTGTAGCATTGATCACTGTATTAGTGTGACTGGTCCCCAAAAAGTGTCAGTTAGTGTCTAAATGTCCGCCGCAATATTGCAGTCCCACTATAAGTCACTGATCACTGGAATTACTAGTAAAAAAAAAAAAAGTATATATATTATAAGATTGGGGTGATCAGACTCCAGCGGTAGGTGCGTTTTCAGTGAGTACGCCCGTCCAGAACTGAATTTTTAAGGGCCTGGTAGCCCAATTTTATTTAAAATGATAGAAAAGGTCACAAAGATATCAGTAGCCCACACAGGGGGGTTCCACCATTACTGTATCTTGCATAAGCAATACTTTAGCTTCCTGGCTTACATTCTTGCCATACGGCTGCTTCAGGCCTTTAGCCTAGGCCTTAGGTCTGCTCCTCAGAACAAAAGTGTTTCCTAGAGTTAAACTTACTCCTGATCAGCGCTGTGCTGCTATATCACCAAGGACATCTGCCTCTTCCAGACACGCATGCTCTGGCTGCACCCATGCAGCCTCTGACTCCTCTCAGAGGAATGGGAGTCCACCTGACTCCCATGCACAGACTTCCTGTCTGTTGGGTGGAGCCCTGAGCCGTAGTCAGGTCACATCTAAATAGCCCAACACACAGCTGTGCAATCAGTGTGCCTTTCTCTCCAAAATCTGGCGTAAACCAGCAATCTTTAAGGTAGCACGGGGTCCCACTGCCACAATATATATATATATATATATATATATATATATATATATATATATTTCATAGTTTTTGGACACTATAACCTTTGTGCAAACCAATTAATATATGCTTATTGGGATTTTTTAACAAAAATATGTAGCAGAATACATATTGGATTACATTTATGAAGAAATTCAATTTTTTTATTGTTATTTATTGGATATGTTTTATAGCAGAAAGAAAAATATATATATTTTTTTCAAAATTCTTTGTATTTTTATTTATTTTTTGTTTATAGTGCAAAAAAGGGCAGAGGTGATCAAATGCCACCAAAAGAAAGCTCTATTTGTTAGGAAAAAAAGACATACATTTTATTTGGGTACATCGTCAAACGACCGCGCAATTGTAACGCAGTGCGGTATCACAAAACATGGCCTGGTCATGAAGGGGGGTAAATCTTTCAGAGGTCAAGCGGTTAAAGCAAACTAAATCAGAGAAGAATAAACTTTTTTGAGTAACAAAGATAACATCAGGAATCTCATGTTGTTTGACCTCCAGCAGCACTTTTACTTTAAAGGTTTGGAATAGTGCACAGATTCTGTTAAAATTCCCACTATAAATATTCAGTGGTATTGTTAGAAGCCAATTGATCATATCTCGCATGCTCTGAAGATAGATGGCACTTCCTAAAATGTAATATTGAAAAATCTTAATGTAATTTTATTCACATCATTGATGCCAATAAAATGTGCATTTGTTATCCACCAGCATTCCAACTTGGGTTTCAGTAAAAGTAAAAATAGCATCTTTATTCAAAACATATTAAAATCAGCAGTAAAGAAGTGTGCTCCCGTGTGGAATCTTTGTAAGCATGGATCAGCATGGATCATATTGCTTGCTTCAGAAAGAACTGGCGAAGGCTCAGAATGCAAAAGGAAAAAGAAGAGCGCACCGACCTAGTGCATTACCAATGGCTAGGTTTATTTAAAAATTGACTAAAAGATCATAAATACTCACAAAGCAAGTAAAAAAATAGACATAAACACCGCTCCATCAAAGGAGAATCCAGACGACATATAATAGAGCTACGGCTAATGCGTTGCGAGGGCGAACCCTCTTCCTCAGAGCCAAAAGTAATAGTAGCTGGACCACTCTCTGAACTCCTTTAAAGTGGTTGTAAACCCCGTAGACAATTTTTTTTTTTTTTAACTTACCTGCAAGACAAAGCTATAATGAGCTAGTATGACTAGCATACTAGCTCATTATGTACCACTTACCTTAGGTCGGGGCCCCCGAAGTCGTCCGTGTCCCTCCTCTAGCCGCATCCATCCCTGCGGCGATAGCCGGAATGTTACTTCTTGGTATCGCCACTGCAGCCAATCACAGCGCCGCTCCGGCGCTGTGATTGGCCGGAGCGGCGAAGACGTGACTCCGCGCATGCGCGCGTGATCCATCGAATTCGGCTACGTCGTCGAATGTTGCGACCTAGCCGAATTTGTGAATGGGGTTAACCCCATGCGCATACGCGTGACGTCACGGCGCCGGTTTTAAATGCAAATATCTCCTTAACCGTGTAGGTTAAGGAGATATTTCATGCACCTACAGGTAAGCCTTAATCTAGGCTTACCTGTAGGTGTTTGTTTACAAAGTGGGTTTACAACCACTTTAAATACATGTGTGTGTGTGTGTGTGTGTGTGTGTGTGTGTGTGTGTGTGTGTGTGTGTGTATGGTCACATGTCTAGAGCAGAATATCATCCTGCACACAAAAAGTCTGTATAGTGTTGGCCCACAACAAGAAATTAGGAGCCAAGTGCATTTCTGGTGCAATTTCCCAGTGGCGTAGAGGGGCGCTGTCAGGAGTGTGGACTGTCTAGCATGGGGATAAAAGCCCCTTGTTAAATTTCTGACGCTGGAGAGTCCACGTTGTTTAGCAACAGCGGCCATTCTTGGGGTGCAGGCGGGCGGCTAGGGGATCCATCTCACAGTGGTGATCAGCGAGGGGCCGAGCTGAGGACAGATAGGCTGGCCGCCTGAGAGCCCGGGACTGGGGAGAATAGTTTCACCACGGCCGCCTTCTCCTTGACCTATCTCCCATGAACCCGCCCCCCAACAGATGAGAAGCTGGGGGCGCAGCATCTCCCATGCCTCCAGAGCATGGATTGCTCCAAATTCCTCTCCGCAGTAACATGAGGCCCAGAGAACAGGCTGACTGGGGACCCAGAGGACGGGCGAGGAGGCGCACACTGCCAGGGAGCCGCTGGAAGGATCAAAGCACCCCCGACTCAAGGAGACAGACTGGCATGGAAGGTAGGGCTAGCAGTCTCTCATCTCCCCCAGCTCCATCGTCATTCTGATTCCAATGTCTCTCTCTGCCCCTCTCTCAGTGAATCCAAATCACCAGTGCTGCAAAAACACATAATTGTGCAAATATATTAATAAATAAACAAACTCATTTTATATAATAATCAATAAAAAGTTCATCCATAGCCATAAAGTTCATTCATAGCTATGTTTTAACCTTTTTGAATGTTTTGTATATATATTTGTGTGTGTGTGTGTGTGTATATATATATATATATATATATATATATATATATATATATATATAAATATAAATCAAAAAGGTTAAATACAAAATCCTACTGGGTATTGATCCCAACTACACAGTGCTGCAACAAGTATTATAGTGTGAATATGAAATGTGTAGCTCCCATTAACTGAAATATTATAAAATCCCTCCTCCTAATGCCTATGATGGCTAACCTGTGAAGAAAAGATGTAAACACTTATTTTCAGGCTGTCCAGTCATGTTATCCCCTGTGTGAGCCAGTGGTGTATGCAGGGGAGAGGAGGGAGCGCCAACAACAGATGGGACATAGGAACCTCTGCATGATGTCACCACAACAGGCTTTGACAGTCATTGTCAAGCACACTCTCCTCTCCCCTACAGCCACCGCTGTCTCACAAAGGGGATCATGTGACCAGACTGGAGCTAGCTGAAAATAGGTAAGCCTGCGGGTCAGGGGGCGCAAATTACTTGCCTTGCCCCGGGCGCTGACAATCCACGCAACACCACTGCATTTTCCTGTACTCTGAGGAATAAAACATGAGGAAATGTGCATGTATTGCATATATGTTTTGCAAATGTGTGTTTTTTTGTTTTGTTTTTTGTCTTGATATACAGTACACTTTAGGTAAAGAAAAATTGTTTCATGGCACTATGCTTAAAGTGGAGTTCCAACCTAAAAAAAAAAACATACACCAAAATGTTCCAAAAAAATTGAAAAAAAAACAATTTTACTTACCAGAAAGTGCGGTTGCTAGGGGTTTCTTCCTAATCTGACTCTTCCTAGTCCACGGCTGGTTTTCTTCCACATCCTCCTCGCGTTGTCTTCTGGGGAATGGGGTGCGCTGCCTTCTGGGACTTGTGTGTATCCCAGAGAGCAGCCGCCCATTCATACAGCGCTGCGAGACTCGCGCATGCGCAGTAGGAAACGGGCGGTGAAGCCGCAAGGCTCCACTGCCTGTTTCCCTTAGTGAGGATGGCGGCGCCGGGACCCTCCACGATCGAGGGGTCGGCCTCAGGGGGCTGACATCACGGGCGCCTAGGGCAGGTAAGTGTCCTTATTAAAAGTCAGCAGCTACAGTAGGTGCCGCCGATATTGTATATCTATCGCGCTCCCATCGCCGAGATTCTCGGCGACAGGAGTGCCGAGATCTCGGCAACAGGGTGGCGACACGTGTCGCGCTCGCTGCAATAGCGAGAGGGAGACGCGACACTGTATTGAACAGGATCCGACGTGGATTCCCACCAATACCAGGCACTGCGATTGGTATGAATCCTGAGCGGGAACTCCACGCCAATTTTTAAAGAAAAAAACAGTGTGGGTTCCCCCTCCAGGAGCATACCAGGCCCTTGGGTCTGGTCTGGATTTGAAGGGGAACCCTACGCCGAAAAAACGGCGTGGGGGTCCCCCTCAAAATCCAAACCAGACCCTTATCCGAGCACGCAACCTGGCAGGCCGCAGGGGAAGAGGGGGGGATGAGAGAGCGCCCCCCCTCCCTCCTGAACCGTACCAGGCCGCATGCCCTCAACATGGGGGGTTTGGTGCTCTGGGGCAGGGGGGCGACCTGCGGCCCCCCCACCCCAGAGCACCCTGCCCCCATGTTGATGAGGACAGGGCCTCTTCCCGACAACCCTGGCCGTTGGTTGTCGGGGTCTGCGGGCGGGGGGCTTATCGGAATCCGGGAGCCCCCTTTAAATAGTGTTTGTAGCTGCTGACTTTAAAAAAAAAAAATTGCGGGTGGAATCCCGCTTTAAGTAAATCTTTTGCAGTTTAATAGATAGAAAAGGAATGCTTCAGTCATGCAAATACTATGCAGTAGTGTGAATTGGCCTTATTGGAAGCAACAGATTAAATATTCTTTTATTTAGTCTCAGTAAAATTTAAAAAAAAGGCATGACAGTCTATCTGGTGTTTACAAGGTATGGTTTAAGTCACACCAAGCTGAATAATTTATTGCCTGGTGTAATGACTCTATGCAGCTTTCTACAAGCATGTCAGAAGTTTAAGGCCCCTTTCACACTTAGGCGCATTGCAGGTGCTATTGCGCTAAAAATAGCGCCTGCAATGCGCCCCAAAAAAGCCGCTCAATAGTATCCAATGTCAAAAAACTCCTGCAAGCCGCATCTTTGAGGTGCAATAGGAGTGCTCATATAGCACCCCTGCCCGTTGAAATCAATGGGGCAGCGCCTCCAAAATGTCCGCAAAACGGCGCAAAGAGGCGTTATTGCGGGTGTTTTTAACCCATTTTCAGCCGCTAGCGGGGGTTAAAATCCCCCCGCTAGCGCCCGCAAATCGAGGCAAAAAATACGGTATAGCGGCACTAAAAATAGCGCTGCTATACCGCCAGCGCATCCAGCGCCTCAGTGTGAAAATAGCCTTAATCTAAGTAAATCTTAAATTAAAATACAAAGCTCAGCATGTGCCTAATCTACTGATATATACTCTGAAATGTTAGCAGGCAATTAATAAACTCAATGCAACTTCTGCATTGTCTCGTTGTGAATTTGTCTTGCATATAAATGAAAAATTTCTCTTATAGGTTGAGACTTGCAGGTTAACCACTTAAGGACCAAGCCTTTTTCTGAGATTTGATGTTTACAAGTTAAAAACAGTTTTTTTGCTAGAAAATTACTTAGAACCCCCAAACATTATATATTTTTTTCTAACACCTAGAGAATAAAATGGCGGTCGTTGCAATACTTTGTCACACTGTATTTGCGCAGCGGTCTTACAAGCCCACTTTTTTGGGAAAAAAAAATCACTTGTTTGAATTAAAAAATAAGACAACAGTAAAGTTAGCCCAATTTTTTTTTATATTGTGAAAGATAATGTTACGCCGAGTAAATCAGTACCCAACATGTCACGCTTCAAAGTTGCGCCCGTTCGTGGAATGGCGACAAAAACTTTTACCCTTAAATTCTACAGGTTGCATGTTTTGAGTTACAGAGGTCATCTAGGGTGAGAATTATTGCTCTCACTCTAACGATCGCGGCGATACCTCCCATGTGTGGTTTGAACACCGATTTCTTCTGCGGGCGCTGCTTACGTATGCGTTTGCTTCTGCGCGCGAGCTCGTCTGGACAGGGCGCTTTAAAAATGTTTATTTTTCTGAGTTAACGGAACTGTCTGAGTTAACAGGACGGCACTCTGGATTACTGACAGCGCTACATAGCGGCCAGCAGAATCCCCAGCCAGGTTATCTGGATCGAACGAAAACCCCAGCTGAACAAATCCTATGCAGTGTGTGACTCTCAGCCACCTGTGGATCCGAATGGAGATATCCGGACACCAGCTTGAGAATCAGCGTACTCTGGGAAATAAGGCTGCGTGAGCGGACCGGTGGTCCATGTGATTCTGCTCTAATACTGCCAATACCAATGCCATGCTCTGTTTTGAGGCTTTTGTCCTCAGCTGCTTACGTTCTAGGACTGTGTTCTGCTTCAGCTTTGCAATATTCGGCTTTACTAGTCACTGATTACCTGAACTGTTCAACCAATATCTGGCTATATGCCATTCTTTTCACAGGACTCAACATCAGCTAACTACTGTATATATTCAGTCAAAGTAGCGGTACAACATCTCAGGGACTTCAAGTGTACAGCTAAATTCCATCATTATCCTTGTGTATCCCCCAGCTGGGGGGCTTGCTGAGCACAAATTTTTGGTTGAGGTAACTGATCAATGGTGTTTTTCACCGGGTCTGTGAGCTAATTACCAGATACGTTCTGTTAAGTAGCTCCGTAGTGGGTACTAGATGCATGCATGCACTTTATGTGACGTAGTTGTTTTTAGTCTAGACAACGTTGTCTTGCTATTTTTAAATGAATTTAGGTGTTGGTAATGGGTATCTAGTGTTTGCAATGTGCACAAATTGAATTTTTCTATGCAATAAAGTAATACCTTTTTCAAGCAGCTTGGTCTACCCGTAGCTCTTTTTTGAGGGTCTCTTTTCCCTCTGCTTTTCCATCGAGTTTAAGACAATGGCCAGATCCTGCAAGTATGTTCTGAAGTTTCTGGCTTGCCCCACAGCCACTGTGCTGTCTGAAAGAGCCTTCAGTGAAGCAAGAGGATTTGTTACACAGAGATGAATTTGCCTTTCACCCAACATTGTGAACCATCTAACTTTCATTAAAATAAACAAGCTGTGGATTACCAAGAACTACAAAACCCCTGCTGCTACTATTACAGACCAGACTAAACTGCCAGCTGCTACTACCTGCCACCATTACCAGCTCCCTACCACCTCTTTTGACCAATTCTGTTACTCCAGTTCCACACAATGTTTTTGCAGATGGACCTCAGCTGCCAAACTTCTGTTTGCTGCAGGACAAATTCTGCATTGTCCCCGGAGGTTTGTGGGCAATTTCAGCGCTCTGGCACTGTAACCGGTGCCACACAATGTTTCCATAGCAGGACCCTTCCTGCAGTGTAAATACTGAATTGTGCCTTAAACTTTGCAGCCAATTTCAGAGCTCCAGCACTGTCAAGGTGACACAGAATGTTTTCTCAGGTGGACTTCAGCTGACAAATTTCTAATGTTTGCTGCAGAATACATATTTTTTAGTGTCTGAAGCCTCGTACACGCCACCGGTTTTCTCGGCAAGAAACGACAAGAAAACTGCTGGGAGAGCTTTCTTGCAGAGAAAACCGTTCGTGTGAATGGTTTCTCGTCGAGAAAACTGCCGGGAATCTCAACGAGAAAAATAGAGAACCTGCTCTCTATTTTCTGGTCAGAATTCTCATTTTTCTCGTCAGCCTGTTTCCCGAACGAGAAAACCGGTCGTGTGTATGCTTTTCCGAGTCTTAAAAAAACGTGCATGCTCAGAATCAAGTATGAGACGGGAGCGCTCCTTCTGGTAAAACTAGCATTCGTAATGTAGACAGCACATTCATCACGCTGTAACGAACTGAAAGCACGAAGACTGAAAAGCGCGAATCGTCTCTCCTCAAACTTTTACTAACACGCGGTAACACAAGATCAGCAAAAGCAGCCCAAGGGGTGGCACCATTGGAATCAAACTTCCTCTTTATACTGTCATCATACGTGTTGTACGTCACCGCGCTTTACGACGACGAGATTTGGAATTGACAGTGTGTATGCAAGGAAAGCTTGACAAGAATCTCGTCGAGAAAAACAACGTTTTTTTTTATGATGAGATTCTCGGGCGTGTGTACTAGGCTTTAGGGTTTGCAGCCTATTTCAGTGCCGAGGATCTGTAGGTGCCAAGACCCGCCCCTTTCTCACGCTCCCCATAAGTTTTGCTCCTGATGGGGAACGTGAGAAGGAGCGGGTCTATTAATTTTTTTACACTGAAGAGGAAGTTCCCCATCAGGTCCGCTCAGCCAAGACGTAGGCGGGGTCTGAGATACGAGGGCGCCCCCTCGTACCTCAGACCCCGCCTACGTCATTGGCTGAGCGGACCTGATGGGTTACTTCCTCCGCAGTGTAGGTCCGCTCAGCCAATGACGTTTCGAGTGGAGACTGCAGCGCTGGACATCGGATCGCCGCGGAACATTGGATTACATCGTTGGAATGTGTTTTTTTTTTTTTAATAAAGGACTTTTCCAAGGTGTCTGTGTGTTTTTTTTTACACTTTCTTCGTGAAATGGTAGGGGTACAATGTACCCCTTACCAATTCACATAGGGGGGGCGGGATCTGGGGGTCCCCTTTGTTAAAGGGGTCTTCCAGATTCCGATAAGCCTCCTGCCCGCAGACCCCCACAACCACCAGGCAAGGGTTGTGGGGATGAGGCCCTTGTCCCCATCAACATGGGGACATCCTCCCCATGTTGAGGGCATGTGGCCTGGTATGGTTCAGGAGAGGGGTGCTCTCTCGTCCTCCCCTCTTTTCCTGCGGCCTGCCAGGTTGCGTGCTCGGATAAAGGGTCTGGTATGGATTTTTGGGGGAACTCCACGCCATTTTTTTTTATTTGGGGTGGAGTTCCCCTTAAAATCCATACCAGACCTGAAGGGTCTAGTATGGATATTTGGGGGGAACCCTACGTAATTTTTTTTTATTTGATGCAGGGTTCCCCTTAATATCCATACCAGACCTGAAGGGCCTAGTAATTGAATTTGGGGGGACCCCCACGCATTTTTTTTTTTTTATCAATGATTTTTCTCTGTATTGCTGGGAGCTGACAATTCATTATAGCCACGAATGCTTTTTTTCCTTCAGAAATGACACTTTGTGCAGGGACAGTTCTAAGCAAGGGAAACAATTGCTGCTTTACAGGCATACTATACACACCCCAGGTATGAAATTTAAAGGAATATTTCACTTTTTATTGTTTCACGTTATTAATTATTAAAATCACAGCTTTTTTTGCATTGATACATGTCCCCTGGGGCAGGACCCGGGTCCCCAAACCCTTTTTAGGACAATAACTTGCATATTAGCCTTTATAATTAGCACTTTAGATTTCAAACGTTCGAGTCCATTGTATTTAATAGGGTTCTAAAGTTCACGCAAACTTTAGGTCCGTTCGCAGGTTCTGGTGCGAACCGAACAGGGGGGTGTTCGCTCATCCCTAATCCTGAACACTGCTTTCCCCCCAAATGTAATGGGTAGTTGGGGGCTAACTAATGGGGGGCCTTGCTCTTGGCATGATGTGTCAGTCTTAGGTCGTTCAACTTATTCTTTAAACCACTTTTAGTTGTTCAAATTATTTATTTCCTACACACAGCACTATATAATCTGCATGTGGAAAAATAACCATTTTAATTTGAATGTGCAGTATAACTTAGAGATGGTAACTCTGAAAATTCCTTTAATGCAAAGTAAACAAATGAATCATTTTATTCATAACAAAGCTACATCAATCCGATATTGAAATAAAAGTGGCTATAAAAGTGGCAGGTGTTGTTGTCATATAGCACAATAGCACTGAATTTGACCATCTGTACAAAATCTATGCATTATTTAAGGAGATGCCAAAGCTGTGCATGTTAAATTTTGTAACCATAACACACTAACTGAATTTGTATTCTATTTGTTTCAATCACAGAAAACAATGTTTCCTATTTCATGCAAAACATTAACACATAAAATGTTATGCAAGTCTTACGTTACCATATGTCTGCCAAGCCCAATGTATATTTTTCCATAATTTCAGTCCATATAAGTAAACAGTGCTATAGCTCTGATCCTCCATAGTCTATGATAAAAGAGTTGTGCCTTGTGCCCCACACAGCCACATTATACAGTAGTTACCTGAATCGTTCTCTTCCTTTAAAGGGAACCTGTACTGAGGGATATGATGGACTGTCATTGCTGTCTTCCCCTGCTACTGAACATGCTATTAGCCTTACTTATACAGCAAGTAAGACCAGAAAAAAAGTCAGAACTTATGATCTGCATAATTATTTAGGGTCAGTGATTAGAAAATAATTAAAGCCCCTGGATCAGCATGACCTATAGGCAAGAAGAAAAAAGAAAGGCGCACCAGCCTCGTGCATCATCGTTGGATAAATTTATTTTTTAAAAAAAGGACAAAGGAATCCTACTTACAAACATACGTAAAAACAATGCGTTTAAAAAGAATCCACAAGGTCGCAGCAATGCGTCCAAAGCTAACCCACTGAAATCGGTCATGGAGGGAGTGACAGAGGTCACTGCTGGCTGATGCGTTTCGAAGACAAGTCTTCTTCCTCAGAGCTCATCCAAGAATGCCACAAAGAGAAAATATTTTACATGGACTTTTTTGGTCAAAAACATGTAAATATAAAATTGAGAGAGAGGGCAACTCCCATCTTATACTTTATTAATGCAAAAATAAAAAATGTACAAAGTTCAGCTATAAAGTGTTCAAAACACATACATCAGCAGAGTATTTTTTTTAAATATGCAGTAGAGACTATTATGTACAGTATCAGAATAGAATTTAACATTACAACATTATAAAAATGGAAGTAGGAGAACATAAACTCTTAGCATACTACAATGTCCATTGGGCTGATGACTGTAGTTCCTCAACATGTTTTACACAATATGATGCCTGCTTCTTCAGGAGGACTGGTAGTTTATACTATAAAAATTACATAAGCATATACATTTGATAAATAAACCAAAACAAAAATGATACATACAAGCAAACAAGTGTAGTTCAAAACTCCTCCCAAATAAAGTACTCCTCTATGATGGCTGGATCTATCGCACAGGGAAGGCCTACTAAATTATCTGGGATGGCTAGTCCAGACCAGCAAAGGGACAAATAATGATCTTTTTTCTTTGGAAGCATCTCTTGTTCCACTGGCGAGCCTCAAATATAGTACAGATCCATGGACCATATGGCGCATGATTTGACCCTTTGCTGGTCTGGAATAGCAAAAGCACTTAAAACTGCTTTTAAACCACTATGGCTATATGTGCTTCATACAAAGCATTTGTTCAAACCACATGCAGTTATTCCACAAGCTATGCAGTGGAATAACGTCCTTACAGGATTGTCTCCAATTTACAAGCTGACCTCAATGCTCTGTCTAATTGGGCGACTATGTGGCAGGTGAGGTTTAATGTTGATAAATGTAAAGTTATGCACTTGGGGGCTAAGAATATGCATGCATCATACATAATAGGGGGAGTACAACTAGGGAAATCCGTAGTGGAGAAGGATCTGTGGGTTTTGGTAGATCATAAGCTCAATAATGACTTGCAATGCCAAGCTGCAGTTTCCAAAGCGAGCAAAGTCCTTTCTTGTATTAAGAGAGGTATGGACTCCAGAGAGAGAGATATAATTTTGCCCCTGTTCAAATCATTAGTAAGACCTCATCTGGAATATGCAGTTCAGTTTTGGGCACCTGTTCTCAAAAAGGATATCGGGGAACTGGAGAAAGTGCAGAGAAGGGCAACCAAATTGATAAGAGGCATGGAGGAACTCAGCTATGAGGAAAGATTAGAGGAACTGAATGTATTCACTCTTGAGAAGAGGAGATTAATGCCGCGTACACATGGTTGTTTTTAATGTCATTAAAAAAAAAACGACGTTTTTCTCGACGTGATTTTTCATGTTTCCTCTCAAGCCTGCCTTGCATACACACGTTCATTAAAAAAAAACCTCGAGCAAAGCGCAGTGATGTACAACACGTACGACGGCACTATAAAGGGGAAGTTCCGTTCGGATGGCGCCACCCTTCATGTTAGTAAAGTTTGTTGAGCGATGATTCGCGCTTTTCAGCCTTGTGCTTTTCAGTCCGTTACAGCGTGACGAATGTGCTATCTCCATTACAAACAATAGTTTTACCAGAACGAGCGCTCCCGTCTCATACTTGATTCTGAGCATGCGCCTTTTTTTTCCCTCGTAAAAGCATACACACTACCGTTTTTCACGTCGTTAAAAATGCTCTGGAGCCTGCACGCGATCGTTTTTAATGCCCATTTTTAAAAATGGCATTTTTAACGTCATGAAAAACGATCGTGTGTACGCGGCATAAGGGGGGATATGATCAACATTTACAAATATATAAGGGGTCCATATAGTGAACTTGGTGTTGAGTTATTTACTTTATGGTCAACACAGAGGACATGGGGGCACTGTTTACGCCTAGAGGAAAAGAGATTTAATCTCCAAATACGGAAAGGTTTCTTCACAGTAAGAGCTGTGAAAATGTGGTATAGACTTCCTGCAGAGGTGATTCTGGCCAGCTCAGTAGATTGCTTTAAGAAAGGCCTGGATACTTTCCTAAATGTACATAATATAACTGGGTACTAACATTTATAGGTAAAGTTGATCCAGAGAATATCCGATTGCCTCTCGGGGGATCAGGAAGGAATTTTTTCCCCTGCTGTAGCAAATTGGAGCATGCTCTGCTGGGGGGTTTTGTCTTCCTCTGGATCAACTGTGGGTATAGAATTGGGTATATTGGATTGTACGATATATATATATATATATATATATATATATATATATGTGTAGCGGGGTCCTCAATTTAGTGGGGTACACTTGGGGAGTAGTGTGACCCAAGTGTGTAATTATGTTAGGGTTCAGACCCCTTTTTCTTATTCGTGGAGGATTGGGTGGTGTAATATTCTCTTCGACCAGTAGGTGTCAGTGTACCTACTGGCTCGGGGTAGAATCACTACCGCAGTGCTACCCTTCTTTGTCCCTTCCTGGAGATGGTACGGCCGGGGCGAGGAACCCGCCGTGGTATCGACGGGAGGAGATAAAAGGGGGAGACGCCCTCGCCACGAGGTCTGTCTTCGGGGATCATCTCTTCACGCACCCAGGCACCTTAGGCCTGGGTGCGGGCGGTTCAAGGTTCCGGACTAGGCACCCTAGGCCTGGCCGGAATGAAGATGGAGTCCATCCCAGGCACCTTCAGCCTGGGGTGAGGTACTATTGAGGAGGCCTGGGACCCGGTGACTCCGACTGGGTCCCGCGAGGGTGAAGTTGCTCCAGGGTGCCCCTTGCGAGGGGACCCGCATCTGAGGTGAGGAGGCTGGGGAGGTCACTCGTTCGAAGACCCGGTGTAGTGTCAACCCGGTGACGGATGGGCCTTCAGTAACTCCCTTGGAGGACATCTTCCCCTGATAGAGGCCCGCAGTGCAACTGAGGTATTCATGTCAAGACTCCTACAACCCTTGGTCATAGCATAGGGGGTGTAGGGACCCAGATCAGTATAGTGCCTCGACCTGCTTATCCCACCGTATCATGCCATCGCATTGCCTTGTATGTGGAGATACGAAATAAACCAACAGTTGGACTGTGATCGGTGTATGGACTCTGTTAATGGGAGCAAAGGGAGGTTTCTGCACGACAGACTCGGTACATGTTGAGGACACCGGCCCGAGGAAACATCAGGTATTGGCCTTCACCTCGCCCGCAAGTAGTGGGGAGGACATGGGCCATAGCGCACCTCACCCCTGTCGCGTGACATACCCCTAGGCTAAAGAGGACGGGGTGAGGGGGCCGCTACACGTGGGGGCTCGTCCGGGATATCGTGTGTCTTGGCGATGGAACTGAGAACGTCTGTGTTTGAACTTTGCTGCCCGGAGGAGTTCCGAACAGGTCGGCCATGTGATTGGCCAAAGTGCATCCCTGCTCGGAGTTGTGGACATGACCCTAAGTCGGGAAAGGCCCACGCAGAGGAGCGTAGAAAGGAAGGGTCCAGCCGTGTGAAGTACTACATGTGGGGACTGTTAATGCACTGCGCCACGAGGCACCCCATGACTGTACAATTCGTGGGTGGAGGCTGGCGGAAGCCCGCGAAAACGTACAAGTTGTGGGAGGAGTCTGGCCACGTGTGGAGATACACGTGGAGACTCCGGCGCGTGGTCAGCGCGTGATGGAACAGCAAGTGGTCGGGATGGCCTCAAGCTCCCCGTGGATACCGGTACCTTACCCCACGAAGATGACTGCATTTGCTGCTCCCCTGACAGACACGGGGATAAGACTTAGGCCCCGAGGACAGTTGGCTCTGTATTCATGCAGAGACACGGAGGCTCTCGGTGTGATCTGTCCCGGATGCTCGGGACTGGTGGTCCAACTAAAGCCATTCGGGCGATGTGAGGCATGCAAGGAGTTCCTTTTTGAGGTTGAACCATACACGGAAAGGCCCCGGGCCCTACGCCTCAACTGCATCACAGGAACCGCCACTCCGGAGGGAGAGATCCAGGCCTCTGCGGAGGTCCCCGTACGTGCTGACCAGGGCGAAGTGACTGCCCAACCAGAGATTGAGAGAGAAAAATCTGAAGACACTGCTTCGGTCACCACAGACTCCCTGCTGCCACCCCCAAAGAGGAAGATAGGCCTGGTGCAGGCATCCTGTGGTCGTGGTCGAGCTTCACCCCGCCCCTTGCCTGGCCTGGATGGCGCCGGTAGAGAAGAGAGTCCCGGACATCCCAGTTCTTCAGTAGGTCCAGGTGAGCTAGGGGCTGGGACTGCGGTGTTGGTTGGAGGTGTCGGGAGTTCACAGCCGGTGGAGCCCGAAAGGGAGGGTAGCCTTCCGTCTACTAGAGACTACCTTCCCGCCGAGATGTATGACACCTCCGACCTAGAGTCGTTGTCAGACTGTGGGGATGACGGGGAAATAGACGAGCTGTTTCACCGGAAGGGCTGGGACAGACGCCCGCTACCTGTGCTGAGTAAACCACAGGATTCCCCCATGTCCATAGAAGATAATACGCTCCGGGCGCAGACCCGGAGTTCCAGAGGAAATCTAACCCTTCGACCAACTTTCCTCACTCAACTACATCACCCGCTCTGATGGTGGGGACGCAGCGTGCTTCGTTGCGGGCACCAAAGGCAAGGCAACCTGAGATGGTGAAGGTACCTCGGCACCCGGAGGCCATCGAACAGCCAGGAGAAGGTGAGCGAGATGTGATGCCGCCCCTAGCCAAATTGCAGAGACTTTTCTCCCAGAGAGTCGCCCGTGAATATGGGTGGGAGTACCCCTATTTGCCTCGGGACTTATTGTATGAAGTTGAGGTCCTGCGACCAAGGTGGTATGACGAGTTTGTATGGGAAAAGCTTAAAGTACCCCATGCCAGGCGATACCTGTCATGTTCGCCGCCTGTGTCTAAAAAGTTCAAGGACTGCAGAGCTGATTGGAGACTTGGGCGCCATATTCATGCTGATAAGGTGCTCATCTGTAGGAAAGAAGGAGAGGATGTCGAGTATTCAGTGGAAGTGTTTGACGGGCACCTGAAGCCTCTGTTTCTGCCGGATCCAAGGTTCTACTTATAGGAGGAGTGAGCTCCTATCTTGTTGCTGTTGAAACTTTCTGGATGAGACATTCCCAGACGCCTAGAACTGTGCCCTACTTTTGTTTTGATTTGGGCTTTTCTTTTACTCACTGGAGACTTGGGAGCTGTTGTGTTTTTTTTCTCCCTTTTCTTCATGTGCCAAAGGCAGAGACTTTTGGGGTAGAGTCAGAGTAGGAAAGCAGGAAGAATGAAGATCTCACCAAGTGTCATTACCGCAGCTCTGTCACCAGGTGGCAGTGTTGCGCAACGAATGTTTGAAAATTTGACATATGCATTACTTGCTCATTGGAGTGAGCGGGTCTCTCGGCCGACAGACCCACTCATGCCAAGTTAACACAGAGTGTTAGGATGTGTTTTCTTTTTGTTGTTTCCCTTCTGCAGGAGATTCATCGGTCAAGACTACTGAGAGTGGGGTGGTTCTTAGACAGCGATGGGAGGGATTGTACATGTGTACAGAATAGATGTCTTATGTAAATGTTTATCGTTTTATATTTCCTTTTTCCCTTTTGAGCAGGTCTTGGCACATTTAGTATCCAAAAATTTGAGGGATAGCCTCTGGGGCCCACTTCATGTCACCACTCTTTGGGAGACATGGGTGTGCACCTGACGCTGGGGACCAGCATCAAATCACAGGGGGGAGTGTGTAGCGGGGTCCTCAATTTAGTGGGGTACACTTGGGGAGTAGTGTGACCCAAGTGTGTAATTATGTTAGGGTTCAGACCCCTTTTTCTTATTCGTGGAGGATTGGGTGGTGTAATATTCTCTTCGACCAGTAGGTGTCAGTGTACCTACTGGCTCGGGGTAGAATCACTACCGCAGTGCTACCCTTCTTTGTCCCTTCCTGGAGATGGTACGGCCGGGGCGGGGAACCCGCCGTGGTATCGACGGGAGGAGATAAAAGGGGGAGACGCCCTCGCCACGAGGTCTGTCTTCGGGGATCATCTCTTCACGCACCCAGGCACCTTAGGCCTGGGTGCGGGCGGTTCAAGGTTCCGGCCTAGGCACCCTAGGCCTGGCCGGAATGAAGATGGAGTCCATCCCAGGCACCTTCAGCCTGGGGTGAGGTACTATTGAGGAGGCCTGGGACCCGGTGACTCCGACTGGGTCCCGCGAGGGTGAAGTTGCTCCAGGGCGCCCCTTGCGAGGGGACCCGCATCTGAGGTGAGGAGGCTGGGGAGGTCACTCGTTCGAAGACCCGGTGTAGTGTCAACCCGGTGACGGATGGGCCTTCAGTAACTCCCTTGGAGGACATCTTCCCCTGATAGAGGCCTGCAGTGCAACGGAGGTATTCATGTCAAGACTCCTACAACCCTTGGTCATAGCATAGGGGGTGTAGGGACCCAGATCAGTATAGTGCCTCGACCTGCTTATCCCACCGTATCATGCCATCACATTGCCTTGTATGTGGAGATACGAAATAAACCAACAGTTGGACTGTGATCGGTGTATGGACTCTGTTAATGGGAGCAAAGGGAGGTTTCTGCACGACAGACTCGGTACATGTTCAGGACACCGGCCCAAGGAAACATTAGGTATTGGCCTTCACCTCGCCCGCAAGTAGTGGGGAGGACATGGGCCGTAGCGCACCTCACCCCTGTCGCGTGACATACCCCTAGGCTAAAGAGGACGGAGTGAGGGGGCCGCTACATATATATATGTATATATATATTTTTTTTTTATGGTTGAACTAGATGGACTCTTTTTCCAACCTGACTAAATATGTAACTCTGTAACTATACATTGTTTTTTGTTACATCCCTGAAGAAAGGAAAAACAGAACCACGTTGGGTGTTTCTTTATCTACAAAGTCATCAAGAGGCCATGATATGTGGAAACAGAATCTAAGCAATGCTTGTATAATAATAACAGCTGAATACTATGCATATATGTCAACCTTTACTATAAGCCAATAGTAAAGGTTGACATAAAATACATAATTCTTATTACTGGAATAATATGTAGTGGTTACCTTTAAAGTCCCAAGGGGATATCATGTCTTCTTTGGATTAAAGTGTATCTATAGCCAAAATGTTTTTGTTTGTTTTAGATAGTTTAGAGACAAGCTAAGATCCCTGACAGATTATTTCTTTGGTGTTTGTGTTCAATTGTGGAAATTTCTCTTCACTTCCTGTCCCAGAGATGCAACAGAAAGTTACAGCAATTCTCCCAAAGTGAGGGGAGTTTCACATTTAGACCTTTGTTCCTGCAACAAGTGTGCTCATTAGGAGATTTCCCCTTACCTTTCATCGTCATGCCCCATACACGCGAATGGAAATTCCGACAAGAAAAGTCCGATGTGAGCTTTTGGTCAGAAACTCCGAACCGTGTGTATGCTCCATCGGACTTTTGCTGTCGGAATTTCCGCCAACAAAAGATTGAGAGCTGGTTCTCAATTTTTCCGCCGGAAAAAATTCCTATCGGAAAATATGCTCGTCTGTATGCAATTTCGACGCGCAAAAAAAACACGCATGCTCAGAATCAAGCAGGAGAGCCGAACTGCCTATTGAACTTCATTGATCTCGGCTCATCCTACATGTTGTACGTCACCGCGTTGACGGTCGGAATCCGCCAGCATTTGTGTGACCGTGTGTATGCAACACAAGTTTGAGCCAACATTCCGTCTAAAAAAAAACACGGTTTTCTTGTCGGAATTTCTGTTCGTGTGTACGGGGCATAAGATTTTAGATTTCCTCTTACTTTTTGCTCAGTGACCATAGTAATCAGGACAGTGTTGAATCCCCCCAATGGGGACAAAGATTGCAACAAAAAATTGACAGGAGTATAACCCTTCCTTATGCCACCCAAAATGAGAAAATGTTTGTCTAGAGACACATTTAAAAGAAACGATAAAGGCATTTTTGTTATTGTATAAAAAGATAAAGCATAGAAAAGAAAATGAGAAAGGAAAAGAAGTCCCAGGAGCCATACATCAAACAAAACCCTCATGTAAAGAGTGGAAGCAGCCTCAGGCC
The DNA here is from genome assembly GCA_029206835.1 of Rana muscosa. Taxonomy (NCBI): domain Eukaryota; kingdom Metazoa; phylum Chordata; class Amphibia; order Anura; family Ranidae; genus Rana; species Rana muscosa. Next base: position 805,607,691 of record CM055117.1, on the reverse strand, counting down.
AGGCCACCCCCCTTACATTTTTCACCCCATCCACAGGGCTAAGTCATGGGAATCCATGGGCATGGAAAAACATGTCGGGGTGTGGCCTGGGCGAAGTCTATCTGAGACTGCTTCCACCCTTTACATAAGGATTTATTGTGATGTGCAGCTCCTGGGACTTCTTTTCCTTGCTCATTGACTTCTATGCAGCTGAGACAAGCTTTGCCCTGCCTGCACTCCCAGCAGTTGTCAGCATACAAGGACCCACTAGAGCCTGAATGAAGCAGCAGCCTTAATTCCTTTGCATGGGGTCACAAAAAAGAAAATAAATAATAGATAAGTTCACCTTAAAGATCTTGTAAACCTCGGGAAAAACAAACAAACGTTACTTCCGGGTTCGGGGGTTCCGGCGCTATGATTGGCCAAAGCTGCGATGACATCTCACGGCGCGGGCCGTTTCTTCAGTGCGCATGTGCCAATGACGTCGGCAGCAGTGTATAGCGTAAATATCTCCTAAATGGTGCAACTTTATGAGATATTTACAGTACCTACAGGTAAGCATTATTATAGTCTTACCTGTAGGTACAATTAAAGTGGAAGACTTTACTTTCTCTTTAACCACTTGCCGCCCGCCCTATAGCGGATTGACGGCGGCAAAGTGGTTTCAAAATCCTGACTGGACGTCATATGACGTCCTCAGGATTTTGAGCCGCTGCGTGCCCCCGGGGGCGCGCATCGCGGCGATCGTTGCTGCGGGGTGTCAGTCAACGGAGACTCTTTACCACGTGATCAGCCGTGTCCAATCACGGCTGATCACAGTGTAAACAGGAAAAGCCGGTCATCGGCTTTTCCTCACTTGCGTCTGTCAGACGCGAGTAGAGGAGAGCCGATCGGCTGCTCCTCTGACAGGGGGGGTTTGTGCTGATCCATTATCAGCACAGCCCCCCCGAGAATGCCCACTGGACCACCAGGGATGCCACTAGACCACCAGGGATGCCACTAGACCACCAGGGAAGCCCACCATAAGGTATGCCACCCTAGACCACCAGGGATAATGGATGCCAATGCCAAATGGATGCCAATCAGTGCCACAATGGATGCCAATCAGTGCCCACAATGGGCACCACTGATTGGCAGGCATTATTGTTTGGCACTGATTGGCATCCATTAGTACAGTACAGTGCCACCTATCAGTGCCCATCCATGCCACCTATCAGTGCCCATCCATGCCCATGCATGCCACCTATCAGTGCCCATCCATGCCGCCTATCCGTGCCCATCAGTGCCCACCCATGCCGCCTATCTGTGCCCACCCGTGCCGCCTATCTGTGCCCACCCGTGCCGCCGATCGTTGCCTATCCGTGCCGCCGATCGTTGCACATCCGTGCCGCCGATCGTTGCCCATCCGTGCCACCTCATCGGTGCCCATCCATGCCGCCTTATCCGTGCCCGTCAGTGCAGCCCCATCAGTGAAGGAGAAAACTAACTTATTTACAAAGTTTTGTAGCTGAAACAAAAAAAACTTTTTTTTTTTCAAAATTTTCGGTCTTTTTTTTTTGCAGAAAATAAAAATCACAGAGGTGATCAAATACCACCAAAAGAAAGCTCTATTTGTGGGAACACAATGATAAAAATTTAGTTTGGGTACAGTGTAGCATGACCGCGCAATTGTCATTCAAAGTGCAACAGCGCAGAAAGCTGAAAATTGGTCTGGGCAGGAAGGTGTATAAGTGCCCAGTATGGAAGTGGTTAAGGAACATGCTACATGTTACAGCCATATAGTGCAGCACTTGTGAGGGGATACCACAGAGTCTGCATCCTGCTCTCCAGCCTAGCTTTGATGCCACCTCACTCCCAGGGACATCCTAATAACCTTGCACTAGCATGAGATACAAGGTTGTTGACACTCTGTACTTTCGAGGATCCTCTCTCCCAGTTCTTCCCATGGGCCCCGTGCCATGGTTCTGGACCAGTCATTAGGGATGAGGTTACACTCAACCCCCCCCCCCAACCCGAGGACTCCATTATCCCATCCAAGTCACCCCACACTTTCGCAGGCTGGCAGCTTTAGCACCCAACACCCATCCAGCTACTTATAGCAGCGGCAGGGTGATCCTTCTCTCTCTGCAGCATTCACCAGGTGTTAACTGGAACAAACCCTGTTCTTTTGTATGCCTTCCATACACTTCTTTGTAAGAACTTCAGACCAGCCAATTCAGATGAACAAATAAAGATCTTTTATAGAATTAGTTGCAAATAAGTCTTCCACACAGTTCCTATACAAGGCTAACTAGTGCCCCATAAAGTGACTTTTCCTTAGGTAGATGGCAAAGTCCATAGGAGCAATCCTTTCAAGGCAAAAGTCAAATTAGGCAGTAAATCCACAAAAGACAACAACTTCCCTTAGAGTCCATGAATTGGTGGTAATCCACAAAAGGTATTAAAAAGGTAGTAAAGTCCATAACTGGCAAATGTAGTCTATGAGGGTCTACAGGATCCAGACCCCCTGAGAACCCTGATTGGGCTCCAGTCAAACCGCCTCCCTAAGGGGTGATCTACTCCGGAAAAGTAACAGCTACATTTTGGCAGTCTTTCCCCAACAGTTCTCTCAGGGCCTCTATGAAATGCATGGGAAATGAATCCTCTAATTTTCCAATCTCTCATGGCACCCCTTGTTTGTAATTTCTCTGGAGACCCTAGTGGCACACATTAGTCCTAATATTCGGGGAATTGAACTGGCCGACTCCCACAAACTAGCAATGTTTGCCAATGATGTCTTATTATATGTAACATTTCCTCATACTTCCCTTCCCAATTGACTTTTAATCGAATGCGACTTTGCCTCTTTTACGCTTAAACGTCTCCTTATCAGAGACCACCTTACACTCCTTACAAGCTCAATTCCTGTTCCAATGGCCCCATTAATCCCATATTTAGGAATCAACTTGATACCAATGTATCATTCCTTGTATGTTGCCAATTATCCTCCTCTTACTAAATCAGAAACTTGTTTGCTTGATTCATGGGATAAGTACCACAATTTCTGGATATGACGCATACATGCAATCAAAATGATCCCCCTTCCAAAACTTTTATACCCTTTTAGAGTTCTGCGAATCCTAGTCCCCCCATGTGTTCTTTGACTGAGACTAAATAGACACATCATTTACAAGTAAAAGGCTAAAGGAGGCTTAGGACTCCCTACTATTTCTCATTATTATAAGCAACACAAATTGCCCCCCCCGTGCAGTTATTTGCAGGTAAGGTTGTGCCTATCTGGACCTGGTGGACCTACTGACTCTATCCCTCCTTTGTCTCTCCTCCCAGCTCTGTCCTAAGCCTCCAAACCCATTCCTGCCCCCAGCCTTGCAGTTTAGGATTCCGTTATACTTGCTGTGATTCCGTTACAAACTCAGCGGGCCTCATCTTCCTGCACATATCCCTTTTGGAGATATTCAGATGCCCTTTATGTAGGTTTAGAGAACATCTGTAGCTACTGTTGGTGGCGCACTTTGGCTTGACAGCGGTACATTTTTTATTGCCCCCCCAGGGCATATGCTTTCAATGATGATATTCAGGATTCTGTAAAATTTCATCATCTCCAAATTAGCCACCTCCTGGAATCATTAACTAGGAATCATTGATCCATGCTCTCAACAGCTTTTGAAACAAGGCGTCACAACTGTCCAATGACCAAGGCTCTTTTATCATTACTATATTCTTTTCTTTTGAACATCTCTCATGCCTATGGTCCCCCCCCTTTTTTTTGAACATCTCTTATGCCTAGGGTCCCCCCCCCCCACCAATAATGTTGGGAACAAGATCTTGGTATTTTGCAATCCCCTGAAGACTGGGCCAGCATGTGGGAGGCATTGTTCCGTTCTTTGCATAATGTGGTTGGCCTAAATAACCCATTCAAAGTAATGTCTAGGTGGTTTTACATCCTATCGAGAATTGCAAAATGTCTCCCCACATATCCTGCTTCATCATTCCGGGGATGTTCAGACCTGGACGATAAGAAACACATATGGTGGACATGCTCCAAAGTTCCACGCCATTATGGTCAATACAGTTTTACAATTACATTTGCATAAAGACCCTTGGGAAGCACTTACACTATACAAACTAATAAAAGAACAGCAAAACAAGTGCGTGCCCTTGTGACTCATGTTTCCTGGTCATGAAACAAATGATTGCAAAAGCTTGGATAATGGCGATCCTCACCTTCGACGAAGTACACGTTACGCCGGTGAATGAAAAACTTATGGCGATTCTCACTGACACACATGACAAATTCTTACGTATTTGTAAACCTTGGTTAGATCAGTTTCCATCTATGTGGCCATCCAAGACACATTACCCTCTCCGCTTCCCTAATAACTCTCTCTTCATATAAGTTTATACGCTATTCACTATTGCACTGTTCCATGCACTGTCACAAGTCTGTACCTGGATGGGATGAAACCCTTGGCAGCCTTTCCATATATCTACACCAGATCCCTGCTTAGAGATACTCATGCACACCAACTCCAAATACTGCTCTGGATCCAATTTCTACATAGTGTGACAGCAGGAAGGTAAAGTCACCTGGTTGCATCCAGGGGGGTAGGTATATTTCTCCCAGATTCAGGCTTTATGCCGACTTATACAACTAGGGAGAGAGTTGATGAATCCCAGCTGAGGCTAGTGGGCTCATGGATGATTCATACCTCTAGGGAGAGTGCTGGGCGTCGTGCAGGCAGGGAGTTGATGAGACCAGCTGAAGCTTGTCAGCTCGTTTAAGGCCTCTATAAAAACTCCCAGCTTCATTAGGTGTTTGCTCATGCCTGGAACCAGACCTGTGTGGACTGTCTAGGGAGAGTGAACCCCTGTGCGGTGAGACAAAGCCTGTGTGGCTATTTGTTTGGACATTTACTAAACCAGGGACTTAGGGACTAGGACAGTACCAGGCTGATCCCAGTTGTTAGTTAGGGAAACCTGCATGTTTAGTCAGAGGTCAAGCTGACCAGGATTTATTTTGTTTTGTTTATGTTTCTTTTTGCTTTGCTGTGTTTTTGTCACTGTAAATAGAGAAATAAACCGCACCTTTTGATCTTGAAAACCACAACCTCCGTCTGCTGGGCCTGTTTTTGTGTGGGGAGCCCATCCAGGGGGTCACACACACCCGCTACCGAGTTAACCCCCTCACAGTTGGTGGAGAATGCGGGTAGTTTTTTTTTAAGCCAGCATGGAGGAGATACTGAAACAGCTGGCTCTAGCAAATGCCAATCAACAGCAGACAAATGCAGGTTTGCAAAAGAGCTTCGCAGCCCAGCAACAAGCCCAGCAGCAATCTGAGGCCCGCTTCATAGACCTGTTGCAGAAGCAAGAGCAGAGACTACAACAACAGATGGAAGCAGTAATGCAGCAACGTCCGCAGACCAGTGAGGAAAGCCGTCCCACTAATACCGCGTCCTTTGGGGTGAGTCGTTTATTGACAAAAATGACTGGAGAGGATGATCCAGAGGTATTTTTGACCACATTTGAAAGGACTGCTGAAAGAGAAAAGTGGCCTGAGGAGCAGTGGGCAGGACAGGTGGCTCCTCTGTTAACTGGTGAATCGCAGAAAGCTTACTATGACCTAGAGCCTGACCAAGCAAAAGACTATGGGATGCTAAAAGCTGAAATATTGGCAAGGCTGGGTGTCACCCTGGCTGTCCGGGCTCAGCGTGTGCATAACTGGACTTTCCAGCTTGGAAAACCCCCCAGGTCTCAAATGTATGATCTCATTCACCTGAGCAGGAAGTGGCTACAGCCAGAGACTTTGTCCGCACCGGAGATTGTGGAACGTGTTGTGATGGATCGTTTCTTGAGAGCTCTTCCTACCGCCATTCAAAAGTGGGTAAGCCATGGAGACCCAGAAACGGCCGGTAAACTTGTGGATCGTGTAGAGAGATACTTGGCTGCAGAGAACCTGACGGCCTCTTCCAGAGACTCTCGGACTTTCCACCCTAAGACCAGACCATCCCCAGGGGCGGATAAGATGATTCCAAGGGGTGAGGGTGGAGAGAGTGAGAGGGTGGGAGCTCTGCCCAGGGTTTGGCGAGAACAGCCTGGGAAGTCGGGGGCTCAAGAGGCAGCCAAAAGGATTGTTTGCTACCGCTGCCGGCAAGCGGGACATATTGCAGCAAATTGCCCGGTTGTGGAGGAACCCATGCAATGTGACTTTCTGACGGACAGACGTCAGTCGCTGTGTGCGACAGTCGCATGCACTGCCATTCGGGGAACTGAGAAACATTTATGCAAAATGTGTATTAATGGTAGAAATGTTGTGGTATTACTGGATTCAGGTAGCCTTGTGACCCTGATAAAGGCTGAATTAGTTAAAACAGAGGTCTCTGGGAATAGCAAGGTAGCTGTTATTTGTGTGCATGGGGACACCCGAGAGTATCCAGTGACTACAGTGTGTTTCAAGACCCCCAAAGGTACCCTCTCTCATCCAGTGGGGTTAGTATCTCAATTACCGCATGATGCCATTGTGGGAAGGGATTTTTCGAAGTTCTGGGAACTGTGGGATGATCCTGAGCCCCCCACTGGTGCCCCTATGTACCAGGAAGGTGATAGCCAGAACTCCTCTGAGAGTGGTGAGGACTCTCCAGAATTTCCCTTGTCAGTATTGGCAGGCGAGACTCAAGAAACTGGAGAGGAGCCCACCTCCTCAGACGAAAACCTACCGTCTGTGGAGTTTTCTGATCTTGAGGTTCACAGGGAAAATTTTGCCACAGAACAGTTAAAAGACCCCGCCCTAATAAAGGCACGGGAAAACGTAGTGGAAATAGATGGCGAGTTAGTGAACCCAGATAATGCCTGCACTTACCCATACTTCAGCGTAGAGAAGGACCTACTGTATCGGGTGGCAAAAAGGGCAGAAGAAACCGTTGAGCAGCTTGTGGTGCCCAAACCTTACAGGAAGTTGGTGTTGGAGTTGGCCCATGGGCACATTCTTGGAGGTCATCTGGGGACAGAGAAAACCCGAGAGAGGGTATTACAGAGATTCTATTGGCCTGGGGTGATGAAGGACATAGAAAATTATTGTTCCTCCTGCCCTGTGTGTCAGAGGTCGGCCCCGATGCCACATTTCCGTTGCCCGCTGGTCCCTCTACCCATCATTGAGGTCCCGTTTGAGAGGATCGCAATGGATTTGGTAGGTCCTATAATCAAGTCCGCTAGGGGGCACCAGTACATATTAGTTATAATGGACTATGCCACCCGTTATCCAGAAGCGATCCCTCTCCGAAATACCTCGGCCAAAACCATAGCCAAAGAGCTATCTCTTGTTTTTAGCCGGGTGGGTATTTGTAAAGAACTGCTTACGGACCAAGGTACACCCTTTATGTCCCGGGTTATGAAAGAGCTGTGTAAATTGTTCAAAGTGACGCAATTGCGTACGTCTGTGTATCACCCCCAAACCGATGGGCTGGTTGAAAGATTCAACAAAACCCTAAAACAAATGTTGAAGAAAGTGGTGGATAGAGATGGAAAGGATTGGGACTGTTTACTTCCTTATTTGATGTTTGCTATTAGGGAGGTGCCCCAATCCTCTACGGGATTCTCCCCCTTTGAGTTACTGTATGGGAGACACCCAAGAGGGCTGTTGGATATTGCCAAGGAAACTTGGGAAAGTGAGAGTTCTCCCCACAGGAGTGTGATTGAGCATGTCGCCCTGATGCAAGATCGAATTGCACAGGTAATGCCCATCGTGAAGGAACATTTGGCCCAAGCGCAGTTGGCACAGCAGAGAGTGTACAACCGTGGAGCCAAGACCCGTACCTTTTCCCCGGGGGATAGGATATTGGTACTTGTCCCTACGGTTGAAAGTAAATTCCTTGCCAAATGGCAAGGCCCCTACGAGATAATGGAAAAAGTGAGCGAAGTGAATTACAAGGTCAGACAACCAGGAAGGCGAAAGCCCGAACAGATCTATCACGTTAATCTGTTGAAAGCCTGGAGGGATAGAGAGTCCCTAGTCGCAGAAACTTGGTCACCAGCTCAAACTGGTTGCGTGATTCCGGAGGTTGGAATAGCAGCCACCTTGTCACAACCCCAACAACAGGAGGTTAAGGAGTTTGTGCTTCGCAACAAGGAGGTGTTCTCTGAGCTGCCGGGACAAACATCTGGGGTAGAGCATGATATTATTACCCCGCCCGGTGAAAGGGTGAAGTTAAAACCCTATCGGATCCCAGAGGCCCGACGAGAGGCAATACGGGAGGAAGTACAGAAAATGCTGAACTTAGGGGTGATAGAGGAGTCCCAAAGTGATTGGTCTAGTCCCATTGTGTTGGTGCCTAAACCGGATGGGAGCTGGCGATTTTGTAACGATTTTCGTCAGTTGAACAAAGTTACAAAATTTGACACCTACCCCATGCCACGTATAGATGAGTTGATCGACCGGCTGGGAACAGCCCGATACATGACGACTCTTGACCTCACAAAAGGGTATTGGCAAATTCCCCTGGCCAAGTCGGCCAAAGAGAAAACCGCATTTGTAACCCCAGACGGGGCGTTCCAATATAAGAGAATGCCGTTCGGGTTACAGAATGCGCCGGCCACATTCCAGCGGAAAATGGACCAGATACTGAGGCCCCATCGGAAGTATGCTGCGGCTTACCAGGATGACGTAATTGTCCATAGCACAGATTGGGCCTCACATCTGCCAAAAGTGCAAGCAGTCCTAGACTCTATCCGGGAAGCGGGGTTTACGGCTAACCCCAAGAAGTGTACCATTGGGCAGGAGGAGGCCAAATATCTTGGGTACACCATTGGCAGGGGAGTAATAAAACCCCAACTCAACAAAGTCGAGGCCATCCAGAGTTGGCCACGTCCCAACAGCAAGAAGCAGGTACGAGCCTTTCTGGGAATCGCGGGTTATTATCGGCGCTTCATTCCCCACTTTGCTTCTAAGGCTGTGCCCCTAACCAACCTGACGAAAGGGAAAGGGTCGGTCATGATTAAATGGACCCCCGAGGCTGAGGCAGCATTCCAATTCTTGAAACAAGCCTTATGTAGCCAGCCAGTGTTGTACTCACCCGACTTCTCTAAAGACTTTGTCGTACAAAGTGATGCGTCAGATGTGGGGTTAGGAGCAGTATTGTCCCAGGTCTGGAACGGGGAAGAGCACCCAGTCATTTACCTCAGCAGGAAGTTGAAGTCCCATGAGGTAAATTACGCCACGGTTGAAAAGGAGTGTTTAGCGGTGAAGTGGGCTCTAGATTCCCTTCGGTACTATCTGCTAGGTAGGCACTTTGACATGGTTACGGATCACGCTCCGTTAAAGTGGATGGCTCAAAACAAGGAGACAAATAGAAGAGTAAATAGGTGGTTCCTGGCCCTACAGGAATTCAACTTCACAGTAAAGCATCGCCCTGGCGTTCAAATGGGGAATGTGGATGCTTTGTCTCGAGTACATGAATGCCTGATTGCTGGTGTTCCAACCCCAAGGTTAAAACAAGAGGGGGGGTATGTGACAGCAGGAAGGTAAAGTCACCTGGTTGCATCCAGGGGGGTAGGTATATTTCTCCCAGATTCAGGCTTTATGCCGACTTATACAACTAGGGAGAGAGTTGATGAAGCCCAGCTGAGGCTAGTGGGCTCATGGATGATTCATACCTCTAGGGAGAGTGCTGGGCGTCGTGCAGGCAGGGAGTTGATGAGACCAGCTGAAGCTTGTCAGCTCGTTTAAGGCCTCTATAAAAACTCCCAGCTTCATTAGGTGTTTGCTCATGCCTGGAACCAGACCTGTGTGGACTGTCTAGGGAGAGTGAACCCCTGTGCGGTGAGACAAAGCCTGTGTGGCTATTTGTTTGGACATTTACTAAACCAGGGACTTAGGGACTAGGACAGCACCAGGCTGATCCCAGTTGTTAGTTAGGGAAACCTGCATGTTTAGTCAGAGGTCAAGCTGACCAGGATTTATTTTGTTTTGTTTATGTTTCTTTTTGCTTTGCTGTGTTTTTGTCACTGTAAATAGAGAAATAAACCGCACCTTTTGATCTTGAAAACCACAACCTCCGTCTGCTGGGCCTGTTTTTGTGTGGGGAGCCCATCCAGGGGGTCACACACACCCGCTACCGAGTTAACCCCCTCACAATAGCTTTACCGCTACCTAGATTTCTGGTGTAAACAGACAATAATTACTTCAATTGTCACCAGCTGCATCCACCATCTACTTGGCAGAGAAAACGATTGTTTTGTACTTTAACTCTGTCACCCAATGCGGTACTTTGTCTTATTGATGGACATTCCATTTCCATATTTAATGACATATGCATTGTCAAATTCCATCTCTGTTTGCTCTGTACTTTGTGGAAAATTATTCTTTCAATAAAAACATTGTGAAATAAAAAAAAAAAAAAAAAATCTGAATCAACATACTGTACATACTTGACACTTAGAGGGCATAGTGAAATGGAGAACAATAATGCTACTGCTTTATGTAACTTAACATCTCTGCTGTTTATACACTTACATTTTGTATATCCACATACACATGAAAATGATGACTTAAACTGGAGAATGAAGCATTATGGAGGCACAGCAGAAAGGTGTGGGAGGACTATTTGTGATTGTGCACATCCGAGCATCTATCATGTTTGTTGTTCAGGAACACTTGCTGCTTCAGTCTCTCCTGGCTGAACACATTAATAATGCCACCAGCTGGTTTAGCCAGACAAAGGTCTCTGCACTGTACAATGTTCCATAATATTATGTCATAAAATGTAAGCCTTGTGTAGTAACATTACAAAATACATTAATGGATTCATCATACGCACACTGCAACCTGTCTACTTTTTTTTTTTTTACAATAGGTATCTATAATACTTTACAGTTATTATATATTTATCTGAACAAAGACACTGTCAGAGTCAGGGCTTTCAGTACTTCCCAGAGCACAAGTGAAAAAAATTAAACAGTCTCCAAAGAAGATGTAACAGATCATTCTGACCCTTCCATGTCACTCAGATATTAAAAATATTGTAAACAATTACTCAACTATACCACAAAGCATGTGACCGTGTTGAGTAACAGTGGGTAAGGGGATTTACACAAACACTGACACTTTGTCATGAATGGGCAAAGAGACAGCATCTATATAAAAGCAGAGGTCTCCCTTGCATATATTTGAATATAGAAACTCAGGGCCCATTATATTAAAGAATAAATTAGTTTTTTGTAAAAAAAAAAAAAATAATAATAATAAATGCACATGTTTTTGCAGATAAAAAAAAATGTTTTTTTTTTTTTTTAAATTGCAGCCTTTAAAGCATTGCAGCCAGAGTCAGACATGGGAGTAAGTCACACATGTGCAAGTCACAAGCAAGTCTCAAGTCTTAACCTTCAAGTCTCAAGCAAGTCCCAAGTTACTGTGGCGAAAAGCAAGCAAGTCAAGTCGAGTCCCTGCTAGAAGTCAAGCAAGTCAAGTCAAGTCATTTATTTTGGTCAAGTCACAAATCAAGTCAAAAAACTGATCTACCCCATTTCCACCTTTAAATGAGTTAAAAGTCAGTGTTCAGGAAAGGTTTTGTTTTATTTTCAACATTAACAAAACTGCTTAGTGCTTTTTTCTTGGCATATTAAAGAAACACTTTGAATGCCCAAACAGCAGACAAGTAGCAGAACACTCAGCACTTAAATGGCCAACAAGCTTGAAAAAATGTAGTCCTTGCTGAGGGAGAAAATAACTAAGTTCAAAGTTTGAACTTCAAACTAATAACAAAGTATTTAACATCTAAAACACAATGCCAACATCTGGACACTTGAATGGTGATGAGAATAGCCACTTAAAATGCATTGCATTTGCTAAAAATTAAATTGGATAGTACTTTCTCGCTCAGTTGTGAGCGATGGGGTCGCATTATCACCCCACCATGGCTGAACACACGTTCAACAGGTGCGCTTGATGCAGGGACTGACATAACTCTTACCGCTACCCTGAACAAAGAGGGAAGCATGTGCCTGTTGATGGCCCAAAACTGAAGACAGCTCTGTCCGTCACAAATGTCTAAATACTGGTTCAGCTGAATTTGGGGACTGGAACATGAATCTCTCTTCTGTTTTTTGCGGTATGCTGAGAACAGCCCAGACTGACTCTCTGGCTCTGCCACTGGCATTTGCTCGTCTTCATCGGTGGTTGGTGGGGTGGGCTTGCAGTCCTCTTTGAGAATCAAGTCTGAAAAACACAAGCATAAAACAGTGACTCAATGCACTCAGGTGTTATTACTGCAAACGGTCACAACACAACTGAGATATCAAAAGCAACCAGATCATGACAATCTAGTGCATAGGTCTTCAACCCTCTCCTTGGGGTCCCCCAAACAGGCCATATTTTTGTTTTTCGCCATGAAATAACACACCTGATTTGATTAATCAAAGGCTTAATGTGTAGTAGTTGACTAATTGAAACAGGTGTGTTATTTTAGGGTGAAAACAAAAACATGGCCTGTCTGGGGGTCCCCGAGGAGAGGGTTGAAGACCTCTGAGTAGAGTATCAACATACTGACATATTCTTTTATAGCCTACAATCTGGCATTAAATTGGATTATTACCAAAAACATAACATACTTTTTATCATCGCAGACACAGCCTCCTTGACATTTTCGGGAGCCAAAACATCATGGGTCAACCACATGGTGCCAAATGAAGGATCCAGCAGAGCAGCTTTTAGGTATAGAGGGTCAGAGAAGGGTAAGGTTGCTACATCATTCTGTTCATCTGCCATCCTCACATTGACAAAGATCCCTTTGAATCGTCTTTGGAGTGATTCTTGCAGGCTACGGATTAAGCCACCAAGGTAGCGCACGCTCTCTTTATGATTTTCCAAGTGGTGATTCAGAGAAAGGATACAGGGTACAACAGCACTTATTGTCACAATTTTTTCTCCCTGTGAGAGGTCTGTGGCTTCTCCAAAAGGTTGAAGGACATCCACGAGTTCCTTAATCTGATTCCACTCTCTAGCTGTGAATACAGTCTCTTTGTGTCCCCCATCTTCAAGCATTCTAGTCAGTTTCAGCTGGTCACAGCTGACCACTGATTTCAATTGCCTCAGTGTGGAATTCCAGCGTGTGGTAACAGAGGCAGGGATTCCACGCTGTCCAAACTTCTCCTTTAAATTTTTCCTTGAAAGAGGTGCTTGTGTGTAACAAGGAGCTCAACCTGTAAGCTTTGGCGAGAGCTGTATTGACTAATTTAGTCTCTTTAAGTCCATCACCTATTACCAATTGAAGCGTGTGTGCAAAACATTGAAGTCTAGTCTGGGTTTTTGCACTCAAATAATTGTCAAACATCTCCTATTCTTCCACTGACAGGTCATTCCAAATGTCTGAATCATCAAGGTCATCGTCTTCATCTCCCTGTCCTGGAAAACATGTAGTGAATGCTTTTTTCATGTTTGCGGCGTTGTCACAGATGACGTGGTCTTTTTTTTAATCTTGTACTCTTCACATATATGCTCAAATTCCTCACAAATTCTTTCCCCTGTATGGGGACCTTTGAAGCAGTTGCACGCAAGCAACTGTGATTTCAACTGAAGACGGTCATCCTCAATGTTGATCCAGTGCACGGTGACTCCAAGAAAGCCTCTCATCCTGCGGTCTGACCATATATCTACAGTCACTGACAGATGATCTACCACTGTGAGTTCATTTTTCAGCTTAATTTGCCTATCTGCCACCAGATTGTCAAGCTTGGCAGTAATTGTTCTTCTACTTACTGGAGAGTACTTGTTGTCTACTATTGACAAAAAGCGACGAAAGCTTTGATGTTCAATGATGGACAGTGGCATGTTGCACTTTATAATGAGTTCTGACAGGATTGAGTTTGTAATTGCCTTCTGCTGCTGGTGGTTGCAGTGGTATGGCTGCACAGTCCCCTGTGCGATGAATTGTGAGATTTGAGGCTGGCTAGCATCAAAAGTCCCTTTGGTATGGATGTACTCTTCATATCTTTAGAATAAACAGAAGAGAGATGGAAGAAAAAGTTAGCTATGTGATTTATTGATTTGAACAACAATACACTCTGCTCCTGCCTAAAGTGGGATGCAGGCCTAATTTGCATATACAGTAAATATTTGCAAAGTCATTTCGCCTAGTCAAAACTCTAATTCAAGTTTACAGTCCTGTCTTACATTCACAAGGTCTTTTCAACAAAATACATGATAGATTTCAAATTCAACCTAGCTTAAATTAAAACATTAGCTAACGTTTGACGACACGATTATTTCGTTAAAATTAGCTACACATACACGTTACTGTACCTACCTTTCTTTGTGGGTTTTGTAGTGACGGATGAAGTTGGATGTTGTGGTGGACGTGTCTCTTATTTTTGAGCTGGAGACCTTGCATACCGCCGTTCTCTTCTTTTCACCAACATCTAAAACATAATCCTTAAATCCAAATGTAATTATTTTTGGAATCGCTCCCTCCATTATAGCTGTCTTGTGCGTTGGCCTCTCAGGGGCGGATCCAGAGTTTACTGTTGGGAGGGGCACTGACAGAAAATAAGGTGTTGCTTTTTACAGAACTATTTTTAACGTATTATATACGGTCCTAACCTTGTTTAAAACAGTGACACGTTTATCATTCCAGATTAGAATATTACATTACACTAGTGACTACATACATAGTGACACTTTTTTGGGCACCAGTGACACCAATACAGTGACCAGTGCTAAAGAAAATGCACTGTTACTGTATAAATGACATTGGCAGGGAAGGGGTTAACACTAGGGGTGATCAAGGGGTTAGGTATGCTCCTAGGGAGTGCTTTCTAACTGTGGCAGGGATGGATGTGCTAGAAGAAAAGAGATCTGTGTTTCAGCTTAGACACAAGATTTTTTCAGTGTATAAAAATAATAGGAGGGATAACAATAAATAATATTCAAAATAGGGAAAAAAAGTTGCGCTACCAGTGAAAAAATGTGATGGAACAGGTGAAGCTGCCAGCATAAACAATAAGACCGTATTGCAAAAAGAAAAGAAAAGTAAAAAATGCGGCGCTGAAAACAGAGAAGCTACTAAGTGTTGTTCTATAATGAATAGAAAATTTCCACTCAAATGTAGCTACACTGGAAAAACATCATATAAATAGTGCTGAGTGAGCATACATAATATCTACCAATAAGATCAAATCATATATTATAGTGACAGAACCTGTGTGACAACTGTCTTGTGTGACAACCATTAAAGTGTCCAAAAAAACTATAGTGAGGTGAAGAAAAACTCTCTATTGTGCAGTTGCAATAAACGTGCTGTATTAAAACACAAGGATCACACTTGATGTATACTCCAACATCCGAGACATAAAGGTAAGGAATGGATACTCTTATGCGGCGTACACACGATAGTTTTTCATGCCATTTTTTTAACCAACGTTTTTCTCGTCTTTTTTTTTCATGTTTCCTCTCAAGCCTGTCTTGCATCCACACGATCATTAAAAAAAACGCTCGAGCAAAGCGCAGTGACGTACAACATGTACGACGGCACTATAAAGGGGAAGTTCCGTTCGAATGGCGCCACCCTTCATGTTAGTAAACTTTGTTGAGCAGCGATTCGCGCTTTTCAGCCTCGTGCTTTTCAGTCCGTTACAGCGTGACGAATGTGCTATCTCCATTACGAACGCTAGTTTTACCAGAACGAGCGCTCCCGTCTCATACTTGATTCTGAGCATGCGCGTATTTTCCCCCTCGTAAAAGCATACACACTATCGTTTTTCACTTCGTTAAAAAAAAAACGACATGAAAAACGACGTGAAAAAATAGAGCATGTTCGAAATTTTTAATGGCCGTTTTTCACGCCGTTAAAAATGCTCTGGAGCATACACACAATTGGTTTTAATGGCCATTTTTAAAAATGGCATTTTTAACGGCATGAAAAACGATCGTGTGTACGCCGCATTACCCTAAACCAGGGAAAAAGGGCTTGGACGGGAACTCCTAGGCAGGACCTCCGATGAAGACACTCCTGACACGGCTTCCGGGTATCACAAGGGACGTAGTCACGAACCAATGTTGACGATCCCAAATAAGAGATATGAAACGGGATGAACCCAATCCTCAGCAGACCGAAACATAGGATATCCTCTTGGAAAAAGTGTCATGAAAAGAAGCAGAGATGGCTCCACATAGTGTAAATAACTCCAGAGTGAAGTATAAAGTCGAGAGCTCTTCAACTCTCGCTCGAAACATGTCGGGTTTTTAGCTTGCTTTTACCCTTGTTGCTACGCTTATTCATTTTTTTCATTTGATGATCATCTTTTTTGCATGCATCCTCCTAAGTTGTCTGTAATGCCATTTTTATTCATGATTTTATGCCAATAAAGTCTCTGTTTTTATACTTCACTCTGGAGTTATTTACACTATGTGGAGCCATCTCTGCTTCTTTTCATGACACTTTTTCCAAGAGGATATCCTATGTTCCGGTCGCTGAGGATTGGGTTCATCCCGTTTCATATCTCTTATTTGGGATCATCAACATTGGTTCGTGACTACGTCCCTTGTGATACCCGGAAGCCGTATCAGGAGTGTCTTCATCTGAGGTCCTGCCTAGGAGTTCCCGTCCAAGCCCATTTTTCCCTGGTTTAGGGTAAGAGTATCCATTCTTTACCTTTATGTCTCGGATGTTGGAGTATACATCAAGTGTGATCCTTGTGTTTTAATACAGCACGTTTATTGCAACTGAATAAATAATATTGGTTATGTGCTCATGCTTCACTGTGCCCATGCCTCACTGTGCCCATGCCTCACTGTGTCCATGCCTCACTGTGTCCATGCCTCACTGTGTCCATGCTTTACTGTGCCCATGCCTCACTGTGTCCATGCTTCACTGTGCCTGTGCCTCACTGTGCCCGTGCTTCACTGTACCCATGCCTCACTGTGCCCGTGTCTCACTGTGCCCGTGCTTCACTGTGCCCGTCAGCCGTGTACCTGATCGGCGATGTCCCGGCGGCCATTCCAGTATTCAAAAGCCACGCCTCCTCGTCTGTGATAGGCAGAACACTCAATTTCCCAGCATTCAGTGTTCCGCCTATCACTGACATCCGCTCATCCTCATAACACAGATGAGGATGAGAGGATGTCCGTGATAGGTTGAACACTGCCTGCTGTGAAATTGAGTGTTCCGCCTATCACAGACGAGGAGGCGTGGCTTTTGAACACTGCAATGGCCGCCGTCTGTCTGCATGACGCGTTGATCAGGTAGGCTGACGGCGGCTTGCGGTTAGTGTTAGTTAGTTAGTGGTGCCAAGTCATTGCAAGTCATATAGCCCAAGTCAAAGTCAAGTCGCAAGTCATTAGTGACAAGTCAAAGTCAAGTCGAGTCGAGTCATTTATTGAATTCTGTCAAGCAAGTCCTCAAACAGGTGACTTGAGTCAAGTCATGTGGCAGGAAGACTCAATGGACTACAAGAGCGCTCACCAGCACCCTCACTGTTCATTGATAAGTACAAGCTGTCAGCGCAATGGCTGACCATACTTGTAGTGTAATTAAATCACAGGAAACTGTTCATGAATAATGACACAGCTGTGCTGTTTTTTAAATTGTGACAGCGAGTGCAGGGAGTCTATACCCTGCCCGCTATCACAAAGCAGGGAGCGCTGGTGGTGAGTCACTAGGAGCATGTTGCAAACAAACACTAAAGCACTGCCTAATTAAATACTACCATGTATAAACAACAAATTAATTTAAAGTGATACTAAAGCTTAGTTTTTTTTTTTTAAATAACAAACATGTCATACTTACCTCCACTGTGCAGCTCGTTTGGCACAGAGTGGCCCCAAACATCCTCTACTGGGGTCCCTCGGTGGCTCTTCCCCACATTAGATAACCCCCTATGACAGTGATGGCGAACCTTGGCACCCCAGATGTTTTGGAACTACATTTCCCATGATTCTCAACTACACTGCAGAGTGCCTGAACATCATAATAAATGTAGTTCCAAAACATCTGGAGTGCCAAGGTTCGCCATCACTGCCCTAGGAGAAGCACTCTCCCAAAGGGGGTTACCTTGCGGGCGCACTCCTGAGTCATTCATTCGGCATCCAGACGCCGAATGTATGACTCGGCCCCGCCCCCCGCCTCATTGAATTTGATTGACAGCAGCGGGAGCCAATGGCTGCGCTGCTATCAATCTATCCGATCAAAGCCGGGACACAGTGGAGAGAAGGATGGCGCGTCCCCGCCGAGGAGATCAAGGGGCTGAGGTAGGTAAAATGGGAGGGCTGGGGGCCAGTGACTGTCAGGTGTTTTATCAATAGGATGCATTAAGCTGAAAAAACACGAGCCTTTACAACCCCTTCAAACATATGCAGAAAATAGTTCATATCCACAAGTATCATCCAGAAATTAACAAAAGTGCAATCTCTTAGTATTGCTGTGTGCTATTCCTATAAATAAAGTGCAAAATAGTTTCAGTGCGGTGCTCCACTCCAGTGTCCTCACTCACTCATCAACCGTTGTGGTCTCTTACATATGAGATAAGAGCCATATGGGCTTGATACTCAGTTTTCCTGGTGTTGCTGGGGCTTGTACTCCTCCTCTGGAACCACTCCTTTTGTGCAGCAGCACTCCTAGGATTGCTGGGATTTGTGTTCCCCTTCTGGGACCGGTCCTTTAGTGTAGTATTAAAGCTCAGGGTTATGGTTTACGCTCACATGTAAAGGGAATGACAGAAGGGATCCACATAGCATAATTCCATTTATTTAAAACTACATACAAAATTGGTTACACTCATTTAAACAGTATAAAACAGAGCATGATCTCCGGACCAGAAGTGACGCATTGACATGTGTTCCACCATGCGCTCCCCTGACCGGAAATGATATCACCGAAAATTTCCACCTACCATGTTTCGACCCTCACACTAAGCGACTTTAGAGGTTGAAGCCATCGGTGTTTGGTTACAGCTTATATGCCCCGAAGACGCTCCCACCCCACTCAATTCAGTATATCACATCCATTTCCTGTCTCGGCCATCATAGTTGTATAAAGATGTGCCTGTCTTCCTCTACATACAAATGGAGTAGCCTCCATATTAATACTTCCAAATTCACAACCACTTCCGCTGTTGTAAAAAAAAAAAAAATTCACCACCCAGTAGACTCAATTCAGTATGTCACATCCACTTCCTGTTTCTAAATATGGGTGTAACATGTAACATGCTCCTAAAGGTGAACTTTAGCCTTCAACGTAGAACTATGAGCAAAAAACAGAATGATATTTAGCTTCAGTCTGCCAATAACAATTTCAAAGCAGATTTTGTTTTTCTGAGTTCCCTTTGTAACATTACATGTTGATCCTAGTTGTAGATCCATTTGTTGAAATGTAGTTTTAGAGGGAGTGTAACCCTCAGCTTGCATTTTTAGGAGAAACCGTTTTTTGTGCTTGAGAAAAAGCTTAAAGCATATGAAGAAAGCAGATATTGTAAGCACCCCTGTCATTGTAAAATGGTTGTCCTAGCCCCTGTAACTGTCACTTTTGTTGGATGGCTTAGTTTGCATGCATATGTGTAAAAATCTGTTAATAAAGGAACGTGAAATAAAAAAAAATCATATACATAATACTATCTTTACAGGTATTAATCAAATTCAGTTACTACAATTAACATTTTCCACATTAGTGAGTTGTGATAAGAAACCTGTTAGGAGAGAATCATGTAGACTACTACTGCTAATCTAATATGAAAATTCTGGTTGCCTGGCTGTATCACTAACCCTCTTGTATCAATGCTTTTTAATCAGTGGCCAAAAACAGTTATGCAAAAGATACTGCTAAAATTGTCAGTTGAATGGTGCAGAACAAGCATGCCTATCAGTTAATTCAGTCCTTATATGCATGCTTGTTCTGGCTTAATGGCTCAAAGCACAGGAGCTAAAGGATCAGCATGACAGCAATGCAATTACCATGATCAGAATAAGAAGTCAGCAAATGGCAACTTCCATATTTCTCTTAGAGAAGGTTTTCTTGAAGTCTGCTACTGTGTAGCATTAAGACCCCTTTCACACTGGGGCGTTTTTCAGGCACTTTAGCGCTAAAAATAGCGCCTGAAAAAAGCCTCAGCTGCAATCCAAGTGTGAAAGCCTGAGTGCTTTCACACTGGGGCGCTGCGCTGGCAGGAGGTCAAAAAAAGTCCAGCAAGCAGCTTCTTTGCAGCGCTTTAGAAGCGGTGAATACACCGCTCCTAAAGTGCCCCTGCCCATTGATATCAATGGGCAGTGCCGCCGAACAGTCGACAAAACGCTGCTGCAGCGGCGCTTTTAAACGTTTTTCGGTCGCTAGCGGTGGTTAAAATCGCCCCGCTAGCGGCCGGAAAACGCTGCAAAAACCCGGGTGCTGGCAGTGTGAAAGTGCCCTAAGGGTCACCCCATGAAATCCTTAACATTGATGAGGGGAGACCTGTTGATGTTAGGAGTAGAGTTTATGTTTTGAAGTTATACTGGAAATCTACTAGGCAATATTTTAAAGCTAACCCTCACAAGTTACCGTATTTGGTTCTTTAAAACCTACCTTCTCTGATAATTGTTAGCTGCAAATAAAAAAAAAAGTCTCTAATGCTTATCTAACCACTTCAGCCCTGGAAGGATTTACCCCCTCCCTGACCAGGCCATTTTTTGCAATACGGCACTGCGTCGCTTTAACTGACAATTGCGCAGTCGTGCAATGATGTACTCAAACAAAATTGATGTCCCTTTTTTTCCCCACAAATAGAGCTTTCTTTTGGTAGTATTTGATCACCGCTGTGGTTTTTATTTTTTGCGTCAAACAAAAAAAGCGTCAATTTTGAAAAAACACAATACTTTTTGCTATAATAAATATCCCACATTTTTCCTCAGTTTAGGCAGATATGTAATCTTCTACATATTTTTGGTAAAAAAAATTGCAATAAGCATATATTGATCTGTTTGTGCAAAAGTTATAGAGTCTACAAAAGAGGTTCTTGATTTATAGCATTTTTATTATCATTTTTTTTTACTAGTAATGGCGGCGATCTGCAATTTTTATCGGGACTGCGACATTGCGGCGGACAGACCGGACACTTTTTTTAAACCATTGACAGTTATACAGCGATCAGTGCTATAAATAGCCACTGATTACTGTATAAATGTCACTGGAAGGAAAGGGGTTAACACTAGGGGGCAATAAAGGGGTTAAAAGTGTTCCCTCACTGTGTGTTCTAACTGGGGGGGATGGGACTGACTGGGGGAGGAAACCGATCGGTGTTCTTATATACTAGGAACACACGATCTGTCTCCTCTCCCCTGACAGGATGTGGATTTGTGTGTTTCTCACACACAGATCCACATTCCTGCTCTGTCATCGGCTGCGCATCGGCTCCTCAGTGATGCGGCGGGCAGGCGCCCCAATTACCCCTTAAAGTGGCCGTCGTACAGCTACGGCGATATGCACAGGTGAGCCATTCTGCCCCAATCAAACAACGGCGGGCTGTTGGCATGTGGTTAGAGAATTAGCTCCATCCAGCAAGGGATCCCCAGCTTAAGCCAAAGTTCTGTCTGTTGGGTGTCACATGAGCCTTAACCAGCTAATCGATAACTGGACACTGTTTCTGATTGGTGCCAGCACTCGCATGACCTTCCAGCTAAAGCTGGGATCAGCAGCTTGATCAAATTTGGATTGGGTGATAGGTAACTACCACATAATATGTATACAAACAAGGATTTCTGTAAATGCTGGCAAGTGAAGTCAGAGTGAAGACTAAACTAATCTGCATACATGATAATACAGAGAATATTAAAGGCATGTAGGGCCGAAACAACTAATCGATTAATCGACAACTAATCGATTATGAAATTAATCGATTACTATTTTCATAATCGATTAATCGGCCAGTAACATAATGGGGTTAAAAAAACTAAAATTAGCCCTTTATAGTACAAAAAGAGCAAATCGCTACTGTAAATATTACTTTCACTGTCCCACAGTAAAAAATTAACCCTTTACAGCGATTATTTGCTCTTTTTGTACTAATTTTCGTTTTTTTAACACCATTGTGTTACTAAACATCTCAGGCCTGAGTCACACCTCTGTGTTTTTTTTTGGTGCTTTTTGCAGAAGCACACTACAGGTCATTTACATGGTTTCCTATGGGAGACGTTCACATCCATGATTTGGAATCATGGATGCGTATTTGGAAAGGGCAAGGACTTTTTTTAACACAAAATGGTGTCATTTTGGTTTTTTGGTTCAATATACTTCAATGGAGAAGCTGCAGAAAAGCATGTAATAATGTGTTTTTGCGTCAATTTGTGTTTTTTAGTCTGCCCAACAACAAATTGGCCAAAAAAAAAAAAGTTAAAATGCAGCAAAATTACCTTTTTTTTTTTAACGGTTATTAACCGATTAATCGAAACAATAATCGGCCAACTAATCGATTATGAAAATAATCGTTAGTTGCAGCCCTAAAGGCATGTGATCGACATGACAGCCAAACAACTAGAGAGAAAGGTCAGCAATTTATTTATTTTATGTATTTATTACAAGTACTTATATAGCGGTCAATGTACGCAGCAATTTACATAGAGTTGTGTGAAAAATTATTTACCCCCTTTCTGATTTTTTTGCATATTTGTCACACTTAAATGACTCAGATCATCAAAAAAAATTATTACTACACAAAGATAACCCAAGTAAATACAAAATGCAGTTTTTAAATGATGGTTTCATTTATTAAGGCAAAAAACCTGCCCAAACCCGCCTGGCTTTATGTGAAAAACTAGTTGCCCCCTAAACCTAATAACTGGTTATGCCTCCTTTGGAACTGATGGCTGGACATTCTCCTTTGCTCAGAATTCATGGTTCCATCAATTTTGGTAAGTCACCCAGGTCCTGAAGCTGCAAAGCAGCCCCAGACCATCACGCTACCACCACTATGTCTGACTGTTGGTATGATGTTCTTGTTATGAAAGGCTGAATTCGTTTTATGCCAGATGTAACAGGACGTACACCTTCCAAAAAGTAAATTTTTTGTCTCATCAGTCCACAGAATATCTGCCTAAAAGTCTTGGGGATAATCAAGATGTTTTTTGGTAAATGTGAGATGATCCTTTGTGTTCTTTTTGGTCAGCAGTGGCTTTAGAACACTCCCATGGATGCCACTTTTTCCCAGTCTATTTCTTAGTGTTGAATCATGAACACTGATCTTACCTGAGGAAAGTGAGGCCTGCAGTTCTTTAGATGTTGTTCTGGGTTCTTTTATGACCTCCTGTATGAGTTGTCATCATGCTCTTGAAATAGTTTTTGTAGGCCAGCCACTCCTGGGAAGGTTCACCACTGTTCCAAGTTATCTCCATTTGTGGATAATGGCTCTCCCTGTGGTTCACTGGAGTTCCAAAGCCTTAGAAATGGCTTTGAAACCCTTCCTAGACCGATAAATGTACATTACGTTGTTTCTAATCTGTTCTTGAATTTTTTTAGATTGTGGCATGATGTGTGTCTTTTTGTGATCTGTTAGCATTCATCACTTTATCATATAGCTTTTATGAGATTTCTTGATTCAACAGGTCTGGCAGTAATCAGGCCAGGGTGTGGCAAGTGAAACTTAACTCAGCTTTAGAAAAAATTGTGGTTAATCACAGTTCATTCATGATTCAGCATGGGAGGGGGCAATTACTTTTTCACATAGGGCCATGCAGGTTTGAACAGATTTTTTTTCTCTTAATAAATGAAATATTAATTTAAAAACTGCATCTTGGCTTTACTCGGGTTATCTTTGTGTAATATTAAAATGTATTTGATGATCTGAATCATTCAAGTGTGAGAAATATGCCCAAAAAAATAAAAATCAGGAAGGGGGCAAATACTTTTCCACACAACTGTATACTGTACATTCACATCAGTCCCTGTCCTCAAGGAGCTTACAATCTAAGGTCCCCAACTCACATTCATACATACACATACTAGGGCCAATTTAGACAGGAGCAAAATAACCTAATAATAAACTACATGTTCCTTCCAAGCACAGATATATCGCCATGTTTAGTAAGTCCAAACAAGCAGTATGCTGGAAAGGGCAACATACCTACTGATACCTAAACATTTCAATCCAATTGTATAACAATGCAATTTGCTATTATATGGATGAAAAATTAAACTGTATGCGCATTTTTCAATAAATCAATTTTGAAATAAAAAGAGGCCAGGGGGAAAGATATAATAATTTTTAGCATGCATATGATATCAAACATTTTTTTTTTTTTTTTAAAGAATGAGTTCTCCTTTTTACAAATATTAAATGCACTTTTTTTGCAGGTAAAAAATTGTGCATTGTTTATTTTTGTTGTAGGAGACTATACAGCATTTCAGCGATCAGCAGATCAGTGATGCCATGCAGTACTCCTGCAGACCTGTCAGTGTTTTTGCTTCCTCGTACGGGTAAGCTAATACACTCTGACATGCTCACGGCCCCGTGGTAGTTCATTGAGAACTACAAGTCGACAGCTGCTAAAGCTGTTGGGACTTGTAGTTTTCCATACACAGAACACTGTTAATGAGTTACGCGGCTGGGTGGGCAGAGCCCCATACGGCAGTATTTTTTTTTAAATGTGACAGCAGGTGTAGGGAGAAAGGTCCCTGCTAGCGGTCAGAGTGGGGGATTGGGGGCCAGTCCTTTTTATAACATGTTACACCCTGAATACGGGTATAACATGTAACGTGTTATGAAAAGTGAACTTATCCTTTAAGTCTTTTTAAATAGATAAAACATTATCTTTTGAAACAATTGTAATTTTGACACATGTATTGGATTGCAAAAAAACAAAAGCAAAACATGATGTGTGTGGTCAACTTAAAGAAAACCTGCAGTGAGAGAACATAGAAGGTTGCTATTGTTGACCTTTCCTTTAGCACAATCCTGCATGCCTGGCTGTCAAGTGATTAAGTGCCTGTAATAGTTTCTGGGCTACTGTCCTGGAACAAGTGTGCAGATCAGCAGTTATAACTTCTCAGTGACTTTCTAATCTTTAAACTTGTTATGGGTCAGTGACTGACAAAGCATTGATGCCATGAAGAGTCAGACTCCATAGGAGGGAAAAAAAAGACAACCCCTGTATTACTATCAGTACAGGTTTTCTTCAAGCACTAAACATATCACAGTCATGTCCCATTATATCTTGTAATGTATGAATATATTATCTTTTTTTTTTTTTTTTTCTTAATGTGGACCTAAACCCTAAGGCCACTTTCACACTGAGGCGCTTAAAAAAACTGCCAGTAAAACACAGAGCGCTTTTGAAGCGCTTTTCAGACGCTTTTGAAGCGCTTTCAATTCATTTCAATGGAGAGGGGCGTTTTTTCAGCACACTGCCTCAGTGTGAAAGCATTCATTGATTTTAATGGAAATAAGTTTTCAGACGCTTTTTTTAGCGTGAAAGCGCCTGAAAAGCTCCTCAGTGTGAAAGTGGTCTAAGGGTCAGTTCATTCCCTCTTCCCCTAACCTCCCAAAACAGGATTTCATATACTTACCCAACACATACTCCATTTTGGTTGGCACTGCCTAAACAGCCAATCAGTAGTTCTGTCTGAACAGAAACCCCCAGATAGCTGCACCTGTTCCCAAGCCCTGTAAATAGGCCAGGCCCAAGGTAGGTGGTAAGTATAGTAATTACTTAATTTATGTAAATTAATTGGGGGAATTCCAATAACAGACATGTCCCCAGAGTTTAGGTGCACTATATTGCCAAAAGTATTGGGATGCCTGCCTTTACACACAGTCTTCGTTCATAGGGTTAAATATTGAGTTTGCTCCAATCTTTGCAGCTATAACAGCTTCAACTCTTCTGGGAAGGCTGTCCACAAGGTTTAGGAGTATTGTCTATGGGAATGTTTGACTATTCTTCCAGAAGCGCATTTGTGAGGCCAGGCACTGATTTGGACGAGAAGGCCTGGCTTGCAGTCTCCGCTCAAATTCATTCCAAAGGTGTTCTATCGGGTTGAGGACAGGACTCCATGCAGGCCAGTCAAGTTCCTCCACCCCAAGCTTGCTCATCCATGTCTTTATTGACCTTGCTTTGTGCACTGGTACGCAGTCATGTCCACACCATGAACCCTACAGACTAAAACTGGGATGCTATTAAAGCTCATGTGTGTGTAAAGGCAGGCACCCCAATTATTTTGACAATGTAGCGCATGTTTAAATGGAGATTCTTAAAACCTTTGAATACCCTGTGGTAACAAGTCATTGTCTATGGTAACTACATAGTTAGCACCCTTGCTATTCTGTATAGAGTTTGTAGCTTCTCCCCACATTTGGTTAATTGGCATCTGTAACGAAACAAAACAGCATTGTGACCATATCAAACCACAAGAATACAACTGTTCACATACTTGCTTTTTTCAAATTTTTTTTAAGAGGACTTTATATCTTAAAAAAAAAATTATTGAAATAATAACGAAAGTGCCTGTGCTTAAAAGGAAATAGACTGACACCAGACTGGTTTTAGAATATTTTGTTATCACTTATACTGATGTTTGAGCTGATAAAACATATTCTCATTTCAGGATAGAAATATGGGAGCTCTCATGCCGCGTACACACGATCGTGATTCACGGCGGTGAAAACACCGCCGTGTGTGACTTCCCTGAATGCCTATTTTTCATTTTTTTTCATTTTTTTTTAATCTCTTGATGAGAACATTGTGACATAAACAATTGGAAATAACCCTTTGTCATGTTTAAACAACATTTTTTTAAGATTTTCTGTACATGTCTTGAATTGAAAAATAAAAATTTATTGAAATGGAAAACACCGCCGTGAATCACGACAGGAGAAACGAGGGAACGGCTTGTTCCCCCACACACGGCCGTTTTTCCCATCATTTTTTCTCTTGACGAGAAAAACGACCGTGTGTAGGCTCCGCGGCAGTGTTTCCCTATGGGAAAACTGCCGCGGAAAAAAATGACAGGAATCACGACGAGAAAAATTAGAGCATGTTCTAATTTTTCTCGTCGTGATTAATGCCGTTTTTCCCGTCGGGAAAAAACGGCAAAAAAGCCCACAGACGATCGTTTTTCTCGTCCAAAGGAAAAAATTTAATTTTTCCCGACGGGAAAAATGATCGTGTGTACGCGGCATCAGTGTTAATTTATTTTTGATGGTGCAAACTCTGAGACCATTATCTTCCATCTAGCTTTACTCCCTGGTAATTTGAGCTGTAACAAGTATGTAAATATTAAGTATCCTGAAGCTTCATTGGCTGCATATAAAGAAGTCATAATGCAAACATTAAAATGACAGCCCAGAGTATGTATGTGCTAAAAAAAAGTCAGCAACTCTTCCATTTAAAGTAAATAATCTTCCAGTTTAATCCGCAGGGAGCTGATGTTAGGGTTTATAGCTCTATAATCTGAGGGCCTATGCTGTAATTTTGACAGGCAGGTCCCACTCTGTTTTGGGTGTGCTGACTGCTGCTCCTGCATGGGTTTTGAACATTCATAAATGCTATGAAACAATATTGTTACAATGTATTTTGGTGGGTATTTACCCCCTTCCTGACCAGGTCATTTTTTTTGCGATACGCCACTGCGTTACTTTAACTGACAATTGCGCGTTCATGCGACACTGTACCCAAATACAATTGATATCCCTTTTACTTTACACATTTTTGGTGGTATTTGATCACTTCTGCGGTTTTTACATGTTTGCGCTACAAACAAAAAGACCGACAACTAAAAAAACTAAAGAAAAAAAAATCAAATTTCTTCATCAATTTAGGCCAATTTGTATTCTGCTATATATTTTTGGTAAAAGAAAAAAATCACAAAAAGCATATATTGATTGGTTTGCGCAAAAGTTATAGCAGCTACAACCTATGTTATAGATTTATGGACTTTTTTTTTTTTTTATGTTTTTTACTAGTAATGGCAGCGATCTGCCTTGTTTACATACCGCCCTTCTGTCTCTCTACGAATGATCGCCTGGTTTCCGGCAGACATGACAGGTCTCCGGCGCGTGCCCCAGACCCGATAGAGAAAATCACGTACAGGTACATGATTTTGCACTCAAGGGCCACCCTGCTGCAGTAAATGTACATGGTGAAGTCCTTAAGTGGTTAAGGGAAGACAGGAGAAAGAATACCGCACTTTGGGAAAACAGGCCCGTGTAGATCGAATGAGTGGAAGCGGCTTCAGCCTGGCTCCTCCCAAACCACGCACCCTGATGCATTTTGCCACATCGACAGTGGGTGGAATGAAACTCTTTAGAGGGCATGGCCTGGGTGAAGTCAGGGTGGAGCCAGGATGAAGCCGCTTTCACTCACTCTACAACAGGGCTGCTTTCCTTAATTTTATTCACATTTGTTTTCTAGCACCTCAATTATAAACACACAAAAAAGCCTATTGTATATTTGTTCCACCGCACTTTACACCAGAAAATTAGTTTTAGCGCATATGTTGTACATAAAACAGACAAATCACAAAATAAAATATGCTTATTTCTATAAACTATATGGACTAAAATGTAGTAACCCTAGGACCAGAGTACAGCTTGTTTTGCTACACTTAAACCGCTTGCCGACCAGCCGCCGTCATTATACTGCGGCAGATTGTCGCGATCCCGCGAGCCATCGTAGCTGTACATCGACTCCTTTAAACAGGATAGCAGGCAGTAGCACACGCCCTCTGCACTGCAGATCACCGCCATTACTAGTAAAAAAAAGAAAAATGCCATAAATCTATCCCCTATTTTGTAGACGCAAACAAATCAATATACGCTTACTGCGATTTTTATTAACAAAAATATGTAGAAGAATACATATCGGCCTAAACCGCGGAAAAAAAATAGCTTTTTAAAAAAAAAAAATTGGATATTTCTTATAGTAAAAAATACAAAATATTGTGCTTTTTTAAAAATTGTCACTCTTTTTTTGTTTATAGCGCAAAAAATAAAAACCGCAGAGATGATCAAATACCACCAAAAGAAAGCTCTATTTGTGGGGAAAAAGGGACGTCAACTTTGTTTGGGTACAGCATCGCATGACCGTGCAATTGTCAGTTGCCGTATCGCAAGAAATGGTCTGGTCATTGAGCAGCCAAATCTTCCGGGGCTGAAGTGGTTAATAAGTTGCTATAATGCATTCATGACTAACACGAACAGTAACACATGAACTATGTATGGTCTGTCAATTTATCTAAAGAAATAAAAATTTATTCAGCATGCCTACAAAATCCAAATGACAGCACACGTCTGTCGTGATTTTTTAACAAGTGTTCTTTAGTTTGAACTAGATAATACACAGAATATGTTTGACTTTGTTTCTGAGAATCCCAGTATAAATAAACAGCAGTGTGTACCCACATAGGTTTTGGAAGTTTATTTTAACTGCCGTTCCCAAGTTGTCTATAGAAGCACTATTAATCTAAAACATCTAGAGATATCCACGTAATAGACAGGACTGATATATCCGTCAATATTAACTGTAACATCAAATAAATTATTTATGCCCTACATGTTCCCAAGGATTAATGTACACTGACATTGTAAGAGGAATATGAACATAACCACTGCAGAACACAAAGCAGATTTCAAACAAAACCTTGAATCAGAAACAATTGTATGCTATTATATTCAGTAAAACATAAATCAGCTCTTGCTTGCTCTTATTTATTGTTCGGAAATGTCACATTTTAATGGATCAGCTAGTAAACAATGCAGATTGGATATCCAACTAGGTTTACTGCATATGGAAGAAACACATTGGGAGGAAAAATGCTCCTCTATAAAATATGATTTGCTTTATATGCCACCAAGTAGAACCTAAGGGCTGTTCAGATAAGTAAAGAGTATTATTACACTGTATATACATATTTTAAGACAACAGAAGATAGTTTAGAACAGCCTTTCTCAACCTTTTTACCCCAGGGGAACCCTTAAAATAATTTTCAGATCTCGGGGAACCCCTGATAAAACCCATTTATTGGGGGTCAGTGGGAACAATGCCCCTTACTTTGGTGGTCAGTGAGAAGAATGCCCTTTTTTACAGTGGTGGTAAGAATGGCCCCCTTTACAGAGAGCTATAAAGATAATTGGTGTCATATCACTGGCTCCTCCAAGTGGAATTGGATCAGAACTATGTAGGCACCATCAAACAGGAGGTAAATCAGCCACAGCTCAAGGAACCCCTAGCCACCTCTGGAGGAACCCTAGGGTTCCACGGAACCCTGGTTGAGAATGGCTGGTTTAGAACAAATGTGAGTAAGAATGGCCGAGAGTGCTAAAGAATATGGCTCGAACAGCGTGGACATGTGGCTGCCCCCCCCCCAGCTATAATATTTATTTATTAAACAAAAAAAAAGTCATGTCACTTTAAGAAAAATGTACAGTAGGTCAGGCAGGAAAATAGGGTCAGGTAACACTTGAGTATAGGTAGGGAATGTCATTGATCCAACCAGGAAGATGCAAAAGGTCACATGACCAGTGGGAACATTCTGGAAGTGGGGCAAGGCTATATAAAGGGGTCCTCTGCGGGAATCTCCTCACAGATGGTCAGATTACAGCAACAAGCTCAGCTCAATAGAGCTATTATATTTTGTGCGACGGCTGTCCTGACCTATGAAGACACTAATGCGCCGAGTGCTGGAGCGAGCAGGGGACAGAGGAGGTGAAGAATGGCTGAGAAGATGCCTGGAGTTGGGGGAAGAAGAGGACGTGCCGCAGGAGCAGGTGCCTGAAGAGGAAGGACCGGCAGTGGCAGAAGTACCTGGCGTAATTAATAGAAGAGGCAGCCCTGTCACTCGCAGCCCGTGTCTCCGGCAGCAAAATCAGTGCTGCCCACAACAGCGTCCCCCCCCTCAGACCTAAGGGAACCAGACATGGCGCCGCCAGAAGAGGCGGCTTCCAGTGCGGGGACCAGAATATCCAGCCTCAGAGAGAAGAGGAGGAGAACAACACTAATGCCGTCGCCTCCCAGGAACAGAGCAAGGCAGGCTCAGATATCAGCATCCACTGGGATGGCTGAGGAGGCAGCAGCTTCCACACAGAGAGACAGTCATTCAAGATTACCTCATACACAAGAGCAAGTGATACCTACTGTGACCACTGGAGGCTTAAGAGAGCAGCAGCTGCTGAGTTCTCCTAGACAAGCTAATGCAACAGCGGCATCTAGTGGTCAGGGTGAGTTGGCACAGGTTTTAAATAATATAATCGTTTCTATTAACAGGCTTAATGACAGCATTAACACTCATGGCAATGATAATGTTAATTACTCTAATGTATGGGTTAATTAATCCAGGAATAGGTGTGGAAATGTTGCTAATACTAATGGTACTTCTTATATTTCAGCAATTAACACCAATAGCATTAATACTTTCCCAACTGAAATGAATATTAATAATTCTTCAGTCCCTGAATCCTGTCTAAAGGAGATTTTACGATATGAAATGTCACCACTCGGGTATCACCTGTCTGTTCAGGTAAAAGAAAAAATATGGAAAGGGCAGTTCATTGACATTTTGTCCTTACTGCCCTCAGCAAAAGAGTTTATTAACAAGTCTGACAAAAAAATCTGAGGATAAACCTGAGGAAGATAGGCATAGATCCGTGGCAAGGTCTTTTCATAATTGGGTACAGGCATTTAGCATTTATGCCAGTGTGCTAGGAAAAAAACACCCGGAGTACTGTAGCGGTCTTTTTCAGCACCTTGAGCATGTGCTTGAAGCATATAAAAGCTTTGGTGGTTTAGGCTGGTAACAGTACGACAAGTCGTTTAGACAAAAATTGTCCATATATCCACCTTTGAAATGCGATAATAAAGATATAGGTTTATGGTTAAACCTTATAGCGCCGCAAACATTGGCTTACCCTAGACATCAGCCCTCTGGTGCAGTGTCCCCTTATAAAAGGGGTTACTGCTTTACATCTAGTGAGAATCAATGCAAATGGGGGGGGGGGGATCATGCAAGTACAAGCATGAGTGCTCCAACTGCTCAGGCCCCCACCCATTGCTCAAATGTTTTAAAAGGAATACCAACACACACGGGCAAAGACATAACCATTCAAAAAGCTTGCACACAACGGTGAACCTACAAAACATGCTGTAATGGTTATAAATGTATCTAGACCAGGCGACAGACAAGTTTTTAATTGAAGGTTTCTCCAGAGGTTTTCCGTTGCCAGTTTTTAAGGTATAGAATGCAAATTGGTTAATAATTTAAAATCAGTATTACAATTTTCACACATTGTTAAAGAAAAGTTGGATAAAGAAATTAAAGAGGGTAGAATAGCGGGACCATTCAATTTTTCTCCATTTGAAAATTTTAAAGTATCTCCATTAGGAATTATCCCAAAAAAGGCTCACAACTCATTTCGCCTAATACATCATTTATCCTTCCCGATAGGTGCATCATTAAATGACAAGATAAATGAAGAACTAGCATCCGTCTGATACTATATAATTTGAAGAAGCCGTTTGCCATATCAGGGAATTTGGGAAGGCTGCACTACTCGCGAAAGCGGATATTAAAGCAGCATTTAGATTGCTTCCGATTAGCCCAGCTTCTTACAATTCACTTGGCATG
Organism: Rana muscosa; assembly: GCA_029206835.1. Lineage (NCBI taxonomy): Eukaryota > Metazoa > Chordata > Amphibia > Anura > Ranidae > Rana > Rana muscosa. The sequence continues at coordinate 805,575,163 of CM055117.1, read as the reverse complement.
GTTTTCAAAGACAAATTTTACTAAAACATGTGCCTTGCAATGGAATGTTCAATTTCATGTGCGTATTTTTAAAAATTTGCATCTTTCACTCAATGGGTGGTTTCATTTGAATCCGGTCATAAGGGTATATTACACTACTTGGATGACTTCCTATTTATTGGCCCTGCCCAATCTCCAATTTGTCTATTTATGCTGGAATTGTTTAGTATAATTACAAAACAATTAGGAGTTCCCCTTGCTGAAGAAAAAACTGTGTGGCCCTCCACATCCATCGAATTCCTAGGAATAAAAATAGACACGGAATTATTAGAATTTCAGCTGCCATTAAATAAAATTAACGATATTAAAACTACCATTTCTTGGATTTTAAGAAAAAAAATATTTTATTAAAAGAGCTTCAATCTTTATTAGGGAAGTTAGCATTTGTAACAAGAGTTATGCCGGTAGGCAGGATATTCTCTAGAAGGTTATACATAGCTATATCAGGGCTTAAATCCCAGTTTTCACACATTAGGTTATCAGATCTTAAAGAGGACCTGCTGGTATGGATGACATTTTTGACTTGTATAACAGCAATACATTTTTTCAAACAGAATTTGTATGCTCATCAGAGATGGAATTATACGCGGATGCGGCTGGATCGTTCGGTTTTGCTGCAATATGGAGCAATCACTGGTGCTGTAGTGTATGGCCAGAAAGATGGATTCAAATAAAAGCAACCAAGAGCATAGTTCTACTTGAACTATTCCCGTTGGTTGTAGCATTAGAAATATGGGGTGATAAATTTGCCAATAAAATTATTTTGTTTAATTCCGATAATAAATTAGTAATATACGCAGTAAATTGCCTATCAACAAAATCCCTTCTGGTAGTTAAATTACTTAGGTATATAGTATTTTTATGTTTACGTTTTAATATCTGGGTAAAAGCAAGACACGTTCCAGGTAAGGATAATCAAATTGCAGATGCATTATCTCGATTGCAGATACAAGAATTCCGGCAGCTTCTGCCAAATGCGGAGAAGGAACGACAGGTAAGTCCCAAACATCTTTGGAACCTGATCTAGGAATTCTGATGCAGTCAATCAAGAATTCGGTGGCTAAGAGTACATAGGCTGAATACATGGCTGCATGGCAGAGGTGGAATATTCATCAGGGAATTTGAGATGCAATTCGAGTCTCCTTCAGAAACAAACATTCAAATATTTTTAAGTACACTGATGCAGGCGGAGCTATCCTATAGCCAGGTCGCTACGATACTGGCAGGGGTGTAATTTTTCTTTAAATTGCAAGGTTTTCCTCAGTGTACATCTTTCTTCTCTATAAAACAAGCCATGATAGGTTACAGAAAGAAGAATTCTCTCCCAGATACTAGAAGGCCCATCTCTGTCTCATTGCTTAAGGAAATTTGTAGTTACAAAATTGGTATGCTTCTCTGGATTTGAGTCAATATTATTTAAAACTGCTTTTGTATTAGCATTTTTTGGCGCTATGAGAACATCGGAATTGTTACCCAGAAGCAAAAAATCGGTGTCTGCCCTGTTGACCCATCACATATTGGTTCACAGGGCAGGACTTAATATATTCATTGCACATTCCAAAACACACAGATCAGGAAAGGGTGTATGGTATACTCTTTATAGTTGCGGAGCAGTGGAAATTTGTCCATTAAGAACGGTAAATGAGTACCTTGCAATTAGACCATCCGGTGAAGGACAATTTTTGGTTCATTTGGATGGGTCACCCCTTACAGGATATCAATTTAACATGGTTCTCAAAAAATGCATGTTGAAGTTAGGGCTACAAGCATTTAATTTCACATCCCACTCATTTAGGATTGGTGCAGCAACCGAAGCTGCAAAAATGGGCCTTGATGCAGCAATAATTAAAAGAATAGGAAGATGGGATTCACAGCTATTTAACATATATGTTAGACATGATCTCTCTCTTTAATTTCTCTAATAGGTAATAGAAGAATGATTTGGATCCTGGGCCATTCCTTTATATTTTGGGCCAACAAAAGATCCAGGTTGCGTTGTTATACACCTAATCTGTCAATGGATCCTCAGAAATTTCAAGTTTTATGGAGAGGAATTTGTGGTCTGAAATGGTTAAATTTGTCTAGATTGTTGGAATTGTGGCCAGTCCAAGAGATCCTAATCGTCCACTTTGGGGGAAACGATGTGGGTAGAGCTAAAACCCTAGACCTTATGTTTGCGATGAAATGTGATTTACATACATTTAAATTGTCTCCCCCGAATATAACTATAATATTTTCAGAAATAGTCCCAAAACGAATATGGCTTCAATTAAAAAATATGGAAAAAATCGGGTGTCGGGTAAACAGATCTATGGAAAAATTCATGCCCCTTATCGGTGGTTTTTCATATAAACATATGGATTTAGAGGGAGGTTATGAAGTCTTATACAGGGCAGATGGAGTTCATATGTCCGATATAGGTTTAGACATTTTCAATGTGGGATTTTAGAATAGCATTGAATTGGCCGTGGCGATGGGGTAGGCCGGACTTGATATCTCAAGCCCGGCTGGTGGGGACTTGTTTTTAATATACGGTATTGCTCAGGTCCTGACTGAGCTGTTTATATTTATTATTTACAAGTGAGAATTTTATGAATTTATAAAATGATGATTGAATGGATTTCAGTTATTTACAGTTTACACCAATAAACGTGCCTCGGCCAATTATATTCAAAGTACGTTGTGAGTGTATTTATTTATTAAAGGTAAATTGGGTATTGAAGGAGGGATAGGTACGGCCTACATTTCCATGGCCTGAGAGCGCTAAAGAATATGGCCCGAACAGCATGGATATGTGGATTCCCCCCCTGGACAGCTATAATATTTATTTATTAAACAAAAAAAATAAGAAAAAAAAGTCATATCACTTTAAGAAAAATGTACAGTAGGTCAGGCGGGAAAATAGGGTCAGGTAACACTGGAGTATAGATAGGGAATGTCATTGATCCAATCAGGAAGGTGCAAAAGGTCACATGACCAGTGGGAACATTCTGGAAGTGGGGCAAGACTATATAAAGGGGTCCTCCGCGGGAATCTCCTCACAGCTGGTCAGATTACAGCAACAAGCTCCCCATCCCCCCACCCTTGTCGCAGGCACTTTTTGTGGGTTTGTCACCCTTCAAAGTTAAAAGGGGGGACTTGTTTTTGATATACGGTATTGCTCGAGTCCTGAAGACTGAGCTGTTTATATTTATTATTTACAAGTGAGAATTTTATGAATAAAATGATTGAATGGATTTAAGTTATTTACAGTTTACACCAATAAACGTGCCTCAGCCAATTATATTCCAAGTATGTCATGAGTGTATTTATTTATTAAAGGTAAATTGGGTATTGAAGGAGGGATAGGTGCGGCCTACATTTCCATGTATTTTTTTGTTACAACTAATATATTGAAGAAAAAAAGAACCAATCCAAACAAAAAACATTTCATTAGTTGCTGATGGTAGAGCTTATAGATCTTTAAATATAACCTATTAAAGTTCAATACAATAAGTATAATCTCAGCTTTTTTTTTTCAATGCAAGCACTAAAATTGTAAATGAAACATTTCACATGCATGTACACTGGCAAAACGATATTCTTGTGGCTTTTCTAGAAAATGCAGTGGAGGACCTAATAATCTCTATGGCCTCTTGGTTTTGGCCTTGCTGGCGGAGCAGCTCAGGAGGTCACAGGCTTTTCACGCCTTCCTCTAAGTATGCCATGATGCTCCTATATTTGCAAACAGGCAGCGAATATCACAGCACAGAACAGTGGCTCTTCCAAGTCTTGCCCCATGTTCTCCCTAATCATTTAACATAGATTTTTTTTCTAAACAAATAGCAAACAAATAAAAAAGGAACAGGAGAGAGAAAGGATTTGGCAGAGATACAACCAACCTATTACACGTTGTGTTTCAAAGAATGAAAAAAAATTGATCCTACATGGTACTTGCATCACTTTCCTTAGATGGTAGCACCCCATACAGCACATTTAACTAAACTAGGCAGGATGGACTATGGCTCCATAAAATATGGATAATGCATATGCAAGTATGCTGAATTCTTAAAGTGGTGTTAACCACCTCCCGCCTGCCGTATAGGGAAATGACGGCTGTGGGGTAGTTCTATTGTCCTAGGATGTTTTCATATGAGTAGACACTAAAACAGCAGATGGTTTACTTGCTCGATCACCAGGTGAAAACAGAGGGGAAAAAAGCCTAAAAAAAATTAAGCAATTAAGTAATGCAGCCACCACATCTAAGGATTGGTAAGCTGCAATATATTACTTTTTGGTTTTATACCGATTTAAAGAGGAAATAAAGTCTTATTTTTTAATTGTACCTACATGTAAGCCTATAATAAGGCATTGTGCATTCAGAGTGCATACGGCCAATGACATCATCGGCGCATGCACTCTGAAGTTCCGGCTTACTGTGCCAGACCTTTAGAGCCTGTGCCGTAAACGGCAGCTCCCACGCACATGCATGGGTGTGATGTCACTGCCGCTCCGGCAACTCACAGCGCCAGAGCCCGCGAATCCAGAAGAAACACCGGGGAAGATGTCAGCTGTCTCAGCGGTGTGCGGGCGCTGCTGGAGGGCTTGGTTCTAAGGTATTTAAAAATAAGCATAATAAGCCCTCTGGGTTTACAACCTCTTTAACTTGCATATTCAGTGTTTGCATTAGAAAATAAGATAATTTAACTGTCCTTTAAAAAAGGGACCCTTTCAGGATCAAATATTCTAGATTCTTTGTACACTTGTTTCTGAAGGGGTTTGCCCCAGGGCTGTACTTCCTATCCTACCCTTTACTTTTTGGTAATAAAACGAGGATGTTTACCAAGTATGCTGACTCCTGATTAGCAAGTAGTGCTGCTTACTTTTTTGATCCCAACATAGTACATTTTTGAAGTGTTGGTTTTTGGTCAATTTTATTTACTTATTTATTTTTTGGTTGGTATAGTTTTAAAGTTATTGTATATCTATCTTTTAACGCTATACAGTCTCTGTTTAAACACCAATGCCAGCCTCGCCAATGGATGTGGGGTGCCAAGCTCCTCACTATCCAACTGCAAAGGTGTTTTAAATCATATGGACAGAAAACGAATAACATGCAATAATTCATATTTTCTGGACTAACCTAAGAAAAGCATTTTATAATTTTAAATTCATTTTAGTCCTGGCCAGAAACAAAGGGCATATATACAAAATAAATTACCTTATGCATCTTTTAGCTGAAGTTTGGGATTAATATATAAAGCTGTTAATGGGACTGCTGGCTGTAGCCACAAGCATATTGCAGTGCTGAAGCTGGTGAGATGTCCGCTAAAATTTTGATTAAAGTTTGCGTCAGCGTTCTTTTTAGGATTTGTAACACTTATAGAATGAAGCTGAAAGTTGGTTTATAGGGCACCTGGCAGGCTAAAAATATAAGGGCAACCTTTACTATTGCTTTAAGGGAAGCCTGTACTAAGGATATGTGGTGGGTCAAGAGTCTTGATGTCACACTGACTTTCTAATCTGCATGCTTATTGCGGGTGGGTGATTGAGAAAGTAATGAGGCTAAAGACAGTCAAACAACTAATATTCTTAGGAGCAGACTGGCAATAGTACAGGTTTTCTTTGAAATACAATGCCCCCAGCTGTCATCCTTTATTGATGCACTGGATACATATCATATTGGGGCATGATCATATATTTATATTAAGCCATAATTCAAGGGGGACCTGTTGAACCACCAAAATGCATTGGTTTACCAACAAGTATTCTGGACATCCACACACTTTGTCTGGCACTTTCCTCCTTCACACCTCATTACTTTACACAAAGCAATTCCAAGTTGAAATTGTTGGTCTGCATACTTGATCCATGTCAGAAGCTCCATAAGAAGTGAAACCAAAAAAAGGAAGACACCCTGGAGAGTGCATTCTGAGAACATAGCTGCTGTTTAATGCTTGTCACCATTTCACAGACTGTGAATGCTGCAGATACAGTATTTTTATTAAGCTCCTAAATTAGACTAGAATCAATTTTTCTGTGGGCATTTTCCACTGGGGAGGGGGTGCTATAACTGTGCCCACCCAATACTAAGAATTATGACATACTGAGGAAGGCTAGCTGATACTCATGCATTTCTTCCACATGTTGTGAGAGAAGCTTTGGAAATGTAATTTTAGCTATAAGAACCCTTTACACTGCCCATAAAACATCTGGCACTTTTCAAGTGCTTTTAAGGCACTAGCCATTCGCTTTTTTTAAGGGCACGTGACCTTAAGAAAGAATAACCATTTTGCAGCGCTTTTGAATTGCTTCCCATTCATTTCAATGGAGAGGGGCGTATTTGAGGGGCTTTTTTAAGCGCTCCAAAGATGCTGCTTGCAGGACTTTTTTCATTGCCCCACCAGCGCACCGCCCCAGTATGAAAGCATCCATTGAAATGAATGGGAAGCAGTTTTCAGGAGCTTTTCATGCGCTATTTTTAGCGCAAAATCGCCTGAAAAGCACCTCAGTGTGAAAGGGGTCTAAAAGGGTGTTGTGTGCTCCTGTGAAGCTGGTCTAATCAGACAAGATTATTCCACTGCTGTGGTTATCCCTTAGGCTGGGTTCACACTTGTGCAATGCCATGTGATTCGCAACGCATTGCTGTGCAGATCACATGCGATGTCTGTGCGATGCAAATTCAGCCATACAATTTGTATAGCTGAATTTGCATAGCATTCACACCAAGATGGTGTAGGACCCTTTTATTGGTCCGCACTGGAATCAGATTGCATTGAGTGTTCACACCAATGCGATCTGATTCCTGCACCAGTTTACACTGCGATCCGATCTGGGGCTGTCAATAACTTTGTATTGACACCCGCAGCAGTTCGCAGAGGGCAGTGTGAACCGCCGGCAACTGGAATCACAGCGGGAACCTGCACTGGAATCACAGTGGTTCCCACATCGCACAAGTGTGAACTAAGCCTTAAAAAGAAAGCAGCTGCCGGCACAAGGGTCTCTCAATGCTTAGGATAGAAACATGGGGAGAAGGAGAAAGAGAGAGAGAGAGACCTCGTGCTTGGCAGCCATGTAAGGGTTTATGTTTTCTGGAGCTTGACACGCGAAGGCTCATCAACCTAACACAGCCGTACTCAAACGTATAGTAGGAACTAGAGAGACTAAGATTTAATTTGTTTTTTATAAAAAAGATTAGTTTATTGATTGCTGGAAATTTTGTTTACATTGCTTTAACGCATGACACACAAAGCTGGTTGAAGTCAGCGTAAACTTAATGTGGTTGTAAACCCTTACATATAATCAGTGACTGGTCTTATGTGATATACAGAGATGAAACAAATCCTCCTACATAAGTTGTATCTGTTTATCTGCAGTCTTCTCTTCTCTACATCCATTCAAAATGCAGAATTTATAAAGCGTGTCTGAGCGCTCAAGAAAAAGGGGGCAGAAAGCTGAAGTCACACTCTGCTGAGCTCAATGAGGAGAGCTCTGAAAGCCGATTGGAGGGAAAGGGATATACCCCCCTTTACACAGCACGCAGGAACAGAGCAGAGGCTGCCAATCAGCTGGAGGTCCCTCCTGTGTCACCTTTTTTCTCTTAATATCAGGAAAACTTGTCAGAAGTGATTTATGCTGACAGCAGAGGAACAAAGCAGCATATTGAAATGGCATTTAGTGCTCTTAATGGAGAAACGTACACACTATAGGGGGATATGCTTTGTTCATATTTCATGTCTGAAGTTTCCAACCACTTTAACCCAAAACTGGGCTTGCCCATGCAGGACAAGCTAACAGGTTTGCTTTCATAAGCAAGGTAGCAGCAGTTACTCACTTTTATTTACTCCATCGTCCCATTCAGCAGTCAGCAGCAAGGAAAAGATGCCCTGCATAAGTTCCAAGTTGCCATAGTGAGAGCTTACACAGGGCTAAGGACTCTCTCCTATCTTAGAATGCTGGGAAATTGGGAAAGGATTATTTCACCTAAAGCTGAACTCCAGGATAAGCAAATATTGTCTAAATACAAGGGTCGTGTGTTTTCTTATTTGAATATCAGTGTGCTTTGTGTATTTCTTCCAGATCTGTGCAGTAATCCACTGTGAGCATCTGTTCAGGTGCTTCCTGTAATAGAGACCGGTCGTTGCTCCACATTTTGTCTTTCAGCAGGATGACTGGTCTTTTCTCTGTGACCACCTACCCCCCCCCCACTATTGCTTTGCTCACTCGCTCACATTCATGTCGTCACTGCTACATTTACAAGATAATATTTGGATTTCCAAAGGCATTTGGCACACACAAAATGGATTTTAATCATGTGGCTTAAGAGGAAAATATTGAAATTAAAGTATTAATGTCCGGAGTTCAGCTTTAAAAATGATGTGTGGACGCTGCCTCCCTTTACCAAAATCTTTGTTGAAGTTTTCCACCCCAAGAGACAGTGGAAGCATGGATTGCTATCATCACAATGTGTAGGATTATTAAAGGTATGGTGTTTCCATAAACATTATGTTCATTTATTTTTAGCAAAAAGGTGGCTGATTTTTCTGTATTTGTACTGGGAATCAGTTTATATCCAATTAGTGCTTCATATGAAATGAGGCTTTTCACCACTTACATCATCTAAAAATGACTGTACAAAGAAATAAAATCCAGAAGCATTGCAGCAAGCAATTACCTAAAGCAAGCAAGTAGAGTGATCCCTTAATATGGCTGAATGAATTATATCCATTTATTAATTTGCAGCACAAAGAAGACATTTTATCTAAAAGGGAATCGTGTGGCTCATGTCAGCAATTCTGACCAATGTCTCCTGTATTTAGACTGATTTTTCCATTACTTGTTGAGATGCACTAAAAGTGTGACAAACACATCTAATGTTTGATCCATAAAAACATTGTATAACTTGGATCACATCTAATAAAGAAAGTTTAAAACATTATTCAGTGTGCCACCGATTATGAGTGTCAGACGACTTTACAAAAGTTTAGGTGCACAAAAAACACTGCTTCCTAAAGCCTGTACTGCAATACAGCAAGCAGAGCAGATACTCAGATAATTGCCAAATGGGAATGAGGAGCTCTATTGCCCCGCAGCAATGTCTTGAAGGGAACCTTCACACTATACCAGTGGTTCTCAACCTTCTAGTGCCGTGACCCCTTGATAAAATTTCCCAAGTTGTGGGGACCCCTAACAGTAAAATTATTTTCGTACCCAAGGCAAGACAAGTAATTTGCGCCCCTAACCCATGGAAATTTACCGCTCCCTGAGTCCCCTCCACTCGCACAGTATTAAAACCTCATATGGTACATTTTAGAATGTACCACTCTTTCGCTTTGTTCTCTTTTCTTTCCCTTTTATCTCTCTCTATCCTAATTTCTTGTTCCCCCCCATCCCTCTCTCTAGCCGTCTTTCTTGTTCTTTCTCTTATTCTTTCTCTCCTTTTTCTTTCCTCTCTTTTCCTCTCCCTTCCATGTATTCTCTATTTTTATTCCTTCTCTTACTCCCTGGTGGGGGGGGGGGGATTTCATGAGTGGCAATGCTGGGGGGAGATCTGATCAGCCAACTTAGGTGCTCTTGATCAAGGTCATCTGCTGATTTGAGAACTGTAGTGGGGACCGCAAAAAGTCTGGGAGAGTGGTGGGGGCTTCAGGAACAGCCCAGGATATGGTGACCCCTGGCAAATCATCATTTGACCCCCGAGGGGGTCCCGACCCCCAGGTTAAGAAACACTGCACTATACCAACCTGTTGTGGTGTGTTACCACATGCATGTTAATGAAAAATGGCAATACCCCACTTCTTTTGCAATGCACCACAATGCATGTCATGATATTCTGCAGCATTGCCAAGAACAGTAGTTGTGCTATATTTATGGCACAGTGTAATGCCTTATGATAATGTGGTGTAAAAAACACACTATATCGCATTAAGTGTAAAGTCAGCCTTGGGGGAAAAAAACTGGTTTCTATGTAGAGTAGGTCCATTTTTGCTCCAGGTTTTATAACTTAGCCCTTCTGTATGAGTGAAAATGTGCTCAAATATAAGCTTCCTTTAGCAAAAAATAAATTGAAACTCTTAATTACAATGGAAAAATAGGAATTTTGACTTACCTTTACATTCCTTATGTTGGAGTACAGTACAGAACATTTATTTAGAGACTATGGGTTACAGTATATGCAGGCTACCTTCAGGTGATTGGACACTGGGAAAAACTTGTTAGGGCCACCCCTAGTCTTCCCTCATATCACTCTCGTCCCTGAGATTCCAGTTTTAGCAAGCAATAAGGGGCGATTAAGAAACAGAGGGGAGGGGTCTGTGTCCTGTACAAGGGCCTACAGGCAGCACCAAAGAGAAACACTGTCTTGGGAACAAAGGTGGTGGCTGCCAGTTAGACCCCGACAGCCCTGACCATATCCAGACAGTGTAGGGAAATTTCCTTTTCATGTTTTGGGGCAGGGAAAAGAACAATGTCCTTACTGAGGTGGAAAGAAGAGTCCACCTTAAACAGGATGAAAGTTTTAATCACCTAGGCAAAACAAGAAAGGGCAGGTGAAATGGCTACCAGGAAGACAACCTTACAAGTGAGGTCTCCAACTGAATGTCTCTATTAGGTTCACAGGGATGGAGGGGTCTCTGAAGAACAGTGAGCACTAGGTTAAAATCTCAAGGTAACACAGCGGGTTGAATTGGGGGATTTTTATAAGCAACTTCCTGAAGATAAGTCTTGATTAGGGATTGTAAGGTATAAGGTTTCTGAAGAAAAAAATTGGATATGGCAGAAACCTGTCCCTAAGGATAATAAGGGCCAGGTGCTGGTCAAGACCAGAATGAAGAAAGGCAACAATATGACTGATAAGAGCATTACTCTGGACTACGTTTTCTGTCCCTGTAAAGTAAGTCTTGCATGTGAGATGGTGTATCTTGCAGGATGTTTCAGCAGCAATGCCATTAAAGGAGCTGTAAAGGCAGAAAGAAGCCTTCTGTGTGTAGCAGCCTTCCCAGCACCCCCTAAAACTTACCTGAGCCCCCTCTCTGTCCAGCGATGTCCACGAGTCCCTTGGCCATCCAAAACTCTCCCTTCTGATTGGTTTAAACACAGCAGTGTGCACCATTGGCTCCCACAGCTGTCAAAGTCAGTTAGCCAATCAGGAGAGAGAGGGGGTGGGGCCGAACGACAGCTCTGTATCTGAATGGACACACAGAGCTTCAGCTTGGCTCGGGTGCTACCATAGAAAGCTGCTTGCATTGGAGGCACTCAACAGGTGGGATGGGCCAGGAGCAGCAACGAGGCACCCGAGAAGGAGGATAGAGGCTCTTCTGTGCAAATCCACTGCAATAGAGCAGGTAAGTAAACATGTTTGTTATTTTAAAAAAAAAAGAGACTTTACAATCACTTTAAAGCCAGTGACTAAGAAGCAGGTTTAAATAGGAGTTCTTGGGCCAGTAAGTTTGGTCTGTTTGGAAGAGATCAAGTCTGGTCTGTCAGAAGTCCGAGTATATATGTATACCACATAATTTTGGGTCAATATGGTGTGATAGGAATCATTGGGACATTTTCCTCCTCTATTTTGTACAGCAGTCAAGGGAGGATCCTCATCGTAAGAAAGGCAAACACCAGCTTGAATTGAGCCCAAAAAATCACCAGGTCATCTACCTTGAAGGGTACAGGATATCTGGTTCTGGCTACAAATCTGTTCAGCTTGTTTTTGAACCTGAAGTCCAGGATGTCCACATCTGGTTTTCACCACTGTTGACAGATATTTTAAAAGATGCCAAAGTGAGTGCCTAACACAGGATCCAGTGTCTGAGCAAACATGCCAAAGTGAGTGCCTAGCACCGTATCCAGTGTCTGAGCAAACATTACAGGCTGGTCCCGCTTAATAGGGGTCTGGGCACAGTTCCCAAGGAACGGCTATTTTTTTGCCAGTGTCCAAACACTTAAAGGTAGCCTGTACATAACACATGATCTAGGACATGGATATGCAATTAGCGGACCTCCAGCTGTTGCAAAACTACAAGTCCCATCATGCCTCTGGGTGTCATGCTTGCTGCTGTCAGAGTCTCGCTATGCCTCATGGGACTTGTAGTTTGGCAACAGCTGGAGGTCCGCTAATTGCATATCCCTGATCTAGGACATTGTTTCTCAACTCCAATCCTTAAGTAACATCAACAGGTCATGTTTTCAGGCTCTCCATAATTTTGCACAGGCCATTTGATCAGTTTCACTGCCTTAGTAATTACCACAGACGTTTCATCTGAGGGAAATCCTGAAAACATGATCTGTTGGGGGTTCTTGAGGACTGGAGTTGAGAAACATTGATCTAGGATATACTGTTCTGTCATATATGATTCACATAACCTATATATCTGGTTATGGTATCAATCTCTACATTTATTCCTTGACTTAAAGATAGTTAAACCCAGCTGCATGATCACTGAAAGGAGTGTTGTCTTTCCTGTGGGGTATCTTCGTAGTAACATACACAAACCACAGAACGCAATTATGAAATTTATCTTTTTAATTTTGCATTGCTATTTACAATGGTTGTCTCCATGCAAACAGAACATAAACTTGCTTAACAAACACCAAAAGGTTGTCATGGATAGCTGCAACAATAAACTAAACCTGAGAACACATTAGGATGGTTTATTTTCCATAAAGCTTGCAGAACAGTGTTTTCTTAATATGATCAGGCACAGTGTCACAGTACTAATTTATAATTATTAACTTTGCATAGGAACCATCACAAGGCCTCATTTCTAGTGAAATATTACCCTGTACAAAACTGGTTACAGCTATCAATTAAATCTGACCCATGTGCCCATTATCTGTGCTCTTGTTGTTCTCGGAAAGAACATGACACAACCATGCCATATGCTTGCAGTGTAAAAAAGGTGGACAGTTGCTGAACTGTGTGAGGCATTTGCAACATTAATGGCTTTCCAGTAATAAACATGTAGTGTTTATTGAATATAAAGCACTGTGGTAGTTTAGAAAATAAACTTGAATAAAGAATAACAAACATAAGACTGAGGCTGATGTGTATACATGAAAGGTACGCCTTAAAGAAAAGCAGGAGATTTTACAGCCACATTCATAACTATATAAACTGGCATGTTTTCAGCCAAAGCCGTGGTGGTCTTCTATGTAGTGACCTGCCAAAAGTGAAATTTTGTTGGCTTTGAGCTCATGGCAGAGATCAGCATGTTCCTTATCACACACTGTGAATGGATATCCAGCATTGCAATGACAGTAACACTTCTCCGCATGGGGTGCTTTTATTTCAGTCTCCCTGCTTCATTAAGGCCATTGTGTTATATATTACGTTTAATAAAAGCTGGAGAAGACGCATACAGACTCAACATAAAAATGTGTGTTCAAAGACTATTACTTTGTGTACATGCATAGAAAGCCGAGTTTTCATATAATAAGAATACTTTGGAATTTTTAAAGAATTGTAAGACTGCATAAAATAAATATATGTGCATGTAAAGCAGATGCTAATATTATACATTTGGTATCCAAGATGCCTTGCATATTGCCTCTACAATCTTTAATAATGTACAGAAAAAAAAAGATTGTCCTCTATTAGTAACATTAGCAGCTATACATGGTAAAGTAAATGTCAGTTTTTATTTCCACTTTTACGAAGGCAAACTTTTTGCCAATACCCATGTAAAGAACATCTCCCCTCAAATGCATCCAGTACTGCAAAGCAGGCCAGTGACAAAAATTACAAATAGGATTCATTACCTACCAAACAAACTCAACAACTGTTAAGTAATTTAAGGAATACTCATATTTCCCTGAGTTTACACTATTTCTACATTTTACTTTAGATGGAATGGATACTTCAAATGTGTTCATACGCAAAAAGGAATACGATAAGTAAATTGCATTTACATATAAAATGTAATTATTTCACTATCCTGCCTTATAAAATACAAGTAATCATTAAGGTTATTTTTACTGTATTATAATGGATTTAATATATCCAATGCCTGCCCCTCTTTAAAGTAATGCATGTTTCCTGCGGTTGCCTAGAAAACTTTTCAAGAAGATTGCACTCTCATTGATTTGCACAGTTAATACATTTCATGATTTATCTATCTGGTAACATAGTTATAGTAGAGTAAAATATACCGGAGAATAAATGCAAGCGAGAACAAATCTCCACTATAAAAGAATGAAATTTTTCATTAACTTTTAAGACTTTGTGCAAGCAAAAACAAGACCCATGGCATAAAACATCAAACTTTGTTTTCACTCTGCTGATGAGAAATGCAGCAATGGTATAACATTCCACACAGAAAGCAATTTCCCTCTTCTCTACTCCATGTTCAAGGTAAAAAAAAAAACATCCCTTATGGATTGTGTAGAATAGTCAACTACATGCCATCATTGCCAGCAACACAATAAATATGACAATTTAAACCAAATCCTTTAGCTTGCAGTGTTAAAGTAAACCTGTTACAAATGGCTCAGTTCAAACTGAGCTTATAATGAAAAAAATGCAGAAACATTTATTTTTTACAGAAAAAAAATATCAAAACTATCTGCAATCTATAGGTTTAGGAAGCTCAATTTATATGCAGATTTAAATTTTTCCTGAAAAAGCATAACCCCTTTCCTCAGCCTTAAGGGCCACCCTAATTAATGTTATACATCACACAAAGAGAAGTCTAGGAGCTGGCCCAACCTTGACTTATATCCTATTATTTTAGCTGCCTATATCTCTGAATTTACGCCATATTTTTTACATGGTTTTCACTGTATATGACCCATGGTTTGGATTTCTTTTATCTCATGATCTGTGTGAATTTCTTTGGTTTGCGACCATTGTAATTTTAGAGAATTGAAAGAACTAACATCCATTGCAGAATTATAATAGAGTGAATTGTTTTCACTTGATAACTGCAATTGTGGAGTTTTTTGGTGACAAGCCTAATTATCAAGAACTGAGAAAATATGCACAACTTAGGGGCCATCATTTGGTTTAGAAATCTTTAGGCAAAGAACTATGACCTTGAATCAGAAGAAAAATAAGATCATTGTAGGCAGGATACAAATACATGGATATTAGGGAATAGACACTGGTATGAGACTTTTGTTGAATCAGGAAGGCTGTCAACTCGGATGCTCTTGAATTCAAGTACTTTATTTGTGACATGGCTACACGGGTACAGGCTTTATGTATATTGCCTGTACCCGTGTATCCTTGTCACAAATAAAGTACTTTTATTGAAGAGCATCCGAGTTGACAGCCTTCCGGATTCAATAATTGCACCTGTGGGGCCTGAACACCATGGCTAGAGCACCGGATCACTATTCGTGGACTCTTATAATGGCAGTGGAGCTGGGGTAACATTTTGTTTCTTTTATGACTGGTTTGAGACTATTACCAAATGGCAATGAAACGTCCATGTCCAACTTAAGAGGGTAGGTACAATTTTACTTTCTAGATGTCCAAATTACAATTTGTTTTTGAGAAATCCTTAGAATCAAAGCAGTGTGGAACACTTATTTTCATTACAAAGCACGCAACCTTGCAAGAAGAGCTTCCACTTCAGGAATAGATTCTGGTTTGGCTGCAGAGCTTTGGCCTGGACCTTTTTCTTTGCGACCTTCCGAGCTGCACACCTCTTTTCTAGCTGTAACCTTGCTTTTTACTGTAGAAGAATGAGATTCAAACTCATAACTGAGTTCCTTAGCAACTGGAGCCCTTGCTGCATTGGAGTAGAGATTTGGTCGTGAGCGAGACCTCTCAAATTGTGTCTTTTTGTTCTCTGTGGAAATCACAAATAGAAAACAGTTATTGAAATAAATTATACTTTAGGTATGCAAAGCATTAGATTTTGCATGCACATGTCATTGAATATGTAATTTACACACAGCAGAAAAGCAAAAAAAAAAAAATGCCTTAAATGCATGAACATAAAGGGAAAAAAAACACACAAGAAAATATATACTGGTATTAAAGAAGAGTCTCTAGAAAGAAGCTGTTTTGTAAAGTAGTTTATAGCTGATTTGGCCCGAGAGGGGAGGATATTGATGTTGGTAATACATCTTTATCAGAGTAATTTGCATTTCCACATAAAAATGGCTTTGATAAAGAGAGCGGGTCACAAGTAAATATATTTTATTTTCGTTTGCATCCATTAGAAAGAATAAGCAAGCTTGTGTTTCTGGTTATAAACCGGCTGTCGGGAGGAAACTTTACATCATGAATGGAAACAGCATTGCAGTTTAATGTTCCCAAGAAATCTACATTCCTGTGTTGCGATCTGAGTTTTAGAAGGCTACTATTAAAATAATCTCAACGTATTACATGAGTGAAAAAAATGGCCACACAGGCCGATTCTTAAAGGGATATAAAATAGTTGTTATATGTTTTTTTTTTATGTAAACGTTTATAGAAGCAATCATATATAAAATAAATGAAATTTACAAAACTTGATAGATCTTAATATAAGTGTGCTATCGTGGGATCAATGAAGAACAATATTTTCTGAAACACAGCAGGCCTTCCGACCACTTATAGTGCAGCACTGCAAGTTGTCACATTGCTTTTCAGTAAAAAGAATGATATAACAGAGCAATTTTTAAATTAAAACAAATAAAGACCTGTCAAGAAATATAAAGGCTGCCATTGCTAACCTTTGATTTTCAAATATTTTATTAAAGATTACACAATACAATTCATATACGTTATACAAGATTTTGAAATTAAGTAGAAAAGTGTAGATGGGACTTTTATCTTCTCTACGATTTTTGTATATATATATATATATATATATATATATATATATATATATATATATATATATATATGAAATAAAAGAAAATTCATTATTGAAAATAAATGTATAAATAATATTAATCATTAAACGAAACAGTATAATAAAAGAGGGAAAAGAGAGAAAAAAAAAGAAAAAGGGAGGAGGGGGGGAGGGAAAGAGTAATAATGTAATATGAAAGCCTATCTTATACCATTTGTAATCAGACTTATCAATATCTAATCGTAAGGAATACATTAAAAAAAAAGATGAATAGCTCAATTGGGCATGCTAATAGAAGACAGTCGTGATCAACTTAAATCGTATCAGGGGCCAAGGTCCGGCTAGGTGGCTTGGCACGTCCTGATGGTAAAAAGGGTTGTCACTGTCTAAAATGGACAACTATGTGTCAGACTAAAGCCGCAAATGGTAGATCAGTAAATCATATCATCCGTGGTATAAGTATACACTGTTTTATTGAGTAGGAGTACATTTTGTGAGCCTCTTGTATAGTCGTCAGGGTGATAGGGGGGAAAGGGGTAGGAAAGGGGAAATTTCTCCAGAGAGAGTCAGGAGTTAAGGATTATGTGCTTAGATAGGATTGGGGAGTGAGTAAGGTTTTGTAATTAAGTCAGTACCAGTGTAAGGTCAAAGCCTTGCGGTAGGTGGTGATTTATCCAGGGGCTCCAAAGTGCTTCAAATTTAGTAATTTTATCTAAATAGATCGCTTCTGTTTTAGCATGGATCAATGCCTGATTAATTCTATGTTTGACCAGAACAATACTTAAAGTGGAAGTTTTCCACGCGAAAGCAATTGATTGTTTTGCAGCTGTAGTTACATATAACATCAGTTTAAATTGTCGGTTAGTAATGTTTTGGGGCTTATTATTTAAAAGAGCTACCGTGGGGTCAGGTTGCAGAGTGGTGCAAAACATGGTGGATAATAGATCAAATATTTTTTTCCAAAAGGTGAGAACAATGGGACAAGTCCACCAAATATGTAATTGTGTGCCTTTGACAGTGCAACCTCTAAAGCATTGTGCAGGATATTGTGGGTGGAATTTATAGATTCTAGCAAGAACTAAGTACCATCGTGTGAGAACCTTGTAGTTCATTTCTAGGGCAGCAATATTTGGTGTTGCTGAGTTTGTTGCTTTCCATATTTGTGGCCAGTTAAAATTTCCAGGTTGGAGATTCAAATCGGATTCCCATTTAGAAGTGTATGGTGGAGAGTTTTCAGAGATAGGAAGCGGTAGTTGTCTGTATAGTTCTGAGATCAAGCCTCGTTTATGTGGGTCAGTTATGTGGGTCAGTAATGCAGGTCTGTTCAAAAGTCGTGCGGTCATCAGTGAGTAAATTCTGAGGGTTGTTTAGCTGTATAAAATTCTTAATTTGTAAGTATCTGAAGGTTTCTGTAGTGGGTAGGTCGTAGGTTTCACTAAGTGTGGGGAAGGGGATGATTTAATTTGATTCAATAAATTGGTGTGTTCGTATTAGTCCTTTTTTAGAGCAAGTTGAAAAAGAGGATGGGAAGGTCCAGGCCGGATAGAAATCAGGGTTATGTAAAAAAGAGAGAAGGGGGTTATGTAAGGATTGTAGTCCAAATCGAGATTTTAACCTATCCCAGATAGTCAGACTATGTTTGGTGATTGGATTAGAAATTTTCCGTCGGAGTGGGGGGGGGGAAGCCATAGGATATTTGCCAATGATAGGGGGTCGCAATCGGCCGATTCGATCGAAACCCATAGTGGAATTTCCTTAGTGGCATGATATTTAGGGAGTTGGGCAAGTTGGGCAGCATAGTAATATTTGCTAAGGTTGGGTACGCTCAAACCTCTCTGTGTTCGGGGTGTGAAAAGGGTATTTTGTGGTAGGCGTGGTTTGATTTTGCCCCATATAAATTGCAAAACTTTGCGTTGGATGATTCGAAAAAAGTAGGCTGGGACCCGGATTGGAAGGTTTCTAGAAAGATATAAAAGTTTTGGCAATATGGACATTTTAGCCACAGTAATTCTACCCAACCATGCCAGTGGTAATGTGGACCAATTCTTCATCAGTGAGGCAAGTTGTTTTAGCAGAGGAGGGTAGTTTGCTTGATATAAATTAGACGGGTCAGCTGTAAATGAGATACCTAGGTAGGTAATATGTGTGTTAGACCAGGTAAAGGGAAGAGAGTCTTGTAGTTCCGTAAATAATTCTAGAGGGAGTGAAAAATTCAGGGCTTTGGATTTTTGGGTGTTTATTTTCAGTCCAGAGATCATACTAAATTTAGTAAGTGTGTCTATAAGGTTAGGTGCTGATGTTAAGGGAGACGTGAGAAAAATCAAAATGTCGTCAGCAAACATACATAACTTATGTTGGTGTCCACCCAATTCGAGATCTTTAATGTTGATATTCGTATGAATCAATTGTGCAAGGGGTTCGATCGCTAAAGCGAAAAGGAGTGGGGATAAAGGGCAGCCCTGCCTGGTTCCTCTTTCTATTTTTATGGGCTCAGATCGAAATCCTGAGTATAAAACGTATGCTTCTAGGTTATCATAAAGTGATAATATCCATTGTAGAAAATTTGTTCCGAAACCCCATTTTTGGAGAATAGATTTTAGATAATCCCAAGATAAAGTGTCAAAATGCTTTCTGGATATCTATTGAGAGGAAGCAAGCAGGCATGCGCCGGGAACGTGCCATATGTGCAAGAAGGGTTGCCCTCCGTATATTATCTCCTGTGTGTCTGGATGGTATGAAACCGGTTTGGTCTTTATTTATAAGTTTCCCTATTATGTGGTTAAGTCTATTCGAAAGGATCTTAGCTAGTAATTTGATGTCTAAATTTAGTACTGAAATAAGTCTATAATTGGACCATGTCGTGTCGTCAGAGTTCGGCTTAGGTATCATTGATATAGAAGCTAGTAGGGTTTCAGGACGAAATGAATGTCCTGAAAGGAGGGAATTAAAGGCGTCTGTTAGAAGAGGGAAGAGTAGTGTGGAGAATCGTTTGTAATACGTGGCTGAAAAGCCATCTGGGCCAGGTCGCTTATGTAGTTTCAAAGTTTTTATAGCTAATTGTATTTCCTCTGTTGTG
Organism: Rana muscosa; assembly: GCA_029206835.1. NCBI lineage: Eukaryota > Metazoa > Chordata > Amphibia > Anura > Ranidae > Rana > Rana muscosa. The sequence goes on along the minus strand of CM055117.1, from coordinate 805,555,291 downwards.
ATAGGTCTTTCAAGGGATTCAAGTTGATCAGTGTTGCGTGAGGGCAATTGAATATTGGATAGTAAAGAGGATAGTTTTGTTTGGTCTATTTTATGGGAATCTTTGTATAAATCCATCAGTTTTCTTTGGAATTCATTTACTATCTTTAGTGGGTTACTAGAAAAATTATTTTTTGTAATTTGCAGTCGTATTGGTTTTCTAATGTGGTCTGCTTTACGTAAAGCTAGAGCTAAGAAGGTGGTGGGTTTATTTGCTTTCATGTACATTGTATGTCTAGATTTTCGAAGGATTTTTTCTGCAGAGTCTGTTAAGAAAATGTCTAATTCTAGCTTCGCTTTATCGTAGGTTAGTTTGTTACTGGGGGAAGGAGTTGTCTGAAAATCCTCTGAAGCTTTGTAAAAAGTCTCTTCCAATTTTGTCTGGATAATTATATTTTGTTTTTTGAGATGAGCTGCTTGACTGAGGCATACTCCTCTTATTGTTGGTTTGTGGGCTTCCCAAAGCGTCAAAGGATTAATATCTTGCGACTTATTATTCGTGTTATATTCTTGAATAGCTTTTTCAATTGTTTGTCTATAGGTCGGGATGGCTAAAAGATTGTCATTTATAGTCCAAGAGCGATAGTTGGGTTTTGGGACAAGGGAAGAGAAAGTAGTGATGGTAGCATTGTGGTCTGACCATGTACATGGAATAATTTGGGAGTGAAGAATAAGGTGTGCAGAATTGAAATTAGTAAATAAGTGATCAATTTGAGAGAATTGTTTGTGTGGGTGAGAGTAGTGGGTATATTGTCTTTTTTTAGGATGTTGTTCACGCCAAGTGTCTAGTAGTGTATGTTGGTTGAGCAGGTTTTGGTAGGCGGGACGGAGGTTTGAGGAAGGTGTAGGGGATTTATCCAGTATTGGGTAAATCGCTTGGTTTGCGTCTCCGCACATTATAAGCATTCCTTTTTTGTGTGTATCTACAACGGTAAATAGGTGTGAAAGGAAGGCAAGAGGGTTTTTGTTCGGGGCATAGTATGTAACAATAGTTATTTTGGCATCTAATAGTAAACCTGTGAGTATTAGGTATCGACCTTCAGGGTCTGCAATCTCCGCCTGGAGAGTAAATGGTGTAGTGTGATGGAAAGCTATCATCACCCCCCTTTGTTTAGTTGAGGCTGAGGCTTTGAATATTTGGGGATATTGACGATGGCAAAATTTGGGAGAGGAAAGAGTGGAGAAGTGTGTCTCTTGTAAGCATACAATATGTGCTGAAAGAGAAGAGAAAAATTGAAAGGCTTTCGTTCTTTTAGGAGGGGAATTGAGACCCTGTACATTAATTTTTCACCATGACTTCTCTAAATGTGCTTACACTTAGTGAGCTTAATGAGAATATATATAGTGTGTAGGTAGGAGTTTGAAAGTTCTGGAGATATGTATGTTAAATTGTTCAATGCTAAGAAAGTGGATATGAAAGGTAAGTATCGGTTATATATTAGGTATTTTTTATTTTATTTCTTGGGATGGGGGGGGGGGGGGGGTAAAAATAACAAGTCTGGTATTAATATGAAGGAGAGAAGTTTATTTATGTGTTAAGTATATAAGTTTTAGCTCCAAAATGGAGCTTGGATCCAATGTGTGGTATCAGTTACCACACAGTGGGTACTATTTTGTCCAAAGGATGTCTGGTATATTATACCAGGCACGTAAGGAACGTTTGTGAGGTGCAGTGGACTATCCACGAGAACCGAACAACCTATATAACATTATAACATATAACTTATTGTACTGAATGAGTTTTAAAGGCATATTTAAATAAAACAATAACCATTTATATTACCTTTAGGATCTGCATAAGATAAGAAGTGCCGTGTCCCGCGCACGAGGCAGAGAGATAATGTAAGAATTATGTAATTCATTTAGATTAACTGGGAGGTATACAATGACAGAGAAGAATTATTTAAAGCTTTCTCTGACTTATGCATGGGAGGCAACACTTTAGCAGATAAACTATTAGAAGTGTAATCACAGAATCCATACAGTTCTTATACCACATAGATCTGTGACTCCACTATATATATATATAGTGTGATTGTAAATAATTTTCCATAGCTATTAGTCTATGAATATTATCCTATGCAAAGTGAATTATATTAGGATAACCTAATAAAGTGGTAAACCTGCTGGGACAGAGGAAAAGTCTGTCCCAGGGATCACCATAACAGATTAGTAACCAAGTATCTAAGTAATAACAATATATATTTTATATCACCAATTAGAATAGACTCAGTCCATTTGATCTTCAACAGTTTGTTGTGGGGCAGCTAAGCGGCTTCTTTTGTTAGTGTTGGAGTGGGCTTGAAGAGCTGACAAGTCCTGTTGTGCTGTGGGAGAACCTGAGGTGGCCCTTCTCTTGGATCCTTCTGAAGTATTCTCAGGTATGGATAGACGAAGTTCATTAATTGTGGAGATAAGATCTTCGGTTGTTTTGCAGGTGTAGGAGTGGCCTTTATATGTAAAGCGTAGGGCAAATGGGAAGCCCCAACGATAGGTTATGCGGTTGTGTTAAAGAATTAAGAGTTGAGGCTTCATCATCTTTCTTTTGGTTAGGGTTTGCTGTGAGAGGTCCTGGAATACCTGGTATTTGTGTCCTTGGAAAATCAAAGCATCTTTGTTGCGGGATGCTTCCAAAAGTAGTTCCTTAGTATTGAAGTAGTGCAGCTTAATAACAATGTCTCTTGGGGGACCTTCTTCTTTTCGGGGGGCTAGTGTTCTATGGACCCTGTCCATCTCCAAGCGTTCAATAGGAACTGTAGGAATTAGTTCATGAAAGAGTGCGGTAATTGTAGGTTGGAGGTCTAATATCGATTCTGGTATACCACGTATTCTTAGATTAGACCTTCTGGCTCTGTTCTCATATTCTTCTAAACGATTGTTGAGGGAGATGTTGTCTTCCCTTAGTATTCGTCTGTGTTATTTGCAGTTATTCCATCAATTTCATCCATCCTTTGCTCCAATACAGATGTTCGTCTGCCCACCTCACGGATTACCCGCGTCAGTTTCTCTGTGATGGAATCTGAGGTGTTTTGTAGTGCCCTCTGTAAAACTCTTTCAAATTGGGCAATAAGGTCTGAATTTGGTGCTGTATTTTGTAAGATATTCGGACTCAAGTCAAAGTCGAATTCAGGTTCAGGTTCTATGTTATAAGCTGACTGAGCTTTACTCAGTTTCTGAGAGTGAGGTAATGAGGAGCGGGAAGAAGATGCTGCTGCCATTTTAGTCACAGCTTTCGTCAGCGCTTCAGGGACCTTTGGTGTTTTAAGTCTTGATCTTCTCCCACTATACATCATATATCTATGAGCCTGAGAGTTTTAGCTATCTGTCGGTTACCGTTCCGGTGTAGTTAGCGTCTTTGACTCATTTTATTTCGGTTGTCAAGTCCCGGTAGATGCGGAGTGCTAGGTGGACATTACCTGCCTAGTCAGCCTCGCCCCATTGCTAACCTTAAAAAAAAAAAAACTAGCTGGTAATATTGACTGAGTGGGGTTGATTTAATAAAGCATATAGGCTATTCACTTTGCAAGAGAAGTTGCGATTTGCATACAAAATTTACCCTGGAGCTAAGTGAATGTGGTGAAATGACTCAGTGAAATGACCCAATCTCCTGCAAGGAAAAAAACATAACAAAACAGTATTCTGGAATATGATGCATGTTAACAGATAATGGAAGTTAGCAGAGCTTCACCTCATTCACTAAGCACTAGGGATAATTCCCTTGCAAAATGCAACTTCACTAGCAAAATAAACAGTCTATTTGCCTTTAGTAAATCAACCTCACAGGCTTGAATACTTTCTTGGTCACAGATCCAAGACAAGTATGCAAACCAGAATCTGTATACTTGATCTGTTTACGTAATATAATTCAGCCCTCAAATTGCCTATTCGCATTTTGCGAGTGGAAAATAATGGCTGGTGAACTTGGGCTACCACGGAGCAGGGGGGCCAGCACCGCCGACAGGCGGGGTTGAATGGGAGCCATTCTCCCAGTGATCGCCGAGGGGAAGAGAGAGGAGAGCAGGTGGCGGAATCATTAGAGAGCGGGAAGCATTGCTGTAACAGCTTTCATTTGCATTGCCGTGAGGTCCCACCGCCACATACAGCCCTGCCTCCTGGCCCGGGTACTTTGATAGACAGATCATCTGTCCAATGCCAGGATGTGTGACATATATCAAAGTACCCAGGCCAGAAGGTGAGGCTGTGATGGCGAGCGGCGGGAACACACAGCAATTCAAATGAAAGCTGTTACAATAATGTTCTCCGCTCTCTGATGATCCGGCCCGCAAACCTCTTCCTATCCTTTCTTCCCCTACACAGGTAGGCTGCATTGTAGCTCACAGATGAGACTGCATTGTAGCGCACAGGCGAGGCTGCATTGTAGCGCACAGGCGAGGCTGCATTGTTGGGCACAGGCGAGGCTGCATTGTTGGGCACAGGCGAGGCTGCATTGTTGGGCACAGGCGAGGCTGCATTGTTGGGCACAGGCGAGGCTGCATTGTTGGGCACAGGCGAGGCTGCATTGTTGGGCACAGGCGAGGCTGCATTGTTGGGCACAGGCGAGGCTGCATTGTTGGGCACAGGCGAGGCTGCATTGTTGGGCACAGGCGAGGCTGCATTGTTGGGCACAGGCGAGGCTGAATTGATGGGCACAGGTAGGCTGAATTGATGGGCACAGGTAGGCTGCATTGATGGACACAGGTAGGCTGCATTGATGGACACAGGTAGGCTGCATTGATGGGCACAGGTAGGCTGCATTGATGGGCACAGGTAGGCTGCATTGATGGGCACAGGTAGGCTGCATTGATGGGCACAGGTAGGCTGCATTGATGGGCACAGGTAGGCTACATTGATGGGCACAGGTAAGCAGCATTGTCGGGCACAGGTGAAGTGGCATTCATGGGCACAGGTGAGGCTGCACTGATGGGCACTGATAAAGTTGTTGTTAATATTTATTTTTGTAACTTAATTCTGCATAAAACTTTAATAGATAATAAAAATTTAGATAATTTATAAGGGCATGTTTAGGGGCAGAATTAGGGGCGGGGCATGATAGGGGTTGGGTGGGGCAACTGGTGGCGAGTAACCCTTAACCCCCGGCTAGTAGCTCAGGACTTTTCTTTTAAAACTCTAAAAGCCAAAACAAATGTAAAGCTGCTTTCCTGTAACTTTGACAATACTGGTGATCTTCAGTACAAGATATTGCATTCGGGATATGGTAAGTGACTAGAATGCATGTTCCTATTCCAACAGAACAGATAGAGGTAAAACTTGGTGATGGCGTTTGAAAAATTCCTTTAAATGTATATAACTCACTTGAAGAGAATTGTCTTTCACCAACAAAAGTAGAGTAGAAAAATTAGGACTCTGATCTTGCGGATTTTTTTTTTTTTTTTTTTAGGTTCAAGCTCAGAAGTTGACATCCTTGTTTTGACTCACTGTAGCCAATGAAGTGTAAGGGCATCCGACATGCATGTATTTACATTAGCAGAAGAGAATGGCCAGGTAGTGAAGCAACAATATGGATAAGTTGCCAATGGGGACTCCAGCATTTCTATCCTGATATGCTAAAACTACTGTGACACTGAACATTGTGCTGCCCAGGAAAGCCAAATAAACATAATGGGATTAAGCTTATATCATAAAATAGGAATATCAAGTAATAGGAATATGATTGAATATAAGGATGTGATTAAAGAGGAGTTGCAATACATCTAAGGAAATCTTTACCTCTCATACTTTATGGAAAACTTCTTGTCACCATTTGGTAAAGACTATGTATACAAATAGGCAGATATATCCCTTCCTGACATTGAGTTACAGTACAGTATATATCTGCTTGTCTATTGTCTTCTTAACTCCCAGCCATTACAAACACAATTCTAAAGACAAAGTATTATATATTTACAGAGAAAGTGCAAGTTATCCTTTAAAAGCAGAGATCTCCAAACTACGGCCTTCCAGCTGTTGTGGAACTACACGTCCCATGATACATTGGAAAACTCTGGCGTTCACAGACGTGACTAGGCAGAATGGGAATTGTAGCTCCTAAACAACTGGAGGGCCATATTTTGGAGACCCCTGCTCTTTAAAGGATAAGTTCTCCTTTCAAGAAAAAATAATAAATACATATTTTTTTTCAGGGAAAAAAAAAGTGTATTGTTTCCTGCAGGAGTCTGGAAAGCATTGCACCCATGATCACGGGTGCAATGGTCAGGCTTCTGCAGACAAACCCTGCAGCTTTCTGACCGTACATTCATAGGACTGTCTGTTGAAAGCTAAAGGAGTTGAGAACAAACTACAAAAGTGCTCATCAGCACCCTTGCAGTTTATTCAGATCTGCAAGCCGTCAGCCGTGCAAGAAACTAGCGAGTGGGGGTGAGGGGAAACTGGTGTCAGGAGATGGAACAGGTTACATGTTCCACCCTAAATATGGGTGGAACATGTAACACATTGCAAAAAGTGAACTTAGCCTTCAATTGTCCACGTCCTTGTGGGACCCTCTGGCAGCCACAAAAGCAAAATGTCAGCTCAGCAGCACCTAGATACAGAGCTGCTGACCTACAGAGATGTACATCCATGCTAGTCACTAATGAAAGGTAGTTACAGCAACAACTGTATCATTGGCTCTATATATTACCAGGGCATAGAGAAAAGGTAATGCTCTAACATCGCTAGAAGGTTTTACGCTGTGATATATACGGTCAGCAGTATACATCACATGCATAGATATGGAATAGCAAGGCCTTTGAAAAAGAATATCAGCTAGACAGTTGCTGTGCAAGGGAAAATTTAGCGTTTCACATAATACTGCATACACATGAATATAAAGTACATGATTAGGAGACTAGTATTAAAAATATATAACATGAGCATTAAAAAAAAATAGCATGCAAGCAATTCCTATATGGTAACAAACAACCTGCCTCATTTGACGTGCAGATAAGTAAACTTTTACACGCACATTTGTGAATGTTTCTAGCAGAGATGTAAGTTTACTAGTTCCTGAAGAGACTGACGTCACAAACCCAGTTTCCCTTCTCATGAAAGATCACTCTGTAGATATGCTGCCTTCTAGATTCAGGTAAATTCAATATTCAGGCAACCTTGTACTAAGGGATTGGGCATGGCTTCAAAAACTTGGTATGACATTTAAAGTTTTTCCGTTATCTGCTGAAAGATGTCCTATCATCTCAATAGTAATGACTTTGGAGCACAGGCAGTCACTCATGACAGTGTGGTTTATGCGGGTGCTGAAGATTCCTTCTGAAAGCAGCTTGTACATTAAAAGGTGGTTGCTGAAGATATTTACTGCATTGTCATTTTCTGACCAGGGGCTCAAAGTGATGGATGAGTATTTTACACAGAATCCTGGACAAACTTGACAATTTGTTTTTTAACAGTGTCTTCACCTTCTGGTTACAAAAAAAATTAAAAAATTCTACAGAACCAAAGTTACATAAAATGTTTGTATTTCAGCAAGGATTTATTGGATTTGAAGATATTGGCATAACTGGCACATATCAGTTGCTACTTTTTATTTGTTTGCTGCACAGCGTATTTACTCTCAACCAAGCTACAGGTAGTGACACTGAAAATACCAGCTACATTAAGCTTAAACATATTAAAAGAGGAGTAGTCTTACTGACTTTTGTTCCATTTAGCTTTCAATGATAAACTCACAGCAGGCAGAACAACAAAAAAAAAGTCTTCAATGCGTTTATAAGAGAAGAAAAAATAATTTTTGAAACATGGCAAAAAGGTATAATGCTTCTATATTACCATGCATATCACAACCCGATAATAAACAATTTTAACTACTTTTATTAAATGTACACTTCAGTTTTACCAATTATTAGAACTTGCTAACACACTTTAAAGTGAAACTAGGCAATTTTTATTAAGTCTCAGAAAGATTGGAAAAGATGATCTCCGTTAGATTTGTGTTCTATAGGACTTCAGTGGAATAACCTCCCTGAGTTACTAATCAAGACACCGAGAGAGGAACCAAGCAGAAAAACAAAAAAAGTGTGAGGATAGTAAGAAACTCTTTTCAGATTTTTATTTCTCAATAAATTAAGAGATTTACATGAATCTGCGAGATTACGTGACCAGTCAGTTACCCCATAATCTTATGCATCTAGGGTAAGTGTCAAATCGTATGTAATATTTATGAGCAGGAAGAAATGCTATATAAAAGGCATTATCACCAGAAGATTGTACTATTAAAATAGATAATGTTGACATCGAGGAGGAGAAGAGGGAAGAAGATGCAGATGGCGACGGGAAGACCGGCCCCTCAACTAGCAAAAGAGCTGGAAGAAGATAGTGGAGGGGCCGGCAGAAGGACAACGGAGAGCCGGACGAGACGACGGGGAAGACCGGGCCTCTCCGCTAGCAAAAGAGCTGGAAGAAGATAAGCGGAAGCCTGGCAGAAGGAAGAAAGAACCGGAGAGCGCGGAGATGACACCGGAGACCCCGAAGTCGGAAGAGACCCCCGGAGTCGGAAGAAGACCCCCGGAGCTGTGTATTAAATTACTTCAAAATGCTGTGTGTGTTCTTTTATTGCCATTTTTTTCCACCAGGTGAATGGGTAGGGGTACGATGTACCCCATACTCATTCACATAGGGTGGTGGGCCAGGATCTGGGGGCCCCCTTATTAAAGGGGGCTCCCGGATCCCGATCAGCCCCCGCCCGCAGACCCCGACAACCAACGGCCAGGGTTGTCGGGAAGAGGTCCTGTCCTCATCAACATGGGGACAGGGTGCTTTGGGGTGAGGGGGCCGCAGGTCGCCCCCCTGCCCCAGAGCCCCAAACCCCCCATGTTGAGGGCATGCGGCCTGGTACGGTTCAGGAGGGAGGGGGGTGCTCTCTCGTCCCCCCCTCTTTTCCTGCGGCCTGCCAGGTTGCCTGCTCAGATAAGGGTCTGGTTTGGGTTTTGAGGGGGACCCCCATGCCAATTTTTCGGCTTAGGGGATTCCCCTTCAAATCCAGACCAGACCCAAGGGCCTGGTATGCTCCTGGAGGGGGAACCCATGCCGTTTTTTTTAATTTAAAAATTGGCGTGGAGTTCCCGCTCAGGATTCATACCAAACACAGTGCCTGGTATTGGCGGGAATCCATGTCGGATCCCGCTCAATACAGTGCCGCGTCTCCTTCTCGCTATTGCAGCGAGCGCGAGATGTCGGCACCCTGTCGCCGAGAATCTCTGCGATGGGATTGCGATGAATATACAATGTCGGCAGCACCTACTGTACCTGCTCAATTAAGTTAACTGCTGCATGCCTTTTATATTTACAGTAAGGGCTCATTAACACTTGCTACGGCTTCAACACACATTAACGGCTAGTTTACACTTGTTTCAAAACAAGGATTCGGACATGCTTTGTTAAAGTTCTCTGAATGCTAGTCAAAGCCCATGTCACTAAATAAAATGGTTAGCTTACAGTCCTGTTTACACCTTGCTTTTGCTTTGCTTCAAAAATTGTCGCTTTAGTTGTGCTTCAAAGTGTTTTCAAAGCCTCCATAGAAGTCTATGGCAAAGCTTGCTTGAAGTTCCACTGAAGCCCCACCAAAGCCTCATCGAAGGCTCATCAAAGCCCCATCGAAGCTCCATCAAAGCCCCATCGAAGCACCAAGCAAAAGCAAGGTGTAAACAGGACTGTAAGCTAGTACAAAAAAGTCAGACAGTGCAAAACCAGTCCTAACAACATGCAGCTGAACACTGAAGGTCAATTTAAAACAATCCTTAGACCCCTTTCACACTGAGGGTGTATTGCAGGCACTATAGCGTTAAAAATAGCGCCTGCAATCTGCCCTCAAACAGCTGCTCCATTGGCTCCAGTGTGAAAGCCAGAGGGCTTTCACACTGGAGCGTTGCTCTAGCAGGGCGGTAAAAAAAGTCCTGCTAGCCACATCTTTGGAGCGGTTTGTTTACCGCTCCTCCACCGCTCCTGCCCATTGAAATCAATGGGACAGCACGGCTATACCGCCCGCAATGCGGGTGGTTTTAACCCTTTCTCGGCCACTAGCGGGGTTTAAAAGCGCCCGCTAGAGGCCGAAATGCGCCACAAATCCGCCCATATCGTTGGCGGTAAAAATGGCGGCGTTTGACCGCCGACGCTATGGGCGGCTCAGTGTGAAAGGGGTCTTAGGTCAAACATAAATAAAAAGCAGTGCAGCGCTCAAGTAAAACTACTAACACACATAAAAAAGAGTCCCAGAGTGTGGCGTTCTTTAGTATAGAAGGTGTCAACAGCTGACACAGCAGCAGGAAGAAAGCAGACTCCTTGATAGTGAGCAGGGTGCTTGAAAATGATAATGATCACTGTGCATCCAATTCAGTGTTCCCACCACCGGAGGTACAGGCCGCTCACCTTAGTGAATGGACCCCTGAGTTATCAGAAAGGTCATTCATGCAGTCCCTTGTTAAGGGTAATAGTAAAGTTGAGAGGACTGACTTCCTGTATGTTCCTCCAGTCGATCTCCGCATTAATTCGATAACCCCTTGTCACCCTCTCAGACATGCATTGTTCATATTATTGGTAGCTTAAAACAATTCTAAAAGTTGTTTGTTACTTTTAGCAGTGTTTTAAGCTACCAATAGTGTCATCCCAGACAGGTATCCTATTGTTGGAGGATGGGCAGGGTTTTTTCAATTGGATTCCACACAAACCAGGATTTGAGCATATATATATATATATATATATATATATATACACACATATATATATATATATATATATATACACACTGACACACGGCCCCCAATTCAATTTGCTGAGGAAGTCCTTACCCACAGACGATACGCGTGCAGGGAGCTACGTGACGTCAGTACAGCCACCTACCTGGTTTTTATGCATACTACATGTCCTGTATTTGAGCACTGGGAATCAGTGCCGCTCTTGTGAGTAGTATTTTTATTTCATTAACCACTTGTCCCCCGCCCACTGTCAATTGACGGCGGGCGGAGGATACTCTCGTTCTGGGAGGACGTCATATGACGTCCTCCCTTTAAAACGAGCTAGGAGGCGCGCGCTTGCCGCCAGCGGCGCGCGCGCCCGCCGCGTTCACAAGGCCCCGGTGCGCGTGCCCGGCGGCCGCGATTGCCGCCGGGCACCCGCGATTGCCCGGGAAACGAGCAGGAAAGTGGATCTCTGTGTGTAAACACAGAGATCCACGTCCTGTGAGGGAGAGGGGACCGATGGTGTGTCCCTTGTACATAGGGACAACCATCGGTCACCTCCCCCAGTCAGTCCCCTCCCCCCACAGTAAGAACACATTGAGGGAACATATTTAACCCCTTCCCGCCCCCTAGTGGTTAACCCCTTCCCTGCCAATCACATTTATACAGTAATCAATGCATTTTTATAGCAGGGATCGCTGTATAAACGTGAATGGTCCCAAAAATGTGTCAAAAGTGTCCGATGTGTCCGCCGCAATATCGCAGTCACAATAAAAAAATCGCAGATCGCCGCCATTACTAATAAAAAAAATAAAAAAATAAAAATGCTATAAATCTATCCCCTATTTTGTACACGCTATAACTTTTGCGCAAACCAATCAATACGCGCTTATTGCGATTTTTTTTTTACCAAAAATATGTAGAAGAATACGTATCGGCCTAAACTGAGGAAAATTTTATTTTAACCACTTCCCGCCCAGTCAATAGTGAATTGACGTCCGGGAAGTGGTTGCAATATCGATACTGGACGTCATATGACGTCCTGCAGGATATTGCCTTGCGCGCGCCCGCGGGGGGCGCGCAGCGCGGTGATCGGGGACGGCATGTGTCCCTCGGACACAGCGCTTCCCCGATCACGGTAAACAGCCAATTTCAATGGCTGTTTACCATGTGATCGGCTGTGTCAAAGTCACAGCCGATCACCTGTCAAAACAAACTCGGCGGCGCGCTCCGTGCGCGCCGCCACAGGCTTGCAGAGCGGAGATCGGGGAAGGCGAGTGTCCCTTGGACACAGCGCGTCCCCGATCAGAGTAAACAGCCAATGAATTGGCTGTTTACCACGTGACCGGCTGTGTCCAATCACAGCCGGTCACAAATGTAAACAAACTGCAGGAGTTACTACCTGATCCCTGCTCTCTCCTCACACACCGATCTGTGAGGAGAGAGAAGAGATCAGTAAGTTAGCTCAGTGTAGTTTGTCTACATAAGTTTACAGTGCACAACACGCCCCCCCCCCATAAAGAGGACCTGTCACACAGCCCAGCACATCAATCAGCCCAGCCAATCAGCCCATCTGTCAATCAGCCCATCTGTCAATCAGCCCATCTGTCAATCAATCAGCCCATCTGTCAATCAATCAGCCCATCTGTCAATCAATCAGCCGATCTGTCAATCAAACACCCCACCTGTCAATCAATCACCCCATCTGTCAATCAATCAACCCATCTGTCAATCAATCAATCAGCCCATCTGTCAATCAATCAGCCCATCTGTCAATCAATCAGCCCATCTGTCAATCAATCAGCCCATCTGTCAATCAATCAGCCCATCTGTCAATCATCTGTCACAGGCCCACCTCCATCGGTACCGCCATTGGCACCGCCACACAGGCTACCAATACCGCCATCGGTACCAGTACCACCACCAGTACCGCCACCAAGCCCAGCATCTATACTGCCACACAGGCCCGCTACCAGTATCACCACTAGTGCCGCCATCGGTACCACCACCAGTACCACCACCCGTACCACCACCAGTACCACCACCCGTACCACCGTCGGTAGTGCCACCACCACCTGTACCACCACCTGTACCGCCATCGGTACCATTACCACCCGTACCGCCATTGGTACCACCACCACCTGTACCGCCATCGGTACCACCACCACCTGTACCGTCATCGGTACCACCACCACCCATACCGCCATCGCTACCACCACCACCCGTACCGCCACCTGTACCGCCATTGGTACCGCTGCCACCACCACCACCCGTACCGCCATCGGTACCACCACCACCACCTGTACCGCCATTGGTACCACCACCACCCATACCGCCATCGGTACCACCACACAGGCCCACCACTAATACCTCCATCGGTACTACCACACAGACCGCCACCACTACCACCAGCAGTACCATTACACAGGCCCACCAATAAGCACTGCCATAATGTCCCAAAGGGTTTACACACCTGAGAAGGCATATGCCATTCTTGCCATGTCGGATGATGAGAGCAGCGGGGAGCTCCCATTATCCGATTCTGGTTCGGAATACGAGCCAGTGGAGGATAGTGGCTCAGAGTCCGAGTCCCCGGAGGAAACCGTCCCTCCCAAAAGAATGCGATCGGCACCAAGATCAGCACCAAGATCAGGAGAACTGCCCACCACCAGCAGCGCCATACCCCAGGAAGAGGAGCCCAGTACAAGCAATGGAAATGCACGCCCAACCCGAAGAATCCAGCCCCAATCCTACCTTCCCGATGCCCTGGCAAACCCCTTATGGTTGCCTGCCAACTCAGGATCCGCTATCATCCCCCCTTTCACCGCACAGCCAGGTGTGCAGCCCGACACTACAAATTTTTCTAAATTTGATTATTTTTGTTTATTTTTCCCACAAGATTTGCTGCAGAATATAGTGGATCAAACGAATCTGTATGCATCCCAATTTATTGCTGCCAACCCCGATTCTTCCTACGCCCGCATGTTCCAGTGGCGGCGTCTAACATTGGAGGAATTTAAATTATTTTTGGGCCTTATGTTCAATATGGGGCTTACAAAAAAGAACGAAGTCCATTCATATTGGTCCAAACGCCCCATCCAACACATGCCCATATATTCCGCTGTCATGTCCAGGAAAAGATACGACATGATTATGCGCTTTCTCCACTTCAATGACAATTCACAGTGCCCTCCCCGAGATGATCCCAACTACGACAAATTGTACAAGATACGCCCCCTAATCAATGCCTTTTCCCAGCGATTTGAAGAAGTTTTCATCCCAGACCAAAAAATTTGTGTGGACGAGTCCCTCGTACATTTCACCGGCCGACTGCAGTTCAAGCAGTACATACCAAGCAAGAGAGCCAGGTATGGGTTAAAATTAAATAAATTATGTGATCGAGCCACTGGATACGTCTGCAAATTCAGGATCTACGAAGGCAAAGACTCCCAGCTCCAGCCCCGTGATTGCCCCACATATATTGGAACCAGTGGGAAAATTGTCTGGGAGTTGGCATACCCCCTGTTCGGAAAAGGTTACCATTTATATGTTGATAATTATTATACCAGCCTGCCCCTTTTTCGCCACCTTTACAGTAAACAAACCCCGGCCTGCGGTACCTTAAAAAAAAACCGGAAGGGATTCCCACAAAATTTATTGACAAAAAAATTGCGACCTGGAGAATCGGCATCCATGAGGAACGAGGAGGTTTTGGCCATGAAGTGGAGGGACAAGAAAGATGTCCACATCCTCTCTACGATCCACAATGACACCATGGTGGAGATCCCAAGAAGACGCGGCTCCATTGTAAAGCCTGAATGTGTCCACGACTACAATTTGTACATGGGGGGGGGGGTGGATTTAAACGACCAGATGCTACAGCCCTACTTATCAACCAGAAAGTCCCATTATTGGCACACAAAAGTTGCGTTTCACCTGTTTCACATGGCCCTTTTTAATTCGTTTGTCTGCTACCAAAAAGCAACTCAAAATCACCGACTCCACTACCTCCAATATATCGAAGATATCATCGATGCCCTCATTTACCAACAAGATCCCGCCCCAGGAAGCATTCGCTCTGATAGTGTGAGTCGGCTTCACGAGCGACACTATCCCTTTAGCATCCCCCCCACAGAATCTGGAAGAAGACGCCAAAAGAAATGCCGTGTATGCAGCAGAGGAGGAGTAAGAAGAGACACCAGCTATTATTGTCCCGATTGTCCCTCCCAACCTGGCCTGTGCATCGGAAATTGCTTCAAAAATTATCATACATCCATTAGTTCCCCTTATTATTAACAGACTGCCATTTCCCTATTTGCCTGCTACCATGTTACTAACTACCTTCCATGTTAATTAACTGACCCTGGCCTGTTTACCGACGATGCCTCTGCCTGCCGATTTAAACCACGTTTCTGACTTCCACGTGTACCGACCTTGGCCTGTTAATCGACCATGTTTTTGCCTGCCACTTGGACTGATCTTTTGGCCATCTACTTTTAGTACACAGGGGTCTCACATATGTGAGGGGCTTCAGAATAGCGTTCTGAGTAGAGAAAACCAGTTTTTCGTTTTCTGTGCTCCAAGAACGGGGTCTGGTTGCCCGGAGGCTTCAAAGCGATTTGGGTGGGAGAAGCCTCTACCCCTGTCCCCCTGGCCCTAAGCTTGATGGTCCTTCCTGCTGCCTGGACCAATAATTTGGCTGTGCTGACCATATTACTGCCTGTAATGACCCATGACATTATGGACCATGTTTCTTCCTGCTGCTTGGACCAATACTTTGGCTGTGTTGACCATATATCTCCCTGCTACCTCTACTGACTTTGGACAGCATTTCTGCCGGGACACCTCTGCCTGCTACCTGGACCTGTGCTCTGGCTGTGCTGACAGTATCTCTGCCTGTGCGAACTATGGACAGTATTCCTGCCTGCTGCCTGGATGATTGCTTTTGCTGTCGCTGACCTCATCCCTGCCTGCTGCCTGGACCGATGCTCTCCTCTGTGGACCACTGCACTTCTAAAACCACAGGTAATCTTTTGTTATTTGGTATGTACCTGCTATGTGTTAGATATATGAAGGGCCTTCAAAAATGTGATCGGTAGTCAGAAAATGATATGTGCAATTAATGCTGCTAGAATGCCTGGAGGTGCTACTTGGATGTTGGGCCTCTGTATGTGGCCAGGCTGTGTAAAAGTCTCAAACATGTGGTATCGCCATACTCAGGAGGAGTAGCAGAATGCATTTTGGGGTGTAATTTTTGCTATGTACATATTATGCGTTAGAAATATCTTATAAATGGACAACTTTGTGTAAAAAAAATGCATTTTCATTTTTTCTCCACATTTTCCAAAACCTTCTGGAAAAAAATGAACCGTTCAAAAGACTCATAATGCTTCATAGATTATACGTTGGGGTGTGTGCTTTCCAAAATGGGGTCATTTTGTGGAAAATTCCATTGTCCTGGTGCTCCAGGGCCTTCAAAAGTGTAATAGGTGGTTGAGAAAGGATATGTGCGATTTATGCTTGTAGAACGCCTGAAAGTGCTACTTCAATGTTGGGCCTCTGTATATGGCCAGGCTGTGTAAAAGTCTCACACATGTGGTATCGCTACACTCAGGAGGAGTAGCAGAATGTATTTTGGGGTGTAGTTGCAATTATGCATATGCTGTGTGAGAGAAAAAAAACTGTTAATATGACCAATTTGTGTAAAAAAAAAAAAAAAAAAAAATTTATTTTCCCAAGAATTGTGGGAAAAAAATACAACTTCAAAAAACTCACCACGCCTCTTAGTAAATACCTTGGACTGTCTACTTTCCAAAAAGGGGTAATTTTGGGGTATTTGTACTTTCCTCGCTTGTTAGTGTCTCAAGAAATGAGATATCCCTTCAGTACATCAGGCGTGATCAGATGTGATAAATTTTCAGTGATTGCCACCATAGTTTGTAGACTCTATAACTTTCACAAAGACCAAATAATATACACTAATTTGGGTTCATTTTACCAAAGATATGTAGCAGTATACATTTTGGCACAAATTTATGGAGAAAAATTACTTATTTGCAAAATTTTACAATAGAAACTAAAAAAAAGTGTTTTTTTTTTTTAAAAAATTGCAGTTTTTTTGCTTATATCACAAAAAATAAAAAACCCAGTGGCGATTAAATACCACCAAAAGAAAGCTCTATTTGTGAGAAGAAAATGATAAAAATTTTGTTTGGATACAGTGTAGCATGACCAAGTAATTGTCATTCAAAGTGTGAGAGTACTGAAAGCTGAAAATTGGTCTGGGCGGGAAGGTGCATAAGTGCATGGTATTGAAGTGGTTAAAAAAAAAATGGGTATTTATTATAGCAAAAATTTAAAAATAGTGTTTTTTTCCAAACTGGATGCTCTTCTTTTGTTTATAGCGCAAAAAATAAAAACCGCAGAGGTGATCAAATACCACCAAAAGAAAGCTCTATTTGTGGGAAAAAAAGGACGCAAATTTCGTTTGGGAGCCACGTCGCACGACCGCGCAATTGTCATTCAAAGTGTGACAGCGCTGAAAGCTGAAAAATGGCTTGGGCAGGAAGGGGGTTTTCGTGCACAGTAGAGAAGTGGTTAAAATAGTGGCTTTTTTTTTAAACCAATGGAGAGCACTATATTTCTTCCATTGAATTTTACATGAACAATGCATGTCTAATGCCGCGTACACACGATCATTTTTCCCGTCGGGAAAAATTACATTTTTTCCTTTGGACGAGAAAAACGATCGTCTGTGGGCTTTTTGCCGTTTTTCCCGACGGGAAAAACGGCATTAATCACGATGAGAAAAATTAGAACATGTTCTAATTTTTCTCGTCGTTTTTCCTGACATTTCTTCCGCGGCAGTGTTTCCCATAGGGAAACACTGCCGCGGAGCCCATAGACGATCGTTTTTCTCGTCATTTTAAAAAATGACGAGAAAAATGACCGTGTGTGGGGAACAAGCTGTTCCCTCGTTTAAAATGTCATTATTCACAGCGTTTTTTAAACCGCCGTGAATAATGATCGTGTGTACGCGGCATAAGAGGGTGACCGGGGGTTATCGAATGAATGCGGAGATCGACTGGAGAAACATACAGGAAGTCAGTCCTCTCAACTTTACTATTACCCTTAACAAGGGACTGCATGAATGACCTTTCTGATAACTCAGAGGTCCATTCACTAAGGTGAGCGGCCTGTACCTCCGGTGGTGGGAACACTGAATTGGATGCACAGTGATCATTATCATTTTCAAGCACCCTGCTCACTATCAAGGAGTCTGCTTTCTTCCTGCTGGTGTGTCAGCTGTTGACACCTTCTATACTTCAGAACTCCACACTCTGGGACTCTTATATGCGTGTTAGTAGTTTTACTTGAGCGCTGCACTGCTTTTTATTTATGTTAGGACTGTAAGCTAAGCATTTTATTTAGTGACAGGTGCTTTGACCGGTGTTAAGAGAGCTTCTCCAAAGCATGACTGAAGCCATGTTTTGAAGCAAGTGTAAACTAGCCCTAAGAATCATGTCAAATATTCTGAAAAAAAGTAACTTACTCTCTTGGACTGGATAAAACCAGTATACCAGTATGTATTATTGTTTGTGCTTTATTCCTAGATAAAAAAATATATTGTGTAAAAGAGAATAAAGTGTGTTCACATATACCAACATTGTTTTCCCTTGGTGGCAAGCAGAATAATAAAGGAACTAGCATTTGGTACCTCTATAATTAAATACAGATGCTGTCATAGGTAAATAAGTTTGTAAAATGACCCCCACTCTTCCTTTTTAAGTCTTGTTTACACTTGCAGTTGTGGGGCCACAACTGCCCCCACCTTTAGCTTCAAAGGCAGCAGAAGAGAGTGTACACATGCCTACAAGCTTTAACTAGTGATCAGCCAGACACTGATAGAAGTCAAAAGACTGCTATATACTGCTGATGAGAAAAGGTATTGAGCAGTTTATATTTACTAAAATAATTGCATTTCCATGGTCTGTGTGGAGACCAGATATAGTGAATGTAGGGACCTGGATTTAGTTACACTTTAATGAGTTTTTATTATATACAGGCGATATTCAAAAAATTTGAATATCGTGCAAAAATAGGATTTTTGTACTCACCGTAAAATCCTTTTCTCTGTAGTTCACGGAGTGACACAGCTCCTTTACTTTAGACCATCGGGTTGTTATGCCACCTTCAGGAGAGGACTAGGCAGAACATATTAACATGTACAAAAAAACAGAACTTTCTACTTCCGCCCAAGGGGCGGTCCCTTCAGTAACAACCCCCCAGCCTGCACCTTGCAGCCTCAGTACGTCAACAAGCAGTATAACGTCAAAAAATAGGAGGGGTGGGTGCTGTGTCAGTCAGTGAACTACAGAAAAAAGGATTTTACGGTGAGTACAAAAATCCTATTTTCTCTTACGTTCACTGACTGACACAGCTCCTTTACTTTAAACCATCGGGACGTCCCCAAGCAGTGTCAAACGAGGGGTGGGAAACAGCATAAAAAACTTCACCCACAAAAACAGAAGTGCTCCCTAACAGGTCAGAACTTTCAGAACAATGCATTGACTGAAAAGTAACTCGGGTTCTTGCCAAAAATCAAGTGCAATTGCAAATTACACGGCCGCCTGCAAAACTTTGCGGCCAAAACAGGCATCAGCCGATGCACTGACATCTACTTTGTAGAATTTTGTAAAAGTATGAACAGACGACCAAGTTGCCGCCTTACACACTTGAGCGACAGACGCTTGATGTCGGAAAGCCCAAGAGGTTCCAATCGCCCTGGTGGAATGGGCCGTGACCGGAAAGGGGGGGCACCTGCCCCTTCAAGGCATAGGCCTGAACCACAATCTGTCTGATCCACCTGGAAATGGTGGCCGACGAGACCGCCATGCCTTTTTTCGGACCAGCTACCGAAACAGTGTCTGACTTCCGAAAGGGAGCCGTGGCAGACAAATATACCCTTAAAGCTCGGACCACGTCCAGGGAATGGAGGGCTACCTCCTTGGGATGTGTCGGTCTAGGGCACAGAGACGGTAATACAATGTCTTCACTGATGTGGAACGCCAAAACCACCTTCGGCAGAAAAGAGGGTTGCGGACGCAACACCACCTTATCCTTATGGATAACCAGATAAGGCGACTTGCAAGACAAAGCCACCAGTTCCGACACCCTCCTGGCCGATGTAATGGCCACAAGAAAAAAAAACTTTCTGGGAAAGAGTCAACAAGGGAATCTCTCTGATATTCTCAAACGGCGGCTTCTGAAGCGCCGACAACACCAGGTTCAGATCCCACGGGGGTAACGGTGGACGCACCGGAGGAACTACATGCCGAACCCCCTGAACAAAGGTGCTGACCAGAGAGTGAGACGCCAGGGGTCGCTAAAAAAAGACAGCCAAGGCCGATATTTGTCCTTTAATGGTGCTTAAAGCCAATTTCTGGTCAACTCCTTGCTGCAGAAACAGCAAGACCCTAGATACGGAATAGGAGCACGGACGCCAGCCTTTCTCCTCAACACATAGCGATGTAGGCCTTCCAGGTACGATGATATATCTTCCGAGATGAAGATTTCCGAGCTCTCAACATAGTTGAAATCACAGAGTCCGATAGGCCCCGGTTCCTTAGCACCTGGCTCTCAACAGCCATGCCGTTAAACCCAGCGATGGTAAAGCAGGATGGAGAATCGGACCTTGAGACAAAAGGTCCTCTCGTAACGGCAGACGCCAGGGGGCGTCCGCCACCAGGCGCACTAGGTCTGCGTACCAGGGACGCTGAGGCCAATCTGGGGGCAATCAGAATGACTGGAATCCCCTCGGCCTCCACTCTGCAGAGCAGACGTGGTAGTAGCTTGAGCGGAGGAAAAGCATAGATCAGTTGGTACTGACCCCACGGAGCCATCAGCGCATCTGCCCAAGGATCTCTTGTCCTGGACACGAACCCGGCACCTTCCGATTGAGACGGGAAGCCAGGATATCCATGTCTGGTGTGCCCCACCGCAGGCACAGTAGCCTGAACACATCCGGATGCAGCACCCATTCTACTGGGTCCAGCATCTGGCAACTTAGGTAGTCCGCCTGCCAGTTCTCCACTCCCGGGATGTAAATGGCCGTCAGGGCCGGTACATGTCGCTCTGCCCACTGAAGGATGTGAGCAAACTCCCGTGCGGCGGCCGAGCTTCTCGTTCCTCCTTGATGATTGACATATGCCACTGCCGTGGCGTTGTCAGACTGGATCCTGATCGGACATCCTCGAAGTCTCATTGACCATGTGGAGAGGCATAGCCTGATCGCACGTAGCTCGAGTACATTGATCGGCAACTTGGATTCCTCCTCTGACCAGAGTCCCTGGGACGACTGTACTCCCAGTACTCCACCCCAGCCGGACAGGCTGGCGTCCGTAGTGATCACTGTCCAACGTAGAGGTAGGAACGACTTTCCGGACCGAAGTGCCGGGGATCTCAGCCACCAGAGCAGGGAGTCCTTGACCGACCAGCTCACCTGAATCCGCTGATCCAGGGATAACGGAAATTTGTCCCATTTTGTCAAGATCTCCTTCTGCAAGACTCTGGAGTGAAACTGAGCATACGCTACTGCCTCGAAGGAGGCCACCATGAGCCCCAGGACTCGCATGCAGAAGAGTAGGGACGACCACCTGCGGTTCACCAACAGGTTTACAGTGGCTCTGAGAGTCTGTAGCTTGTCCGGAGGGATTAACACTCTCGCTTCCACAGAGTCCAGCTGTAAGCCCAGGTACTTCAAACGCTGATTCGGTAAGAGTACCGACTTTTTTAGGTTCAACAGCCACCCAAAATCCTGCAGGGTCTGCATGGTGATCGCCACATCCTCCTTTAATTCTGAGGCGGAAGATGCTTTCAGGAGGAGATCGTCTAGGTAGCCCACGATCGCGATCCCGCGTTGTCGCAACAACGCCAGAACTGGAGCCAATACCTTGGTAAAGACTCGGGGGGCTGATGCCAAGCCAAAAGGGAGAGCCACGAACTGGTAGTGGGCATCCCCAACTGCAAATCGCAGAAACTTCTGATGCCAAGGGCATATGGGTATGTGCAGGTACGCATCCTGGATGTCCAAGGATGCCAGGAAGTCCCCTTGATGGAGTGCAGCGACTACCGAGCGAACTGATTCCATTCTGAACCTCTGTACTTTCACAAAGCAATTGAGGGCTTTTAGGTCCAAGATTGGATGCACCCCTTCCTTTTTGGGAACTACAAACAGATTGGAGTAGAACCCCTGGAATTTTCCCCGGCTCCGGAACAGGTACTATCACCCCGTGACTCAAGTCCCTTACTGCCCCCATGATGGCCTCCCGGCGAGCCGGGAGCACGGGTATGCTGGAGGGGAAGAATCTGTTTGGTGGCCAAGAGAGGAACTCTATCTTGTAGTCAGAGGAAATCAGTTTGCAGACACATCGGTCAGACAGCCGAGAGGCCCAAAGGGCTGCAAACTCCCAAAGGCGACCCCCCCACCCGTGTGGCAGGCGGGGGCAAACCTTCATGCGGTAGCGCTTTTGCTCGCAGGCTTGTGGTTCCAGGGATGCTTTTGTCCCTCAGAGGTCGCCCTGTCAGGCTGGGGACGTTTAGCCGAAGCCCCGGAGGGAAGAAAAAGTAGTTTGTGAGCGGAAAAAGAGGGCCCTTGCCGACGGCGTGGCTCCTTAGCCTTCCTGGTCTGCGGGAGTAAGGTAATCTTCCCACCAGTGGCATCCTTAAGGATTCCTTTCAATGAGGCTCCGAAGAGCCGTTCGCCAAGGAAGGGTAGATCCGTCAATGGTTTTTTAGATGCCTGGTCCGCAGACCAGCATTTTAGCCAAATTAGGCGCCTCAGCACCACTGCTGACACCGAAGCTCTGGATAACAGAGGGAGGGTATCCAGGGCTGCGTCACAAACGTACTTAAGGCCTTGTACTAACTGGTCTGCTAGTTCCACGAAGACAGGAGAAGCCTCTTGTTCCCCCAATTCGCGGTGCAAAAGTTTAGCCCACTCGGTCAGTGTCTGTGACACAAGCGCGGAGGCCAGTACTGGTCGCATCGCTGACCCCACAACCGTAAATAAGGAACGGGCCACTGCCTCAGCCTTCCTGTCCGTGGGGTCCTTAAAGGCAGGAGTCCCCTCTACCGGGATCGTGGTTACCTCATTTAACCTAGATACAGGGGGTCCACGACCGGAGGAGCCGACCATTTCTTAAGAAGGCTCTCCTCAAAGGGGTAACACACCGCCATATATTTCGGGACCGAAAAGGTCAGTTGCGGACGCCCCCATTCCTTGTATATGAATGTGACAGGGGTCACTTGGGGCACAGGGGGAATGAGAACCCCACCATGATTTGGGATATTCATATTCAAGGCTGTATATACATGGTATATATTGGGTGTATATTGTGTGTGGGCTGTTGTGTAATATTTGCTGTGATGGGGTGTGATTGCATTCTATTGTGGCTTGTGGTAATTAAGTCTGCTACTGTGGTGATGTGGATTGGAGCTTGGTAGACCGTCTGGCTGCTTATTATGGGATGTTTAAGTGTCTTTCTGTGAGGAGGGGGGGGGAATCACCCCTCCTGCTAAGACTGTTTACTGAAAGAGAAGTTTGAACACACCTGACCTGTATGACCATTGTCATTGGACAGTTTAACCCGCCCTGTTCCCCAAGGATGGGAGGGAAGGGTTTTTGAAGAGAAATGTGTTACCATGTGCTGGTAATAAATTCATTCCCTGTTTTTGGAACTTCAACACAGAGTGTTTGTCTCGTATGTTTGGAAGGATTAATCCTATGGGAAGCGGTCACCTGACTGTGGAGGATCAGCAGTGGATGTGTGTCCAGAGAGGGAATATCTTAAACGACGTTAACCCCTTTCATACTTGGGCAGCCGTTACAATGAACTTATCGAAATAAGTCAGATACGGAAACACCTTAGGTGTACGGGCTGGCTTACAGGACCCAAAAGGGACCACTACTTCAGCAGAGGAATCTGCCGTAACCTGAATCTTCAGGGTATCACGCACAGCTGTGATAAGTGCTCCAACTAGCGCTTTGTCACGCGCGGATCCGGGCGGGGTCTCATCCTCACTGCCTGATCGGTCCTGGTCAGCGTCATCTGAAACAACAGAGCAGGGGTCACCAGCCTCAGCGGGGCCCGAGTCTGCGTCAGAGCTCTCCCCGGAGGACGGGGGGCGGAGGCCGCTTTTTACCACCTTTGCGCCCACGCACCGCCTCCATCTCGGCAACGAACGAGTTAAGGACCGCCGACAAAGCGTCCAGAGGCACCGCACTGACTGCAGGCGAACTGGTTGCAATTGCCTGGATTTCGGGGGAAGAAACACTAGGTTCTGAAGCCATGCTGACCCACCCTGTCTGCCGCCTGTTGGGGACTTAGGACAGTGAATGGTTCCACCCTCCTAACTGCTGCAGGCTGAGGGGCCCCCACCGCAGGACTCACCACCCTGACCAAGTTCTGCGCCGTCCAGCTAGGTGTGCCTGTGTCAGCTCCCAGGTGTCTGTGAGAGGAAACTGCGCCGTTCTGAGCCTCCTGGATCAGCGCTGAGCAAAAAAAATTCGCCAGGCTAAAACAAAATGGCCGCCGAGTGTCAAGTATAAAGGACATAATCACAGGGAAAATGGCCACCGAACTACAAGGCACACCAAAGATGGCTGACAAACAACTGTATGCAGGGAAAGACACAGTGAAAACAGGCAGAGATCAGCATAGAAGCCCTCCAGACACCCAAGGGAGAGACAACAGACACCCAGGACACAGCCACCCAGCGCAGCCCCCCACCCAAGGTGAGAGCCCCCCCGGGGGACCCCTGTCCATGTGGCGCACACACACCGAGTAGCAGCCCATGCAGCATCCCCCACAGGGGGGGAGGGAAGATAGGGACAGGGAGAGAAGAGAGGGAGGAGAGGGACCTCCGAATCGACCTTCCAGGGAATGCCCAGCTGCTCAGCCCCACCGAGACAGGGAGAGCTGTACTTACCATTCCGGACGAGCTGGGGACATTCCATCACAGACCCACTCTCCGATCAGTATGGGGTGGCTGCTGGCCCGGCACACTGTGACACAGACATCAGTAGCCCGGTCACATGTGTTTTTCCCCCCGGAGCATTGCGCTCACCGGCCGCCCCTGGAGCCTAAGGGGCATGTCGTGGCCGACCCAGCGCGGAGCTCTGGTCTGCACACGTTCGCTGGCCAGGCTGGGGAGACTACAAGGATAAGGTTATCCAGACTGTCACCCAGCCGGCTGTTGATAGCAGATCCCAGGATCCTAATCTTGCGCAAAAGGCAAACTTCTGCAGAAAAAATCCACGGACCGACGGGCCCGCAGGGTTC
Source organism: Rana muscosa (assembly GCA_029206835.1). NCBI lineage: Eukaryota > Metazoa > Chordata > Amphibia > Anura > Ranidae > Rana > Rana muscosa. The sequence continues at coordinate 805,530,229 of CM055117.1, read as the reverse complement.
CTAGGTCCTTCTCCTTTACTAGGCAGAAAAAAACTGAGGCTGCAAGGTGCAGGCTGGGGGGTTGTTACTGAAGGGACCGCCCCTTGGGTGGAACTAGAAAGTTCAGTTTTTTTGTACATGTTAACATGTTCTGCCTAGTGCTCTCCTGAAGGTGGCGTAACAACCCAATGGTCTAAAGTAAAGGAGCTGTGTCAGTCAGTGAACGTAAGAGAAAGTTTATTTATTTCACTAATGCAACTTAAAAGGTGAAAATAATATATGAGATAGACGCATTACATGCAAAGCAAGATAGTTCAAGCCGTGATTTGTCATAATTGTGATGATTATGGCTTACAGCTCATGAAAACCCCAAATCCACAATCTCAGAAAATTAGAATATTGCGAAAAGGTGCAATATTCTAGGCTCAAAGTGTCCCACTCTAATCAGCTAATTAAATCATAACAAATGCAAAGGGTTCCTGAGCCTTTAAATGGTCTCTCAGTCTGGTTCAGTAGGAATCACAATCATGGGAAAGACTGCTGACTTGACAGTTGTGCAGAAAACCATCATTGACACCCTCCAAAAGGAGGGAAAGCCTCAAAAGGTAATTGCAAAATAAGTTGGATGTTCCCAAAGTGGTGTATCAAAGCACATTAATAGAAAGTTATGTGGAAGAGAAAAGTGTGGAAGAAAAAGGTGCACAAGCAGCAGGGATGACCGCAGCCTGGAGAGGATTGTCAGGAAAAGGCCATTCTAAAGTGTTGGGGACTTTCACAAGGAGTGGACTGAGGCTGGAGTCAGTGCATCAAGAGCCACCACACACAGACGGATCCTGGACATGGGCTTCAAATGTCGTATTCCTCTTGTCAAGCGACTCCTGAACAACAAACAACGTCAGAAGCGTCTTACCTGGGCTAAAGAAAAACAGACCTGGTCTGTTGCTCAGTGGTCCAAAGTCCTCTTTTCTGATGAGAGCTAATTTTTCATCTCATTTGGAAACCAAGGACCCAGAGTATGGAGGAAGAATGGAGAGGCAACACACTGCAAGATGCTTGAAGTCCAGTGTGAAGTTTCCACAGTCTGTGTTGATTTGGGGAGCCATGTCATCTGCTGGTGTTGGACCACTGTGCTTCATTAAGTCCACGTTCAATGCAGCCGTCTACAAAGAGATTTTGGAGCACTTCATGCATCCTTCCGCAGACGAGCTCTGAGGATGCTGGCTTCATTTTCCAGCAGGACTTGGCACCTGTCCACACAGCCAAAAGCACCAAAACCTGGTTCAATGACCGTGGGATTACTGTGCTTGATTGCCCAGCAAACTCGTCTGACCAGAACCCCATAGAGAATCTATGGGGCATTGCCAAGAGAAAGATGAGAGACATGAGACCGAACAATGCAGAAGAGCTGAAGGCCACTATTGAAGCATCCTGGTCTTCCATAACACCTCAGCAGTGCCACGCCGCATTGAGGCAGTAAATGCTGCAAAAGGGGCCCAAACCAAGTACTGAGTACATATGCATGCTTATATTTTTCAGAGGTTCGATATTGTTCTATGTACAATCCTTGTTTTATTGACTGCATGTAATATTCTAATTTTCTGAGATTGTGGATTTGGGGTTTTCATGAGCTGTGAGCCATAATCATCACAATTATGACAAATCACGGCTTGAACTATCTTGATTTGCATGTAATGAGTCTATCTCATATATTAGTTTCACCTTTTAAGTTGCATTAGTGAAATAAATGAACTTTTGCAGGATTTTCTAATTTTTCAAGTATCACCTGTATGTAATGTAACACATAAAAGCTATTAATATGCAACTGTTTCTAGGTCACTCTTTCTATTAGGCCTTTTTATAAACAAACATAAAAAGTAACCATATACAAGGAAAACAAACATTTGTTGCATGCCAAAAACATTCAAAGCTTTTTTTTGACCGGTTTAGCCATATATTAGATAGCAATCTTTTGTCAATTTATTGCTAATTGCGTACAAACAGCAAGACAGTAAGGGATAAGTGACTTGCAAACAAAGTGCATCTATCTTTGGCCCCCCTCACTTTCCAGATGCATATTACCTCGCAATTGCACTCCTGGCCATTGGTTTATGTTAACATCCTTGGCATATAGATGCACAGCAGTGGGCAGGATTGCAATTTATGTAAGCATCTTGGGAAAGCTAGTTTAGCTCAGCAGGGGAGAAGCACCAAAAAGGGAACGTGCATTTTCTTTGGAAGATATTGTTTAAAGATAAATGTGCTTTCAATCTCTTCTCAATGAGTTTCTGTATTGATATATGCAGCTCAAAGTCTGACAATAAACAAACTTTTACAACAAGTCTGATCAACCATTTGTCTAGGTATCACGCTCTGAACCAATGTTAACACAAACATACAGGCATGAAAATCATGAAAATGCTCAAAATTGCCCTTATTTGACGATTTTTGTGCCCATGCATGAGTACCTTTAAAAAGAGCAGTGTACTACGATATCTGTGCATTCTATGTAAAAAACAGCAGTTTAAAGAGAACATCTGCACATAGAAACCCAAAGTGACCATTTTCACTTTTAGTTAATATCACTGGTTTATTTTGTTTTCTGCTCTTTACCTTATTAACTAGGGCTGCGGAAATTAACGATTAATTCCTCGATTAATCATTAATTTTTTTGATCGGTACTCACCTCTCCGCCGGCTTCCGGGTCTTCAGGGAGTTCCGTCGGAGATCCGGTGATGTCACGGACATCGACGTCACAGGACTCCTCCCCCTTCCCCAAGTGCCTCCGTCTGCCAACGAAGTGAAGAGGGGAGGAGTCCGGTGACGTTCCATGTCCGTGACATCACCGGGGAGCCTGGACAGTGATGGTAAATATGGATGTGGTTAACTGGGATCATTCAGTGAGCCAAGTGTAGGCAAATTTGATAACCTCAGTTTTTAACATTGTTGTACTTAGGGGCTGATAAGCTGTGATATTTTTGCCATGTGGATCAGCTTCTGCTGTTGCCATGACGGCGGCGCTTGCTTTTGATTGACGTGTGACGTCCTAGCTATGCCCCGCTATGTCTGGCTTTGGCCGTTGCCATAACAACGGTGCTATTTAAATAGACTGTAGGGTGACGCCGTAGCCCCGCTCCGCTGAGGAAGTTCTGATTGAGCTACGCATGACGTCACCCTCTGCTGCCCTATGGAATTAACACAATTGTCGGCTTTACATGCTGTGTTTTTATCATCTTTATGTTGGTAGTTTGTGTTTGAACACAAAAATGTAATCTTATTACTTAAGCGGTGAGCACTTAGATCTTTTCTTTCTACTCATGACCTGGCATCCTTGCTGAGATCTAAGGAGACGTGAGAGAAGTTTATGGTCCGTGTTAACCCTTTTGATACCCGCTTGCATGACCGCCTGTTTGCACAGGGGTCCTCGTCATAAGGTGAGAGTGATTAGTTAGACCGGAGGTGGAGGGATTGTCACGCTACTGTGGACTGTTTCCGCACTGGTGGATTAACTTGTGGATCTGGTTGTTTATCGTCTCTCTGGACTGCTATTTCATCTCTCTAATTGCCTTCAGATTTATTATTATTTGTTCTGTTGTTATTATTTATTTTATTAATTGTTTTTGCGCTGCACTTATATCCATATTTACCATTGGAAACTAACTAGTGTCGGGTGATTGTATAAAGTGTATACCACATTTACCACTGACTAATGCAGAGTTGCAATGCAAGGAGATCAGCTAAAAGTAGTTGGATCTGTATGTGCGTTATAATTAATCAAAATTAGTAGATTAATCGATTTAAAAAAATCGATTAATCGAACACGAAAATGTTAATAAGTAACAGCCCTATTATTAACAACTGTTAATAACAATGTAATAATGTGTTTCCAAGAACATTTACTGATTTTGAATAATTTCATTAGAAAAAAGCAATGTATTTAACTTCTACCAAGCAGTAAGCATACTAAGGAGTTAATTTTTTTTCATTAAAGTCGTGTAAATTTGGAAAAAAGTAATGCCTTTGAAAAATAAAGCTATTACAGGAAATGCTGCATTATTGAAAGCAGTGCTCTACATGAACAAGTAATTAATATAAAGGTTAAATCTATTTACATTGGTAGGTGAAGAAAGTTATATAGACATTTTGCATAATTGGCTTGTGACTTTTTAAAAATGCAGTTATAAATAGTGCTTACAATGCTTCATTAACCTATAATTGAATTACAAATTTAAGACTTGGTCTTGCTTGTGTAAGAAGAACAGCTTTATGATAAGAAACAGATAGTTCTAATATTTTTTGAGCAAATTCTGGAGGTGAATATGGAATTTGTTCTCCAAATGCTGCTATAGGAGCTGAAAGTGAAAGAAGCACAGAAATTAAAAAATCTCTTATTCATTTTGATGGCTCTAGTATATAGCAGTGCCTCACATAAGTACTGTCTGTATTGGCCACAGCAACCAATCAAATTCCAGAAGAATTTGTGACATACTTTGAGGTAGCCCAACTAGTAAATATTAACACCTTCTCGTCTGACCTATAGCAGATTGAAGGCTGGGCCGATGCTTTACCTTCCTGAGTGGACGTCATATGACGTCCTTCACATTGCGCTGCTCATGTGCGCCCCCGGGGGCACACAGCGTGGCGATCGGTGGTGAGCTGTGTTCCTCTGACATAGCCCATCACCAATCAGTAAAGAGCCGATGACGTATGCTCTTTACCATGTGATCAGCTGTGTCCAATCACAGTAATTCCAGTTACAGGGGACAATTACACTGATAGTCAGGGCACTGATCATCAGTGCAGTATATCAATGCCGCCTTATCAGTGCAGCCTCATTCCCATCAGTGCAGCCTCATCAGTGCCCATCAGTGTAGCCTATCAATGCCCATCAGTGCAGCCTCATCAGCACACATCAGTGCAGAAGAAAAATTACTTATTTGCAAAATTGTATAAAAAACTGAAAAAAAGTTTTTTTCCCCCAAAATTTTTGGTATTTTTTTCATTTGTTTAGCAAAAAATAAAAAGCCCAGTGGTGATTAATTACCACCAAAAGAAAGCGCTGTCTCAAAAAAAAAATCATATGGGTACAGTGTTGCACGACCACGCAATTGTCATTTAACCACTTCAGCTCTTGAAGGTTTTACCCCTTCCTGACCAGGCAATTTTTTGCGATACGGCACTGCGTTGCTTAAACTGACAATTGCGCTGTTGTGGGATGCTGTACACAAATAAAATTGATGTAATTTTTACCACAAATGGAGCTTTCTTTTGGTAGTTTTTATTTTTTGCGCTATAAACAAAAAAAAGACTGACAATTTAAAAAAAAAAAACAACTATATTTTCACTTTGTGCTATAAAAAATGTCTATTAAACGATCAAATGTATTCATCAATTTAGGTCAATATGTATGCTGGCACATATTTTTGGTAAAAAAAAAAAATCACAATAAGTGTATATTGATTGGTTTGCACAAAAAGTTATAGCGACTACCATCTATGGGATATTTTTATGGCCTTTTTATTTTTTTAAATGTTTCTACTAGTAATGGCAGTGATCAGCGATTTTTAGTGGGACTGCAACATTGCAGCGGACAAAACTGACACTAAGGCCCCTTTCACACTGAGGTGCTTTGTAGGCACTATTGCGCTAAAAATAGCACCTGCAATGCGCCCCAAAAAGGCTGCTCAATTGTATCCAATGTGAAAGCCCGAGGGCTTTCACACTGGAACGTTGCGCTTGTAGGAGGGTCAAAAAACTCCTGCAAGCCGCATCTTTGAGGCGCAATAGGAGCGGTAAAAATACCGCTCCTATCGCGCCCCTGCCCATTGAAATCAATGGGGTAGCGCCTCCAAAACGATCGTAAAACGCTGCAAAGAGGCGTTATTGGGAGCATTTTTAACCCATTTTCGGCCGCTAGCGGGGGTTAAAATCCTCCCGCTCGCGCCCGCAAATCGCGGCAAAAACGACGGTATAGCGGCGCTAAAAATAGCGCCGCTGTACCGCCAGCGCATCCAGCGCCTCAGTGTGAAAGTAGCCTAAGTGACACTTTTCGGGGATCAGTGACAATACAATGACCAGTGCTAAAAAAACAAAAAAAAACAAAACAAATGCACTGACACTGTATAAATGACACTGGCAGGGGCGATCAAGGGGTTAAGGTGTGCTCCTAGGGAATGCACTGCAGAGGAATGGCATGCATGGGTGTCATCCACAAAGGAAGCCTCTACTAAAGCCCATGCACAAAAAAGCCTGCCTAGAACTTGCCAGGGCCCATACTGAAAAAGAAAGACTACTGGGATTCTGTACTCTGGAGTGATGAGACCAAGATAAATGTTTTTGGAATGGATGGCTTCAAAACTGTATGGTGTTGCAAAGGTAAGGAGTACAAAGAAAAGTGCATGGTACCTACAGTGAAAAATGGTTATGGCAGTGTCCTGCTGTGGGGCTGTATGAGTGCTGCTGGTGTCGGGGAGCTGCATTTCATTGATGATATCATGTATTCACAGATGTACTACTCTACAGTATATTGAAAGAGAAGATGCTACCATCACTCAGTGCCCTTGGTCGTCGTGCACTTTTCCAACAGGACAATGATCCAAAACACACATTTACAGCCACTGTTGCATTTCTGAAGCAGTACAGGGAGAAACTGATTCAGTGGCCACGTATATCTCCTAGTCTGAACCCAATTGAACACTTATGGGGAATTCTGAAGAGACAAGTTGAGCATCACTCTCTATCAGGCATCCAGACTCTAAAAGAGGTTGTTTTTGAAGAATGGAAAAAGATAGATGTTGCAATATGTCCCCAACTTGTTCATTAAATGCCTAGAAGACTTGGTGCTATCCTTATAAATCATGGAGGTCATACAAAATACTAACTAGATGGAGTAGTTTTTGCTGTGGGGTGTATTCATTTTTGCATCAACTAATTTGAGTAAGATTTTGTAATCTAAGGTATATTATTAACCTTACTTTCATGTAATGAGCTAAACAAATGTTCTATAAAACTCTGTTTTGTCAAAAGTTTGTAAATTGTTCTTGTATTCATTGAGATATTGATTTAAATCTTACTTTTCAAAAGGGGTGTACTCATTTATGCTGAGCACATCCAAGCTAAACCATTCATGGGACAATCTGATAAAACATATTAATATTAATCCTAACACAGTTGGGCTGTGCCTACACGTCTGTCCACCACCCTCTGTCAGCTTAGGATCAAAAGGAACATTTGGGTTTTACTTTAGAAAAGGAAGCCCAAAGTATATACTTTTACAGATGAAAGATCATATAAATATAAGTTATTTGAAAATGTGTCAAACCTAGACATGCACACAGCATATCCTCTTTTCTGAACCGCAATGTACAGTATAAAGATTGATACATATTGCAGTAAATGGCAGCAGTGAAAACACAGATTACATCTTATAGAAGAACATAACTGTATCACACCTCCATTTGCCAGTAAAAGCTGAAAATTGACTGCTTTGGCAATCTCCCCAGACATTTGAATGTGTATATAATGCTAAAATTGAAAGATTTTCTTATTTGACCTGTAATGGCATTCAGTCAATTGACCACGTGCATGAAAGGATACAAGCACGCTTACAGCACATTAGCACGAAACCCGCTATCAAATGAGGTTGAGATTTTAAGCAGCAGGATCTGCCCTGATCACTTCTTTTTTTGGGGCATAATTTGCCTTTAAGCTGAATATAACAAATGTGACTGAATTAGCATTTTAATGAGCTGTTGATAGAAAATTCACACTCCTGGGCTACATTAGTAAAAATTTGACCAAATCATAATGGTAATCTGGGTTCATTAACAGAAAACCCAATTTCACATAAAAAATTAGACACTGCAAAAATTATAAGAAGTAGCTGTGCCAATTGCAGACTTCTTTCTCCCTTCTTAAAATGCAATAAAAAAGATGATTTTTCATGTAACATAGCAAGAAAAAAAAAAAGGAAAATTTCTATAGATGGCATTGTAGTTTCAGGGATTTCATTTGTAACATATACTATGTCCAATGCATTATTATCAAACAATCTTGTCTGAGAATGATCATTTTAAAATCAGGCCTTGCAGACCCGTGAAGAACATAGTATTTGAATAGGCTGAGTCCACATTTGATAGTCTGCACATGTACCTGCTTTTTCTTATCAATTTTCCAGGTATTTTACTTGTCTGATATTTGAATGTAATCCCCTTCTGTGGATGTCTTTGGCATACTAATGTGATGGCTGCAGATCAATAGCTAGGCATTTTTAATCATGTCAAAGAAAATGATTGGTGCGGTGTGACTTAAACACAAAGATGTTCAAACTTTCATGCCTAGTCTCAGAATGTTGTCCCAGTTAGATTTATGTGTCTTTGAAGCCAACTGTCATATCACCTGCATTTAATGTCTTCATGTACCAGTTTTGCTTTAGAGATTTATAAATAATCAAAATATCTTAAAGACAACAAGATTTTTTTCAGTATGTCTTGCAAGTAGAGTTAAAGCTTAAATACAGGCAAACAGCTATGTACACTGTTTCGCCAGTCAAAGGATTTGTAATTCTGCTTTGCCAGTCTTGTGATCCAGACACCTCTGCCAAACACTTTAGCCAGATCCTGGATTTGCCTTTGGACAACACTATGGTTTTGTAAAGCAGACTGGTTTAGTCTGCCAGAACCTGAAATTAGAATAAGCAGTAACACACCAACAATAGATTTTGAGTGGCCTGAATGACCATCCCAATCCCAGTCTAAGTAATACTGGCTGAGCAGGGGATTACAGAATGGCCAAAAAAAAAAAAAGATTCTGGCACTTATCTAAAAATTACATTTAATGTATATATATTTAGATTTTTTGTAATTTTTGCAATAAAATCCAAGCGTATATGTTGCTGTAATACGGTAATCTGTCGACACAGGTGATACCCAAATAATATACCTAAAATGCAAGGTACCGATTGATACAACATGCTGGAAAACCTATAACTGCAGGGTGCCTCAGAGCCTCCAAAACCCTTCATGTATAAACCTTTTGAGCTCATGCACACAGGCATATAAAACGCTGCCTTCAGTTACATACTGCATACAGTTTTAGGCCTCCTTCACCCCCGGAAATTTGATCCATGCCCCGTGCAAGGCCGTGTTTACCTACAAATATCAAAAAATAGGAGGTTTGTGTGTAACAAATCTGATGTGATGCAGCCAACATCCCTAACTGGCACAAAAAAGAGAGTTTCCCCTCAAAGGCGGGACTTTGTAGGCATGAATTGTAACAACCACTATAGGGTAACTTTATAAGTATTTTATTACAAAAGTATGAAAAATAAATACAGTAAAATACATATACAATGAAACTTAATCAATGCGCTTGGCCAATAAACATGTCGCAAGGTTGACAATTGGTCATATGTAGTGCATCACATGCCTGTAAACAGCTTGAAACTACAATGCTAGTGTATGGGCATGTATAGGAAACACAAGAATATATATATTATCAGATCCTATGCGTTACGGAGAAAGCTCCTTCTTCAGGGAAAATCTGATATATAATTCAAATAGTAATATTGTCAACCATGCATCAGGCTCAAAACAATGGGGACAGTGAAACCCCACAGATCACAGAAAATGAGAAAATGTGGTTTTGACAAAAAAAAAATGATATAAAAGCACCCTTGTATGGAGGTGGGTGAGAGGTCCACACACAAGCACTATCCGGAGATCGAACCGGGACCGTGTGCATCTGGGATATGGTGCTATGTAGCTTAGGAGGGGAGAGATAGCGGTCACCGGGCATATAGACAGATAGAGCACCTGTTCATTTGTCTCAAAGGCCGCAGGGGTTGGTGTACAGGTCCTTCTCAAAAAATTAGCATATTGTGATAAAGTTCATTATTTTCTGTAATGTACTGATAAACATTAGACTTTCATATATTTTAGATTCATTACACACAACTGAAGTAGTTCAAGCCTTTTCTTGTTTTAATATTGATGATTTTGGCATACAGCTCATGAAAACCCAAAAATCCTATCTCAAAAAATTAGCATATTTCATCCGACCAATAAAAGAAAAGTGTTTTTAATACAAAAAAAGTCAACCTTTAAATAATTATGTTCAGTTATGCACTCAATACTTGGTCGGGAATCCTTTTGCAGAAATGACTGCTTCAATGCGGCGTGGCATGGAGGCAACCAGCCTGTGGCACTGCTGAGGTGTTATGGAGGCCCAGGATGCTTCGATAGCGGCCTTAAGCTCATCCAGAGTGTTGGGTCTTGCGTCTCTAAACTTTCTCTTCCCAATATCCCAGAGATTCTCTATGGGGTTCAGGTCAGGAGAGTTGGCAGGCCAATTGAGCACAGTAATACCATGGTCAGTAAACCATTTACCAGTGGTTTTGGCACTGTGAGCAGGTGCCATGTCGTGCTGAAAAATGAAATCTTCATCTCCATAAAGCTTTTCAGCAGATGGAAGCATGAAGTGCTCCAAAATCTCCTGATAGCTAGCTGCATTGACCCTGCCCTTGATAAAACACAGTGGACCAACACCAGCAGCTGACATGGCACCCCAGACCATCACTGACTGTGGGTACTTGACATTTTGGCATTTCCCTCTCCCCAGTCTTCCTCCAGACTCTGGCACCTTGATTTCCGAATGACATGCAAAATTTGCTTTCAGCCGAAAAAAGTACTTTGGACCACTGAGCAACAGTCCAGTGCTGCTTCTCTGTAGCCCAGGTCAGGCGCTTCTGCCGCTGTTTCTGGTTCAAAAGTGGCTTGACCTGGGGAATGCGGCACCTGTAGCCCATTTCCTGCACAAGCCTGTTCACGGTGGCTCTGGATGTTTCTACTCCAGACTCAGTCCACTGCTTCCGCAGGTCCTCCAAGGTCTGGAATCGGTCCTTCTCCACAATCTTCTTCAGGGTCCGGTCACCTCTTCTCGTTGTGCAGCGTTTTCTGCCACACTTTTTCCTTCCCACAGACTTCCCACTGAGGTGCCTTGATACAGAACTCTGGGAACAGCCTATTCGTTCAGAAATTTCTTTCTGTGTCTTACCCTCTTGCTTGAGGGTGTCAATGATGGCCTTCTGGACAGCAGTCAGGTCGGCAGTCTTACCCATGATTGCGGTTTTGAGTAATGAACCAGGCTGGGAGTTTTTAAAAGCCTCAGGAATCTTTTGCAGGTGTTTAGAGTTAATTAGTTGATTCAGATGATTAGGTTAATAGCTCGTTTAGAGAACCTTTTCATGATATGCTAATTTTTTGAGATAGGAATTTTGGGTTGTCATGAGCTGTATGCCAAAATCATCAATATTAAAACAAGAAAAGGCTTGAACTACTTCAGTTGTGTGTAATGAATCTAAAATATATGAAAGTCTAATGTTTATCAGTACATTACAGAAAATAATGAACTTTATCACAATATGCTAATTTTTGGAGAAGGACCTGTATATATGAAAAAAACACACTTCCAAAAAACCCACTTCCAAAAGGGCAGGGTCGTATCATATACTAGATTCCAAAGGGAGACAGGTTCCAAGGTTGCAAAACAGATCCAGCAGTGAGACACAATCACTCCGAGAATCTCGGTGCGTGTCCTGCCCAAAGTGATCTCTCCCCGCCAGCACCAATACTGAAAAGAGCTTTCTCCGTAACGCGTAGGATCTGATAATATATATATTCTTGTGTTTCCTATACATGCCCATACACTAGCATTGTAGTTTCAAGCTGTTTACAGGCATGTGATGCACTACATATGACCAATTGTCAACCTTGCGACATCTTTATTGTCCAAGCGCATTGATTATTTTTCATACTTTTGTAATAAAATACTTATAAAGTTACCCTATAGTGGTTGTTACAATTCATGCCTACAAAGTCCCGCCTTTGAGGGGAAACTCTCTTTTTTGTGTTTACCTACAAAGGATACAGACAAACTTCTGCTCCCAATAAGACATACGTGTAGGTGTCTGCATGGATGTCACATTGGAAGCAATGGCTGTGTCCATGCAGCTGTTTCTTCTCAATACACAGCTAGCTGAATGCAGGCAAAAGGATGCATGCAACACCTCTGAATTCTTGTGGCAGTAAAATATGGCCCTTAACTGGACACGGATCAAATCGTTCCATGTGAATGATACCTTATATGGATCTGAATGCAGTAAAAATGTATGCTAATGGCCCAGTCCGATTTTGGCCATAAATTACAAAGTACACATGTAAACATTTGTATGATTGTTGACTTGTGTAATGCATAAAGAGACATATGCGCCATCACTGCCACCACCACTGCTACCCAGTGAATTCAGCACTAGGCGATATGTAAACATAAACAATGCATATGCAGCAATAGTGCTAAATGACTGAAGGCCAAGGTCATTCTGCACTGCCGCTGACAAGTGAATGACTCACTCAGGGCCAAAGGGACATGTAAATATCAATATTGTAGACGGTTCTCAGGATTCAGTCATTCTAAATGGATGACCATGTACATAATACGCATCTCAACTCTATACTGACATACCGTACATGTGTAGAGATGCACTATGGACCGCCTTTTACTAAGGATTTTGCTGTCAGTTTTCTGAAAGCTCTTTTGCCCGTGTGCATAAGTCCTTTGACTCTTATTAAAGTCAAGAGCATGTCTCTAGTACATCCTTTAGGGAAAATTGGGCAAACTCATGAACTATGAGTAAGGTAATCATTTGACTTGACTTGCTCTATGGAATATGTTACTCCTTGAAAATAATAAAGAAAAAGCTTTTATACTCATCTTATTGGCAACATGTCGCCCTTTGGATGTCTATGCACAAGCAGATGGAGACTGCTAGTCTGGGATGGTGATGTTTGAGTCTTGGTACGAGAGCTGTTTAATCAGGTTGTAGCACCTAATTCTTCTTTTGAACTGTTTTTAACCACTTCAGCTCCAGAAGTTACTTTAACTGACAATTTTGTGGTCGTGTGACGCTGTACCCAAATTATATTTATGTTCTTTTTTCCCCCACAGAGCTTTCCTTTGGTGGTATTTGATAACCTCTGCGGTTTTAATTTTTTGCACTATAAACAAATATAGACCCACAATTTTGAAGAAAAAAAACAAAACAATATTTTTTATTTTCTGCTATAAAACATTCCCAATAAAAAAATTAAAAAAATTGAATTTCTCCATCAATTTAGGCCAATATGTATTCTGCTACATATTTTCTGTCAAGAAAATCCCAATAAGCGTATATTGATTAATTTGTGCAAAAGTTATTGCTTCTACAATCTATAGGATATTTTTATGATTTTTTTTTACTATTAATGGAGGCGATCAGTGACTTACAGCGAGACTTCCGACAGTCGGCGTCGGACAAATCAGACACGAAGTGACACTAATACAGTGATAAGTACTAAATAATATGCACTGTAGCTGTACTAATGGCACTGGCAGGGAAGAGGTTAACATCAGGGGCAATCAAAGGGTTAAATTTGTTCCCCTGCTTTCTAACTGTGTCTGTGTGATGTTTGTGTGTGTGGGGGGGTGTTTGTACTGTAAGAAGACAGAGATCGGTGTTTCACAAGATCTCTGTCTTCTGCAACAGAACAGTGATCCGCCTTATTTACATAGGCAGACCACCGTTCTGTCTGCCTCGTGATCAATCGGTGGGTTCGCCGATTGGCGTCCGCTGTGTCCAATCACAGTGGGAGCGGGTCACCGGCGGCATATACCCCAGACCCGAAATAAAAATCATGTACAGGTACGTCCTTTCACGCTAAAGGGCCGCCCTGCCACAGTCTATATACATGGGACAGCATACAGCCCTGTGTTCTGGGTGCAAGCCGAGACCTTCCCGTCTCATACCCAAAACACAATAGAGTCTGTTTGGCGCTCAGCCATTCAAAGAAAGCAATGTATTTTAGAAATTAATACAAACTTCTTCTGATTGGCTGAGTCAGAAGCTGTGACATCATCAGCCTGCTACTCTGACTCAACCAATCAGAGGAAGCATTGTATTCATTGCTAGAATACATTGCTTTCTCTGAATGGCCATCAGATAGACTCTATTGCGTTCCAGGTATGAGACAGGAAGGTGTGCTGTATGTAGCATCAGCTACATACAGTTTATACAGCACATCCGGCGGCCTCACATGTTCGTGGCCCAAAAAAAACGATGTAAAGTGTGTCAAAAGCTGGAGTTCAGCTTTAAACCAAGTACAAGTTGTAAACTCTAGGACTGGTCTTATGTGTGCTGACAAATTAGAACAAGCTGAAGTTGAAAATAATCCTTCAGCCTTGCCACTTGCCCAACAGTGGTGGCCTGAGCAATATACAGTGTTTGGTGTTTCGTAATGCACACGCTGCAACATTATTGTGTGAATGCCAATATCCTTCTAGGTATCAGGTCTAGGCCAGTATATATGTATCAAAGTGTCCATAGCAATTGTGAACTAACTTCAATTCAAAACCATTTGTGTTACATACTAAGTGCCCTTTGTAAACTTCTCACTTGCTAATCGCATGCATTCTTTGCTTTGTTTGAGCAATTTTCCTTTCCCAAAGGTTTAACTGAGTGCTACGTTATTTTGTTAAAACAAGTTTGGAATCAATGTACTGTCTTTACAATACTTCTTACAATTGACAAGGCAGCACTTGTGGTTTACCTTTTTCTTAGCAAAAAGTCCAAGTGTTTGATATTCCTTGTCTGTGATGTCCCTTCTCCTTCAGTACCTTCACTTCAGTACTGAAGGTTCTTTTGTCATTGACACTTACAAACTTCATGTCACAATGAATATAAAAATGTCAGGATTTTTGGCAAAATTTCAGATGTAATTTGAAAAGTCCTCTTGTCTTTCTAAAAGCACTTTTAGTCACTTAACCCCCTGGGTGCTGTATGTCTTATATTTCATTTTCTTTCAGCCAGCAGAAAAAAAGACAATGTTTATCTTTCTAAAGTAATCTCTTACTTTATGATGTCTATTAACCACTTGACAACTGGGCACCTAAACCCCCTTAATAACCAGACCAATTTTCAGCTTTTGGTGCTCTCACATTTTGAATGACAATTACTCAGTCATACAACACTGTACCCATATGAAATTTTTGTCCTTTTTTTCACACAAATAGAGCTTTCTTTTGGTGGTATCTAATCACGTTGGGTTTTTTTATTTTAAAGACTGAAAATTTTGTAAAAAAATTAAATTTTTTCGTTTCTGTTATAAAATTTAGCAAATCAGTAACTTTTCTTCATAAATTTTGGCCAAAGTTTATACTGCTACATATCTTTGGTAAAAATAAGTACAAATTGGTGCATATTATTTGGTCTTTGTGAAAGTTATAGAGTCCACAAGCTATGGTGCCAATATCTGAAAATTGAACACACCAGAAGTACTGACGGCCCATCTCATTTCTTGAGAACCTAACATGCCACAAAAGTAAAAATCCCCCCCCCCCCTTCAGACCCCTTTTGGGAAAGAAGACATTCCAAGGTATTTAGAAAGAGGCATGGTGAGTTTTTCAAGTTGTCATTTTTTCCCACAATTCTTTGCAAAATCAAGATTTTTTTTGCCACAAAATTGTCATATTAGCGGGTTATTTCTCACACACAGCATATGCATACCACAAATTACCCCCCAAAACACATTCTGCTATTACTCCCGAGTATGGCGATACCACATGTGTGAGACTTTTACACAGCGTGGCCACATACAGAGGCCCAACATGCAGGGAGCACCTTCAGGCGTTCTGGAGCACCCAGGCCAATTCTGACATTTCTCTCCTACATGTAAAAATCATCATTTGTTTGCTAGAAAATTACATAGAACCCCAAAACATTATATATGTTTTTTTTAGCAAAGACCCTAGAGAATACAATGGCGGTCATTGCAACTTTTCCCATGGTATTTGCGCAGCAATTTTTCGAACACGTTTTTTGGGGAAAAAAACCCCCCAGTAAAGTTAGCCCAATGTTTTTGCATAATATGAAAGATGAAGTTACGCCGAGTAAATAGTTACCCAACATGTCACCCTTCAAAATTGCATACGCTCGTGGAATGGCGCCAAACTTCGCTACTTAAAAATCCCCATAGGCGACGATTTAAATATTTTTACTGGTTACATGTTTTTAGTTACAGGGGAGGTCTAGGGTCAAAAGTATTGCTCTCGTTCACAACGATACCTCACATGTGTGGTTTGAACACCGTTTTCATATGTGGGCGGGACTTACTTATGCGTTTGCTTCTGTATGTGAGCACACGGGGACAGGGGCGCTTTAATTTTTTATTTTTTTTATTGTTCATGTTACTTTATTTATTTTAGTTTGACACGTTTTCCCCCAAAAATACATTTTTTGATCACTTTTATTCCTATTACAAGGAATGTAAACATCTCTTGTAATAGGAATATGGCATGACAGGTCCTCTTTACAGTGAGATATGGGGTCAATAAGACCCCACATCTCACCTCTAGGCTCAAATAAAAGAAAAAAAATAATGATCTTGGCTTAGATCGTAGCGGTGGGTCGGTACAAGCACCGGAGGGCGGCGGGACGTCCCCTCTCGCCTCCCGTAAGAACGATCAAGCGGCAGAACAGTTCTTATGGTGTAGGGAATCGCCGGCTGAAAAAGCTGATATCTGAATGATGCCTGTAGCTGCAGGCATCATTCAGATATACCCGCACAAAGTCAAGGACGTCAAATGACGGCCGGCGGGCGGGAAGTGGTTAAAACGCAATTATTTTTCTAACACAAAGTTGTCCATTTATACAATATTTCTAGCACACAGCATGTACATACCAAAAATGACACCCCAAAATAGATTCTCCTACTCCTCCTGAGTACGGCGATACCACATGTGTGAGACTTCCACAGCCTGGCCACATACAGAGGCCGAGAACAGCCGAGTATGGCTGAGCATGGCAGAGTATCGCAGAGTATGGCTGCTATCAGCCATTTACCGTGATCCGTGATGCGCCGGGTTCTCTGGACCCGGCAGTCACGGACAATCCCTTGTGCGTGCACCCAGGGAGCGCGATTCTGGGAGGACGTCAATGTACGCCCTCCCAGAGTTAACAAACCGCCCTGTAGCCGTCAATCGGCTATGGGCCGGTTGTTATGTGGTTAAACTATATTACAATTTTTGCCAACTAAAAAGCTGGATTATAAAGAACCATTCTGGCAACACAAAGATCAAGAACGTTGGCTCCTAAATGCTAAAAAAGTGATGCATCAGACTGCACAGAAACTAGTTATATGTAGGCTTCAGCAAGGCTTTTGTTAATATGGTTACAAAGGACAGCTTGCTGTGGTCACATGACTGAGGAAACCCTCAAATGTTCCTTTTACCAAATGTCCCTGCAACACCTCTGCACTCTTGTATTTGGAGGTCACCAATCAGAAGAAAGGGTCAACCTTTACCCTTGGAAATATTCACTGTAAACCTGATGCTGTCACACATTAAGCTAAATTCCAGGGAACAAAAAGCACACAAATGAATGCAATATAGTGATACTAGGTCACATTAAGGCTACTTTCACACTGAGGCGCTGGATGCGCTGGCGGTATAGCGGCGCTATTTTTAGCGCCGCTATACTGTTTTTTTTGCCGCGATTTGCGGGCGCTAGCGGGGGTATTTTAACCCCCGCTAGCGGCCGAAAAAGGGTTAAAAACGCCCGCAATAACGCCTCTGAGGCGTTTTGCGGGCGTATTAGAGGCGCTACCCCATTGATTTCAATGGGCAGGGGCGCTACAGGAGCGCTATTTTTAGCGTTCCTATTGCGCCTCAAAGATGCGGCTTGCAGGAGTTTTTTGAGCCTCCTGCAAGCGCAACGCTCCAGTGTGAAAGCCCTCGGGCTTTCACATTGGATAGTATTGAGAGGCTTTTTTGGGGCGCATTGCAGGCGCTATTTAGAGCGCAATAGCGCCTGCAAAGCGCCTCAGTGTGAAAGGGGCCTAAGGTAGAATTACCTTAATGTGACCTAGTATCACCATATTGTAATTCCCTATTCAGTATAACTGTGATAATGAGGGGCAGCGCTGGAAGTCAAGCAAGTATGCTGCAGTGCACATGTGAACACAAGGAGCATGTAGACAGGAGGACAGTCTTGACGGAGCAGAGGGCTGAGTTCATCAGCCTACTGCTTTTACTTTACCTCTAGCCTACGGTTGGCAGTGGTGTTGTAACCAAGCTGAGTTACTACAAAGTGATTTTTTGTTCACTTAAAAAAAAAAAATCAAAGTCATTAGCTACAAAAACTGTAGCCGCTGACTTTTAATAAGTCACTCACCTGTCCTCACCTGAACCAGTTTTTTCACCAGTCTTCTGTCCCCAGTGTCGGCATGTTAACTGTGGGCAGTCAGCTGTGATTCCTTGCAGCTTCACAGTCGGCTGCCCATTGCACAGGCGTGAGCCGTCCCGCAGCTTTCTGGGACCTGTGAAGTGGAGGGGGAGGGGAACGGGACTTCTACAAAATTATTACTTGGATCAACTACGCGATGTCAGCAGAAGTGGATACCTGTCAAAACCAGGTCCCCCCCAAAGAAATGTTTAAGTCCCAAAAGTTGAAGAGGAGGGGGAAGGAAGAGTGGAACTTCCCCTTTTGGGTGAAGTTCTGCTTTAATTGCAGTTGAGAAAATTCAAGTTTTCAATCTGGCTGTGTAAATATCAAGCCTAGGTAAACAGAAATATTATATATATATATATATATATATATATATATATATATACATATATATACACATACACACACACCGGCCACTTTATTAGCTACACTTGTTCAACTGCTTGGTAACACAAATTGCTAATCAACCAATAACATGGCAGCAACTCAATGCCTTTAGGCATCTAGACGTGGTGAAGATGACTTGCTGAAGTTCAAACAGAGCATTAAAATGGGGAAGAAAGGCAATTTAAGTGACTTTGAACGTGGCATGGTTGTTGGTGCCAGACAGGCTGCTCTGAGTATTTTTAAAAATTGCTGATCGACTGGGATTTTCACGCACAACCATCTCTACGATTTACAGAGAAAGGTTAAAAAAGAAAAACTATCCAGTGAGCGGCAGTTGTGTAGACAAAAATGCCTTGTTGATGTCAGAGGAGAATGGGCAGACTGGTTCAAGATGATAGAAAGGCAACAGTAATTCCAATAACCACTCGTTACAACCAGACTATGCAGAACACAATCTCTGAACAAACCGCACATTGAATGTTGAAGCAGATGGCCTACAGCAGCAGAATACTACACCGGGTGCCACTCCTGTCAGCTAAGAACAAAAAACGGAGGCTACAATTCGCACAGGCTCACCAAAATTGGACAATAGAAGATTGGAAAACCGTTGTCTGGTCTGATGATTATCGATTTCAGCTGCGATATTTAAAAGTTAGGGTCAGAATTTGGTATAAACAACATGAAAGCATGGATCCATCCGGCCTTGTATCAACGATTCAGGCTGGTAGTTGGGCCCCTTAATACAAATTGAGCATCATTTAAATGCCACAGTCTAATGTTTCCAACACCTTGTTAAATCTATGCCACAAAGAATTAGGCCCCTTTCACACTACTGCAACTTCAAAATTGCGCGATTTTACCACGATTTCACGGTCACGATTTTACCGCGATTTTGCTGTGATTCCAGGGAATGCCTGTGTAAGTGGCATCAAAATCAGACCAAAGTAGTGCAGGGACTACTTTGAAGTCAGAACAACTTGAAGTCATACTAATATGAATGGCTGTCATTGGAAATCATGGGACACGACTTGTCATGCTACTTTGTCATTGGAAATCATGGGACACGACTTGTCATGCTACTTTGCCATCACAAATCGTGGGACAAGTCGTATAAGTGTGAAAGGGGCCTTAGTGGATGTAAACCCTCCATACACCAAGTGAAGTGAACAGCCTCAGATGATACAGAGATGAAACAAATCTCCCTACATAAGTTTTACATGTATATCTGCTGTCTTCAAATGTATATACTGTTTAGAAAGTTCAGATCGTGTTAACAAATTTTTTCTTCCTGTTTAACATAGAGTGTGATGTCTGGGCATACAGCCAAGATGGCTTAAATTTCTGTTTGGAGGAAAGGCACACACCCCCTTTTATCAAAGGCAGAGACTCTCAGAGGTGTTTTGTAACAGGGCCAGCTCCCTGCTAATATATTTTAGCAACCTCCCCCAACAGAAATGTCAGGCTGCTTTTATCTGATGTGTTAGAGAATTTGTCAGGAGTTATCAGGCTGATAACAGAGGAACGGGTCAGGAGAGAGCTATTATAGAGATAACAAAATACTGCAGATATATGTGCCCAGCTCAAATTTCATGAATTGGGTTTACATCCACTTTAAGGCAGTTCTGAAGGTGAAACCCGGTACTAGCAAGGTGTACCTAATAAAGTGGCTGATAAGTATATATATATATATATATATATATATATATATATATATATATATATACACACACACACACACACACATATACACAGTATCTTACAAAAGTGAGTACACCACTCACATTTTTGTAAATGTGTGAATGGGGAGCAGGTCTGTTAATTTGGTGTTATCGCTCTCACTCTCTCATACTGGTCACTGAAAGTTCAATATGGCACCTCATGGCAAAGAACTTTCTGAAGATCTGCAAAACAGAATTGTTGCACTAAATAAAGGTGGCCTAGGCTATACAAAGATTGCCAAGACCCAAAAACTGAGCTACAGCACGGTGGCCAAGACCATACAGCGGTTTAACAGGACAGGTTCCATTCAGAAAAGGCCTCGCCATGGTTGACCTAAGAAGTTGAGTGCATGTGCTCAACATCATATCTAGAGGTTGTCTTTGAAAAGTAGACGTACGAGTGCTGCCAGCATTGCTGCCGAGTTTGAAGGGGTGGGGGGGGGGGGTCAGCCTGTCAGTGCTCAGACACTACGCCGCACACTGCATCAAATTGGTCTGCATGGCTGTCGTCCCAGAAGGAAGCCTCTTCTAAAGATGATGCACAAGAAAGCCCGCAAACAGTTTGCTGAAGACAAGCAGACTAAGGACATGGATTACTGGAACCATGTCCTGTGGTCTGATGAGAACAAGATAAACTTATTTGGTTCAGATGGTGTCAAGCGTGTGTGGCGGCAACCAGGTGAGGAGTATAAAGACAAGTGTGTCTTGCCTACAGTCAAGCATGGTGGTGGGAGTGTCATGGTCTGGGGCTGCATGAGCGCTGCCAACACTGGGGAGCTACAGTTCATTGAGGGAACCATGAATGCCAACATGTACTGTGAAATACTGAAGCAGAGCATGATCCCCCTCCCTTCGGAGACTGGGCCGCAGGGCAGTATTTCAACATGACGACGAGCCGAAACACACCTCCAAGATGACCACTGCTTTGCTAAAGAAGCTGAGGGTAAAGGTGATGGACTTGCCAAGCATGTCTCCAGACCTAAACCCTATTGAGCATCTGTGGGGCATCCTCAAATAGAAGGTGGAGAAGCGTGCGGTCTTTAACATCCACCAGCTCCGTGATGTCGTCATGGAGGAGTGGTAGAGGACTCCAGTGGCAACCTTTGAAGCTCTGGTGAACTCCATGCCCAAGAGGGTTAAGGCAGTGCTGGAAAATAATGGTGGCCGCACAAAATATTGACAATTTGAGCCCAATTTGGACATTTTCACTTAGGAGTGTACTCAGTTTTGTTGCCAGCAGTTTAGACATTAATGGCTGTGTGTTGAGTTATTTTGAGGTGACAGCAAATTTACACTGTTATACAAGCTGTACGCTCACTACTTTACATTGTAGCAAAGTGTCATTTGTTCAGTGTTGTCACATGAAAAGATATAATAAAATATTTACAAAAAATGGGAGGGGTGTACTCACTTTTGTGAGATATTGTATTTATATGGACTTAAAAGACCATTTGCTTACTGAATCATTGCAGATTAGATATCAACTTCTGATTCCTCTGGTCAATTTATTGACTGTGGCTTTTATAAGCAAGTCTGGACCAGACTTTTACTTTATTCCAGATTATGAAAATATTTTTAGACATAGCTATCCTGATACTGTTTTTCATATGAGCCAAGAAATGTATTAAAATACTGTATTAGACACTTGCTATAGGAGGTTAAAGTGGTTGCAAACCCACTTATGCAACTTGCACCTACAGGTAAGCCTAGATTAAGGCTTACCTGTCGGTGCAAGAAATATCTCCTAAACCTACACGGTTAAGGAGATATTTGCTAAAAATGACACGCATCGGTGTCTACGGCGCATGCGCGCCATAGACAACGGCGCATTCATAGGGTTAATCCCATTCACAAATACGGCTTAGCCGGAATTGACGGCTCCCGCGCGGAGTCACGTCTTCGCCGCTGTGATTGGCTGGAGCAGCGATACACGGAAGTAACCTTCTGGCTATCGCCGGAGCGATGGCTGCGGCTGAAGAGGGAGACGAGGACGGCTTTGGGGGCCCCGATCTAAGGTAAGTGATACATAATGAGCTAGTGTGCTAGTCATACTAGCTCATTATGCCTTTGTCTTGCAGGTTGTTTTTTTAAAGGGTTTACAACCAGTTTAAATGATAGATCAATAATACAACATAATGAACAGTTAAACAAAAGATCTTTTGCAAGAAGCATTGTATAAAACAAGTAGCAGAGCCAAGTCTGCCTTGTGTTATTTCAGTCACATCATTTCCCAGCAGACAGTTATGCTTTTGAAAGGGTTAAACGAAACATTAAATAAAGTCAGAGAGACCAGGGACAGCAGACTTTATGAAATGGTCGCATGAAAGCAATTTGAAGTCACTGGTTTAATAAAGTACTCACTCCTAAATATATTGTACCTTTTCTTTCAGAAACCTGGTATTTGTCTTTACAGGTAGTGGATATAATACACAGGGGAGCACTAAACAAACTGACACCATATAAGCACAGCTGGTGAAAGTGCAATCCTTCCTCTTAAAAAAAAAAAAGCCTGGAAATGCAGCAGCGGGATACCAGTGAAGGGTTAGTGGAGAAGTGGTTAGAAGGGAAATCTGTCAATGCTTGAAGAAAACAGTTTGACAGTCAGTTTCAAAAACAGAATAAACCAATTGAATGCCCTCAGAAAGCTCAACAGGATATTTTTTTAATTTGTTCTTGAGGAAAAAAGATGCCCTGGAGTAAAAATGTTTGAAGCTTGAAATGTGGAGTTACACATTGTGGCCTTGTCAAAGAAACATGTAACTGCAAAGTTTTTAATATTTCATGGGTTTTATTTAACAAGTAGTCCTGGAATATTTGGGTCCCAGATGATGCCGACTCATCAGTAATAAGTTCTCTTTATGGCAAGGCAGACTCCCTACGTAATTTTTTTTTTCTGATGGGCTTTAGCTATGTTGCTAGCAAAGACAGTACACACTGCAGTGTTATGTAAAAGGATTCATTTTGTCATCTAAAATGAAATTGCACGGCTCCAGCTTTTATATGCTCGGTAAGAAGACTCTTTACAATGAATAGTTCCGTTTTATGTGGAGGTTGAAGTCTTGAATCAACCCTAGCAAATATCTCTGAGACTCAAGCAGATCTCCCCACCCAACGTCCCAGTTTTATCCCCCTGCTGCAACTTATATGCAGAAGGAAGGGAATCTCACTCCACCTGCTGCATTATTCGCAAAGTAAATATAGAACACTTGAAACTTACGTGTGGTAGGCAGCTAGAAATGTGTGCATCTAATTTGACAAACATGTTGATAAAAAAAGAAAAAGCGGAGTGACAGAGAGAGGAGCTCATCACTGCGCTACTTCTTCTTTCCTGGTCCAGTCACAGGCTGGAGGTGGGTGCAGGAAGTGGGTTGAATGATGCTGGCTGTCAGACCGAGGACATCTAGCAGCAGAAAAGAGTACTGCAAGTGAAATCTTTGGATTGAAAAATGAACATTGCAGCAAATGGTTCTGTTATATTATCTCCTGAAGGGCTATTCATATTGTTATTTATGGCTGGTGAGCTGCTCTACCCATTTGCCGACCAGCCACAGTATTTATACTGTGGCAGGTCGGCTCTCCTGTGCAAACTGATGTACCCATACATCGGTCCGTGCCTGTTAAACTGCAGGCCCGCTGCACACTGCGAAGCGCACCTGCGGACTCCATGTCTGCCGGCGACCTGCGATCACGGTGAGAACAGAACAGGGAACTACCAGTGTAAACTTGGCAGATCCCCGTTCTGTCAGGTGACAACTCAGATCTGCTGTTCCTAGTGATCAGGAACAGCGATCTGCTGTTGTCCCAGGCAGCCCAGCCCCCACACAGTTAGAACACACCCTTCCCTGCCAGTGTAATTTTTACATTGATCAGTGCATTTTTATAGCACTGATCAATGTAATAATGTCACTGGTCCCCAAAAAGAGTCACTTGGGGTCAGATTTGTCTGCCGCAATGTTGCAGTCCCGCAAAAAATCGCAGATTGCCTTTTTTACCATTAAAAGCATAAAAACTTCCGGGGCTGAAGTGGTTAACCACTTGCCGCCTGCCATATGGCAATATGACGGCGGCAAAGTGGTTTAGTTATTCTAATCGGACGTCATATGAGGTGATCAGGACAACAAGCCGGGATGCAGCGCAGCTTTTGGAGGTGCTGTGTGTCAGTCTGACACACCGCAACTTCGATCATGGTATGGAGCCTCTGACAGAGGCTTCTTACCACGTGATCAGCTGTGAACCAGGAAGTGCCGGTAAATGGCTTTCCTTGGTTCACGCTGACAGGGAGAGCCAATCGGCTGTCTCCCAGAGGGGGGGGGGGGGTCTGCGCTGATAATCAGCATATTGATTATCAGTGCAGCCCCCATCAGATGTACCCATCAGCTGCCAATAAGTTCCCATCACCTGCCAGCCTGTGCCCCATAATAAACACCTGCCAGTGCCCATAAAAGTGTCAATCAGTGCCCACAACAGCGCCAATCAGTGCCCCATCAGTAATGCCTGTCAGTGCACTTCAGATGTCACTCAATCATGTCTGTCAGTAGCTCCTCATCAGTGCTGCCTATCCAGTGCCACCTATCTGTGCCCATCAGTGCCGCCTATCAGTGCCCATCAGTTTATTTTTTTCAAAATGTAAGTTTTTTTTTGTTTATAGCGCAAAAAATAAAAACCGCAGATGTGATCAAATACCCCCAAAAGAAAGCTCTATTTGTGGGAAGAAAATGATAAAAATTTAGTTTGGGTACAGTGTTGCATGACTGCGCAATTGTCATTCAAAATGTGACAGCTAAGTGCGAAACCCGACTATCAACCTCGTTGCCCTATAATTAAATGAAAGACTGTTCAGTGAGCATCAAACATAATTGATAGCTGGGCAATACTTGAGTGAATATTCTATGTCCTAAGACTCCGTGGCCAATTCCTGATTGGCCGGGAGGAGAATCAGGAAGACAAACGCAAATATTAATTCAATATTGTGACACAACTGGATGGGCCCAGGGCGAGCCCACCCTTTTTTGAAGCCAATTAGAGCCTCAGGCTCTAATCATGTGCTTCAAAAAAAAAAAAGTTGTAATCCATGCATCCGGCGCACTACATGTAGATTAGTGGCCGGGCGCGTGGATTAGGGGGCGGCGCCCTATATGGAGGGGCCACCACTGATGTGCAGGCTCCTGCTGTGCTGTTGGCCAACATGGCAGCAAGGGCTGGCACAGATCAGAACTGACTCTTCCAGGAAATGGTCAGATACGAAATAAAGTTACATGGGTCACAAAATAGAAAAAACACAGAAAATAGTGAAGCACTCCTCTACAACCCCTTTTCCATAACAAATTACATGTGCAATATAAATGTGTATATAAATAAAAATAAAAATGCCTAGTATCAGTGAAAGAATATATCTACAAAATACACTCACCGGCCACTTTATTAGGTACACCTATTCAATTGCTTGGTAACACAAATTGCTAATCAGCCATCACATGGCAGAAACTCAATGCATTTAGGCATCTAGACGTGGTAAAGACGACTTGCTGAATGTCAAACTGATTATCAAAAAGCGGAAGAAAGGAGATTTAAGTGACTTTGAATGTGGCATAGTTGTTGGTGCCAGGCAGGCTGCTCTGAGTATTTCAAAACTGCTGATCTACTGGGATTTTCACACATAACCATCTCTAGGGTTTACAGAGAATGGCCCAAAAAAATAAAATATCCAGTGAGTGGCAGTTGTGTGGACAAAAATGCCTTGTTGATGTTAGAGGAGAATGAGCAGACTGGTTCAAGATGACTCAAATAACCACTCGTTACAACCAAGGTATGCAGAATACTATCTTTGAAGGCACAACACATCGAACCTTGAAGCAGATTGGCTACAGCAGCAGAAGACCACACTGGGTGCCACTTCTGTCAGCTAAGAAGAGGAAACTGAGGCTACAATTTGCACAAGCTCCCCAAAATTGAATAGATTGGAAAAACATTGCCTGCTCTGATGAGTCTCGATTCCAGCTGTGACATTCAGATGGTATTGTCAGAATTTGGCATAAACAATATTAAAGCATGGATCCATCCTGCCTTGTATCAACAGTTCAGGCTGGTGGTTTAATACTGTGGGGGATATTTTCTTGGCATACTTTGGGCTACTTAGTACCAATTGAGCATTGTTTAACCACTTAAGCCCGGACCAATACGGGCCATTATGACCAGGCCCCTTTTTGCGATTCGCAGTGCGTCGCTTTAACTGACAATTGCACAGTCGTGCAACGTGGCTCCCAAACAAAATTGGCGTCCTTTTTTTCCCACAAATAGAGCTTTCTTTTGGTGGTATTTTATCACCTCTGCGGTTTTTATTTTTTGCGCTATAAACAAAAATAGAGCGATTTTTTTAAAAAAAATTAATCTTTTTTTACTTTTTTCTATAATAAATATCCCCAAAAAATATATAAAAAAATTTTTTTCCTCAGTTTAGGCCGATACGTATTCTTCTACATATTTTTGGTAAAAAAAAATCGCAATCGGCGGTTATTGATTGGTTTGCGCAAAAATTATAGCGTTTAAAAAATAGGGTATAGTTTTAAGGCATTTTTATTAATTATTATTTTTTTACTAGTCATGGTGGCGATTAGCGATTTTTTTCGTGACTGCGACATTATGGCTGACACATCGCACACTTTTGACACATTTTTGGGACCATTGTCATTTTCACAGCGATCAGTGCAATAAAAATGCACTGGTTACTGTGAAAATTACACTGGCAGTGAAGGGGTTAACCACTAGGGGCGCTGAAGGGGTTAAGTGTGCCTAGGGGCGTGTTACTAACTGAGGGGGGGGCGTGGCTATGACTGACACGTCACCGATCTCCGCTCTGATTACACAGAGCGGAGATCGCTGACATTGTCAGTAGAGGAGCGGGGAGATGTTGTTTTTACACACACATCTCCCCGCTCCGAGCCTCCGTGAGACAATCGCGGGGATCCCCACGGCGATCGAGTCCACGGGACCCGGGGTCCCACTCACAGGGAAGGCAGGGGGGTCACGAGCGCGCACGACGAAAAAACCTGGAAGCCGATTAGTTTTTATGCAGAGCTGCACCAGATTTTGCACTCAATCAGCTATGAGTAAACGATAAGTGTAGTGTGAAACGCGTCAGCTGTCCTAGGTTCGTTGCTGTGACTTGTAGTGCTTGTTTCCATTTTTACAATAAAGCTACGTTGGATTGGAGTGTGGCTGTCCTAATCATCTTTTGTTCTTACTTGCCATGTGCATTGCCAGCACCCTCGGTTCCTGAGAGAAAGACTGCTACCAAGCTAGACCTGACTGGAGCGGCAATTTTTGTCTTTCAGATTCAGCACTCTCTCATCTTAGTAAATCAACCTCTCTTATGCCCCATACATACGATCCGAAAATCGGACGACAGATCGTCCGACTTTTTTCGTTTACTAGTCGCAAGTAGAAATTTAATAGGTTACTAAAGTCACGAAAATTCTTGTACGACAGAAAAAATAAAAATAAATAAATAATAAATAAATATCGGATGAACTGTCATGATCATCTCACGGAAGCCCTGTACTAACGATCCGATTATCGTACGATTCTTCCTCGGACGTCATTTTTCATACGATATTTGGATTGTGTGTACAGGCCATTAGTGTGGGAAGAACAAAGAGTACCGATGCCCTTGTATCATCTAATCAGCAGTTTTATTTCAGTGCACAGATTCAGATGCACTTTTTATGCGAGTGCCTTTCCTTTTACTTCTATTAAAGTTTCATTACAGAAAGCATTATAATTTTGCCTTAAATTCTGCCTTTATGAGCTACCATGCTGGGAAGAAGATACATGGGTTAAGATTTGGAGTTTAAAGCTTGAAGGGCAAAAAGCACAATCTGACTTTACTCTCAAAATAAGGTCCACCCAAGATGGAGTGTTTCAAATGAAATATGGGCGTGTGTGGACACTTAGGGTGTGACATGCAAGTACTTATTATCCTCTACTGCTACAATATTTTCTTTTAAAATGTGAGGTCCGATTACAGGGTTTCTTAAAAAATGTCATGAAAATATTATAATAAAGATGTATTGCTCCAATAATAATGCCTTGCCCGTGTAGTTTTGTGTGAATGAGTATAAAATACATGAGTGTTCTGCATGAAGGCGCCCTCACAAGAAATGTACAGGAAAACACACGCCACCCTGATCTGAAGGATTTGAATTCGCACAATATGGTTGAGGGATATAAATAATTATATACAGTGAATATATAATAAACTTTGCTAGATTATGTTTTCAATTCGCAGCAAACTAGAATGTTTTTAGGACACCTATTTCTACGAGGCATGCTGGAGTGCCTGTGTTAATGTTTTAACAAATGGTCTAAATACAGCAAAACTACATTTATGCTAATTTGCTATGCATGCCATGCTTGTGCGGATACATTTAGAAAAGTGATAGGCTGCTAGCAATAAAAGAGACGTAAATTAGTAATAGTATATTTGCATAGTAATTGAGCACTACCCAACACACCCCGAACAAATTCACGAGGAAAAATGTGGAGAAAAATAAATACTGTATATACTCGAGTATAAGCCGTCCCGAATACAAGCCGAGGCACCTAATTTTACCACAAAAAAATGGGAAAACGTATTGACTCGCGTATAAGCCTAGGATGTCCATCTGCAGGCCTCACTGTGCCTCACTTTGTCCATGCCTCACTGTGTCCATGTGCATGCCTCACTGTGTCCATGACTCACTGTGCCCATGCCTCACTGTGCCCATGCCTCACTGTGCCCATGACTAGACTGACGTTTAACATGGGAGTCTATGGAAGGGTTGCCTAGGTTTGAAAAATCGGTGGTCCCCCAGACAAAAAACTTTGCACACTTATAGAGGAGAAATGGGGCTACATGTGTGCCAAGTTTCGGGTCCAGGGGACGTAGGACCGGCAGGTATCGGGTCCCCAAATTCACCGGAGAAATTACTGTTTGAACATGGGAGTCTATGGAAGAGGTGCCCGGCTTTGAAAAAACGGTTCTCCCCGGCCATAGGTCCTCTGTACAACAAACTTTGCACACTTGTAAAGGAAGAGTAAAGCTACATGTGTGCCAAGGCCGGCACCGAGTCCCCAAAGTCCGGGAGATCAGCCGCAAAAAGGTGACTCAAGTATAAGCCGAGGGGGGCATTTTCAGCACAAAAAAATGTGCTGAAAAACTCGGCTTATACTCGAGAATATACGGTAGTAATTTGACTGCTTCTAGGATGATAAGGTAAACAGAACTGTATATCTAACAATTATTGACTTTATAGTAACAGACATTCTTCTCTAATTACATATATCTACTTCTTAACCAAGTACATAATAGGGGCACTAAGAAAATATTTCTATCAGAAGTGTCACCCTGTATTTATGTTTTCTGACTCACTGAGAAACTACCCAGGAAAGTCAGTTTAAATATTGGTTCCTTATGTCTCCTTTGCTGAAAGCCGTACTGTACAGGTGAATTATTTTTCATCAATTTTAAATGCATTAACGCTGTTGGAAAACCAAATAAAAAATTAAAACAAATAGTCTCCTAGGGTCCTGTTTAAGCCTCTGGGCTGCAATGAATTATTACACAACATGTTGTATTTTTTCCCCAGTTATATTTGTACAGAAAACATTAATCATTAAGTATAAAGAGCTAAGGAGTGGTAAATCAGAGGGAAGAAGCAGCATGCAGTGATAAAGACACATGGCACTATTTGAGCAGACATTACAAAGGCTTCAACCACGGGAATGCCAACTTTGAGCTCTGTCCAGCAGAGTGACATGGTATTTACTCTCAGTCTTGGAAGTTTTCAACTATAATATATTTACAATTCAAAAAAATGTTCAGCACAAATATTTACAACCCCATTGCATTTTAACCGCTTCCACGCCGATATACGTCGGCAGAATGGCACGGGCAGGCAAATAGGCGTACCTGTACGTCCCTTTGAATTTTACGTCTAGCAGAAGGAGTGTATTTGGGAGCAGTGATCGCTGTCATGTCAGTGGTAGCCCATCCCCCCCACAGTTAGAATCACTCCCTAGGACACACTTAACCCCTTGATCGCCCACAATTTTTTAACCCCTTCCCTGCCAGTGTCATTTATACAGTAATCAGTGGGTATTTATAGCACTAATCGCTGTATAAATGTGAATGGTCCCAAAATAGTGTCAAAAGTGTCCGATGTGTCCGCCATAATGTCGCAGTCACGATGAAAATCGCAGATCGCCGCCATTACTAGTAAA
The DNA here is from genome assembly GCA_029206835.1 of Rana muscosa. Taxonomy (NCBI): domain Eukaryota; kingdom Metazoa; phylum Chordata; class Amphibia; order Anura; family Ranidae; genus Rana; species Rana muscosa. The sequence continues at coordinate 805,499,578 of CM055117.1, read as the reverse complement.
AAAAATTGTGGGAAAAATGCCATAAATCTATCCCCTAGTTTGTAGACGCTATAACTTTTGCGCAAACCAATCAATATACGCTTATTGTGATTTTTTTTACCAAAAGTATGTAGAAGAATACGTATCGGCCTAAACTGAGGAAAAAAATAATTTTTTTATATCTTTTTTGGAGATCTTTATTCTAGCAAAAAGTAAAAAATATTCCTTTTTTTTTCAAACTTGTCGCTCCTTTTTTGTTTATAGCGCAAAAAATAAAAACCACAGAGGTGATCAAATACCACCAAAAGAAAGCTCTATTTGTGCGGAAAAAAGAGAAGTCAATTTTGCTTGGGTACAACGTTGCGCGACCATGCAATTTTCAGCTAAAGCGACGCAGTGCCAAATCACAAAAAATGCTCTGGTCAGGAAGGGGGTAAATTCTTCCGGGGCAGAAGTGGTTAAAGAGGTTTAAAGAAGAACTCTGCTTCCTGGTAAATTAGAGCGCCCCTACACACTCAACTCTGCTTTACAGTAGTTGCATTTTTGGTGACATATGATTACTTACTTCAGACCATAGTGTTGTGGTGTTTTGCATTAATGCTACTTGTGGGTGTGCTAGCACGTATTGCTTTAAACCAACCTATTTATTCTTAGCCATTTATGCAGCAACTTTTTTTACACAATGCACCACATGAGCCTTGCTCTGTGCTGCCACACAGGTCTGTTATCCCCTGAACACCATAGTAATAAATTACATTTTTATTTCAGGAAATGCCAATGGCATAGCTTCACCAGAGGTGTTGGGGAATCTCCCACGGGGACACTAAAGAGAGATTTAAAGACCTGGTGGGGAACTAAACAGCATATCTTTAAAATGACTAACCAATAATTCAGACCTATAAGCAGAGATTTCTTTTAATTGCAACATAAACAGCTAATTGTTACCTTATAAGACTTACCTATTGGGATAGTAAATATTATTCCTCATCTATCGTTTTGTAATAAAACAAGGCACTGCATTCATTGTGCCAATTGTTCCTATTCCCAATTTTCAGTGTAGTAATGGAAGTGTAATGATAAACATGGTGAAATTCAAGATTAACAAACTTCATGCTTCTAAACACAATTGGGGTTGATTTACAGAAGCTAGAGAGTGCACAATCTGGTGCAGCTCTGCATAAAAACCAATCAGCTTTCAGATTTTATTGTCAGAGCCTAATCAAACAAGCTGAAAGTAGAATCTGATTGGCTACCATGCACAGCTGCACCAGATTTTGTACTCTGGAGTTTTAGTAAATCAACCCTAATGTTTATATCTGCATTGTGCATGGAAGCAATCGGACGTATTTTGAATCTTACTGTTTTAATGAAAAAGCAAGTCAACTGATCTGCAAGTAAAGCACATGATCAGAATACAAAAACTACAGTGAAAAAACTATTTGCTGCTTACTTCAATATGTTACTACAAGCTAAAGAAAGCTTATTGTATTTGAATGAAGCCTTAAGTTGGCCATACATGGATCGAACTTCTGGCTGGTTCAGTGGGGACTAGCTGGATTTCGATCTATGTATGGCCAGGGTGGTTGTACAGAAATCGATCTACAGATCGACGTCTGTAAAACCATCCTGTTGCAAAATTTACACTCAATCGCCCCCGCTGTCAGAATACAAGTCTGCCCGCTGTCAGCATACAAATGCACAATGGGGGAATCAAGTTTTTTTTTTCATTCAACGCACTGAAAAAAAAAAAAAAAAGAATCATCTATGGGTTGCCCTAGAGATTTATGAGCTGTCTACTTTAACAGACTGCACAGGCATAACTGATAGACAAATAGATAGGTAAATATGATTACTATAAATAACTAATTTCTGTGTTTAACAATGCCCAGTCAAAAATGTGGAGAAAATAGTATTATTAAAAAGAAGCTGGTGGAGGATCAAGTTTGGTAAAAAGAAACTTCAACAAAAAGAATAAGGTGTTAAAGTATTGCTTAGAAAAAAATAAAGAAAGATATATTCTGTTCTACATCTAAGTGCTTAACTATGAAGAAAACATCTAAGAACAAAACTACAAAACATATTGACAAGAGGAAATCAATAGATAGTTGGTATTGTTTGTACATTTTTGTGTGATAAACAGAAAAATGCCTAAAGAATATATATCTATATAATATTCACTTTGTCTCCAAATCTTTGTTTCATAATTAATACTATTAGTGCTCCAACCAGGGGGCATAAATGCAGTTTTTTGTCAGAACAAAACCAGTTAACACGAGACCCTACAAAATTCCCTGCAAGTCTGTAATTTCTAACAGTTCACCAGTGTCTTCTCAAAAGTTGGGTTGGACCCCGTTATGGGATAACCCTAATTTAGCGGAAATATTCAAAATGGACAGTTTCCAGACATTTGCAATATTGCCCAACTGTATACTCGAAATATACTAAAATCGTTACTGGACCTACAGACAGAACTTAACCTCACCAGACATCAGTTTTATAGATACCTTCAGGTCCGACATGCTCTACAGGCTCAGGGCTGGATCGCTACACTCCAGCTTACCAGTCACCCCCTAATAAAGGACGTTTTTTTCGGTCAGGAGAAAAAGGGCCTAATTTCTCATATTTACTCTAGTTTACTGTCATCCACACAACACTCGGCGACTTTACCGAGTAGAAGGGGCTGGACAGAGGACTTAGGGGACATAAATGGCGAAACCTGGGACATATGTTTGCAAGCAGGACCACTTACGTCCGTATAGATTATCTCACTTATATTTATTGCATAGGGCCTACTGCACACCTATACAACTGCATCGCTGGGGAAGGAGAGACTCCTCCATATGCCCTAAACAATGTGGGGAGGAGGGGTTGCTCATTCACCTGATGTGGCGCTGTCCAAGGTTGCACCGCTATTGGAGTGATATTACTGGGGTTATTTCCTCAGTCTATCAAGTCAGGGTCCCTTTGGACCCCCTAATATGCATCTTGGGAGCGGTAGATGAAGAAGTATACCCCCCCTATTAATATAGCGGTGATCAAACTATTGTACTTAGCTAGAAAGCTGGTGGCCAGGTTTTGGCTTTCCCCACACGTCCCGACCAAAAAACAGTGGGTGGATCAGGTTCACTACATCCTCATACGTGAGCACCTAACATATCAGCATAGAAATGCAGCCCGTAAATTTTACTCCATATGGCAGGCCTGGCTGGAAACCCCTGGACTGGCACCCCCGCGACTGATTCTAACTCGGTTGCTACAAGTATAAGAGGCACTTGTGTTTGATTGGTGAACAGACTCTATTTTGGGTATTCATTGAGCAGGCAATGTAATCTAGTGACGCGCCCTCTGTTTGTAGAGGGGGCGGGTTCAATTAGGCTGGTAGACTGAGGGCAAAATTGTTTATTAAATGGCCCGTTGGCCCTACGTTTGGTTGTGTTGGGTTGGCGGGGTTACACTTGCCCTCCCACAGTGTTTCTTTCCTTCACTGTCAAGAAATGGCATTGTAATGCTTTTGGTGCCACTGCTTTATTTTCTTTGTTTGCATTACTCATGCTTCACAACTGTAACAAATACTGTTCTTTTGAATGTGATCAGTAATCTGTAATTTGGTATTTAATTTTGTTGGCACAATAAACCTATTTTCTGATTTAACCACTTAAGCCCCGGACCATTTCGGGCCATTAGGACCAGGCCTGTTTTTGGGATTCGGCACTGCGCTGCTTTAACTGTAAATTGTGCGGACATGCAATGTTGTACCCAAATGAAATTTGCGTCCTTTTCTTCCCACAAATAGAGCTTTCTTTTAATGGTATTTGATTGCCTCTGCGATTTTTATTTTTTGCGATATAAACAGAAAAAGACCGAAAATTTTGAAAAAAAATGATATTTTCTACTTTTTGTTATAAGAAAAATCGAATAAACTCAATTTTAGTCATACATTTAGGCCAAAATGTATTCAGCCACATGTCTTTAGTAAAAAAAAATGTCAATAAGCGTATATTTATTGGTTTGCGCAAAAGTTATAGCGTTTACAAACTAGGGTACATTTTCTGAAATTTACACAGCTTTAAATTTATGACTGCCTATCTCATTTCTTGAGGTGCTAAAATGGCAGGGCAGTACAAAACCCCCCCAAATGACCCCATTTTGGAAAGTAGACACCCCAAGGAAATTGCTGAGAGGCATGTTGAGCCCATTGAATATTTTTTTTTTTTGTCCCAAGTGATTGAATAATGACAAAAAAAAAAAAAAAATTACAAAAAGTTGTCACTAAATGATATATTGCTCACACATGCCATGGTTATCTGTGGAATTGCACCCCAAAATACATTCTGCTGCTTCTCCTGAGTACGGGGATACCACATGTGTGGGACTTTTTAGGAGCCTAGCCACGTACGGGACCCCGGAAACCAAGCACCGCCTTCAGGATTTCTAAGGGCGCAAATTTTTGATTTCACTCCTCACTACCTATCACAGTTTCGAAGGCCATAAAATGCCAAAATAGCACAAAACCCCCCCAAATGACCCCATTTTGGAAAGTAGACACCCCAAGCTATTTACTGAGAGGCATGTTCAGTCAATTGAATATTTTATGCTTTGCCACAAGTTGCGGGAATATGACAAACTTTTTTTTTTTTTGCACAAAGTTGTCACTAAATGATATATTGCTCACACATGCCATGGGCATATGTGAAATTACACCCCAAAATACATTCTGCTGCTTCTCCTGAGTACAGGGATACCACATGTGTGGGACTTTTTGGGAGCCTAGCCGCGTACGGGACCCCAAAAACCAAGCACCGGCTTCAAGGTTTCTAAGGGCATAAATTTTTGATTTCACTCCTCACTACCTATCACAGTTTTGAAGGCCATAAAATGCCAAGATGGCACAAAACCCCCCCAAATGACCCCATTTTGGAAAGTAGACACCCCAAGCTCTTTGCTGAGAGGCATGTTGACCCCATTGAATATTTTTTTTTTGTCCCAAATGATTGAATAATGACGGGCGATCAGGGGGGTTAAACCTTTATTGGGTTATATACGGCGGGTGCCCTGATGCTATAAAAAGCAAACTAATCAACCAGCGTCACCCGTAACCATTATATGGTGATCACTGGTAAAAAGGGTTAACTAGGGGCAATCAGGGGGTTAAAACCTTTATTAGGTTAAATATGGGGGTACCTGACACTATATAAAAACCTGACGGGTAACCTAAATAACTAAATAACTTACTGGCTAACCAGTGACACCAGTGACGCTTATACGGCGATCACTGGTGAAAGGGTTAACTCTAGGGGCAATCAGGGGGTTAAAATAATATATGGGGGTACCTGACACTAATAAAAACCTGCGGCGAACCTAAAAAAAAATAACTGCCTATCTAAAACACCAGCGACACGAATACAGCGATCGGAAAAACAATCGCTTAGTGACGCTGAAGTTAGGGGGTGAAAGGGTTACCTGGGGGGTGTTCAAGGGGTTAAACCTTTATTAGGGGGGGGGTTAGGGGGCTACCCTGGACCTAAAGGGGCCTAATCCTAACTGCCCTGCAACTTTTTACAATCACAGATGACACTAAATGCAGTGATAAGTAAAATAAATGATCACTGCAATCAGTGACACTGTGATTGGGGGCTTTGGGGTGACCTGGGGGGTGATCTGGGGGTGACTGGGGGGTGATTTGTGTGCCTATGTGTACCTACGTGTCAGTGGACTGTTGGTGCACTAACCTGCTTCTTCTCTGCTCGGCGCCGGGAACGAAAAGACCGCGGCGAGGGAGATGACATCACTTCCTCCAGCCTTGTTTACATCACATGGCGGAGGAAGCATTTTCATTGGCCGGGAGCGATCGCGAGGGGGGGGGGGGGCGGAATCAAGCGGCCCCCCCCTCATGCCTGATCGCTCCCGAACACTTAACGGCCGCTCACTGCAGTGAAGGGGGGTCCGGATGGACCCCCCAACTGCACAAAGGCGATCACGTAGATCTACGTGATTCTGCCTGTCCGTGCCATTCTGCCGACGTAAATCGGCGGTGGGCGGTCGTTAAGTGGTTAAAAAAAAAAAAAAGTTGAGTTGAAAAGAATTGATAATACAAATTAAACAAAAAAATTTGGGCTAACTTTACTGTTTATTTTTTATTAATTAAAGTGCATTTATTCCCCAAAAATTGCGCTTGAATAAGCGTTGCGCAAATACAGTGTGACATACTGTAAAATATTGCAAAGACTGCAATTTTATTCTCTAGGGTCTCTGCTAAATATATATATATATATATATATATATATATATATATTGTGAGGGGGTTAGCTCGGCAGCGGGTGTGTGTGACTTCCGGGATGGGCTCCCCACACAAAAACAGGCCCAGCAAACGGAGGTTGTGGTTTTCAAAATCAAAAAAGGTGCGGTTTATTTTCTATTTACAGTGACAAAACACAGCAAAGCCAAAAGAAACATAAACAAAATAAATCCTGGTCAACTTGACCTCTGACTAAACATACAGGTTTCCTAACTAACAACTGGGATCAGCCTAGTGCTGTCCTAGTCCCTAAGTCCCTGGTTTTAAATGTCCAAGCAAATAGCCACACAGGCTTTGTCTCACCGCACAGGGGTTCACTCTCCCTAGACAGTCCACACAGGTCTGGTTCCAGGCATGAGCTAACATCTAATGAAGCTGGGAGTTCTTATAGAGGCCTAAATGAGCTGACAAGCTTCAGCTGGTCTCATCAACTCCCTGTCTGCACGACGCCCCACACTCTCCCTAGAGGTATGAGTCATCCATGAGCCCACTAGACTCAGCTGGGCTTATACAACTCTCCACCTAGTTGTATAAGTCGGCGTAAAGCCTGAATCTGGGCGAAATATATCTACCCCCCTGGATGCAACCAGGTGACTTTACCTTCCTGCTGTCACATACCCCCCCCCTCTTGTTTTAACCTCGGGGTTGGAACACCAGCAATCAGGCATTCATGTACTCGAGACAAAGCATCCACATTCCCCATTTGAACGCCAGGGCGATGCTTTACTGTGAAGTTGAATTCCTGGAGGGCCAGGAACCACCTATTCACTCTTCTATTTGTTTCCTTGTTTTGAGCCATCCACTTTAACGGAGCGTGATCCGTAACCATGTCAAAGTGCCTACCTAGCAGGTAGTACCGAAGGGAATCTAGAGCCCACTTCACCGCTAAACACTCCTTTTCAACGGTGGCGTAATTTACCTCATGGGACTTCAACTTCCTGCTGAGGTAAATGACTGGGTGCTCTTCCCCGTTCCAGACCTGGGACAATACTGCTCCTAACCCCACATCTGACGCATCACTTTGTACGACAAAGTCTTTAGAGAAGTCGGGTGAGTACAACACTGGCTGGCTACATAAGGCTTGTTTCAAGAATTGGAATGCTGCCTCAGCCTCGGGGGTCCATTTAATCATGACCGACCCTTTCCCCTTCGTTAGGTTGGTTAGGGGCACAGCCTTAGAAGCAAAGTGGGGAATGAATCGCCGATAATACCCAGCGATTCCCAGAAAGGCTCGTACCTGCTTCTTGCTGTTGGGACGTGGCCAACTCTGGATGGCCTCGACTTTGTTGAGTTGGGGTTTTATTACTCCCCTCCCAATGGTGTACCCAAGATATTTGGCCTCCTCCTGCCCAATGGTACACTTCTTGGGGTTAGCCGTAAACCCCGCTTCCCGAACAGAGTCCAGGACTGCTTGCACTTTTGGCAGATGTGAGGCCCAATCTGTGCTATGGACAATTACGTCATCCAGGTAAGCCGCAGCATACTTCCGATGGGGCCTCAGCATCTGGTCCATTTTCCGCTGGAATGTGGCCGGCGCATTCTGTAACCCGAACGGCATTCTTTTATATTGGAACGCCCCGTCTGGGGTTACAAATGCGGTTTTCTCTTTGGCCAATTTGGCCAGGGGGATTTGCCAATACCCTTTTGTGAGGTCAAGAGTCGTCATGTATCGGGCTGTTCCCAGCCGGTCGATCAACTCATCTATACGTGGCATGGGGTAGGTGTCAAATTTTGTAACTTTGTTCAACTGACGAAAATCGTTACAAAATCGCCAGCTCCCATCCGGTTTAGGCACCAACACAATGGGACTAGACCAATCACTTTGGGACTCCTCTATCACCCCTAAGTTCAGCATTTTCTGTACTTCCTCCCGTATTGCCTCCCGTCGGGCCTCTGGGATCCGATAGGGTTTTAACTTCACCCTTTCACCGGGCGGGGTAATGATGTCATGCTCTACCCCAAATGTTTGTCCCGGCAGCCCAGAGAATACCTCCTTGTTGCGAAGCACAAACTCCTTAACCTCCTGTTGTTGGGGTTGTGACAAGGTGGCTGCTATTCCAACCTCAGGAATCACGCAACCAGTTTGAGCTGGTGACCAAGTGTCTGCGACTAGGGACTCTCTATCCCTCCAGGCTTTCAACAGATTAACGTGATAGATCTGTTCGGGCTTTCGCCTTCCTGGTTGTCTGACCTTGTAATTCACTTCGCTCACTTTTTCCATTATCTCGTAGGGGCCTTGCCATTTGGCAAGGAATTTACTTTCAACCGTAGGGACAAGTACCAGTATCCTATCCCCCGGGGAAAAGGTACGGGTCTTGGCTCCACGGTTGTACACTCTCTGCTGTGCTAACTGCGCTTGGGCCAAATGTTCCTTCACGATGGGCATTACCTGTGCAATTCGGTCTTGCATCAGGGCGACATGCTCAATCACACTCCTGTGGGGAGAACTCTCACTTTCCCAAGTTTCCTTGGCAATATCCAACAGCCCTCTTGGGTGTCTCCCATACAGTAACTCAAAGGGGGAGAATCCCGTAGAGGATTGGGGCACCTCCCTAATAGCAAACATCAGATAAGGAAGTAGACAGTCCCAATCCTTTCCATCTCTATCCACCACTTTCTTCAACATTTGTTTTAGGGTTTTGTTGAATCTTTCAACCAGCCCATCGGTTTGGGGGTGATACACAGATGTACGTAATTGCGTCACTTTGAACAATTTACACAGCTCCTTCATAACCCGGGACATAAAGGGTGTACCTTGGTCCGTAAGCAGTTCTTTACAAATACCCACCCGGCTAAACACAAGAGATAGCTCTTTGGCTATGGTTTTGGCCGAGGTATTTCGGAGAGGGATCGCTTCTGGATAACGGGTGGCATAGTCCATTATAACTAATATGTACTGGTGCCCCCTAGCGGACTTGATTATAGGACCTACCAAATCCATGGCGATCCTCTCAAACGGGACCTCAATGATGGGTAGAGGGACCAGCGGGCTACGGAAATGTGGCATCGGGGCCGACCTCTGACACACAGGGCAGGAGGAACAATTTTCTATGTCCTTCATCACCCCCGGCCAATAGAATCTCTAATACCCTCTCTCGGGTTTTCTCTGTCCCCAGATGACCTCCAAGAATGTGCCCATGGGCCAACTCCAACACCAACTTCCTGTAAGGTTTGGGCACCACAAGCTGCTCAACGGTTTCTTCTGCCCTTTTTGCCACCCGATACAGTAGGTCCTTCTCTACGCTTTAGTATGGGTAAGTGCAGGTATTATCTGGGTTCACTAACTCGCCATCTATTTTCACTACGTTTTCCCGTGCCTTTATTAGGGCGGGGTCTTTCAACTGTTCTGTGGCAAAGTTTTCCCTGTGAACCTCAAGATCAGAAAACTCCACAGACGGTAGGTTTTCGTCTGAGGAGGTGGGCTCCTCTCCAGTTTCTTGAGTCTCCCCTGCCAATACTGATAAGGGAAATTCCGGAGAGTCCTCACCACTCTCAGGGGAGTTCTGGCTATCACATTCCTGGTACATAGGGGCACCAGTGGGGGGCTCAGGATCATCCCACAGTTCCCAGAACTTCAGAAAATCCCTTCCCACAATGGCGTCATACGGTAACTGAGATACTAAGCCCACTGGATGAGAGAGGGTACCTTTGGGGGTCTCGAAACACACTGTAGTCACTGGATACTCTCGGGTGTCCCCATGCACACAAATAACAGCTACCTTGCTATTCCCAGAGACCTCTGTTTTAACTAACTCAGCCTTTATCAGGGTCACAAGGCTACCTGAATCCAGCAATACCACAACATTTCTACCATTAACACACATTTTGCATAAATGTTTCTCAGTTCCTCGAATGGCAGTGCATGCGACTGTCGCACACAGCGACTGACGTCTGCCCGTCAGAAAGTCACACTGCATGGGTTCCTCCACAACCGGGCAATTGGCTGCAATATGTCCCGCTTGCCGGCAGCGGTAGCAAACGATCCTTCTTGCCGCCTCTTGAGCCGCTGATTTCCCAGGCTGTTCTCGCCAAACTTGGGGTAGAGCTCCCACCCTCTCACTCTCTCCACCCTTACCCCTTGGAATCCTCTTATCCGCCCCTGGGGATGGTCTGGTCTTAGGGTGGAAAGTCCGAGTGTCTCTGGAAGAGGCCGTCAGGTTCTCTGTAGCCAAGTATTTCTCCACACGATCCACAAGACCATCGGCCGTCTCTGGGTCTCCATGGCTTACCCACTTTTGGATGGCAGTAGGAAGAGCTCTCAAAAACCGATCCATTACAACACGTTCCACAATCTTTGGTGCGGACAAAGTCTCTGGCTGTAGCCACTTTCTGCTCAGGTGAATGAGATCATACATTTGAGACCTGGGGGGTTTTCCAAGCTGGAAAGTCCAGTTATGCACACGCTGAGCCCGGACAGCCTGGGTGACACCCAGCCTTGCCAATATCTCAGCTTTTAGCATCACATAGTCTTTTGCTTGGTCAGGCTCTAGGTCATAGTAAGCCTTCTGCGATTCACCAGTTAACAGAGGAGCCACCAGTCCAGCCCACTGCTCCTCAGGCCACTTTTCTCTTTCAGCAGTCCTTTCAAATGTGGTCAAAAATACCTCTGGATCATCCTCTCCAGTCATTTTTGTCAATAAACGACTCACCCCAAAGGACGCGATATTAGTGGGACGGCTTTCCTCACTGGTCTGCGGACGTTGCTGCATTACTGCTTCCATTTGTTGTAGTCTCTGCTCTTGCTTCTGTAACAGGTCTATGAAGCGGGCCTCAGATTGCTGCTGGGCTTGTTGCTGAGCTTCCAGACTCTGTTGGTGAGCTTGCTGCTGGGCTGCAAGGCTCTGTTGATGAGCTTGCTGCTGGGCTGCGAAGTTCTGTTGTTGAGCTGCAAGGCTCTGTTGATGAGCTGCAAGGCTCTTTTGCAAACCTGCATTTGTCTGCTGTTGATTGGCATTTGCTAGAGCCAGCTGCTTCAGTATCTCCTCCATGCTGGCTTAAAAAAAACTGCCACTGGTTCTCCACCAACTGTGAGGGGGTTAGCTCGGCAGCGGGTGTGTGTGACTTCCGGGATGGGCTCCCCACACAAAAACAGGCCCAGCAAACGGAGGTTGTGGTTTTCAAAATCAAAAAAGGTGCGGTTTATTTTCTATTTACAGTGACAAAACACAGCAAAGCCAAAAGAAACAAACAAAATAAATCCTGGTCAACTTGACCTCTGACTAAACATACAGGTTTCCTAACTAACAACTGGGATCAGCCTAGTGCTGTCCTAGTCCCTAAGTCCCTGGTTTTAAATGTCCAAGCAAATAGCCACACAGGCTTTGTCTCACCGCACAGGGGTTCACTCTCCCTAGACAGTCCACACAGGTCTGGTTCCAGGCATGAGCTAACATCTAATGAAGCTGGGAGTTCTTATAGAGGCCTAAATGAGCTGACAAGCTTCAGCTGGTCTCATCAACTCCCTGTCTGCACGACGCCCCACACTCTCCCTAGAGGTATGAGTCATCCATGAGCCCACTAGACTCAGCTGGGCTTATACAACTCTCCACCTAGTTGTATAAGTCGGCGTAAAGCCTGAATCTGGGCGAAATATATCTACCCCCCTGGATGCAACCAGGTGACTTTACCTTCCTGCTGTCACAATATATATATATATATATATATATATATATAAATAAATAAAATGTTTGGGGATTCAAAGTAATTTTCTAGCAAAAAATATTGATTTTTAACTTGTAAGCAACAAGTATGGGAAAAAGGCTAATGCCCTGTACACACGATCGGAATTTCCGATGAAAAAAGTCTGACGGAATTTTTTCATTGGATATTCCGACCGTGTGTGGGCCCCATCGGACTTTTTTCCATCGGAGTTTAGAAATAGAACATTTTTTTTTTTTCGATGGGTAAAAATCAGATCGGAAATTCCGATCGTCTGTGAGGAACTCCGACGGAGAAAAAACCACGCATGCTCAGAATCAAGTCGACACATGCTCAAAAGCATTGAACTTAATTTTTCTCGGCTCGTCGTAGTGTTGTACGTCACCGCGTTTTGGACGGTCGGAATTTGGTCTGACAGTATGTATGCAAGACAGCTTGAACGGAATTCCGACGGAAAATTCCACTGGATTTTATCCAATCGGAAATTTGAATCGTGTGTACAGGGCATTAGTCTTCGAGTGGTAAAACTGACCTCATTTACAGACCAAAGTTCATCCCTTTGATCTAAAAGATCCAAATGATACAATGTTTATATGGTAAACACAACAAAGTCCAACAGACCCAGGTAGCGCTATGCACACTGTGATATTAACTATATGCTAATCAAAAGTACAGACATATACACATTTATTTTTAGTCCATAATGAGTTTTTATGGGGTGCTGTATAAAACACACTGAAGCAGGTGAGAAAGTCCAACGATTTTCCAATTCAATGAAACAAGGTTGCTGTCATCAACACCTCCACGCGTGCAGAGAAATAGGGGGGATGTGCAGATACCCCCCACTTATAAAACCCTTACCAGAGAATTCTTGAACACTGCGCATAAATCTCAGAATGTTATATGGACAATCTCTCCAGGCATATTTCCTCTCCAAGTCCCGTTGATACCAAACAGCTGGATCTCTCAATCAGGGAATCATTGAAAAAGAAAAGGAGGAAACACCATAGCGTAACCCTCATGAAGCCGGAATGGAAAATGCCCAGGACATTGCTAAGAGAGGCCAATGCAGTAGCTCTGAGCTCAGTGTTTAAGAGATCACTCCTGTGATGGTGAACAGTAACAGCTAGGTCTCTCTTAGCACATCACCCTGAACACACCATCCCCACCGTGAAACATGGTGGTGGCAGCATCATGTTGTGGGGATGCTTTTCTTCAGCAGGGAAGCTGGTCAGAGTTGATGGGAAGATGGATGGAGCCAAATACAGGGAAATCTTGGAAGAAAACATGTTAGAGTCTGCAAAAGATGTGAGACTGGGGCGGCAGGACAACAACCCTAAACATACAGCCAGAGCTACAATGGAATGGTTTAGATCAAAGCATATTCATGTGTTAGAATGGCCCAGTCAAAGACCAGACCTTAATCCAATTGAGAATTTGTGGCAAGGCATGAAAATTGCTGTTTGCAGACACTCTCCATCCAATCTGACAGAGCTTGAGCTATTTTGCAAAGAAGAATGGGCATAAATGTCACTCTCTAAATGTGCAAAGGTGGTATATAGACATACCCAAAAAGACTTGCAGCTGTAATTGCAGCGAAAGGTGGTTCTACAAAGTATTGACTCAGGGGTTGAATACAAATGCATGCGACTCTTTTCAGATATTTATTTGTAAAAAATATTTAAAGCCATTTATCATTTTTCTTCCACTTCACAATTATGTGTCACTTTGTGTTGGTCTATGACATACAATCCCAAGAAAATACATTTACATTTTTGGCTGTAACATGACAAAATGCGAAAAATTTCAAGGGGTGTGAATACTTTTTCAAGGCACTGTATTAACAGCTTCAACTGTTCTGGGAAGGCTGCCCTCAAGGTTTGGAGGGTGTCCATAAAGACATGGATGAGAGAGTTTGGGGTGGAGGAACTTGTACAGAGTCCTGACCTCAACCTGATACAACACCTTTGGGATAAATTAGAGCAGAAACTGCGAGCCAGGGCTTCTCATCCACATCAATGCCTGACCTCACAAATGTGCTTCTAGAAGAATGGTCAAACATTCCCATAGACACACTCCTAAACCTTCTATTATAGCAAGGATAACTTGCCACAGATTTGTGGCAGTGTTGAATTGTAAGTCTGTTAACTTGCTGCACATTTTCACTGGCAAGTTGCACACTTGCAGAGCACTTGAAGCACAAGTTCTAGTTGACACTTTTCCAATTTGTAAATTTGGTGGCAAGTCTCTAGTAAGAGCAAAGTTGCAGTGGTGAGTCTACAGCAAGAGCTTTGCAAGTCTACAGCATGAAAATTCAGCCACAGTGACCCCTGTGGTGGGATGACTTATGCACAACATTACTGAACCAGAACTTGCAGCAGACTTGCAGAATGTTTGCAAAGAAAGTTGATCTAGATGTGGACTTTCTGCAATCGTGCAAAAAACTTGTCAAGCCTGGCAAGTAATAGCTTAGCAAGTCATTTTCAAACTTGTAGCACAATGTCTTGCTATCTGGGTTGTGGACAGCCTTCCCAGAAAAGTTGAAGCTGCTATAGCTGCAAAGGGTGGGCCAACTCAATATTGAACCCTATGGACTAAGACGCCATTCATGTGCGTGTAAAGGCAGGCATCCCAATACTTTTGGTAATATAGTATATATACAAGCACAATGTTTTCTGCATCCCTGGTGTAGTCACGGTAAACTACTGACCATGTAGTAAAGAAAAAATTTGTCTGGGTACTAGCACCCCAAGGTTACATTTAGTCTACATTTACATGGCCTATAAGGCCCCTTTCACACTGGGGCGGAAATATGCGGTGGCGGTATAGCGGCGCGATTTTCAGCGCCCTATACCGTCGTGTTTTACTGCAATATTCGGCCGCTAGCGGTGCGGTTTTAACCCCCGCTAGCGGCCGAAAAAGGGTTAATACCGCCCGCAAACCGCGGCTACAGCCACGGTTTGCGGGTGGTAATACCGCGGTGTCCCATTGATTTCAATGGCAAGGAGCGGTATACACACCGCTCCTTCACCGCTCCAAAGATGTGGCTTGCAGGAGATTTTTTTGTCTCCTGCCAGCGCACCGCCTCAGTGTGAAAGCCCTCGGGCTTTCACATTGAGAATGCTGGGGCAGGAGTATTTCAGGCGTTATTTATGCGCTATTTTTAGTGCAAAAACGCCTGAAATACACCTCAGTGTTTAAGGGGCCTAAGAAGCATGCAACTAATTCTTATGGCTGGACTTACAGGTGTATGTAAACAGCTGTGGCCAGGAAACCTGTACAAAGCAATGACAGGGAGAAAGGAGCCACAGGTATTCACATGTTTTCACACATCCAGCAGGTGCCTGTGGTTAGGAATGGATGAGCGACCCTGGACACCAAAAGATTACATTAAATCATACATTAATCATCAGACCTTAATTACAGGTAACCGCTGGATGTGCAGATAGATGCAAAACAGCCACAGCTTCTGTCAGACTGTCACTGCTTTAAACTGACTTCCTGGCCCAAAGGGAAAAAAACTGTTGCTGTAACTGCTTTAGTTAATGTATCCAATGACAATTTGTTAGTGTATCTAAATCTGCTACTGCATCTAACACTCCCCCCCCCCCTAGATTAAAGATGCTGCCATCAAAATGTGCCATCTATGCTCCTTCATCCAGAGTGGGGGTGCTCCAGTACAGGAGATGTGTTACTGGCCAGATCATCAGGTGAAAAGAGTAAAAAAATATTACATCCACCACAATAATAGGTGGGCTGCAATATATTAAATTTTTGGTTTGGGGTTTAATACCGCTTTAAGCAAATAACTATGCAAGAGTCTAAATGCTGCTTTTCACACAATACTGTGTGTTTGGCAAATATTCCATACTAAAGAAACCCATTTAGCAGTCAGAAGTTCTTTAGCACATTTTGCATGGTTGAGAGTGACACTATGACTCAACGACAGCACAAAACTTGATGTATTCCATAAAAATCATAATAGCCTTAAATATGCTATGAACATAGTATTCCGTTTTTTGCAGTGTAAGGTAGGCTCACAACATAAAAACTTTAAAAAAAAAAATTGCCTTTTGATAAACATTATTTTTTATTTTTTTAGTATGCATTTCAAGCTTTTATACTTTAAGTATACATGCTTTATATCACGGAAGTACAATTTTGTTCTGATGTGATTGCCACATTATTGTATAGATGACAAGAAAGTAGTCAGTACCAGAAATCTGTCTGCTGAAAGAAACACTGTATTTAAAATGATGTATCTTGCAAAAATGCTGAAGTGTATCTTTTGAAGCAACAATTTAATTTTATGATCCATTTACCTTGTGGTCTGTTGATGTGTTAGATTGTTGTTTATATTATTTTCCTGCATTTCAGTTTCATAAAAAAGGGGGAAAAAAGCTTGAAGTTGAGAAATAAAAGTCAACTCTTAAAATTTAGAGTTACTGTCTGAATAAGCTCCTTTGTGGTACTTTAATTGATGTGCTTCAGTAAAGCATATTGTGAATGCTTAGAAAATAAGTATGAAAGATGTGTGCTGGTTGCTAAGGAAACAGCAAAAAAAAAACAATGAACCCATAAATCAAGGTGCTGGGAGAACAATTATTCCATGAGCTGTCACTTTTAGGGACTTGCAGAGCAAAGACCTGAACATAATCACACATTAGGAAACTACTAAAGCAATAATTAAGAAAACAATACACAATGCAATGACTCAATTCCTGAACTTCTCCGGTCAATGGAAAGCCATTAAATGTATAATATACAGATGACTGCATGAACATATACTAAACTTAAAAACTTAGCACCATAGCACCATCTACAAGGACAAACTTGTAGACTGCATGAGATTTATGCATCGCTTTAAACCCAAAACCAAAAATGTAATATATCGCAGCTTACTAATCATTAGACGTGGTGGCTGCTTTTGCTTTCACCTGGTGATCTGGCCAGTAACACACCTCCAGTATTAGCGTGCTCCCACTCTGGATGAAAGAGCACATGGGACATATTTGGACAGAAGCATTGTCAGTCTGGGGGGGATGTTAGATGTACTAGCATATTTAGATACACTAACAAATTGAAGCCAAACTCCAGCTCACACGTTATAAGCAGTTCTAGCAAACCATTTTTTTTTTCTTTTGGGATAACGATTTCGGATAATGAATACAAGCTGGTCATATTAAGCACCCCTGTCTGTGGTAAATGTTTTTTCTCAACCATCTAACTGCTACATTTTCAGGAGAACTTTAAAAAAAAACAACGGATTTACTGACCGGAACACCAGATGAAAATAGAAGAAAAAAAAGCCTAAAATGAAAAATAATGCAACCATCACATCTAAGAATTGGTTACATAGTTGGTGAAGTTGAAAAAAGACCATCCAGTTCAACCTGTGTGTGCGCGCGAGTGTGTGTTTATGTGAAAAGTACATTATTTATCCCTGTATATTGTGGTCGTTAAGGCGCCCATTTAATAGTTTTTTGAAAATATCGATGCTTCCTGCTGATACCACTGCTTGTGGAAGAGAATTCCACATCCTTAACGCTCTGACAGTAAAGAACCCTCTGCGCAGTTTAAGGTTAAACCGTTTCTAGTCTAATTTTAGTGAACAGCCGGGTGTCTTTAAATTGCCTTTCACTGAAAAGTTGTTTCCCTATGCTAGGGTCACCAGTACGGTATTTGTACATCAATATCATATCCCCTCTCAAGCTTCTCCTCTCCAGAGAGAATGAGTTCAAGGTTTGTAGCCTTTCCCCATAGCTGAGGTCCTCCAGTCCCTTTATTAGCTTTATTGCCCTTCTCTGGACTCCCTCCAACTCATCCCTCGTGAGGACTGGTGCCCAGAACTGGTTGGCATACTCAAGATGGGGCCGGACTAGAGTCTTGTAGAGTGGGAGAGTTATCCTTTTATCTCTGGAGTGAATCCCCTTTTTAATGCATGCCAATATTCTGCTGGCTTTGCTTGCAACAGATTGGCATTGCATGCCATTGCTAAGCCTATCATCTACTACTGTTTTCATTACTGAAATCTTGTATATAATCCCTTATCATTCTAACTGGCCTTTAGTTCCCAGGGATGTATCTTGGCCCTTTTTTAAATATTGGTGCCATGTTGGCTTTTCTCCAAAATGCTGGTACCATTCCAGTCAGTAAATGGTCCACAAAGATTAGGATCAATGGTCTGGCTATCACCTAACCGAGTTCCTTAAGGACCCTTGGGTATAAGCCCTCTGGTCCTGGTGACTTATTTATGTTAAGTTTTTCAAGTCTATTTCCAATTCTGTCCCATGTTAGCCATGTAACGTGCTATGAAAATTAACATTACAGTCTACTGTATCCGCCCGTTTCTTTTGTGAAAACTGAGGAGAATATATTCAAAACCTTTGCCATCTCTCTGTCTTTTGTAACCAAATTCCCTTCATCATCCTTTATGGGGCCAATATGTTCTGGCCTCCCTTTCCCACCATTTGTATACTTAAATAATTTCTTGTTTTTGTTTTTACTCTCCTCCATGTGCCTTTCATGTTCTCTCTTAGCCACCCTGATTGCATGCTTACATTTCTTATTGCCTTCTTTGTGACTTTGAAATGCTGATAATGACCCCTCAGCCTTGCCTTTTCTTTTGCCTTTATATGCATTTTTATGTTGGAGTTAAGCACCCAGAATTTTTGTTAGTTCTTTCAACCACTTTTAACCGCTTGCCGACTGGCTCACGCTGATACACATTGGCAGAATGGCTCTGCTGTGCGAAACAACGCATTGGTACAGTGTTCCCTTTAAGAGCCACCGGAAGCGTGCGTGCCCACTGCACGGTGGGGGGACCCAATGCGCGTGGCCGGCAGGCCACAATTGCCGCTGCCCACCCGCGATCACATACACGAGAGCCAGCATGCGGATTTGTGTGTGTACACACACAAACCTCTGTTCTGTCAGGGGAGAGGAGACATATTATTTGTTCCTAGTAAGTAGGAACAGTGATATGTCTCCTCCCCCAGTCAATCCTATCCCCATACAGTTATAACACACATTTAACCCCTTGATCGCCACCTAGTGTTAACCCCTTCCCTACCAGTGACATTTACACAGTAATCAGTGCATTTTTATAGCATTGATCACTGTATAAATGTCAATGGTCCCAAAAACATGTCAATTGTCCGATCTGTCTGCTGCAATATTGCAGTACCACTAAAAATCGCAGATCACCGCCATTACTAGTAAAAATAAAAAATAAAAATACCATATATCTTTCCCATAGTTTGTAGATGCTATAACTTTTGCGCAAATCAATCAATATGTTTATTACGTTTTTTTTTTTACCAAAAATATATATATTGGCCTAAACTGATTTTTTGGGGATATTTCTTATTGCAAAATTTTTTTTGAAAATTGTCGCTCTTTTTTTTTTTGTTTATAGCGCAAAAAATAAAAACTGCAGCGGTGACCAAATATGACCAACAGGAAGCTCTATTTGTGGGAAAAAAAAGGACGCAAATTTTGTTTGGGTAAAGCATTGCATGGCCGTGCAATTGTCAGTTAAAGCGACGCAGCGCCAAATTGTAAAAAGTGCTCTGGTCAGAAAGGGGGTAAAATCTTCCGGGGCTGAAGCGGTTAAACTTATTTTCCTTTATTTTCTTGTGAAAAAAAATAAAAACTTATTTTCCTTTGGAATGCACTGGCCAATACCTTTATTTTATATGCTCTTAAAGCACTCCCATTGGTAAGCTCCAATATAATAAATGTTTGCTTTCGGATTTAATACTGCTTTAACACCAACATCCAACCACTCCATATAGTGTTAAAGTACACAAGAGTAGCACCATTTGCAATACATTTTAAACAAGTTCCTAAAAAACTGTGCAACACAATAAGTAAGCAAAAGCAAATTTGTTATTGTGACCTTTAGAGCCACCTTCATTTTAAGACGAATGACAAAGAGTAGGATATCTCCCCCCCCCCAATTTAAAAATAATAATAATAACAAGCAGTATATATATATATATATATATATATATATATATATACACATATATATATATATATATATATATATATATATATATATATATATATTCTAATTGCAAAAACAAAGCAATAAGGTTTGAGAATGTAGACGCCATACAAGATAACTCAGAGCTGGTGACTGGGTACAAAGAGAAGGCCCATAATAGGGATGGTAGTGCCACAGCCTCAAGTAAGCCACAATGGGCCAAAACGTATATGGTCCCACAAACAGCTAGGTAAAATAAAGGTAAAAAGAGTACCTGATCCAGATTTCGTTTATACCCAATGTGTCCTGAAAGAGCTGAGCTCTGTTGTCTTAAAGCCATTGTAACTAAACTTTTAAATGATTGAATTTGTTACCAGTGCAAGGCCATTGAGGCGCCTATATTTAACCACTTGCCTACTGCCGTGGATCAAGGAATGGTATAGTGATGGACACATTTAAAAAATGTCAATGCAGAAATAACTGCTGGGTGGCAGTTTGCTTGTTAATGCCTCTGAACTAAGCCATCTTTAGACAGCTTGGTTCACAAACACTGAGGAAATAATACATGTATAAATCATTCACTAGTTCCAGAGCAAAACATAACATGGCAGTAGCAAGTTCAAGTTTATATCTGATCACAAGCCTATATCTTCATTGACTTGTAAACTAACTTTTCACCTCCATTATCCTGCACAATAACCCCTTTTATCGCCTTCCTCCCACTGTATGCAATCTGTACATTAAATCGTTGACCACATCCCTCTGCATATAGGCAGTATTGTGCTTTATCTAGCACACCATTATCACACTCCATTTTTTATTCACCTCAATACCAGCATGTTCCTTAATTTCCCAAAATATTGGCAAAAAAATAGATCTTGGGGTATCTACTTTTGAAAAAGGGGTCATTTTGGGGTTCTTTACTGTCCTGGCATTTTTATTTTAACATATAGTAAGCGATCAGGGAAACATGAGGACCACCAATTGTAAGTCCAACTATCGCAGCACTGAAAAAAGTCCTGTGAAGAAGGGATAGTAACTACTTGATACTCAAGTAGTTAAAATGTATCAAAAGTCTTTACCAAGTAACCTTAGACCTGTAAGCTGTCAGAAAGATACTCGAGTGTCAACAAGGGACCATACAGACAGGTTTTTGCTAGAAAACATATTATAATCAATAGTCAAGTGAACACAGTTCCATGGAAAGGTACAAGATATTCCAACTGCATTAAGTCAATGAGCAAGGAAACAACTGAAATTGTGTTGATCAATCCAAAACCATCATAAAAATGGCATATGAAGCAAGCAAAATGTGAAAATCATATAAAAATAGGATTTTTTGTACTCACCGTAAAATCCTTTTCTCTGACATCCATGGACTGACACGGCGTCTCTTATTCACTGTACACGTGGGTTATGTCCCTGCTTGCAGGAGAAGACCTAGGCAGAATGTGAGATGTTACACGTACATTCTAAAAGCCAGAGTTGAACAGCCCCACCCAGGGGGGCAGTCCCTCCGGACATAACCCACCCCCTGCAGTCAGCAGACCTCAGTTCATAACAAAGCAGTACAAACTTTAAAAGGAAGGGTGATTGCCGTGTCAGTCCATGGATGTCAGAGAAAAGGATTTTACGGTGAGTACAAAAATCCTATTTTCTCTTATCATCCATGGACTGACATGGCGTCTCTTATTCACTGTACACGTGGGATTTCCCAAAGCAGTGTCAAGAGGGATGGGAGCAGTATAAATGGAAAAACCAAAAAACTTCACCCCAAACAAGGCAGAGCTCCTCAATGGAGGAGTTGCAACTCTAAACAGTGGCCTGCAACACCTTGCGGCCAAAGGAAGCATCCGAAGATGCAGCCACATTAACCTTATAACACTTAGAAAAGGTATGAACAGACGACCAGGTCGCCGCCTTGCACACTTGTGCAACCGGCGCTTGATGTCGGAAAGCCCAGGAAGCACCAATTGCCCTGGTGGAATGTGCCGTGCCCGGAAAGGGAGGCGCCCGCCCCTTGAGAGCATAGGCTTGAATGACGGTTTGTCTGATCCACCTAGAAATGGTGGCAGACGAAGCCGTTTGGCCCTTTTTCGGACCAGAGGCAGTCACAAACAGTGAGTCAGACTTCCGAATAGAAGCAGTAGCAGACAGGTACACCCACAAGGCTCGTACCACGTCCAATGTGCGAAGCCCAAACTCTCTGGGATGCGATGGGTGAGGACACAAGGACGGGAGGACAATGTCCTCATTTAGGTGAAAGGCCGAGACCACCTTTGGCAAAAAAGAAGGTTGCGGATGCAACACCGCCTTATCCTTATGGATGACCCAATATGGCGACTTGCAGGACAAGGCCGCCAACTCAGACACTCGTCTAACAGAAGTAATTGCCACTAAAAGGGCCACTTTCTGAAACAAAGTCAAGAGGGGAATATCCCTGATATTCTCAAAAGGAGGTTCCTGGAGAACCGAGAGTACCAATACAGATCCCACGGGGGGGAGAGGAGGCTTGACAGGAGGGAGCACATGGCAAACCCCCCTGCACAAAGGTGCTAACCAAGGAATGACCCGCTAGTGGTCGCTGAAAGAAGACGGACAAGGCCGAAATCTGACCGTTAATGGTACTCAAAGCAAGCTTTTGGGCCACTCCATGCTGCAGGAAATGCAGGATTCTAGGGACGGAATACGTCCGAGGACGTCAGTCCAGCTCTTCGCACATGGCGATGTAAGCTTTCCAGGTACGGTGATAGATCATTCTGGAGGAAGACTGCTGTGCCCTTAATATGGTCGAAATGACCAAGTCCGAGAGACCTCGGTCTCTCAACACCTGGCTTTCAACAGCCATGCCGTTAAAGCCAGAGACTGTAAAGCAGTCTGAATTATAGGACCTTGAGACAGAAGGTCCTCCCTTATTGGCAACCGCCAGGAAACGTCCGCGACTAGACGTACCAGATTGGCGTACCAGTGATCACCGGAATTCCCTCGGTCGCCACCCTGCGCAGCAGGCGAGGGAGCAACTGCAGCGGAGGATAAACGTATATCAGGTGATAATGACCCCATGGGGCCACTAACGCATCCAAGGCATCCACCAAGGATCCCTGGATCTGGCCACAAACCTTGACACCTTGCGATTGAGTCGAGAGGCCATCAGGTCCACTTCCGGCGTGCCCCACCGTCGGCAAAAGAGGTGAAATACCTCCGGGTGCAAGGACCACTCTCCCTGGTCCAGCGTCTGGCGACTCAAACAGTCCGCCTGGCAATTGTCTATGCCCGGAATGTAAACGGCCGACAGAGCCGGCACGCTTCCTTTAGTCCACTTCAGGGTACAGGTGACCTCGGAAGCCGCAGCTGAGCTCCGAGTCCCCCCTTGATGGTTGACATACGCCACCACCGTGACGTTGTCCGACTGGATCCTAATGGAGCAATCCTGCAATCTCTCAGACCACGAGGAGAAGCACAGTCTGATGGCCCGTATTTCCAGAACATTGATCAGAAAACGGGCTTCGTCCGGAGTCCAAAGCCCTTGGGCTGACAGGACTCCCCAGACTCCATCCCAGCCTGCCAGGCTGGCGTCCGTCGTGAACACCGTCCATTGGTCGGGGAGGAACGACTTTCCGGACCGAAGAGCCGGGGACCCCAACCACCATGTCAGGGACGCCCTGACCAGGTGACTCACCTGGATCGGATGATCCAAAGACAACGGGGATTTGTCCCAAGAGAACAAGATCTCCTTTTGCAATGCCCTGGCGTGTGATTGAGCATTCGGAACGGCCTCGAAAGAGGCCACCATGAGTCCCAGGACTATCATGCAAAAACGGAGTGACGACCATTTTCGGGATGTCAGCACCCGCACTGCAGACTGAAGTATCAGTAACTTCCCTGGAGGTAGGAATACCTTTGCCTCCAAGGAGACCAGAATCAGACCTAGATACTCCAGACGCTGAGTCGGGACCAGGACTGACTCCTGAATGTTCAGGAGCCACCCAAAGTCCCTGAGGGTCCGACTGACGATAGTCACACTGTCTTCTAATTCTTTTTTTTTTTTTGTTCAAACGTTTTTATTGAGCTTCATATACATATACAGGATAATCACTTGTGTAACATGGGCAATACATCATCCTTCAATACAAGAAAAAAAAAATGCAAAATAAAACAAAAGAGGAAAATAAGAAAAAAAAGAGGAGAAAATAGTTGGAGAGTAAAATACAGGAGGACAAGAGGAGAGGTCCTCGTGACTCATTCAATACAGGGTATTTATCCATAGGTGTAGTCCTAGCATATCTTGTTTTATGCAACATTCTATGTTTTCAAGTAAGAGTATTTGTCATATCTAGCCAGCGGTCCCAAATCTTGTTATACTTGGAGGGGCAACCTCTATTTATATATATAAATTTCTTATAAGGTAGGCTGCTATTGATCTCGGATTTCCATTCTTCGAATGTGGGGGGTGTCTGTCTCATCCATTTTCTGGCGAGCACCTTCCTAGCTAGGAATAATGATACGCGTAAGAAGGTCAATGTAAATTTATCACTATCAGGTTCAGGGAATATCCCCAAAATGCATGGTTTCGGGGTCAGAGTGAGAGATGAGCCCATAGTGTCGTGGAGGAATGCCACAATTTGTTTCCAATATCCCTGATTTTTAGTGCAGGTCCATATTAAATGGAAGAACGTCCCTGTCTCGTTTAGGCACATAGGGCAAGTACTTAGGTGTTCTGGTCGGAATTTGGAAATGCGAAGCGGGGTGAGGTATGCCCTATGTAGAATGTACAGCTGTGTCAGCCTATCCGACAGTCTGGGTGATACCGTCTTACAGGCTTCCAAAGCCTCTCCCCACTCTTCATCATCCATCTCTCCCACCTCCTCCGTCCAGCGTGGTTTGATGTCATACGCCATTTTCGCTGATGGTGAGGTAAGAAGCATGTAGTAGAAGGCAGATATGAGTTTTTGTGGATCTGAGCTCTTGACTATAGCAATGATTGAATTGGGAAAAGGCTGCGGCAATATATTTGAGAATTGTGTGAACATGGCGTGTCTCACCTGCAGGTATCTATAGTACATGTGGTCCGGAAGGGCATACTCCTCTTGTAGAGCGCAAAAAGATTTTAGCTCACCATCCACAAGGAGTTGGTGTAAGTACCGGATCCCGTACATATCCCAAAGCCCTGCCTCAGAGATTCGGGACAGCTCGGTGAGTAGCTTGTTGCGCCACAGTGGGGTGTAGTCATTAAGCGGGGTGACCTTTAGTTTGGCCATGGCGACATCCCAGATGCGCCTGTAGTGATACAGAAGGGTGTTCCTTCCAGTTGGTTCCGTGCACCGAAGTCCCGTTGCTATTTCACTAATTGGGTCCAGTGGAGGCCTCATCAAAGTGCGGCAGCTCAAGACGGCAAACCTGTCCCTATCCGTTTTGTCTATGTGGAACAGCTGCGATAATTGCGACGCAACATAGTACAGGTTAAGATCGGGCATGGCCAGACCTCCCAAGTCAGTAGGATTTTTCAGTGTTCGCCAGGCTAGCTTATGCCTGCTGTTTCCCCAAACAAAGGGTTTAAGCAACGCTTCAAAGCACTGGAAGTGTCTAAAGGGGATGTATACTGGGGAGTGCCAGACGACATATAATATTTTAGGGAGGAGAACCATCTTTATCAAATTGACGCGCCCCCACACCCCCAGCGGCAGACGGGACCAGAGTTGAATTTTGGATTTAATTAAAGTGTATAAGGGTTCAATGTTCAGGGTAATATATTCCGTTGGAGACCTGGAAACAGAAATCCCCAGATATTTGATAGTGCTGGCTCTGGTGAGTGGCAGCTGTGCCTGTGCATGTGATAATATATCAATTGGAAGGATTTGAGACTTATCCCAGTTTATCCGAAGGCCTGAGAACGAACCAAACCGGTCAATAGTGTCTAGAGCAAGGTGCAGGGAGGGGCCCGAGTCCGCTAAGTATAATAAGGTGTCGTCAGCATACATGCTGATCTTTTCTACTACATTAGCCCTGGATAGACCCCGGATCCCCTGATTATCCCGAATGGATATAGCCAGGGGTTCAGCCGCCAGGGCATACAAGAGCGGGGACAGGGGGCAGCCCTGCCGCGTGCCCCTAGTAAGGCGGAATGTATCTGACGGCCATCCATTAGCCACCACCCTAGCTGAAGGGTCCTGGTAGAGAAGCCGTATCCATTTAATGAAGCGGGCTCCGAAACCATACCCCTCCAGGCATCTCCAGAGGTATCCCCACTCAACAGAATCAAATGCTTTGGCCGTATCTAGGGTTACCACCACCCGTTCCCCTATATTATCATGTGTGGCCTGGAGGTTAATATGTAATTTCCTAAGGTTAAATGACGTGTTCCGACCAGGCATAAAGCCCGCTTGGTCCTCATGTATAAGGGAAAGGACAACCTTATTTAATCGAGTGGCCAATATTTACGCTAGAATTTTAATGTCGGTTTGAAGTAGGGAGATGGGTCTGTAGGATTCCGGGTAACCTGGGTCCTTACCTGGCTTTGGGATCAGTACTATGACTGCTTCTCTCATGGTAGGGGGCAGAGCGAAATTATCATACAAATAGTTATACAGTGCCAGGAGTTTGGGGGTTAGTAGCTCACTATACTGTAAATAGAATTCGATGGGTAACCCATCTGAACCCGGGGCCTTGGACCTAGCGAAGGTGGCTATGGCCTGCGATATTTCGCTACTGGTTAGGGGTTCCTCTAGCAGTGATACTTGCTCCTCTGTGAGCTGGGGGAATGAGATGTTCTCTAGGAAGCCCTGCATCAGTGTCTCATCGGCAGGTGCCCTAGATGTGTATAATTCTGAGAAAAAGTCTCTAAATTTTGAAGTAACCGGGGGGGGGTCCGTAATGTGTTCCCCATCTTGCCCGTGGAGTGATATAACCACTGGCGGGCGGTCTTCGCTGTGGATCATATACGCCAGGAGTTTACCAGCTTTATCTCCGTGTTCAAAGTATTTTTGTCTTGTAAAGAAGAGTTTACGCCTAGCCTTTTCATAATGCATCTAAATTAACAACCCTAGTATGTAACCGGAGAAGATCCGCCTGGGCCGGTGTGGGATCCAGTATAAACTGGTGTTCCGCTAATTCAAGGTTCGCCTCCGCCCCAGCCATGGAGGCTGCAGAATCCCCCTTAATTTTATTGATGGCAATACTCAGGGCTGACCTAGCATGTAATTTAAAGGAGTCCCACACTGCCGCCGGGGATGCTGAGGGGTCATTGACCTAAAAAAACTGATTAAATTCCTGTAAGAGACCATCATCCTCAGGGAGCAGCGTGAGCCAAAAGGGGTTGAGGCTCCACGCTCGGGGGGGGTCTATTGAGCGGTACACTAAGTGTGATCCAATAAGGACAATGGTCCGACAGTAACCCAGGTCCAAACGCCGCCTCCCTCAACCTAGGGAGGAGGGGCTTGGATAATAGGATAAGGTCGATACGGGACATCGTGTTGTGTGTGGTCGAGAAACACGAATATTGTCTGGTGTGTGGGTATAAATACCTCCATGAGTCCACCAAATTAAAGTTGGACAGGAGTCTAGAGAATCTGGTGGCGCGTGGGGTTCGCGCATGCAGATTAGCGGGCCGCAGCCTATCAATTGCAGGGTTGAGGGTCTCATTAAAGTCCCCGAGCCACACAGCCTTCACTGTAGGGAATCGGGACATATATGTGAATCCCTCAGCGATAATCGTGGAGCTAAATGGAGGGGGTACATAGAAAGCCATCACTAGGAGGGGCTCCCCATAGATTTTAACATAGGCAAAGACATATCTCCCTTGTGGGTCAGATGAGACATCACACAGCTCAAACTGGAGGGATTTTGCCACCAGGATTGAGACTCCACGAGCGTGGGACGTGTGGGTAGAATGTACCGCCCACCCGATCCACGGTCTGCGGAGCGCCAGCTGAAGCCGACCCTCAACATGTGTTTCCACCAATACAATTATGTCTGCACGTTGTTTTTTAAGGAATGTAAGGGCTGCCGATCGTTTACCCTTGTCCCGCAGGCCCATCACATTCCATGTAAGCAACTTTATAGCAGCCATATTATCTATATAAAAGTAGACATGCAGGGTGAATTATGGGCAAAGCCCAAGACAATAAATGTACATATTTTTTCAGTGCATTATTTCCTCTACCTAGGCATATCAGAAGAATCACGAGTACTGGTACAGAACACAACCATTTTGCATAATTAAACGGACTTGTATTGCCAACCCAAAACTTAAACACTCCCTCCCCCCACCCCGCCCTACACCCTCCCAAACTGGCGTGGGCATCATCCCTAAACTTGTTGTACCCATCCCTCAGGTGGCAGGGGCTAGAGTCAAACTCAGGCGTATGTCCAACGGGGACACAAGTCAGCAGCTGGTATAGGATTAAGAGGCTCAGGGCCAAGTAGAGATAGGGTGACAAAAAGAGGGTAATAAGGCCTGACCTCAATAGTCCAAACTCGTTGAATCTCTCGTATAGCCCTGACCTGTGGAGTTTGCCTGCTATGACCAGCAGAACTCTGCAGCTAGCCCCCCAGGTAATTACCAGTGGTCCTGAGGTGGGTTGGGCGAAAGTACACTGCAGCGTGTATCTTCCGGGCAGGTCAACATCATGTCGGAAGTCTCCGTATCTATTAATGAGGAGGTTGTTGCATCAGTTCTCAAAGGGGGAAAAAAAAATTGATAAATGACAAACGGCGAGCAGGGCCCAATAAGTTGGCAATCTGGAGCTAAGGTGATAAGTCAAACAGAGCTGCACAGTGCAGCATTACAGGATTCAACAGGTCAATATGTCGCAGTCTCTCTGCTTAGTCTCACCCAGCACAGGAGCAATAGGTATGGGCACCAGCAGGCTCAAAAAAGAAGAGAGAGGGGGGGAAGGGGGGGAGGAGGACCAGCGAATGCAACCTCATGTCACAAGGATAGGAATAAGAAGTACCGTGGTCTCTGGAGGCCGCATCCACTCGGCCTTAACAGCAGTCGGCTTCCGGAGTTAGCGCTCCTCAACGCCACGGCCCTCGCGTCTTTCCAGCCAGGTAATCGCTTCTTCAGAGCTTTCAAAGAAGAAGGCTCGGTTATCCGCCTCCACCCTCAGCTTAGCTGGGAACAACATGGCGTACTTCAGGTTTTTATTTCTGAGCTTGAGCTTTACTTCTTGGAAGGTCTGGCGTCGGCGTTGCACATCCGCAGAGAAGTCAGGGAAGCTGTCTTCTAATTCTAAACCACTTTCTGCTCTTAGAAGAAGATCGTCCAGATAGCCCACGACAGCGATGCCTCGCAGTCTCAGCAAAGCTAGAACGGGCGCAAGCACCTTGGTGAACACCCTCGGTGCCAAGGCTAGGCCGAAGGAAGAGCTACAAATTGATAATGGACTTCCCCGATCGCAAGCGCAGAAACTTCTGGTGACTTGCGCAGATCGGAACATGCCAGTAGGCGTCCTTAATGACCAAGGCCGCCAGAAAATCCCCTTGATGGAGTGTATCGATCACCGTGCGAATGGATTCCATGCGGAACTTTTGCACCTTCACGAAGGCATTCAGGGCCTTGAGGTCCAGGATAGGCCGAACCCCGTCCTTTTTTGGGACGACAAACGGATTCGAGTAGAATCCCTGAAACCTCTCCTGTGACGGAACCGGCACAATCACTCCGGACCTGATCAAATCCTGAATAGCCCCCATAGGGCTGCCCGACGGGCAGGAAGGAGAGGAAGATTCGAGGAAAGAATTTGTCTGGGACCAGGAACGGAACTCTATCCTGTAACCTGAGGTGATTACCTCGCACATCCACCGGTAGGAGACCTGGGAGGTCCACCGATCCGTGAACCTGCAAAGTCGCCACCCCCCACCCCAGAGTCGGGTGGTGGGCAAGACTTCACGCGGAGGCAGACTTGGGTGCTGGCTTGTTTGGCTTACGCACCCAGGGGCACATGTGTCCACCAGCCGCACTGCTGTCAGTCTGGGAGGGCCTACCCGTGGACTCCGATTGACGAAAAAAAACCTTTTTTGCTGGAAAGGAAGGACCCTGCTTACGGCGGGTCTCCTTACCCTAGCTAGACTGAGGAAGAAGAGTGCTTTTACCTCCCGTGACATCCTTGATGATGTCATCCAGCGCAGCACCTAAAAGCCTACCACCTTTAAATGGTAGATCCGTCAGAAGCTTCTTAGAGGCTAGGTCAGCAGACCAGCATTTCAACCAGATAAGATGACGCAATACCACCGCCAAGACAGAGGCCCTGAATATTAGGGGCCGCGTCTAACGTGGCGTCGCAACATAAACCAAGCCCTGCATCATTTGGTGGGCCAGAGCAATAGTGTCTTGAGGAAGAATATGCTCCTGTACAGTCTGGTGCAACATTTTTGCCCATCCCGTAAGTGTCTGAGACACAAGGGTCACCGCTATCACAGGCCGTAGGGCGGACCCCAACAAGGCAAACATGGCTCTGCTCACCACTTCTGACCTCCTGTCAGCGGGGTCCTCAAATGCAGGAGTCCCCTCCATCGGGAGAGTGGTGGCCTTGATCAAACGTCCGACTGAAGGGTCGACCACTGGGGGAGAAGCCCACGTTTTAAGTAGGGCATCTTCAAGGGGTATCTGATAGACAAACGCCACGGGACCATAAAAGTCTTCTGCGGCTTTTTCCCAGACCTTATCAATGAGCTGGTCAAAGAAAGGTACATATGGAAAAACCTTTTTAGAAGGCCCGGCCTTAAAGGAGCACTATACCTTTTTTTTTTTTTGCTTAAAAATAACAAACATGTTATACTTACCTCCACTGTGCAGCTCGTTTTGCACACAGTGGCCCCGATCCACGTCTTCTGGGGTCCCTCGGCGGCTGTCTTGGCTCCTCCCCGCAAGGACTCCACACCTTAATGCGAGTGAGCTCGCATGGTGTGGAGTGATTGCGGGCGTGCTCCCGTGATACAGCGGCGGCCATAGCCGCCGACTGTATCACTCGGCCCCGCCCCCCGGCGTGCCGCGTCATTGGATGTGATTGACAGCAGCGCCAGCCAATGGCTGCGCTGCTTTCAATCTATCCAGTGTAGCCAATCGGCGGCCAGGCAGAAAAACGAAGAGGATGACGGGGACGAGCATGGGACTTTCGAGGGGCCAGGTAAGAAAAACGGGGGCTCGGGGGGGGGGGGGGCGGTATTGTCGAATGTTTTTTCACCTTAATGCATAGGATGCATTAAGGTGAAAAAACATGTAACTTTACTACTCCTTTAAAGAACCAAAGGAGACTGTCCGCCTGAGGTTCGGCATCCGCAGCTTTCAGCTTGAGTGTCCCTCACCGCAGCAATGAGTTCACTAACAAGCGCCCTGTCATTTACTGACTCAGAACTGGAGTCCTCCTTGCAAGGAATTTCCTGTTCAAAACCATCAAATATTCAGAGCTAGGGTCCTGAGCAGTAGTGGCTAGGCCCATATCTGAATCAGCGCACACCCCCCTTTTTCTTTTTTATGGAAATAAAGTGGGGAGAGGGGCTTTTTTGCTCCCTTGCGCTCACACACTGCTTCCCTCCTGGTCAGATTAATGATTCCAGGACTGCCGACAACTGGTCCATAGGGACCGCAGGTGCTGGAGCACTGCCTGTTGCCTTAAACATGTAAGGGGAAGCTGTGACACTGACTCCATATTGCCCCTCTCTGAGACTCCTCAGATAAAAAAAGTCCACCCACATGCTGTGCGGACTGAGGAGGGGGCACCCAGGGGACTCACCAGACCGGACCAGGACCGATCAGATACGTCTGTCTGTACCGCGCTGTGTAGCGCGAGTGAGCTGTGAGGAGATTTGCGCTGCGATAGAGGCTAAACTAGTGCTGAAAAGCACGCGGGCTACAAGAAAATGGCTGCTGCACTTCACTGAGGCGATCCGCGGCAAAATGGCCGCCATGCGCAGATAAAATAAAAAAAATTAAACAGCACACACACAGCGACAAACGGCGCCCAGGCCCCAAAATTACACAAAAGGCTCCCAGCGATGTGCAGACCAGCATGAGCCCCCCCCCCAGGACAGTATGACCCCCAGGCACCCCCCACAGCACAGCGCCAGCAATGGTGACAGAGTGACAATAAAACACAGGGGGAGACAGGGAAAATCCCCCACAGAGAAACACACACAGCATTTTGTACTCACTACTTACCCGTCCCCTGAGGGACCCACTGGTGTGTTTTTGACAGACCTATCACAGAGTCGTACTGCGTAGCCGTCGGCCCGGTCCACCGCAAGAGAAACAGTCCGTCAGGTACTGTTCAATCTTGAGAGGACCGCGGGAGCATGAAAGCTACCCGCCACCCCTGGAGTCATGGGGCATGTCGTGAACTGAGTCTCACGCACACAAGGCGAGGATCAGCACGCTCGATGGTCGGACAGGGAAGACTATGAGGATACTACTGTACCCAACCTGTTGCCCAGCCGACAGTTGATTGAAGGTCTCAAAAATAAAATAATAAAATTCCCAAAGGAATAAAAATGAAAGTAAAATCTTCCAGGAGACTGGCTCCTGAGAGAGCCACGTCTTCTCCTTCTGCTAGGCAGAAAAAAACTGAGGTCTGCTGACTGCAGGGGGTGGGTTATGTCCGGAGGGACCGCCCCCCTGGGCGGGGCTGTTCAACTCTGGCTTTTAGAATGTATGTATAACATCTCACATTCTGCCTAGGTCTTCTCCTGCAAGCAGGGACATAACCCACGTGTACAGTGAATAAGAGACGCCGTGTCAGTCCATGGATGATAAGAGAAATATTTTTTAGGTATACCTTGCAATTCTTATTAAAACTGTGCACTAGCTTCCTTTGAAATACAAGTTCACCCTTAGCTAATGTGTACTGTAAATATTTGCCCAACCAACTTGGTACAGCCTGCTATGTTACCTTGCTCCCTATTCCAGCAATCTTCGCAGTGCAGCCCTGCCTAGACCTACTTTTTAGTGAAAGTTTCCCAACTGGCCAATTTTCAAAGTGCTTACACATGTCGTGACCCTATTCATTACTATGGTTCAGTTGGAATACAGCCGATGAGACTGCAATGAAATGAGATTGCCAAGAAAATTCATGAGTAAGTGCTTTAAAGAGAAGCTGGTGGGGACATTTTCGCTAGTGACAGTGCAGCACCAGGTAGGGCTCCAAATTGAAGATCACACAATTGGGGAACAAGGTAAGCGTCCCTTGTGTAGATGTCCCAAAGCCTCTGAATGCTGCTTATACTTCCAGAAAGGGAGAGGGTTATGACGTACAAAAGGACATTGCAAGTAAATAAAGATTTTTATTTTTTTGTCTGCATTTTTACCTGCAATTAAACAAACTAAAGCAGTACATCTCTGCATTACACATTTTCCATGTTTTGTCTCCTAAAACACTGCAGGTACAAACGGATACTTGTTGATCCTGCTAGAAAGCCAATGAACTCATATCTTCCTCAGAACAAACAACTCTGTTGTACTCCGTACTAAAATGCAAAGTAGTGTTATTGGCAGTATCTGAGTTCTTTCTTCTGGACTACATAGTACCTCTACCTTATTATTATGGAGATGAGAAGGGGGTGTTCTGTAGTCCAGAACTGGGCAGGGCTACTTGCAGTGCAAGTTAAGGTCATATTTTTGAATCCTTATTTGTAAAAGTAGCAAATCATACCCATCTCATTTACATAACCTCTCAAGGGAAGAAAAGCATATCAGTAGACAAAAGTTAAATAATATTGGCTATACAAGAATATTAAAGGGCAACTCCATTTTCATGGGAAAATAAAATGACAAATAATAAAAAAAATATAGCATATATAACTGCGACTCAAGTCATATTGTAATTGAATGGTATTAAGATGACCTTTCTTTTACAATCTGCAGCTCTGTAATTTTCTACAAAATGCAATGCAATATGGCTACATGTACACATTATGTGTAGAGAACGTTCCCCAGAAATATAATTTCCTGCTTGTGTGATTGGCTCACTGATTTTTCCAGAAGTCTACACTAAGATACAAGTCAGATTTCAGGCATCCCCTGCAACAAAAATTTCATTTTTGGTGAGATATTTCCAATAGGAAATCACATCTAAAGGGATGCAGACCCTGCAATTTTCCTCATTAGAGGCCTACAGGTGCAACAGACGATTGATAATCATAAAACCTATCCCATTAGATTCACTTTCCAAATGGACACTGGGATTTCTTCAGTTTAACAAAAGTTAGGAATCTGCAGCAAAGTTTGTTAAAAATCCTTGCAATGTACATACTGTAGATCACCCAGAGGGGAACGTCTTTATTTTCTCAACAAAAGTGGATATACTCTTTAAATATTTTGCTGTAGGGTCTATGCAGTCATTTTCACACGTGCTTTGTATTATGTACAATTGTATTATACTCTCAAAGCAGGACACTTTCAATCACAATAAAAAAATATCCAATAACAATTAAAGAAATAAAAAAAAAAGAAATAAACCAAATCATAAAATAAGGCCGATTTATATTACATGCAAAAGATAAGAGTAGTGATTACTGTCACTCAGGTGTAAAATGGCAGTAATGTATACATGTTTTCTATAATATAAATAGCTTAAATCATTTAGGAATTTAGCTCTGAAATGTTTCCCGTATGCATATTTATCAGGAAATGGTGTCTTAAAAATATCTTCTTTTGCCAAAGTGAAGGCTGGATCTTGAGGTGTCATGAATGCTGACACCTATTAATTTTAATTGCCTGAACTTTCCTCTGCTCCATCCATGTCATAGTGCCACACTTAGCACTTGCTTGCAAATGTTATTTCTGGGGAAAGGAAAGCAGAACTGGTGCCAAAAAACTTCTATTGCTATCTTCTAAGATTCATGTGAAAGGTCCCCCAGTGTGCTTGTTGACAGTTGTTTCTAAATTTTCTATATATTATCTATGCAGAAAACATGCAACATGTGCAAAAGTAATTTAAGTATAAGAATAATAAGTCCAAGTTAGGTATTACATTTTTTGTAATGTTGGGCATCACTAATAATTAAATCACAATAATGGCGCTTAAAGTGTATCAGAAGACAATACATATATACATATACCTAAAATGTCCTATGAGCTATGCGAAGAGCTCAGGTGTGAGTGAAAACAGTCCAGGAAGGTAACCGGGCAGCCTTGCTGAGGGAGCTGAAGCCAGACTCCAAACATATGAAAACAGAAAAAAACAGAAAAGAGGCGCCACTTAGTAAAAACTGTTTCACTTTAATAATACAATAGTATTAAAGCACTCACTCGTAAGTAGACTGTATGAAGCACATAGATGATCAGGTCTGTGGTCGTATTCCGCTAGCTAGCAGTCTCAGTGTGAGATGACCTCCTCGTTTGCTGTATTAGAAGCCGGGATAATATCCATGGTGGATGTTGCCGGAGGATCTTCTCAGAAAACCAAAGGGAGGGCTGGACCGCAAACAGGAAGTTCAGTTTGAGACGCAATGCTACGTTCAGCGGGATGACATCAGGACCTGATGTCATCCCGCTGAACGTAGCATTGCGTCTCAAACTGAACTTCCTGTTTGCGGTCCAGCCCTCCCTTTGGTTTTCTGAGAAGATCCTCCGGCAACATCCACCATGGATATTATCCCGGCTTCTAATACAGCAAACGAGGAGGTCATCTCACACTGAGACTGCTAGCTAGCGGAATACGACCACAGACCTGATCATCTATGTGCTTCATACAGTCTACTTACGAGTGAGTGCTTTAATACTATTGTATTATTAAAGTGAAACAGTTTTTACTAAGTGGCGCCTCTTTTCTGTTTTTTTCTGATCACTAATAATTACCCGTAGGTCATGATGTTCTAAGTCTACCACTTATCATCACCATTATGACAAGATAACATTCCAAAATAATTAAGGGGTAGTGATATATCCAATTTTTTTTAAGTAAAATCTAAGAGCCAGTTCACACAGGGGCAACACGACTTCAACACGACTTCCAGAAGCAACTTCAGACACGACTTGAGCATGAATCACAGCGAGACTTGGAGGAGACTTCAGCGCGACTTGTGGTCATTAACAACACGACTTGAAGTAAATTCCTTGTGGCTTCTGGGTAAATTCCTTTCTGCTTCCTGTAAAGTTGCCTTCAAAATGAACAGTGATCAGACTTCTAAGCGACTTCCATTGAAATCAATGGGTACAAGTTGCCTACAGGTCGCCTAGAAGTCTGATTGAAGTAGTACAGGAACCTTTTTTGAATTCGGAGCGACTGCAGTCGTGTGCATTAAAACATCTCCATTCACTTCAATTAGTTTTAAAAATAGCGCGACTTGGGGCAACTCGGGGAGACCTGAAGTCTCGTCCGGAGTTGCCCCTGTGTGAACCGGGTCTAAGGAATGATCAACTGAAAGATCTTATCGCTCTCCTAGGTGATACAAAAAATAAATAAAAAATGGGTGAAAGATACGTAGCAGGCCTGATAAACAAAAGTGTCTTGGAGACTAATACATTACTACCTATAGCAAAAACTGTATTAATGCTCATGGACATGGACGGACGATTTTTTAAAACTCTTAAACAGATTTAATAACAGTGA
The DNA here is from genome assembly GCA_029206835.1 of Rana muscosa. NCBI lineage: Eukaryota > Metazoa > Chordata > Amphibia > Anura > Ranidae > Rana > Rana muscosa. The sequence continues at coordinate 805,463,115 of CM055117.1, read as the reverse complement.
TCGAACAGATGTGTTATACCGGTAAATAAATAAAAAACAATTGGTGGTACGCGTTGTAGACTTTTTTTTATATATTCTGTTTTTTTTTTTGACGTGATAAAAAGCTGGTTGAGGTTAGTTAAAACTGCTAGAAAACGTCCCTGTGTATGGGCAGCAGATCTCTTTAACGTCTGTAAAATTTCACCTTTCTTCTCAAAATCCCCAGCAACACTTTTATCCTCTAAAACGCAGTTTATAGTATATATTATAAGGAAATATGCTACTAACTAAAACATTTCACACGTGTTTTCTTTGGGAGTATTGAGTTTTTATGTTAATATTTGCACTTCATGTATGGCCCAACAGTGGGCTGTAAAAGAATATAAGAACATGAGAAAACGGGTGTATGTAAAGCTAAAAAATAAATATACTGTACAGTTTATAGATGTATATATCTATCTATATACACACACACAAAAATATATATAAATACGTGTCATTGTACTAAATACTGTACATTGACAAGTTGTGATTTTTATTTTTTTTTACCCACGAGTCATTGAAACAAGGCTGGCAAAAACATCTGAAGGACATGTTTGTTGCATCACTTGTCACACGCAATACTTATTATAGAGCTACAACTAGTTTAATAAAACAAGACACATTTCTGAACATTAATTAAATACCATTCACAGCCAGTGTCAGTAGAAGGAATTGCTCTAATCATGTACTCTCTTCTTTCCATTGCTTTTATGTCTCTTGAATTTAACTTTACTAAAACTTCAAGCACTCCTTAGCTGGATGCTTGGCAATGAACTGAAAACATAAGCACACAATACTTTGGAATGTTAATGAAATCTTCAATTCTGTCTAAAGGCCTATTTTTAAAGGGATGAATTACAATTTTGCTTTTTTGTCCCTTTTTTCCCATTTCACCCGTTTCTAAAAAGGCACCGTTATTACATTTCTACAGAATGTCGCATTTTTTCATTACAGCATTAGAACAGGAAAATCTAATTTCTAATTTAATACATTACCCCAATTTACAGACATGTGAAATTAACTCACTGATTTATACTGAAAATGTCCCCGCTCTCACACCACCCCAGAATAGAACACTTACCACTGCTACTGTAACAGAAAATGGGCACTGCTGAATTTGAATTAACATTTTTCTTCATATCTTTTTGATGAGCTTTGATTTTACTGCATACAAACTTTAAAAAGATCTCCAGTCTCCAGCCCTTCCAACGCCTCCCTCCCCGAACTTTTTTTTTTTTTTTTAATTCTTTATATACACACCGTATATACTGTATGTCTTCTGGCCAGTCCAGTAACACCATGTGGTTGATTTATTAAAGGCAACTATACTGTGCACCGGTAAGTGCAGTTGCGCTAGATCTGAGGGGAAGCTCTGAAATGAGGGAAAGCTCTGCCGATTTCTATCATCCAATCATGTGCAAGCAAAAATGCTGTTATTTTTATTTTCCTTGCATGTTCCCCTCAGATCTAGAGCAACTGCACTTGTGGGTGGACTTGCAGTGCACAGATTATGTGTATTTAGTAAATCAACCCTCAGAGTCCTTCCTCTTCTTGCCTGGCAGTGGGTAGTTCTTACTGCAGCACTAAAGGGTACTTACCGGTATGTAATGATGTAGAATTGACATTTATTGTGGGAGGGCACTGAATGTTAAATCAGAGGGCGTGCAAATGACAGCCTGGGCTTACAGGAAGGGTCTGAATAACTCTGTTCTGCTTTAATATTATACATAAGTAAAAACCAAAAAAAGCCCAAATAAGATTTACAGCAAAGTAAACTACATCATAAATCTTACAAATATTTGTAAACATCACTAACTTTACAACTACTTTAAGGGTGTTGACTAATATCTACTCCGTATGCATTAAGGACATTTCACTATGGCTGTTCTGTCTAGTAAAATGATGGGGAACACAGAGTACTTTACCCACTAGCACCCTGCATAAGGGAAAAACATATGCTTAAAGTGTCCACCTGACTTCACTCTAGTGGAAAATTGTTCCTAAGGCCAGGTTCACATATGTGCAGCCGCAGGTTTGTGCCTGGGGTCTGATGCGTGTCTGTACACTGGCTCAGGTGCGATTCAGATCCGTTTTTTTGCCTGAACTTGACCCAAACACGCACAGGACCCTTTTGCAATCTGCTCAGCAGCCGCCCCGACCTGTGACCCTCCATTGAGAGCTAGTCACACTCGCATGTCATGCGAACTGGATACGGGGAAAGCCGCATCCAAATTGCACATTTGTGAAGCCTGCCTTACTTAGATAATGCATTAGGTATCATGAACCTGGCACCTGATGCTTTAGAGAAGCAGTAGAAATTAGTTAACAAAAAAGTTGAATGGGTTTTTTTTTTTTATTCTTGTCATCACTTAATTAGTGCTATAACAGCTACCTACGGCATCCTACTAAAAAAACACAGATCATCTATAATTTCTGACAAGACTTCAGCAGGAAGAACTGAGAAACCATAGAACAAGGAAACCATTTAGGCATTCTTCCGAAATATATTTTAGCATGTTAAATGGAAATTTCAGTTTATTACAATCTACTTCTATAATTGTATGCTACCTTTTTAATACTATGTTTGCCTTACTCTAATCCATCACTTCCTAAGGCTGCTCATTTCATTCAAAACTATATTTAAATGTATTACTCATATGCAGTAAAGCAATCTTGCTATCATCTCTTTCTACCTTCTCTTCTTCATGTTCCCATCTCATCTTCCTCACACAAACAACTTCTTCCACAACTGTCAGTGCATGACAAGAAAACGTTCAAAGATAGCTTCCAATGACTCGCATATATAACCCATTGCCTTATACACATCTACGTGCCATTTTTAGGATAAAACTAAAAGACAAGGACTGATCGCAAGCTTAACTAAAAATAATCTCTCCCACTCTGCTCATTAATGAGTTGATTAATGACCTGCATTTTATAACAATAGACATTTCTTAGGCATCTACAAGGTATAACTTGTATAACTCATTTTATTCTTTTAATTAGCCAATTGATAGCACTGCACTTTTTTAATGAAATATAAAGTTGCAATCTGTTGCCATTATGTCCCCATGCAGGCTGCGGTGTTCTAGTTGTGTTTACAGTAAATTATGACCTTATAAATGGTGAGATATTCTCAAGATTCTCTTTTTCTGCACATCAATAACAAGGTCTAATAATGATGACTAGCTGATGAAAGGCTTCAGTAAAACAAGGATCTAATAGATGGTTTACCTCTATACCGTGACTTGTAATGTGCCAGAAAAGTGACGTTTTTCCAAGTAATATGCACAAGCAGGATTTCCAAACAATTTAGGTTTGTGTAAGCAATACAACTGCTTTTCAAGATAAAGTGGAAAAGTATAAAGCCATTTATACCACATTTTAAGGCTCCATGTACACTGAAGCTGATAAACTGCAGTTTATTGGCGTTTTTTTTAAAAAAGCCCATTAACTGCACTCTATGTTAGCCTATGTGTTCATGTAAACATAGCGTTTTTTAGCATTAATGAGCAGTGGAGTTAATGGGTTTTTTTCTGAACGCAAGAAATTTGCGTTCAAAGTGCCGTTTTTCGGTAAGGAAAAACGCAAAACGCTGAAAAACACTAATAAACGCTCAAAAACGCTGGTCGCCAGCGTTTCTTAGCGTTTTTTGATCCATTGAAAAAAAAAAAGCTAAAAAAACGCTAATAAACGATAGTAAAAACCGCTCATAAAAGCTATATTTTAAAGCAGCTTTTTCTGCCAGAAATCTGGCGTTCAAAACAACCGTTTTTGAGCTTCTGTGTACATGGAGCCTAAGGCTAATAGTTTTTTTTTTGTTCCACAAAATTTTTAATAGTTTTTATTATATTCAATATATTTACAGATTTAAAACAACATTTGAGTTTGGTCTCTAGTCTCAGTGGATTGTGAACCCTAGGTCAGCGCAGTATATCAATTTGCAGTATATGGGACTCTATTCCCTACTTAAAGAAAATGTGCCATGGGAGAAACATTTAGACTACTATTGCTTATATCTCCTTAAAATGCCAGTTGTCCTCATTACCCAATGGATTTCTTTGTCACTAGCCTGGAAAAAATTGCAGATAAGCATCTAGACTTATCCCAGGATTTTGCTTATCTGTATATTTGTTCAAGATAAGAGATTCAAAGAATTGAAGGCATGACTGCCAGCATTGTTTTGTTGAAGGTAGTTAGCAAACACATACTCCATACTTTTCTAATGACAGAGTCACTTGAGTTGCTTACCTGCTTGCCAACGTAGGAGTATGGTGGCAAAGCGGCTATCCTGCGCTGGATCATGTACTAGATTAAGCACCCAGCACTGCTGGGTAGGGGCTGTGCTGTGATTAGTAAGTGCTCTGATCAGCGGGTGCTGGCCAATGATTGACCGCGGGCACCCACTGATCAGCGAGGAGGAACACAGGACAGAGCTCTGTCAATGTAAACAATAGGGAGCTCAGTCCTGTCAGTGGGAATATGCTGGTTCCAGCCAGTGCCACTAGTACAGAGACAGAGTGCATATTTTTAGCACTGATATGTGTTACCACACAGTGTCAAAAGTGTCAGATTGCCCGCCATAAGTCGCTGATCGCTGTCATTACTAGTATAATAAAATAAAATTACAGTATACATCCCAGAGTTTGTAGACGCCATTACTTTCACGCATAACAATATATTCGCTCATTGTTTTTTTCAAAAATTTGTAGCAGAATACAAATTGGCCTAAATTTATGAAGAAATTTGTTTTTTAAAATGTTTTTATTGGATATGTCTTATGTCAGAAAGTAAAAATTATTATTATTTTTTTCAAAAATGTTGGGCCTTTCTGTTTACAGCGCAAACCCCCCCCCCCCCCGAAAAAATAACAGAAAACCCAGTGGTGATCCAATACCACCAAAAGAAAGCTCTATTTGTGTGAAACAAATGATACACATTTTGTTTAGGTACAGCGTTGTATGACCACGCAATTGTCAGTTAAAATAACGGCCTGGTCATGAAGGGAATAAACTTTCCAGAGGTCGAATGGTTAAATAAAAGTCACCCACATCCTTCCTCTTAGAACTTGCAAGTCTTGGAACACTGCTACCTCGACACTCTGGCTTTAGCCCAGATTTCCTCCCGATCATCAGCTATACCATCCCAGCCTACTGACAGGAATACCATCCCTGCGCTGCACCCAGCTAGCCAATTGCTACAAACGCTTGCTGCCACTGCCACGTGGCTGATCAGTCGCCCTTCTCAGAGTCTCCATCAGTGGAGTCACCACAGCCTCCACCCCCTCAGCTGATCTCCACCTTCCCAGCCATACGAATGTCCTCTCCCACCAGCTCCTTCAGCCTAAATGTAAAGACCCAGCCGCGACTCTGCCGAGCACTGCATAGTTTTCAACTAGGATATATGTTTTTACAATTTCACCAAATGTGAGTGCCACCTTTTATTTATCTCTGGGTTCAATGGTTTTTAGACTAATTGTACGAAGATGGCGGCGCTTCCCACTCCTCCTTGTATACACAGATCCTAAGGTTTCCAATCTTTTCTTGGGACAGCTGCAGTCTGAATCCTAAGTGGGGTACACACTATAGGAAAATCAATGTTTTATAGTAAATCGCAACCGATGAATGAAAATTCATATGAAAATTCTCGTACAACAAAGGCTTTTCTTTTGGTTTATTGTTTCTGATCATGCGCAGTCTTTCTTTTATGATTTTACTTGTACGAAAACGGTACACATTAAACGAAAACTATTAGTTCTGTTCCCGTACGAGAAAATTTTTAAAGTTTGTCCCTTCAGGAATTTTCGTACGAAAATTCGGAATTGGGTTTTGAAGGTTGTGTACACACTATCCGAAAATTGTTTGGGACGAAAATGTTTGCCTGATTTTCTTATAGTGTATAAGAGTCTTTAGTGTTTTTAAGATACTATCTCCAAATACATTGTTGTTGCTTTTTAATTTTTTCCCCCAATAAACAAGTCCACCCCCCACTCTACTTTGCGTCATAATTTAAATTTTTTGGCTATTAAAAGACCCTGTTTAGCTCTAATCTAATTGGTCAATGTTGGCCTCCAATAGTCCTGTATTACCAGGCCATTTTTCAGTCCTGTGACAGATTAACTGACAATTACCCAGTCATGTAACACTGCCCACAAGGAAATTTTGTATGAATTTTTGAGACAGAGCGAGCTTTTTTGATTATTATTGGTTCACAGTGATTAAAAGGTACAGAGCGCCTCTGATTGCCTCTGTACATCCTGTCTGTGATTTGAGTTGTCCTATATATATATCATCGCTATTCTTGGATGCACTGGGTGGGTTTTCTGCTGCATTATTTTAAAATTGAACTCCAGAAATACACATCCATCAGTTGGCCATTTAAAACATATGGTGGCAGTGAATTGTTTTAAGCTTCTATTGCAATATGAGCAGCTTAAGGCCTCATGCACACTGGACGTTATAACAACGCCAGTAGCATTAGCTATAGAATGAGTTTTGCAGCGTTTCTACAGTAGCGTTTTTCAGCATTTTCTTTAGCAAAACTATACTTCCAAAAAAGCTTATGGCTCAAAAACACTGAATAGCCATGTTTTTCAGCCTTTACCAGAGTCAAAGCGTTTTTACAGCTAAAAAACTCCTTTTAAAATCTGCTATTTCTGGGGGCGTTTTTTTCAGCCAGAAAACGCCTGTGTGTGCATGGACACATAGGATAACATTCAACAAAAAAACTGAATAATTGGGAAACTACAAAATAGTGAGGTTCAGCATAAAATCTCTGATAACCTACCCACTCAATATGGTAAGGTGGGGCTCTATGGCCAAAAAGAACAATGCATAAGAGGCTAACTGCATTTTTGCGACAGTAACCATACTCCGGTGGATCCTCATTATGGTCCTTAGGCAGCTTTTCTAGTCTGTCTTTCCTCTTATACACATAGGATAACATGCTGGGGAGTTTACTAGCTGCAGGCCAAAAACAGCAGCTGTAAAAACATCCAGTGTGCATGAAGCCTAATAATAAAAGATATCCATAAAGATGAATGTAAGTACTGGCTTCAGAAAAGTGGGTGCAGGACAAAAATGATGGATACATTAGATCAAGGTGGGTCCTGTGTTCCCTGAAGTCCAGTCACTTCCATTTGCATAGCTTTAAAATTAAATGTATTATTTTAATTCCAGTACGAAAATCACAAAAATATATCACTTCCAGAACCCCCAATCCAATTTATCTTAGATACAAGGTTCAATGTTTGTACAAAGAAAAAACACACTAATTCAGCAGTTTAGGAAGAATTCCTTAAAAAAAAAAAATTGTACTGTATCACATATTTTTCATACAAGCCCACTACTAAAATTAGCACTGAACTTATAGAATTATTCTCATGCGTAAAAAAAAAAAGCATTGCAAGTTTATATGAATTTTTTTTTACCTATAAGCTACAACTTTGAGTGATTCGTGCACATAATAACATTTAATGCCCTCGAACAGAAAGGGACTCTACAAAGAGTTGATTTTGGTACAAGTTTTGAGACGAATGACTATGTCTGCCTCTCTACGACTCCACTGGGAACAATGTAGCACAATTCTAAAATCAATAGAGTGCTAATGGATTGCAGAGGCTGACCTATATCACCTACTTTATCAAACAGAATGTTGTTTTCATAGTTAAAAATGAGAAATCGCTACTGTAAAGATGTGGCGGTAAAAACCAAAGATCAAAGCACACAGTTATGATGAAACATGCATTACATGCCATGTATTCTACATATTTTCCACATCGCATTCAGGATATTTATGTTCAAATACATAACAAAGATCCTGCACAATAAAATAAATTGTTATATATATATATATATATATATATATATATATATAAAAAAAATAAAAAAAAACACACACACAAAAAAATAAATAAAAATACAGCCCTTTGTTTATGAAGCATACCTTTCATTTTCTCATACTTATTTGGGGATACATCATCCTGTCGAGTTTAGAAATATTTTTTTAAATCTCTCTATTACTGGGAACAAGACTGTATATTTTGCCCCTTTTAGTTTACCATTTAATACCAGAAAACCTAGTCTTTGCTTACAGAGTATGTTTTGTAATAGAATGATCACGTTTGAATATTTAATAACGATCATCACGTTTTAAGGTTAGTATTAATGTAGTGTAGAGAGCTGCAAGAGAGACAGCAGCTCTTATACACACAACATATGTTGCATCTACAGGTGAAAATCCTGTATGTTGCAGAGATTCATAATAAATCATGAGACACGTCACTGTCTCTGCTATTGCACTGAAGAATGGAAACGGCATGAGGCCACTTCTAACACTGCTGTGAATAATGCACAAGCAATGAACATACCTGTATAAACAACTGGTATAAAAAACATTTCCCACTGTTAAATATAGGGATATAAGGGATTGCACACTAGTTCTATGACCATACAAATACAAATTGTTATATGGAAACTTCTTTCCATATAAAGAGAGATTACAATTTTTCCAAAGAATGATTTAGGAATTTCTATTGAGCATTTTTGCTAAAAAAAAAAAAAAATGTTCCCCAAAATGATGACCCATTCAAAATGTATATTTCATATAGAAATTTAAAAGTGTTAAAAGTTTTTTTTTCACATTAAGGTTTTGTTCATAAATACAATGAATGATGCAGGAAAACAGCAGACATTCATATGGTAATGAGCAATTTAAAACAACCAAGGAATACAGGATTTGAAATGCAAATGCACCAAAAGTATGTAAAACCTTTCCAGAATGGACAAGGCACACTGTAAAGTGTACATAGCAAAGCAATAAACAATTTGCAGGTGTACAGTTGTGCTCAAAAGTTTACATACCCTGGCAGAATTTATGATTTCTTGGCCATTTTTCAGAGAATATGAATAACACAAAAACTTTTCTTTCACTCATGGTTAGTGTTTGGCTGAAGCCATTTATTATCAATCAACTGTGTTTACTCTTTTTAAAACATAATCACAACAAAAACGACCCAAATGACCCTGATCAAAAGTTTACATACCCCAGTTCTTAATAAGGTGTATTGCCCTCTTTAACATCAATGACAGCTTGAAGTCTTTTGTGGTATTTGTGGATGAGGCTCTTTATCTTCTCAGATGGTAAAGCTGCCTATTCCTCTTGGCATTAAGCCTCCCGTTCCTGTAAATTCTTGGGCTGTCTTGCATGAACTGCACTCTCCCCAGAGTGGCTCAATGATATTGAGGTCAGGAGACTGAGATGGCCACTCCAGAACCTTCACTTTATTCTACTGTAGCCAATGACAGGTCGACTTGGCCTTGTGTTTTAGATCATTATCATGTTGGAATGTCCAAGTACGTCCCATGCGCAGCTTCCTGGCTGATGAATGCAAATGTTCCTCCAGTATTTTTTGATGACATACTACATTCATCTTGCCATCAATTTTGACCAAATTTCCTGTGCCTTTGTAGCTCACACATCCCCAAAACATCAGCCACCCACCTCTGTTTCACAGTAAGAACAGTGTACCTTCATCATAGGCCCTGTCGACTCCTCTACAAATGTGTTTATGGTTGTGGCCAAAAAGCAAAATTTTTGACTCATCACTCCAAATGACTTTGTGCCAGAAGGTTTGAGGCTTGTCTCTGTGCTCTTTGGCGTATTGTAAGCGGGATACTTTGTGGCATTTGCGTAGTAATGGCTTTCTTCTGGTGACTCGACCATGCAGCCCACCTTTCAAGTGCCTCCTTTTTGTGCATCTTGAAACAGCCACTACGCATGTTTTCAGAGAATCTTGTATTTCACCTGAAGTTATTTGTGGGGTTTTCTTTGAATCCCGAACAATCTTCCTGGCAGTTGTGGCTGAAATTTTAGTTGGTCTACCTGGCCGTGGTTTGGTTTCAACAGAACCCCTCATTTTCCACTTCTTGATTAGAGTTTTAACACTGCTGATTGGCATTCTCAATTCCTTGGATATCTTTTTATAGCCCTTTCCTGTTTTATACAGTTCAACTACCTTTTCCCGCAGATCCTTTGACAATTCTTTTGCTTTCCCCATGACTCAGAATCCTGAAACGTCAGAACAGCACTGGATGAAAGAGGCAAGGGACTATCAGGAGTCCAGAAACTCATTGACTTTTTATATACACACACATACTAACTACAAGCAAACAGATAACAGGCGAGGATGGTTACCTTTAATAGCCATTCAAACCCCTTTGTGTCAACTTGTGTGCATGTTACCAGGTCAAAATCACCAGGGTATGTAAACTTTTGATCAGGGTCATTTGGATAGTTTCTGTTGTGATTATGATTTAAAAAGAGTAAACACAGTTTATTGATAATACATGGCTTCAGCCAAACACTAACCATGAGTGAAAGAAAAGTTTTTGTGTTATCATTCATATTCTCTGAAAAATGGCCAAGAAATCATAAATTCTGCCAGGGTATTAAACTTATGAGCACAACTGTAAGTATACTTATAACTCAAGAACATGTAGGCCTTAAGTTATATTAAAAGAATAAAAAAAGTTAAAGTGAGAAGTAAACATACAATATAGAATCAGTCGTCCACGATACAGCAGGTTTTTAATATTCAGCATAGCAACTACAGGTTAATGTCTCCAAACCATAAAAGAGGGTTGAAACAACACAAAGTAAAATCCAGAGAGAGATGTGTCATCTGTAAGCAATCTATATGTTCAGCTACATAATAGACTCTCATAATCTGCAGAGAACATAAAGATAAACCAAGCCTTCCACAATTGGTGGAAACAATCTGTATTGTGAGTAGCAATAGCCAGAGTTTCCTCCATGTCATACAAAGCACTGACTTTGCGAAGCCAGTCTTTGACTGTCAGAGTAAAAGGAAATAAAAAGCTGTGCTTTTGCTGCAGTAAGCAGGTGTTTTCACCAGTGTGCTTTTATATTAACATAGTGGTAGCAGGGAGATATCTGCAAAAGACAACATTCATGCATCAGCTCCATTGATGTCTCCGTGATTTTGTAGATAAAGTCATGAACCTGGGTCAAAAAAGAAACTATACGAGAGCAGTGCCATCAAATGTGCACCAATGATCCCAAGGCCTGTCCACATCTCCAACACAATTTGGAAGATTGAGGAAACCATTTCTGAATTTTTACAGGGGTAGCGTACCAATGCTTTATGAATTTGTAAGCAGTTTATTGAGTTCTTGTGCTGATGGAGCACATGTTTTAAAATACAGACATTCTGCCATTGCTTTTACAGAGATCTGATTGTAATGTGGTTTCCCACTTTACCTGCCCTAATCTCTCGGTACATTTTAACTGTTCACTTCATAAATAGATGTGTGGCGTGGATAGTCCTGCCTTCAAGGGAATTCTTAAAGAGGGGATTATCCATCCTGGTGGAAAATATGGGTTGTTAGCTAATGGGGTTAACCGGCCTGGAGCCAATGAAAGTTTGTGTGTGTCCACTACCTTGTAGAATATCCCTGAAGTAGTTCCCACAAGTGGATGATCCTTCAAAGGGGGAGGACGATTTGTCCAGGAGATCCACAGGGAGAATTGCAGAGGTAGTGAAACCATATCAGACTCCAATGTAAATATAAAGAGAGTGCACTCCTATAGCCACATCTGTTTTGAATATTGGTAAAAGGGAAAAAACTCAGACTCCAATTGCACCCAATCTTTGAAAGCTCCGTGGCAATGCCAGTCAATGATTCTAGTCAATTGTGTGGCATAATAGTAATGTTTTTGTTTTTTTTAATAGTAATGTTTAAGATCTGGCAGATTGGACTGACAGGAAACGCACATGGAATGTTACAAGAGCTATACACTGAACCACATGGCATTGAATTGTTCTCCAAGTACTCATGTATAATATTTAGAATACATTGTTGAAGACTATAGAATCCGAACTTGTTACACCAGAGTGCCCACTGACTTGCACCTGGTCACATCTTTGTTTATTTTGTGTTGATAAAACAATAAAACCTATTAAACCTAAAATCTGGCAGACCAATGGCACCTTAATCCTTGGGCTTGGTGATCAAACTCTTGTGTGTAGAGATCAAAGTTTTTGGAAGAAGCTATTGGAAATAATGATTGGTAGGGCATGCATTATGTATACGAGTTTAGGCAGTATGGACATTTAGAGAATCGCTGCTCTACCAAACCAGGAAAAATATTTCAAGCTCCACGTTTTAAAGCCCTGCTTTATTGACTTGAGTAACGGTTGAAAATTGCAGTCAAATAATGAAGGTAAAGAAGGTGTCAGCCAAATGCCTAGATATATTAAAGCTTCAGGTTCCCATTTGAAGGGGCAATATGTTTGTATCAGTGTTACGGTCTGCTGTGGTAGGTTAAGGTTTAGTGTCTCTGATTTGGAGTAATTGCCTTTAAGATTAGAAACAAAACCATAAATGGTATAGGCCCTTATTAGATTGGGGATTGATGTGTGAGGGTGAGTCAAGAAATTAGCAGAACGTCTGCAAAGGGCTGCCAATGTATACTCCCTATTACAAGCACTGAATGCCTGTATAAAAGTATCGGCGTTCACTGTTCTGATGAACGGTTTCAACGTTACTATAAAAAGTAAGGGAGATAGAGGACAACCTTATCTGGTATAAAGGGAAAACACAGAGGGGTGCTAGACTAAGTGCAGCATTAATTATACTCCCATTTATTAAACGCAAGACCATGGGCAACTCACATCTTGGTAGATCAAATAAGCATGTAAAGAATCATTCTGGTCAGTCCTCAGGCGCTCCTGGATAGTCCTGGTGGAATACCAGCATCAGGCAGTCGAGCTGTGTCAGTGGAAGACAGCAAGAATTGACCGATTAACCAGCATGGAATGCAAGGTGGTGCCGGACCAGACAGGACATCACTATCGAAGCCGTAACGATGGCCTGTCTAGTATCATTCTTTATGTAAACCACTTCAGGGAGAAGTTTGTTTACTTTAATTTTAGCAGTGGGAGGTACTAGACGTCATGTGCAGTCAGTTTATTTGTGTTGTTTAAATATGTGTCCTCAACAGAACAATGGCTTTCAGGAAATAAATCAAAATGATTCTCAGTATTTGGGTTTCAGAGCTACAAGCAGGTTTTAAAAAGTTTTCCAACTCCTATAACCCCTAACTCCAATCTTAACCCAAACTCGAATACTTAAAGTTGAACGCTAGGCATATATATATACACAACATAAATTAATGCAGCTCTGTAAGCATTATTAAATCCTCAAATGTATTTTTTTTTCTCTCCCCTCATGAGTATCCCTCCTTCCCCCCGCTTTTTTTCCCCTTCCCCCTATTTTCTTCTTTCCATTTGAGCTTAATTAGGAAATAATATGTTTTAGTATGTACCTTAACTTACCCGCTGAAAGGGGCGATGGTCTATATATTGCATCTAAAACAACTTGAGAATTCATTGGGTATACTTATTTTTGTATTCATTTTTTTTTTTGAATGATGTTGCTATGTCTGCTATGTTGCAGGGAACACATCACGTGGTTTTGATTTTTGTAATTTTTATTTGTTTACGCCCTACATAGGACAGGCACAGTTAGTGCCTATTGTGTGGTGCATCACACAGTGCTATGCGTTTTGCAGGCACATTAGGGTCTCCCTGCGACACTCTTACCCCCCCTCACCCCCCTTTTTTTTTCTCTGGAGTGTCCCTTTTTTTCGGGAGGATTATTATTTATTTATTTTCCTTTCTCCTCTCTCCACCATGGCTGTTACAATGGTGACTCAACCACTCTTGAATATATGCTCTTATAATGTTAAAGGTTTAAATATTGCTTCTAAGAGAGGGAAAATCTTGTACCAAATGCACAAATATAAAGTCAATTTACTTTTTCTACAAGTAACTCACTTTCAGATTGATACTCTTCCCACCTGCTCCAGCAGATACTTTAATCGGTGGTTCCATAGTACTAATCCTGTTCAGAAGGCTAAAGGAGTTTCTATTGCTTTTCACAAAACCTTGCCTATTGACTGAATTGACTTTTTAGCAGATCCTCAGGGACGGTATGTCTTTGTCAAGTTCTCCCTTTGGGGAATTAAATTTACAGCGGCAAATATATATCTGCCAAACACTAACCAAAGTCAAACAGCAATGGGATATCTGGAAACATTGTTTGGTTTCATGAAAGGGAGACTCATTATGGGTGGTGATTTTAATCTTCCAATGGACCCGCAGTTGGATACCTCTTCATCAAGAACTGCAGTTCCACTATCTAGGTTGAAGATGTTGAAGCGTATTCTATACGACCACCATTTAATAGATGTCTTGCATCCTAAATCAAGAGATTACACTTATTTCTCTCCGGTCCATCAATCCTATAGTCAAATTGACAATTTTTTTGTGGACCATAACTCTCTTGACTGGTCACCAACATGTGATATTGGTACTATGGTTTAGTCAGACCATGCACCTCTTTTTCTGACACTTAAAATTCCTTCAGTTCCATTTAGAGAATGGACGTGGCGTCTGAATGATGCATTACTGGTAGATCCAGAATGTTCTACTTATATTACGGAAACTACAGTAGGTGCCGCCGATATTGTATATCTATCGCGCTCCCATCGCCGAGATTCTCGGCGACAGGAGTGCCGAGATCTCAGCAACAGGGTGCCGACATCCCGCGCTCGCTGCAATAACCGGGCCCCGCTAGCAAAAGAGTTGGAAGAAGATAGCGGTGGCCCGGCAGAAGAAAGAACCGGAGAGCGCGGCGACGACACCGGAGACCCCCGAAGTCGGAAGAAGACCCCCAGAGCTTTTTTTCCACCAGGTGAATGGGTAGGGGTACGATGTACCCCATACTCATTCACATAGGGTGGGGGGCTGGGATCCGGGGGCCCTTTTATTAAAGGGGGCTCCCGGATTCCGATAAGCCCCCCGCCCGCATGCCCCGACAACCAACGGCCGGGGTTGTCGGGAAGAGGCCCTGTCCTCATCAACATGGGGGCAGGGTGCTCTGGGGTGGGGGGGGCGCAGGTCGCCCCCCTGCCCCAGAGCACCAAACCCCCCATGTTGACGGCATGCGGCCTGGTACGGTTCAGGAGGGAGGGGGGGCGCTCTCTGGTCCCCCCCTCTTCCCCTGCGGCCTGCCAGGTTGCGTGCTCAGATAAGGGTCTGGTTTGGATTTTGAGGGGGACCCCCACGCCGTTTTTTCGGCGTAGGGTTCCCCTTCAAATCCAGACCAGACCCAAGGGCCTGGTATGCTCCTGGAGGGGGAACCCACCCCGGTTTTTTCCTTTAAAAATTGGCGTGGAGTTCCCGCTCAGGATTCATACCAAACGCAGTGCCTGGCATTGGCGGGAATCCACGTCGGATCCCCGTCTATCGGAAATGCGTGTCGCTCATCGTGAAAGGAACATTTTTCCTTTCCCGATGACGAGACAGCTCGGCGCTGGCTCTCGCGACGGAGCTCATAGGGTGTCAATCTCGCCGCTAGAAGCGGCGAGATTGACACAATATCGGCGGCACCTACTGTATTTCAAATTTCCTGGCTGACCATGCCTTAGACTCTACCGCACTTCCCATTAAATGGGAGGCCCTGAAAGCAGTTTTGAGAGGGTCTTTTATTCAATTAGGTGCCCGATTGAAAAAGAAGCGATTAGCAAACATTACAATGGCGGTCCAAAAGCTTAGAACTTTAGAAATAGAACATAAGTGCTCAAATACGACTGAAACACTACTGGAGGTTGCCTCTGCTCGGAAGTGTTTGCGCAACTTATATGAATCTTCGGCCCGTTCATATGCGGGTAAATTGGCACTATATCAGTACAAATTTAGCGATAAATGTGGGAAGTCTATGGCTCGATCCTTAAATCCACAACAGACCCCTACTTTTATTTCACAGCTTCAGGGACCAAATGGAGAAATTATATCTTCACCCTCCTTAATTATGAAAACATTCAGCGATTTCTATCAGTCTCTCTACAATATATCCCCGCACCAACTACTAAGCTCACCTGCTACTGAAGAGGATAATGTGGTATCCTATATAGCAGATACTTCATTACCTTCCTTGGATGAAGATACGATTGAAGAACTAGAAACCCCAGTTACTGAGGAAGAGGTCGCTAAGGCTATTGTTAACACTCCAGTGGGTAAATGTCAAGTCCCTGATGGCTTTACACCTAAATTTTATAAGCACTTTGCACCCCTTCTTACTCCTTTTCTGACTCAGGTATTTAATTCCATAGCGAATGGGTCTACTTTTCCTACACAAACGATGGAAGCACATATCTCACTTATCCCGAAACCAGAAAAGTATCATTCTCTATGTGAAAATTACAGACCCGTATCTTTAATTGGGGTCGACGTAAAAATTTTTGCTAAGATCTTAGCTAGTCGCCTACAACCATTATTGCCCCAACTAATACATCTGGACCAGGTTGGCTTTGTCAGCGGTCGAGAGGCTAGAGATGACACGCTTAAAGCCCTCCTGCTGACGGATTATGCCCATACTCAAGGTATTCCTCTTTGCCTACTAACGGTTCATGCCGAAAAGGCGGTTGACCGTGTTAGTTGGAAGTTTTTACGATCTTCAATTCAACAGATTGGCATTGGTCCCTATATGATAGCACGGATTATGTCCTTATATCTATCACCATCAGCTAGAATTAGGGTGAATGGATCTTTGTCTCCTGCTTTCCCTATTTTCAATGGAACATGTCAGGGTTGTCCATTGTCGCATCTGTTGTAGGTTATTACGATGGAACATCTAGCAAACGCATTGCGACAAAACCAAAATATTACAGGCATTCAGGTAGGTCCTCTTCATGCAAAATTGGCTCTTTTTGCAGATGATTTGCTTTTATTTGTAACAAAGCCCCATACCTCTTTTCCTTCTATACTCCTAGAATTTCAGAGATTTAGTGAAGTCAGTAATTTTAAAGTCAACTATAGTAAATCAGAACTTCTTAATATATCTTTATCACAAACAAATATCAAAGAACTTTTCTTTCAGGACCTGCCCAGTGTCGGTTCGATATTTAGGGATTAATATACCAGCTTCAACATCACAATTATACTCCTTACATTTTCTCCAGATGCTCCATAAAGTTCAAATGGTTTTGACATCTTATGCATTTAAGAGACTTTCATAGTTTGGTAGAATTAATACCCTTAAGATGGATATACTCCCTTGCCTCCTATATTTGTTTCAAATGATTCCAATTCATCTCCCGGCATTGTTCTTCTGTAAAATCCATCGGCTATTTTCTAAGTTTATATGGAATTCAGCCCGGCCTAGAATCAGCTTTGGGACACTATCCCTTCCGAAAAACCAAGGTGGGGTAGGGGTACCAGATGTTTCTATCTATCATAAAGCGACCATATTAACACGTATTATTGATTGGTTTCACCACTCCTCATCTAAGCTATGGGTACAATTAGGACACATAAACCCTTTAGATCTCTGTGCCCTTCCGTGGACTTCGTCTATCCTACGAAAAGGCCTCTCAATTCCAGCAGATCTTACTAGGCAAACACTACATATATGGGATCGTATGATACCCATCTATAAAATATCAAAACAATTGAGCCCCATGACCCCCTTCTTTGATTTTTTACCAGCCTTACATTCAAAGTCCTACAGTCGGACCCATTATTAACGGTAGCCTCTTCATCTACGATGCTCTCTTATAATCCTACGCAGTGGCTACAGAGGCATCAAGCTTTATGTTATATACGATCTATTCCATCAAAACAAGATATTTATGCCAAACCAACTGCCTTTGAATCTCTGCTTTTGCAAGAGGAGCCAATATCACACTCGGTCTCTGCATTATACTCTATTCTGCTGTTATCAATCCATTCAGATCTTCCCCCATACACACGGAAATGGGAAAAAGACCTCCAACAGACTAACTACATCGGATTGGCAAAAAAGCTTTATTTTGACTAATAAAATGTCAATAGCTACAAAAACTCAAGAGAAGGGATATAAACTGGTGAGTAGATAATATAGGTGCCCCTCTACCCTCCATCAATTTAACCAGGATATATCTGATATCTGTTGGCATTGTCATAAGTCAAAGGGAAATATGATCCATATCTGGTGGGATTGTCCCCCAGTGAGAAGGTTTTGGAAATATATCTTTGATCTATATGGAAAACTAGTGGATACAACTATCCACGCATCACCCAGAGTGGCTCTCTTAACTATGATTCCAGGATCTTTAACCACTTCCCGCCCCGTCAATAGCAGATTGACGTCCGGGAAGTGGTTGTGTTATCCACACTGGACGTCATATGACGTCCTGCGGGATAACAGCCGCCGCGCGCCCGGGGGGCGCGCATCGCGGCGATCGGTGGAGCGGTGGGTCAGTCTGACCCACCGCTACACTGATCTCGGTAAAAAGCCTCCGGCGGAAGCTTTTTACCACGTGATCAGCCGTGTCCAATCACGGCTGATCACAATGTAAACAGGAAGAGCCGTTGATCGGCTCTCCCTCACTCGCGTCTGACAGACGCGAGGAGAGCCGATCGGCGGCTCTCCTGACAGGGGGGGTTCGCGCTGATTGTTTATCAGCGCAGCCCTCCCTCGGATACCCACACTGGACCACCAGGGAAGCCCCCCAGGACCACCAGGGAACCCCAAGCATGTGGATGGCCAGGTAAGTCCCCCATGGCCATCCACATGCACAAAGAGATAAAAAATATATGCCAATCAGTGCCCACAAATGGGCACTGATTGGCACCATCAAGGCACAAAAAAATGCATGATGCCCAGCAATGCCAGCCACCAGTCATCAGTGCCACCTACCAGTGTCCATTAGTGCCACCTATCAGTGCCCATCCGTGCCCATAAGTGCCCGCCTATCAGTGCCCGTCCGTGCCACCTATCAGTGCCACCCATAAGTATCCATCAGTGCTGCCTATAAGTGCCCATCAGTGCCGCCTATGAGTGCCCATCAGTGCCGCCTATGAGTGCCCATCAGTGCCGCCTATGAGTTCCCATCAGTGCCGCATACCAGTGCCACATATCAGCGCCCATCAGTGCCGCCTATCAGTGCCCATCATCAGTGCCACCTCATTGGTGCCACCTCATCGGTGCCCATCAGTGTCGCCTTATCAGTGCCCGTCATTGAAGTAGAAAAGGTACTTATTTACAAAAATAAATAAACAGAAACAAAGAAAAACTTCGTTTTTTTCAAAATTTTCACTCTTTTTTATTTGTTATGTAAAAAATAAAAATCGCAGAGGCGATCAAATACCACCGAAAGAAAGCTCTATTTGTGGGAACAAAATGATAAAAAAATTGTTTGGGTACAGTGTTGCATGACCGCGCAATTGTCATTCAAATTGCGACAGCGCTGAAAGCTCAAAATTGGCTTGGGCAGGAAGCTGTATAAGTGCATGGTATTGAAGTGGTTAAAGAAAGCGAAGGAGGATGTGCTTAGACACTTCCTCGCTGCAGCCAGAGCAGTCATTCCACGACATTGGAAATCAACGAGAGTACCCTCCCTGGGGGAATGGGCAATTGAAATGGACTATATTAGAGATCTGGAAGGTCTGTTGGCGCAGGAAATGGGAAGAGAAGAACAGTTCTCTCATACTTGGTCCGTTTGGTCCAAGTTTCGTCATTCATCTGAGTTTCCAAATTGGGTTAAAGGGGTTGCTCCGCCGGAAAAAAAAAAAATTAAAAGCCAGCAGCTACAGCTACAGCAGCTGCTGGCTTTTAATATTTGGACACTTACCTGTCCTGGAGTCCAGCGACGTCCGCAGCAGAGGACGAGCGACCGCTCGTCGCTCTGCTGCTCCCTCCGCCATCCTCGCTGAGGGAACCAGGAAGTGAAGCCCTGCGGCTTCATGCCCGGTTCCCTACGGCGCATGCGCGAGTCGCGCTGCGACGTTCTGATTGGTGCTCCTGTGTTCTGGGAGCCGAGTGTCTCCCAGAACACCAAGGGAAGTCTGCGGGAAGTGACGTAACTCCCGCAGATTCCCGGAGACAGGACTCCCGGATGTGGGTGAAAATACCTGTCTTAGACAGGTATCTTCACCCCCCTCCCCCCTGAAAGGTGTCAATTGTGACACCGGAGGGGGGGAGGGTTCCAAATAGCAAAAGTTGCTATTTAGGGTGGAGCTCCACTTTAAGGGAAGTTCTACCACTGTTTAGCTATGTTGGAGTGAACATAATTGTATTTGTCTTCATAACTTTCCCTCCCCCTATTTCTTCTTTTTTTTTTTTTCTTCCCCTCTTTCGTGGAATAATATCCGATCCGCTCTATAAGCTAATAGGGGAGCACCCAATTTTTTTTTTTCTTAGATAGGGAAGATTTGTACCGAAGATATGTTAGAATATATAGTGTATTCAGAAAGTATATGTAGATGGTCTCCATATATATATATCTATTTTGTTTAGGGTAAATCCCTGTAATACTTACATAAACTAATAAAATAATATTGAATCAAATGTATTTTTAATAGAAGTGTAGTGTAAGTGGTTAAATCTTACCTGGTAACTTGCAGTCTCTGTATAGCAGAACTGGAATGAGAGAGGAAGAAGCAATAAAAGGAGACGATTGGGTAATGCCCTAAGAGGAAGCATGCTGATCGGAAGAGAAAGCAGAGTGACAAAGAAATGAGCTCATCACTGTGCTGCTTCTCCTTTTAATGTCCATCACAGGCTGGCAGGCTGGAATGAAGTTCAGGACAATCTGGGCTCAGTTGAAGTGGGTTTAATGATTTTGGTCATCAGGCTGTGGGTCACTAGAAAAAGAATGAACACAGGCCCAATCTCCTGATTGAAGCTAAACATAACAACAAAAGCTTGTTTTGTTATTGTATCTTTTAATTTACTATTAATTTATATTTACATTTTTGCCTTGAGTTCTGCTTTAACCTCACCTCAAAAGTAATCTAATCCTAAAAAATGTATTCTTAACAATTGACCGACATTTAATCTAACATTAACTTTAACTCTAACTTTAATTCTTGACAAATGACTTAACATTAGCAGCACTGAGCTTAGAAATATACCTAGGCCTTTGATACGAATAAAAACTCAGAGTCTCCCCATGAATATTTCTAGAAGAATGCTTATTTAATTAATTTATGGTATTTAATTAAATAAGCTATTTAATTAATTCATAATACTCAAAGCTAACAAACCCATTCATCAATGTCTCTATACTTTATGCTAGTGCTACTCACTTGAATTTCTGGCTGTGGCCATCTTGAATAAGGGCAGATGATTCATTTATTATTTACTTCCAGGAATCCATCTGCCCTTAGCTCAGGCATAGCGACAGAAGGGTATGCTTAGGTGAGAAAACCCCTCCTGAAGACTCCTGGGATTTGTGACATCAATTGCCTAGGTCTGAAAACAAGGGAGTAATTAAAAAAAATAATATGGTATACTTTCCTACAGTATCTATTTACTGATGCTAGCAGCGTAAGGATTAAAGAGTGTATGAAGTGCTGCTTTAAAGCGGTTGTATACCCGCAAAAAATAGTAATAAATAAATAAATAGAAAGCATAATGAGCTAGTACGCACAGCATACTAGCTCATTATGAAATAATTATCTTAGAACAAAGCGTCGGCATCGCATCCCGGTCACCGCCGAGGGAGCTGACATTTTCTCCATCAGCATTTCTTCAGGGTTGGCGGCTCCGGCGCTGTGAGTGGGAGTCTAATTTCCGGCAAGGAGTTCTAAATTGACAGCAGCATCCGCTGGGCCTTCGCGCATGTGCCGCTGATGTCAGCGGCTGTATGCAAGGTGAATATCCCCTAAACCGTACAGGTTTAGGAGATATTCATTTTACATACGGGTAAGCCTTATTATAGGTTTACTTGTAGGTAAAAATCACCTACAGGGGAACAACATCTCCATCCTGTCTCTGTAATATGCACATTAAACCTTCACCTTCCTTATCCTGTACATCTGAAAATAACACCATTATCTTCATATTCCCACTGTATGTGTTCTATACTGTACATGATCTTTATCCCTCTCTATCTGTGTATGACCTGTATAAGCAGTATCTAGTGCACCATTATGAAGCTCCATTATCTGTCTGTTGGCAGTTTTCATGAACTTCCCGTTGCAGCAGAGCTCTTGGCACTGATCCTATTCTACTCTTTTGGGCCATGTGGTCCTGCTGGCTGCAGTGTTTCTCCCAACAAGCCTTACATCATTATTGTGTCCTGTAGTGACTAGGGGTCAGGAGGGGGAACCACAACCACCAGTGTGTGTGTTGGGGGGAAGACTATTCGACCAGATTGAGTCATTTAATAGAATTGGCACTGGGGGGCTTTGCTATAAAGCAAACAGGCTGCCAAACAGGTAAGTAAGTCATTTTCTTCCCAGGTTAGTGTTTTCGGCATTTTTATAATCACCATGAGGGTCGCTTTAGGTTCTTGTCTGGGCCTTTGTATCTTGTTACTATTTTGCCTGTTAAATGACGGATTATTGCATTACATTAATGGCAATATCCACTAATCTACTTAATTGCTTAGTTTCATTGTCTAACGTATGGCCATAATAGCATCCAAAAGGAAAGTGGGTTTCCCAAAGCAACCAGTCAGATATTATTCTGCTGGTGCAGGTTAAAAATGAAAAGGAAAAAGCAAACTGTTTTTATGGGGGTATGAGATGCTTTTCTTTTAGACAATATTTATAATACAAGAGGCCACAGCATCAATACATTAAAATAATATAGCCATAGTGTTGCACAAACAGGAAGACCTCAAACCCAATGCTCCTTACATTAGTTTTGGAGTCCAAGCACTGAAATTCAATAGACCTCATTATTGTGCCTGTACTGCAATACCAGATTTAAAAAAAAAAAGTTTTCAGAAGAAGCTCTCTAGGTATGGCTGTACTGCAATACCTGATTTTAACAGCAGGAAAAAGGGGGAAGGAATTCCTGTGTTATATGAAAGTGTGAAAAAATAATTCTCAACTTTCTTTCAAATAGCCTTATTTAGAATGCTTCATTCATATCAAACATGGCCATTTTTGTCCCATTCTGCCAAAGATCAAATAAGTATTGGACAAATTGGGCTCACAATTCTGATTTATATTGGTTTTCAAAATTCTGGATGCTACACAAGCACTGCTGAATATATTTGAGTACAGAAACAAAAACTCTGCAGCTCCTTTGTCTATCTGAAGACACTAGTGGTGCAACGGATCGTCATTGATCCGTGATCTTAACGGGTCACCATGTTCGGATCGGCACACCACGCGATTCGCGGATTGAGCTCCGCTGCCTTGGCCATAGGAAAGGCCGCGGCTTCGGCCTAGCACCGGAGCGGCGGCCATCTTGATACACCCGGCGGAGGCCTAGGTAAACTTCACATCTCCCCACTGTAATATCCACACCCCCCCTGTAATATCCACATCTCCCCCACTGTAATATTCCCCCAGGAGATGTGGATATTACAGTGGGGAGATGTGGACATTACAGTGGGGGAGATGTGGACATTACAGTGTGAGAGATGTGGATATTATAGTGGGGGAGGTGTGGATATTATAGTGGGGGAGGTGTGGATATTACAGTGGGGGAGGTGTGGATATTACAGTGGGGGAGATGTGGATATTACAGTGGGGGAGATGTGGATATTACAGTGGGGGAGATGTGGATATTACAGTGGGGGAGATGTGGATATTACAGTGGGGGAGATGTGGCTATTACAGTGGGGGGAGATGTGGATATTACAGTGGGGGGAGATGTGGATATTACAGTGGGGGGAGATGTGGAGATTACAGTGGGGGAGATGTGGATATTACAGTGGGGGAGATGTGAATATTACAGTGGGGAAGATGTGGAAATTACAGTGGGGGAGATGTGAATATTACAGTGGGGAAGATGTGGATAATACAGAGGGGGGAGATGTGGATATTACAGAGGGGGGAGATGTGGATATTGCAGTGGGGGGAGATGTGGATATTACAGTGGGGGGAGATGTGGATATTACAGTGGGGGGAGATGTGGATATTACAGTGGGGGGAGATGTGGATATTACAGTGGGGGGAGATGTGGATATTACAGTGGGGGAGATGTGGATATTACAGTGGGGGGAGATGTGGAGATTACAGTGGGGGGAGATGTGGAGATTACAGTGGGGAGAGATGTGGAGATTACAGAGGGGGGAGATGTGAATATTACAGAGGGGGGAGATGTGAATATTACAGAGGGGGGAGATGTGGATATCACAGAGGGGGGAGATGTGGATATTACAGTGGGGGGAGATGTGGATATTACAGAGGGGGGAGATGTGGATATTACAGAGGGGGGAGATGTGGATATTACAGTGGGGGAGATGTGAATATTACAGTGGGGGAGATGTGAATATTACAGTGGGGGAGATATGAATATTACAGTGGGGAAGATGTGGATAATACAGAGGGGGTAGATGTGGATATTACAGAGGGGGGAGATGTGGATATTGCAGTGGGGGGAGATGTGGATATTACAGTGGGGGGAGATGTGGATATTACAGTGGGGGGAGATGTGGATATTACAGTGGGGGGAGATGTGGATATTACAGTGGGGGGAGATGTGGAGATTACAGAGGGGGGAGATGTGAATATTACAGAGGGGGGAGATGTGGATATTACAGAGGGGGGAGATGTGGATATTACAGTGGGGGGAGATGTGGATATTACAGAGGGGGGAGATGTGGATATTACAGAGGGGGGAGATGTGGATATTACAGAGGGGGGAGATGTGGATATTACAGTGGGGGAGATGTGAATATTACAGTGGGGGAGATGTGAATATTACAGTGGGGGAGATGTGAATATTACAGTGGGGAAGATGTGGATAATACAGAGGGGGTAGATGTGGATATTACAGAGGGGGGAGATGTGGATATTGCAGTGGGGGGAGATGTGGATATTACAGTGGGGGGAGATGTGGATATTACAGTGGGGGGAGATGTGGAGATTACAGTGGGGGGAGATGTGGAGATTACAGTGGGGAGAGATGTGGAGATTACAGTGGGGAGAGATGTGGAGATTACAGAGGGGGGAGATGTGAATATTACAGAGGGGGGAGATGTGGATATTACAGAGGGGGGAGATGTGGATATTACAGTGGGGGAGATGTGAATATTACAGTGGGGGAGATGTGAATATTACAGTGGGGAAGATGTGGATATTACAGAGGGGAGATGTGGATATTACAGTGGGGGAGATGTGGATATTACAGTGGGGGAGATGTGGATATTACAGTGGGGGAGATTTGTGGATATTACAGTGGGGGAGATGTGGATATTACAGTGGGGGAGATGTGGATATTACAGTGGGGGAGATGTGGACATCACAGTGGGGGAGATGTGGACATCACAGTGGGGGAGATGTGGACATCACAGTGGGGGAGATGTGGACATCACAGTGGGAGAGATGTGGACATCACAGTGGGGACTTTGTCTTGTCTTTTTTTGCTGATCCGAAAAATGATCCGAGGAACGATCCGAACCGTGAGTTTTTTGATCCGTTGCACCCCTAGAAGACACCTATAAATAACTATAAATGCCAAATGATCTTTAAATTACCTAAGAGGTTCCTATTCTAGCATAGACAATGCTAGAATGTATAGGCAAGTTCTCTTTTCACTGGCTGTAGATAAACCTGAAGCATTTCACATTCATGTTAATTTATTTCATCATAAACATTGGTAATATAAATTAATTCAGTATAAAAACACAGTATACAGGTATGTCCTGTGGGGATAAAGTACAATTTCATTTTTGTCAAACTAATTTACTGTTTAACACAAAACAGAAAAACTGCAAAGTTAAATTAAATATGGTTAATATGATTTTAAAACAATTCAGCCATGGGTAGATTCTGCTTATGGCAAGCTTATTTTAGGTTTAACATATGAATATTGTACTGATGTATTAGAAATATCCCCAGAAATTACAGGGACTTAGGCCCCATGCACACAGGGCGTTTTTACAGCTGCGTTTTTTACAGCTTAAGGCCTCATGCCCACTGGCGTTTTTTGCAGCTTAAAAACGCCTGTCCATGTTATTGTAAATATTTTTTATTTTTTTTGAAAAAAAAAAACAAAAAACGTCGGAGCTAAAAACGACCGCGCGTTAGTGCGCGTTTTTTGCGCGTTAGTGCGCGTTTTTTGACGCTCGCGTTTTTTTCTACCTAATTCTGACGCTGAGGAACGCACTGGTCCTGGGTTTTTTTTACAGCTTAAAAACGTCTATGCTATTTGCAGCTCAAAAACGTCTAGGTGGGCATGAAGCTATAGACTAACATGGACAGGTGTTTTTAAGCTGTAAAAAACGCTCAAAAACGCGGCTGTAAAAACGTCCGTGGGCATGAGGCCTAAAAACGCCTGTCCATGTTTTGTAAACATTTTTTTACCTTTTAAAAAAAAAAAAATCCTGGAGCTCAAAAACGCAAATTGCGGCGTTTTTGCAGCGTTTTCACAGTGTTTTTGCGCATTTATGCGAGTTGGGCGTTTTTGCAGCTCCAACCTGGAGCTCCAGAATGCACTGGAATTGGGTTTTTTTTGCAGCTGGAAAACGCCTATGCCACTTGGAGCTCATAAAAGCTCTATGTGTTCATGACACAATAGAAGAACATGGATGGGCGTTTTGCAGCTGTAAAAAAAAAACGTCTAACGCTGCTGTTAGCAGCTGCAAAAACGCCCTGTGTGCATGGGGCCTTAATATTTAAACACATGCAGAGGGAAGTAAAACAAGCAAACTGTAGCAATTGCATATCAGTTTACGGTGTTTAAAAGTATATAAACCCAAAACTTATCTTTCAGCATGTTTGGCCTCATGCCTCACTGTACAGTTTTTATGAAAAAACAAAACAAAAAACAAACAAAAAAAAAAACAAACACATTTTTGATTCTGTTGCAAAATACTTTACCTGGAGATCCTGCCAGTAACAGCACTTTCTGTTGCGGGAGGACATTGCTAAGCCACTGCCCCACAATTACCAGCAGCATTGTCAGCCTGCTGTGCATGTATCTTAACCACTTCAATACAGGGCTTTTTTTACCACATCAATACCGGGCCTATTTTGGCACTTCTCTCCTACATGTACAAATCATCATTCTTTTGCTAGAAAATTACTCAGAACCCCCAAACATTATATATGTTTTTTTAGCAGACACCCTAGGGAATAAAATGACGGTCATTGCAACATTTTTTCTTGCACAATATTTGCGCAATAATTTTTCAAACGCCTTTTTTTTTAAATAAAATGGTTTCATGAATCAAAAAATAACAAAACAGTAAAGTTAGCCCAATTTTTTGGGAACATATGAAAGATAATGTTACGCCGAGTAAATAGATACCTAACATGTCACGCTTTAAAATTGCGCACACTCATGGAATGGCGCCAAACTTCGGTACTTAAAAATCTCCATAGGCGACGCTTTAATTTTTTTTACAGGTTACCAGGTTAGAATTACAGAGGAGGTCTAGTGCTAGAATTGTTGCACGCGGTCTAACGCACGCGGCGATACCTCACATGCGTGGTTTGAACGGCGTTTACATATGTGGGCGACTTACGTGTGCATTCGCTTCTGATCGCGAGCTACCGGGGACAGGGGCGTTTTAAATATTTTTTTTTTATTATTTATTTATTTATTTTACTTATTTATTTATTTTTTTACAATGATTTTACTTCTTTTTTTTTTTTGATCACTTTTATTCCTATTACAAGGAATGTAAACATCCCTTGTAATAGGAATGTGTGTAACAGGTTCTCTTTATTGAGAGATGCGGGGTCAATAAGACCCCACATCTCTCCTCCAGACTGGAAAGCATGAGATCAGTGAAAAAATTTTCACTGATTTCATACTTACAGCCGCAACGGCGGCTTTGTTTACATTTTTGAGACCCGGGCGTGACGTCATCACATCGCGCCCGGGCCTCCGACGATCATAGAGATGACTGGTGACCATCTGGTCACCAGTCATCTCTAGGCTCATCACGTGACTCCACCAACGATGCCGGAAGATTCGCTCCGGGTCCCCGATCGCACGGGGGAGCCCGGAGAAGCACCGGATGGCGGCGGGAGGGGGGGGGGGGGGGGGTGTCCCCTCCCGCCGCCTATAAGAACAATCAAGCGGCGGAACCGCCGCTATGATCGTTCTTATGGTGCACAGAATCGCTGGCACTTCAAAAGGATATCTGAATGATGCCTCTAGCTGCAGGCATCATTCAGATATCCCCCTACAAAGCCGAGGACGTCATATGACGTCCACCCAGGATGGGAGATCCCATCTGTGGACGTCATTTGTCTATGGCTGGGTAGGGAAGTGGTTAAGTTGGCCACTGACCTGCCTATCAAGTCTTTGCATGCAGGCAGCCCGACTGCCTACTGAAGAGACCTGCATGGCGCAACAATGCTAAATTGCTAATTATGGGGCAGTGGCTTAGCATTGGCAGCTTTCAACAGAGAGTGTTGTTATTGGAAGCAGCTGTAAGCAGGAAACTGGTCAACAGAGTCAAAAAAAGGTTGCATAAGTGTGCACACCCTCTTATAACTGGGGCTGTGGCTGTGTTCAGAATTAAGCAATTGCATTCAAACTCATGTTAAATAGGAGTCTGTACACACCTGCCATCATTTAAAGTAACCCTTGATGAACCCCAAATAAAGTCCAGCTGTTCTAGCAAGTCTTTCCTGACATTTTCTTAGCATCCTACAACAAACGTCATGGTCCTCAGAGAGCTTCCAAAGCATCAGAGGGATCTCATTGTTAAATGGTATCAGTCAGGAGAAGGGTACAAAAGAATTTCCAAGGTATTAGATATACCATGGAACACAGTGAAGACAGTCATCATCAAGTTGAGAAAATATAGCACAACAGTGAGATTACCAGGAACTGGACGTCCCTCCAAAATTGATTAAAAGACGAGAAGAAAACTGGTCAGGGAGGCTGCCAAGAGGCCTACAGCAACATTAAAGCGCTAGTAAACCCATCCTGTGCTATTGCCACCATATCAAGCTTTCCTACCTCATGAATGAGTTGCTCTGTGTAAAATGCTTCCTACCTTATCCCTTTCTATGTAATCTGTCCTTTTCTAATAAATTACGTACATGCGCAGTTAGTCAAGTTTTTCCGGCAGGCTCTTCTTCTTGCCGGACAATTGCTGTGTTGCTGTGTACATGCAGGGCTGCGTAATTTCCTTTGGCTGACGTCAGCCCCGAGATCCCACAACACTCCCCCGTTGAGAAGCTTATCCTAACCCCATGTGACTTGATACGTCACAGGGGTTGGAGGACAGAGCCTGTCTGACAAACAAAAACGAGGCTTGGCTTCAGGAATGAATGCGCACGTGCGGGATTATGGCCACAGAAGAAGAGTGAGGGCGGAAATAAAATACAACTGAGACACGGAAGACAAGAGAGTTATAATGGCAGCGGCTAAGTACAAGCAGAGGAGATCATAAAAAGTTAATTTTTACAAGAACCTTCTATTTGCATAATGTATGTGGCGCATAGCTACTAAACAGCAACATGAAATTGCATATTGCTGATTTGGGGCAACATTATCTGAGTTTACTACCGCTTTAAAGGAGCTACAGGAATATCTGGCAAGTACTGGCTGTGTGGTACATGTGACAATAATCTCCCGTATTCTTCATATGTCTGGGCTATGGGGTAGAGTGGCAAGATGGAAGCCTTTTCTTACGAAGAAAAACATCCAAGCCCGGCTAAATTTTGCAAAAACACATCTGAAGTCTCCCAAAAGCATGCAGGAAAATGTGTTGTAGTCTGATGAAACCAAGGTTGAAATTTTTGGACATAATTGCAAAAGATATGTTTGGCGTTAAAACAACACTGCACATCACCAAAAGAACACCATACCCACAGTGAAGCATGGTGGTGGAAGCATAATGCTTTGGGGCTGTTTTTCTTCAGCTGGAACAGGGGCCTTAGTCAATGTAGAGGCAATTATGAACAGTTCCAAATACCAGTCAATATTGGCACAAAACCTTCAGGCTTCTGCTAGAAAGCTGAACATGAAGAGGAACTTCATCTTTCAGCATGACAATGACCCAAAGCATACATCCAAATCAACAAAGAAATGGCTTCACCAGAAGATGATTAAAGTTTTGGAATGGCCCAGCCAGAGTCCAGACCTGAATCCGATTAAAAATCTGACAGATTTGGAGTGCAAATATTGCCAATTCATGATGTACTATGCTGATAGACTCATACCCAAAAAGACTGAGTGCTGTAATAAAATCAAAAGGTGCTTCAACAAAGTATTAGTTTAAGGGTGTGCACACTTATGCAACCATATTATATTATTTTATTTTATATTTTTACTTCCCTCCACCTAAAATATTTCAGTTTGTTTTTCAACTGAGTTGTACAGTTTATAGGTCACATTAAAGCTGGGTTCACAGTATTGTGAATTGGATGCGCATCCAATTCGCAATAGCAGGAGATTGTGACCGGCTCTCTATGGAGCCGGTTTACATATCTCCAATGCGGCTCCGGTGAGAATTTGCACAGGAGCCCTGCGTGTTTTTTTGTCTGTTTCAGGTCCGAATTCAGACCAAAATTCTGAAATTGGACCCGAAACGGCGAACCAGGATGCCAGGTCCCCTAAGTGTTCCCACAAAGATGGGAGCGTGAAATTGTCCAAAATGTCTTGGTATGTTGACGCCTTAAGCAGTCCCTTCACTGGAACTAAGGGGCCAAGCCCAACCCCTGAAAAACAACCCCACACCATAACCCCCCATCCACCAAATGATTTGGACCAGCGCACAAAGCAAGGTCCATAAAGACATGGATGAGCGAGTTTGGGGTGGAGGAACTTGTCCTGACCTCAACCCAATAGAACACCTTTGGGAAGAATTAGAACTAGGATTGTCCCGATACCACTTTTTTAAGACCGAGTACAAGTACCGATACTTTTTTTCAAGTACTCGCCGATACCGAATACCGATAAAAAAAATTTATGTCACGTGACAGTGGCACATGTGTCAGTATATTTTTTCCTTTTTTTTGTTATGTTTTATTACAATGCTTTCTTAGGGAGGGGGGCGTGGATGGTGTCAGTGTGTTTTTTTATTTTTTATTATTTTTTACAATTCATTTTTTTTAATTATTTATTGCAATAATTTTTTTTATTTTTAGCCCTGTTGGGGGCTTTGGTGAAATATCAAGGTTCTTAACAGACCTCTGACATCTCCCCTTTGAGACAGAGAAAGGGACTAAGGACACAGATTCCCCAGCTGCACTGAAAATGAATGGAGAGGAGACAACGGCTCCTCTCCATTCATAAACGGAAGCATCGTAAATACAGGTTACAATGTTTCAGTTATATGAATGGACAGAGTAGGTGATCACTGACTCTGTTCATTCGGAAAAGGTAGGAGCCAGGTTTAGCGGCTCCTACCTCCGTTCTCCATCCTGACAGAGGGGAGCGGAGGAGGATATGGAGGGTGACACGGAGCGCAGAGGGGGACATGGAGGGTGACACGGAGCGAGGAGGACAGCAACAGCGCGGAGGGGGAGAGCAGAATAACGGAGGGGGACAGCAGCAGCACGGAGGGGGGACACGGAGTGCGGGGGGGGGGAGAGCAGAATAATGGAGGACAGCAGCAGCATGGAAGGGGGACACGGAGCGCGGAGGGGGAGAGCAGCACGGATGGGGGAACTGGAGGAGGATACAGGGACAGTCAGCGGTGATCAGTGCGGCTTTGGGGGGAGTTACAAGCACCGATCACCGCTGTATAGATTTCACTAAAACAGCTGAAAAGAGGGCGGGGGTCGGGGGAGAAGCTGTCAGGCTGTATTGAAATCTATACAGGGAGATCGATGCTTCTAACTCCCCCCGCCGCACCGATCATCCCTGACTGCCCAAGTATCGGGTGAAGCATTGGAGCATTTTCGGTACCGATACAGATACTATATGTGGTAAAGGGAAAAATAAAAGTTTTGGGACTTTGAATGAAGCATGTGTATGTAACATAATGAATGAAATGGAACCTATTTTTTCCGGGTCATGTGTTGTGATTCCCTTATGGGGCAGCACAAGATCCTTGAACAATAATCTCCAATTAGTAACATTTGATCAATTTGAGGTTCATGAATACACATAGTACCCAGTATAATAAAGATTGTGTCATGTAACAAATGCATGACACATGGTTTCAAAAAGAAACATAATAATAAAATAGAAATTAACATGATCAAATTAACATATTTAATAAACATATTTGTACAAAAAAGATCAGTTGATGAATAGAATAAAATGCATTACATATACAAATCCAATAATGTACAATCATCAAAAAAAGGGTTAGTTAATGTAGTCGTACAATAAAGTGCATATATAAGAAGAGGGCTCGTTTTGGCATCCTAGAATCAGAAGACTCATGTGTCTCGACGCGTTTCGTGGCAGTTGTAGCCACTCATTAGGAGAATGATGCATGTACTTTGGCTACAGGGCAAGATACTAGTATCGGTACAACCCTAATTAGAACAGAGATTGCGAGCCAGGCCTTCTCATCCAACCTCCCAAATGCGCTTCTGGAAGAGTGGTCAAACATTCCTATAGACACACTCCTAAACCTTGTGGACAGCCTTCCCAGAAGAGTGGAAGCTGTTATAGCTGCAAAAGTGTGGGCCAACGTACTATTGAACCTTACTAAGACTGGGATGCCATTAAAGTTCATGTGTGTGTAAAGACAGACGCCCCAATGCTTTTGGTAATGTAGTGTAAACTTCATAATGTCTGGTAAAGTCATTTTCTTTTATTTGTAATATTGTAATATGACAGCGGCAGGAACCCTTTGTCCCTCCGGGCCGCCGTCATATGACGTCTTTTTTCCTGAGCCGCTAGGGGGCGCGCGCCCCCCGCCACATCACTTGGCACCCGATGCACGTGCCCGCAGTCCGTCGGACATCCGCGATTGCCCGTGAACATGGCAGGACCGTGGATCTGTGTGTGTAAACACACAGATCCACGTCATGTCTGAGGAGAGGAGACCGATGTGTGTTCCAAGTACAGAGGAACACCGATCGGTCTCCTCCCCTTGTGAGTCCCCTACAGTTAGAATCACTCCCTAGAGTACACAGTTAACCCCATCCCTGCCAGTCACATTTATACAGTAATCAATGCATTTTTATAGCACGGATCACTGTATAAATGTGAATGGTCCCAAAATAGTGTCAAAAGTGTCCGCCGCAATATCACAGTCAAGATAAAAATCGCAGATCGCAGCCATTACTAGTAAAAAAATAAAAATAACAATAAAAATGCCATGAATGTATCCCCTATTTTGTTGACGCTATAACTTTTGTGCAAACAAATCGATATATGCTTATTGCGTATTTTTTTACCAAAAATATGTAGAAGAATACATATCGGCCTAAACTGTGGCAAAAATGTGTTTTTTTGTATATTTTTTGGGGATATTTATTATAGCAACAAGTAAAAAATATTGTGTTTTTTTTCAAAATTGTCGCTCTTTTTTTGTTAACGCAAAAAAGAAAAACCGCAGAGGTAATCAAATACCACGAAAAGAAAGCTCTATTTGTGGGGAAAAAACGATCAAAATTTCAAATGAGTACAGTGTTGCATGACCGCGCAATTGTGATTCAAAATGTAAGAGCTGAACATTGGTCTGGGCAGGAAAGGGGTGAAAATGCCCTGTATTGAAGTGGTTAATAAAAGCAGAGCATAGGAATCAAAGCCATGTTAGTTTGTTATCATCATCGGTGTCCTGGTCTATTTTTTCCCTACTGGTTAAAGAAACATACCTAAGCAATACATACATTCTCACTTCATTGTCAAATCAAAGGTTTGTGACCTTCTTGCAGACATTTCCTCTCACTTCCGGTCCTGGTGACAGGAGCAAAGGGATATAGATAGAAGACTCACAAGAGTTTTATCTATGCTATTATGCAATAATAATAAAAAATTGGCAGTAGTTGGGTGTTAAACATGTGACAGGAGCCTAACCCCACCTTTAGCTAAATGTTACATGTGTATTTATGGTATACATAATAAAATGGTTTCTATGCAACCCTCCCAGCTCCAAAATCCCCCGTGACAGCATTATGAGGTTCTTCTCCCCTCCCGCAGCTGGTTGGCAAATTTGAAATCGGCTTGGAAGGTGGAGCTCTGTCCATGCAGCTCTGTCATTCTTTCACAGAGATCTGGGAATTAACCACTAGCTACAAACATTTTCTCAATGTAAAATAAGTACTGTATGCACTCATAGTCTATTAGCACTTAGTCCAGCTCTCCAATTGAAAGCCCGTACAGAGAAAGGGGTAGGGCCCTGGAGGAAGAGTTTGCAGGAGCCGGACATTGCATCCATGGATGTAATGCTTTGCAGGCTCCTGTGAAATAAAAAATAATAAAAATATTATAAATTATAATAAAGGCAAATGTGGCCTTTAAACCAGGCATGCAGTGATTTTTTACACAGTATACTAAAAAGGAACATATTTTTGCTGCTCTCCAAATGATGGTTAAGCACCAAAACATACTCCTAGGGATTTATTATATTTTACTACCTGTAGCCTCAGTTGAAATGTATACTGTAGATTCAATGAATGCACAATGTGTACACAAACATTGGTTGGGCACAAACCATAGCAGTTTTATCTAAGTTACAGTAGATTGTCAGGGCCATGAAGCAATAAAATAGAGAAGTGTCCCCCATGGGATTGTCACCCCTAACACCCATTTGTTTAATAAAAAATGTTTACTCTTAATAGAGGGCTATGGTGATTATTAAGTACATGTCTCTTGAAGGCTCTTTTGTGTTTCAGGTGCCAAGCTGCCTGCTGTTGCTAGGAAGATATACCTCAGCTGCTAAGCTGAGGTATATAGTGACAAATCCTTTGACGGGAAACATCTAGCCAATAAGTGTAACCTTTTACTTATAGCCTCTCCTGTCACTGAGCAGAGTCAGCATTTACCTCAGGTCTGTCAGCTGGACTCACCTCTGGATTCTCCTCAGCCTTCCTTCTGGATGTTTTGACCTGCTCTCCCACCCTCCCTCCCCTTTGTTATTTTCCCTTGTCACGGTCCCCCTTTATGTGGGTAATGTCGCCCACTTTGCGGGTGGACAGTGGTTGGTAAATAGTTATTTGGTTGGTATACGATATTGCTGCTTGAGTCTTAGTGACTAAGCATGTTGGTCTGTTATAGGTTAACCGCTTGCCGACCGCCCGCCATCGATATACGTCAGCTGTTTGAAAAGGAATATTGTCGTTGATATGACAGCAGCTAGCTGCCATAACCCCAGTATCTTCTTCTTAAGCGGGTGGTCGGCTTTCAGATAAAAGGTGGTCTCTGTGGCGGATTCACTGAAAGATCACTTCTAATTGGTGGCGGGAGAGGGCCTCCTCCGGCTGCGCTCTGGTGCCCTCCGCCGCTTAACGGAGCCAACGGCATTGGCGGAGGCGATCGGATCCTTCTCAGTCTGTGGTATGGAGCCAAGTGAGGGGAAGATGGCCTGCACCCATCTCCATACCATAGCAGGGCGGAAGCGATGTAAAAACTTCACTTCCGCCCATAGCTCTTAAAAGGGACATTTTTGGGGGGATTTTTCCAAAGGCTTTTTTTTTTTATTGGATTTTAGTGCAAATGTGAGATCTGAGGTCTTTTTGACCCCAGATCTCATATTTAAGAGGTCCTGTCATGCTTTTTTTTCTATTACAAGTGATGTTTACATTCCTTGTAATAGGAATAAAAGTGACCCAAATTAATATTTTTTTTTAAAAAGACAGTGTAAAAATAAAATAAATAAGAAAAAAATAAAAATTGAAAGCGACCCGACGAACTCGCACACAGAAGCGATAAAGGGCGGCGCTATCCGTATGGAACTTCCCCTTTATAGTGCCGTCGTACGTTTCGGACGTCACCGCGCTTTGTTCGAGCATTTTTTTCACGATCGTGTGTAGGCAAGGCAAGCTTGAGAAGAATCACGTCGAGAAAAACGTTGTTTTTTCAATGACATTAAAAACAGTCGTGTGTACGCGGCATAAGTGAGTAAGCATGTTGGTCTGTTAATGTTTAACAGCGATTCAGTTTGGTATTAACCACTTGAGATCCGCGCTATAGCCGAAAGACGGCTGCAGCGTGGCTCTCAAGTGGCAAGTGGACGTCCCCAGGACGTCCTTCTCTGTTTACATCCCACCGCGCGCCCTCGGCGGGAACAGCTGTGCGCTCCGCATCACGTGATGCCGATGCGCGTGCCTGGCGGCCGCTATGTCCGCCACGTACATGCGATCGGCTGTGACAGAGGCAGGACGTGGATCTCTGTGTTACACACAGAGATCCACGTCCTGTCAGGGAGAGAGGAGACTGATGCTGTGTCCCTTGTACATAGGGACACAGATCGGTCACCTCCCCCAGTCAGTCCCCTCCCCCCCACAGTAAGAAACACTAATAGGGAACATATTTAACCCTTTGATCGCCCCCTAGTGTTAACCCCTTCCCTGCCAGTCACATTTATACAGTAATCAATGCATTTTTATAGCACTGTTCGCTGTATAAATGTGAATGGTCCCAAAAGTGTCCGATGTGTCCACCACAATATCGCAGGCCTGACAAAAATCGCAGATCGCCGCCATTACTAGTAAAAAAAAAAAATATATAATAAAAATCCCCTATTTTGTAGGCGCTATAACTTTTGCGCAAACCAATCACTATACGCTTATTGCAATTTTTTTTACCAAAAATAAATAGAAGAATACGTATCGGCCTAAACTGAGAAAAAAAAAAAAATTTTTTTTTAAAAATTGGGATATTATAACAAAAAGTAAAAAAATATTGTGTTTTTTTTCAAAATTTTCTGTCTTTTTTTGTTTATAGCGCAAAAAATAAAAACGGCAGAGGTGATCAAATACCCCCCAAAGAAAGCTCTATTTGTGGGAAAAAAATGATAAAAATATCATTTGGGTACAGCATTGTATGACCGCACAATTGTCATTCAAAGTGCGTCAGCGCTGAAAGCTGAAAATTGGTCCGGGTACGAAGGGGGTTTAAGTGCCCAGTAAGGAAGTGGTTAAAGGTTAAAGTTAATTTCATAATTAAAATTGTTTTAAACTCAATAAAGGGGCTGCAGCATAAACTTTTCCACAATCCTTGTTTTGTGTTTATTTTAGATATGTTCTTATGGTATGATGGGTGTTAATGGGGTGTCCAATCCCATGAGGGAGGGTGGGGGAGGGAGAGAGAGAGGGAGAGAAAGAGAGGGAGAGAGGAGAGGGAGGGAGAGAGAGAGGGAGAAGAGGGAGAGAAAGAGAGGGAGAGAGAGAGAGGGAGTGAGAGAGGGAGGGAGTGAGAGAGGGAGAGAGAGAGAGGGAGGAGAGGGAGGGGGAGGGAGAGAGAGAGGGAGAGAGAGAGGGGAGAGGGAGAGAGAGAGGGGGAGGGAGAGAGAGAGGGGGAGGGAGAGAGAGAGGGGGAGGGAGAGAGAGGGAGAGAGGGGAGAGGGAGAGAGAGCGAGAGAGGGGAGAGGGGGGAGAGGGAGAGAGAGAGGGAGAGGGAGAGAGAGAGGGAGAGGGGGAGAGGGGGGAGAGGGAGAGAGAGAAGACACTGTTAGAAATTTGTTTGAGAATTTTTTTTTCTTCCTGCTTCTTCGAATTTTCCCATCACTGTGGTTGAAAAAATAAATGTTGATTTGACCATGATAACTATTAAAAATCTGATAAATATTCTTAAAGCAATATTCTACTAGTAGATGGCCAGCTTTACTATAGCTAAACAAAGCTTTCATTGTCAGTGCAGAATGAGGGCTCCAGGTAGTAAACACAAGATAAAGAAATCTGTCCAATGCTCTTTTTCCTTTGTTTTCAATAATAATAATAATATTTGCATGCGTGTTTCCATAATTAGCACACCTGGCACAGAGAGGACAACTTCTGGTGTAATCATTTCTTGTCTGCCATTTCACACAAACAGCAGAAACATAAATATGTACAAAAATAGAGAGAAAATTCTAAAGCAAAATGCTTAAAAAGAAAATCAGTTTGAAGGCGCCGATAATGGGGGTTTCGCCATTTATAGCTACTTTCTAATCTATTAAACGACTGTGAAAATTGATGCGCTGTATGAAGTGCCTTATTTACTTGAAACGGAAAAACAGTTTATGTTGAAGCTTTTTTTTTCTCTAAAATACAGAATGTGATTTTTAGAAAAGTTGATGTTTCTCTCCATCTGTGGGTCAGATGGGATGTCTAGGAATCCAAGTGTGTTCATTTGATGATGCTAGATTCTGCGAAGCAAATGTGCCTAATGTATTTACTATGCACAGTTTTCTATCACACTGTAATGAAACTTTATAGGTGAAATGAAAACACATGCATGCATACATTGATGATGTCTTTGCTTTTCAAGTGTTCCATTATCCAGAGAAGATACATGTTTGTAATATAAATATACATATGCTGCATCAACAGTGCCGATAATTCCCATTCTGAGAAAGGAGCAGTGGCTTCACTGTTCTTAAAGCAGTATCAAACAGAAAACTTTTATTATATTGCGGTTTACCAATTCTTAAGCCTCGTACACACGACCAAGTTTCTCGTCGTTAAAAACACGTCGTTTTTCTCGACGAGATTCTTGTTAACCTTGACGAGTTTCTCGTCAAGCTTTCCATGCGTACACACTGACAATTCCAAATCTCGTCGTTTTTCTGCGCGGTCACGTCCAGCACGTACGACGGCAGTATAAAGGGGAAGATCGATTTCCCTGGCGCCACCCCTTGGGCTGCTTTTGCTGATCTCGTGTTACCGCGTGTGAAGAAAAGTTTGGGAAGAGACGATTTGCGCTTTTCAGTCCGTTACAGTGTGACGAATGTGCTATCTCCACTACGAAGGCTTGTTTTACCAGAAGATGCGCTCCCGTCTCATACTTGATTCTGAGCATGCGCGCTTTTTGAAGAGTCGTAAAAGCATACACACGAACCATTTTCTCGTCGCAAAACAGGCCGACGAGAAACACAACGAGAAAATCTAGAATCCGGACGAGAAAATAGAGAGCAGGTTCTCTATTTTTCTCATCGAGATTCACGGCAGTTTTCTCGTCGTAAAACCATACACACGAACGGTTTTCTCGACAATAAAGCTCTCTCTGCACTTTTCTTGTCGGTTTTGGACGAGAAACTCGGCCGTGTGTACGAGGCTTGAGATTCGTTTTTTTTTTTAAGGCTCTTTTATTTTTACATGGTGATCAGGTCTGCTTTTCTATTTCTATCAGGTCTCAGTTTCTATTCATTTATTGAAAACTTTGATCTCAAAAAGACGTAATTGTAGCCGTATTAGTGCAATTGTGACAGAGAAGATTAAGTAGTGTCCGTGATACTTTTTTTATTTGCACTAACATAGAATTTTTCAGGACAAGCTTTCGGGGTATGTCCCCTTCTTCAAGGTCCAAGCAGTACTGATTCACAATTTTTTTAGCAGAATGTTGAAACAAAACAAGAAAAAAATCTCAGAGGGAAAGGAAAAAAAACACATACAAATCAATGGTAATAAAGATAGCAGCAGAGTTAGTGAGATAAGACAGAGTTAGTGAGATAAGACAGAGGGAGAGCTATAGACTTGAGGGGGGAGATGCTAGTCACAGAGGGGGTCATAAAACCTTAGTATAATGGGTAAGGAAACCAATATCTAAATTTAGGCCATTCGTTTTTGTGTTAAAAAGAATTAGGTTTCCTTACCCATTATACTAAGGTTTTATGACCCCCTCTGTGACTAGCATCTCCCCCCTCAAGTCTATAGCTCTCCCTCTGTCTTATCTCACTAACTCTGTCTTATCTCACTAACTCTGCTGCTATCTTTATTACCATTGATTTGTATGTGTTTTTTTTCCTTTCCCTCTGAGATTTTTTTCTTGTTTTGTTTCAACATTCTGCTAAAAAAATTGTGAATCAGTACTGCTTGGACCTTGAAGAAGGGGACATACCCCGAAAGCTTGTCCTGAAAAATTCTATGTTAGTGCAAATAAAAAAAGTATCACGGACACTACTTAATTTTCTCTATCTCAAAAAGACCAAATTGTTTGCGGTAACTGCTTATAAAATGTTCTGGAGTTCAGCTTCAATTTGTGTATTTACATCTTCTAGTACATCTAACGCTCCCCCAGACTGACAATTCTGATGTCCAAAGGGACCCCCTGTGCGCCTTCATCCAGAGTGGGGGGCACTTTAATACAGGAGGTGTGTTAATGGACAGATCACCAGGTGAAAACAGAGGGATTGGTGGTTGGTACATTTTTGGTTTTGTGTTTACTACCGCTTTAATTTAAAGACAGAACAAAAATAAAATGTTGGCTTTTCTTTTTTAAACATTTTCATGTTTTTCAAAACAATGGCATATGATTTTGCAGCATTTGACAATCCTGAATTTAAAATGCACATGAAGGATGATGAAATTCACTAATTCTAGAAAACATTACCTAACAACTGGGAATTTAACACGTTAATTATCCCTTCAATGCTTTTATTTGCTATGCCAAGAACAGATTTGTACAGGAGCTTAACCACTTGCCTACAGGGCACTTACACCCCCCTTCCTGCCCAAGCCATTTTTCAGTGCTGTCGCACTTTGATTGACAATTGCGCGATCATGCTACACTGTACCCAAACACATTTTTTATCATTTTCTTCACACAAATTGAGCTTTCTTTTGGTGGTATTAAATCACTGCTGGGTTTTTATAAAAAAATAAACATATATTTTGAAAAAAATAAAGGTTTTTTACTTAGTTTCTGTCAGTAAATTTTGTAACAAAGTAATTTTTCTCCTTCACGGATGTGCGCTGATGAGGCGGCACTGATGAGGCTGAATATAATAAAATAAGTATGATTGCGCTAGAATCAACCTATTAAATAACGCGACACATAAAAGTGCTACAGTATGTGCAATAGAGAAAAAAAGTCCATGAATCAGGTAAAGGGAAATGGATCTGAGTCCTGGGATAATCACTGCAGGTAGCACCTGGCTGCAGACAGATCCTGGTTTGTGCTCAATTCTGCTTCACATGACCTTAGTAATGACCAGAGAGGTAATAAGGTTCCAAGCCGTTGCTTTAAAATCTCAACAAAAAACAGAGAGAATGTAACATAGTGCAGTAAGTTCGTACTGAAGAAAGAAGGTAAATGACAACTTATTCCACTCACATGTACCCAACAAGTAAAAGCACATTGAACGGTCAGACACGGTGCTGTACTCCTCAGCTTCCTTCTCGTCACTAGGCTCCTCCTACGCGTTACGTCACTAGACACGTGACTTTTTCAAGCTTGAAAAAGTCACGTGTCTAGTGACTTAACGCGTGTGTAGATGTCCCCCTGGCGTGGAGATGCCGCGGATCGGCTCTCCTCGCCACACACTCTGTCAGTGTGAGGCGAGGAGAGCCAATTACCGGCATCTCTGTGTTTGCATGTGACCGGCTGTGATTGGACAGCCGATCACATGATTAAATACGCGGATCTTTACAGAGATCGGGGTCGCGCCGTGTACTAGCAACACGGCCACGATCGAGATCGCAGTGCTGTGCGCCCCCGCGGGCACGCAAGAGCGGCCATTCTGGGACGCCTTCCCAGAACAAGAGCCGCACCGCCCCCTGTCATTTGACGATGGGTGGGCGGCAACTAGTTAAAGACTGCAGGGCCGGACCCTTTTACACCATAATTCAGTTTGGGAAAGGCACATTTTCCACATTGCAGGTGAACGCGCTGCCCTTGTGAGAAGCATTCAGGTGTTATAAGCACCCCTTGCAAATGCATCGTGCTAGCAGCCAGCATATCGTACGGTACCACAGTATTGTGCTATTTGGTGTGGACGTTCTGAAAAAGTAGTGCTTGCGCTGCTTTTTCTGTGTTCCTGTGCATTTTGCAGCCCACTCAAATGAAGTACAATTATATACAGTACGAAATTCTCAAAGTACTAAACATAAACAAGATTATGTTTAGTACCTTATGCGTATAAGCAAATACACAGTTAGAACCAGCAGCTATTCATTATATTCACTTTTGCACATGGTGTTTTATTTTTGTTTTTCACAAATATCCCAAAGTGTTTAACCCTTTCATGCCTAAGCCTATTTCTGACATTTGTTGCTTACAAGTTAAAATCCGTATTTTTTGCTAGAAAATTACTTAGAACCCACAAACATTATATATATTTTTTTAGCATAAAATCTAGACTATAAAATGGCGATCGTTGCAATATTTTATGTCCCACTGTATTTGCGCAGCGATCTTTCAAGCATTTTTTTTTCTTTTAGGTAAAAAGACACTTTCATGAATAAAAATAAAAAAAAACACAAAAAACAGTAAAGTTAGCCCAATTTTTTTGTATAATGTGAAAGATGATGTTACGCCGAGTAAATAGATGCCTAACATGTCTTTCTTTGAAATTGCACACACTCATGGAATAGCAACAAACTACAGTACGTAAAAATCTCCAAAGGGCGGCGCTTTTTAAAAAAAAAACGGTTATCAGGTTAGAGTTACAGAGGAGGTCTATTGCTAGAATTATTGCTCTCGCTCCTCCGATCACGGCGAAACCTCACATGTGTGATTTGAACACCGTTAACATATGCGGGTGCAACTTACGCATGCGTTTTCTTTGCTGCGCAAACTCACTGGGACGGGGTGCTTTAAAAAAAAAATATATATAATTTTTTTTTTAATTGTCACTTCAAAGTATCCAGATCGCGTCATTGGCAGCCGAGTTAACCTGGAAGTGACGTCGCAGACTGGAAAGAAGCCATTCCTTCCAGTCTCACTCTAGCCGGTGGAAGTGCCAGATTGTGGATCGGGCCTGCCGGTAGGACGAGAGGCCCAGGAAGAGCGGCGGAAGGCGATTGGAGGGGGGACGTCCCCTCCTGCTCCTCCCGGATAACAGCCGAGCGGCTTCTAGCCCCATCAGTTGTTATTCCTGAAGAGCCGCCCGCCCACTCTAAAAAACGGTACCGGGATG
Source organism: Rana muscosa (assembly GCA_029206835.1). NCBI lineage: Eukaryota > Metazoa > Chordata > Amphibia > Anura > Ranidae > Rana > Rana muscosa. Next base: position 805,420,197 of record CM055117.1, on the reverse strand, counting down.
ATGCATGCAGCTGCATGCATCATCCCGGTATAACCCCTTAAAGCCGAGGCCGCATATGTGCATACGGTCGGTGATAAGGGTTTTTTAAGCTCCCAGTTTATTATTGATTACTACAGCTGAACCAGTCGGTAGTACTGACATTTACCAAGGATAATGCAAAGCAGGAACCCTGCCTTGAGCTGGAGTGTCCCTAGCTAACTTTAGTGCCAGCCTTCCCTGTCAGGCTTTGTTCTGGGCCTGAGCCAAGGTCCAAGAAATCTAATCTAGCCTGTGGTAGGATCTGAAGAATCTGGAAGATGGATGACTGCTGGAGCACCTGCAGAGGAGTCTGCTATGCTGAACAATATAATGGATTGCTTGGGGGAAGCTGCTTCTAGATGGACATCGCAGGGAGATCTCATCACTTTAACCACTTCCTGCCCACGCTATAGCTGATAGACTGCTACAGCGTGGGCCCCCAGTTCTGGGAGGACGTCCCCCCACACACCCTCTGGGGTGGGCTCTGTGTGCTTTGGACACAGCTGATCACAGATTGGGGGAAAAGGGCCAATCACAGCTGTCATGAGACATTGGGTGAGGAAAGGAGAGCCGACCAGTCAGGGCACAGCGAGTATAGCATTTAGGCTGGGTTCACACCAGTCCGGTGCGCATTCCAGCTTCGTTTTCCCTGCGAAGAGAAAAAGTAGCTGTTCAGCGATTCCTCTCCGTTGTAGCTGAGGATCAGCTGAGCAGGGAGAGGGGGAGGTGTAATGAAGGGGGGCAAGAGAATTCATGTTCACAATGGAACGCATCTGCGGATCAGATGCACTCCCATAGAAGATAATGGGCCTGAATTTGCACCTGAGTCGGACCGCACTGCCTAGAAAACGCACACGTTTTTTGGCCAATGCGGAGTGCGAATGCACCGCAGATATGTGAACCAGCCTGAATTTGCACCTGAGTCTGACCGCACTGCCTAGAAAACGCACACGTTTTTTGGGCAATGCGGAGTGCGAATGCACCGCAGATACATGAACCAGCCTCACTCAAATGAATGTATTTTAAAATGTCCTGCAAATTGGATGCGGTGTAAGCCGCATCCAATTCGCATAGGTGTGAACCCAGCCTTACACTGGTAATCAGTGCCTATCTCTGCAGCTTATCATTGCAGCCTCATCAGAGAACATCAGCGAAAAAGAAAAAAATACTTATTTGCAACAGGAACTAAGAAAAACTTTTTTTTTTTTTTTTTTTTTTGTAGGCAAACAAAATAAAAAGCCAGTGGTGATTAAAAAACTTCAAACAAAAGCTCTATCTGTCTCAAAAAAAAAAATATGCAAATTTCTTGCTCATTTGAGTACAGTGTTTGTTAAGGTACCTGAGACTACTTTCCTAGTGTCAGAGCATACATTTCTATTGGGAGGCGGCTACTTTAGAATCCAAGGACACAGATGGAGGTACTCAAATTAACTATTTTTATTAGGGAGGCTCCTTTTGAAGAATTTGTAACTACTACTTAGGGGCTCTTAATGTAATTGTTTTTAATTGGGAGGCGGCTACTGTCAAATTTAAATCCACCATCAACTTTAATATTTTTGGGAAGCAGCTACTTAAGAAATTAAGTCCTCATCCATTTTTGTTGCCAATTTAGGAGGCCTGGGAGATTTTATGGTTTTGGGTATTCTGTATCACTAATGGCCCGTACACACGATCCGAGTATCGTACGAAAGATTGTACGACTTTTTTCGCCTTAATAGTCGCAAGTAGAAATTAAATAGGTTACTAAAGTCACGAAAATTCTCGTATGACAGAAATATAAAATCGGAAGTGATGTCATGTGTTGTAATGTATTTGCATTGTATTTTCGGACGACAACTATATTGACTAAACGAAAATCGTACGATCTGGTATCGTACGAGTAAAATTTTCGCACTTGTCCGATCGAATAATATCGGATGAACTGTTGTAATCGGCTCTCGAAAGTAGTGTACACACGATCCGAAAATCGTACAATTCTTCCTCGGACGACCGTTTTCGTATCGTGTGTACGGGCCATTACCCTCTGTCTAAAAGTGAGAGAGCAAATAAAATACAAAAATACTTAAGTCTAAATGTTGCCACTGAAGGGTTGCCAGGTGCAGCTACAGAGTGGGTCACTATTAGGAACAGCCCATAAAATTCCAGCAGTGTTGGAATCAGTGTTGTGGATGGAGCATAGAGCCGGTGGTAAAGGAAGCAAATGGCTGTGGAGGGAGCCGATGCTTCCTCTATAGCAGCGGCACCTGTCCCAGGTGGAGTGATACCAAATGCACTCTGCCTGGGACAGCAACATTTTCTACAGCCTGCAAAACTTGCAGAAAGTGGCAATTCCTGCAGATTCAGAAAGTGAAGGATTAAAGGTCAGTTTATGAAAATCACAGTTTGGGCATCACAAGAATGGATATAATATCAGAGTTTTGCAGATTTTGAGTATATATGAGAAATAGTTTTGCAATAGGCTGCTTTTACAATGAATGCGCACCACACCTGCAAGAGATAATATAAGTCTATGGCTCAGGCTGGGTTCACACTGATACGACACGACATTCATCAGACTTTCATCCTACTTTGCTCTGCGACATCAGTCCTACATTGATCCTACATTGGTCCGACATCCATCCGACATTCATGAACAGGATACTACTTTGATCCGACTTTGTGCTAGTCTGACTTGTCCTTTGACCAATCAAAACAATCCCAGGGTGAGATAAATTCCTTTAGGCCTGGTTCACACTGGGGCGACAAATGCTCCGACATTGGGAGCTCATGTCGCATGACGTGTGAAAATCAATGTTTCCCTATGGGAGCCGTCTTAACTGGTCCGACACATGTCGGTCCGACTTTGAGAATGCTCCCTGTACTACTTTGGTCCGACTTTGATCCGACTTCAGCCCATTGACTATCATTGAAGTCGGATCAAAGTCGGACCGCAGTCTTGCATGATCCGACTTTGGCATGCGACTTGTGCTCTGCTGCTCTTGAGGGGGAACTCCAGGCCAAATTTTAAATAAAAAACCGGCATGGGTTCCCCCTCCAGGAGCATACCAGGCCCTTGGGTCTGGTCTGGATTTGAAGGGGCGCCCCTACGCCGAAAAAACGGCGTGGGGGTCCCCCCAAAATCCAAACCAGACCCTTAACCGAGCACACAACCTGGCAGGCCGCAGGGGAAGAGGGGGGAACGAGAGAGCGGCCCCCCTCCCTCCTGAACCGTACCAGGCCGCATGCCCTCAACATGGGGGGTTTGGTGCTCTGGGGCAGGGGGGCGACCTGGGGCCCCCCCACCTCAGAGCACCCTGCCCCCATATTGATGAGGACAGGGCCTCTTCCCGACAACCCTGGCCGTTGGTTGTCGGGGTCTGCGGGCGGGGGGCTTATCGGAATCCGGGAGCCCCCTTCAATAAGGGGGCCCCCGGATCCCGGCCCCCCCACCCTATGTGAATGAGTATGGGGTACATCGTACCCCTACCCATTCACCTGGTGGAAAAAATTGCAATAAAAAAACACTACACAGGTTTTTAAAGTAATTTATTACACAACTCCGGGGGTCTTCTTCCGACTCCGGCGCTCTTCTTCCGACTTACGGGGGTCTTTTCCGACTTCGGGGGTCTCCGGTGTCGTCTCCGCGCTCTCCGGTTCTTTCTTCCGCCGGGCCTCCGCTAACTTCTTTTTAGCTCTTTTGCTAACGGAGGCCCGGTCTTCCCGTTGTCTCGTCCGGCTCTCCGTTGTCCTTCTGCCGGCCCCTCCACTAACTTCTTGGTAGCTCTTTCGCTAGTGGAGGGGCCGGTCTTCCCGTCGTCGCCGTCGGCTTCTTCTTCCCTCTTCTCCTCCTCGATGTTGACGCGTCGCTTCCTCCCGCTGTAATACTGGCTCTCCGCTCCGCATTAATATAGGCTTCTCATGACGTCACAGTCACATGTTCCGGGGCACATGGCCCCGGATCATGTGACTGTGACGTCATGGGAACATGTGACTGTGACGTCATAAAAAGCCTATATTAATGCGGAGTGGAGAGCCAGTATTACAGCGGGAGGAAGCGACGCGTCAACATCGAAAAGGAGAAGAGGGAAGAAGAGGCCGACGGCGACGACGGGAAGACCGACCCCTCCACTAGCGAAAGAGCTACCAAGAAGTTAGTGGAGGGGCCGGCAGAAGGACAACGGAGAGCCGGACGAGACAACGGGAAGACCGGGCCTCCGTTAGCAAAAGAGCTAAAAAGAAGTTAGCGGAGGCCCGGCGGAAGAAAGAACCGGAGAGCGCGGAGACGACACCGGAGACCCCCGAAGTCGGAAGAAGAGCGCCGGAGTCGGAAGAAGAGCGCCGGAGTCGGAAGAAGACCCCCGGAGCTGTGTAATAAATTACTTTAAAAACCTGTGTAGTGTTTTTTTATTGCAATTTTTTTCCACCAGGTGAATGGGTAGGGGTACGATGTACCCCATACTCATTCACATAGGGTGGGGGGCCGGGATCCGGGGGCCCCCTTATTGAAGGGGGCTCCCGGATTCCGATAAGCCCCCCGCCCGCAGACCCCGACAATCAACGGCCAGGGTTGTCGGGAAGAGGCCCTGTCCTCATCAACATGGGGACAGGGTGCTCTGGGGTGGGGGGGCCGCAGGTCGCCCCCTGCCCCAGAGCACCAAACCCCCCATGTTGAGGGAATGCGGCCTGGTACGGTTCAGGAGGGAGGGGGGGCCGCTCTCTCGTTCCCCCCCTTCCCCTGCGGCCAGCCAGGTTGTGTGCTCGGATAAGGGTCTGGTTTGGATTTTGGGGGGACCCCCACGCCGTTTTTTCGGCGTTGGGGCGCCCATTCAAATCCAGACCAGACCCAAGGGCCTGGTATGCCTCTGGAGGGGAACCCACGCCGTTTTTTTTTTTATTTAAAATTTGGCCTGGAGTTCCCCCTCAAGATTCATACCAAACACAGTGCCTGATATTGGCGGGGATCCAAGTCGGATCCTCGTTCATTGAAAGTCGGACATATGTCGGCTTCATGTCGCAGGGCAAAGTCGGATCCAAAGTAGGACAGATGTCGTGTCGCACTAGTGTGAACCCAGCCTGAAGGCTGGGTTCACACTGATACGACACGACATTCATCCGACTTTCATCCTACTTTGCTCTGCGACATCAGTCCTACATTGGTCCGACATCCATCCGACATTCATGAACAGGATACTACTTTGATCTAACTTTGTGCTAGTCTGACTTGTCCTTTGACCAATCAAAACAATCCTAGGGTGAGATAAATTCCTATTACTGCTGCTGTAATCACCATGTCGGATGTCAAATGTCGGATGGTTAGGACAAGGATCCTACTTTGATCCGACTTCAATGATATTCAATGGGCTGAAGTAGGATCAAAGTCGGACCAAAGTAGTACAGGGAGCATTTTCAAAGTCGGACCGACTTGTGTCGGACCAGTTAAGACGGCTCTCATAGGGAAACATTGATTTTCACACGTCATGCAACATGAGCTCCTAATGTCGGAGTGTTTGTCGGACCAGTGTGAACCAGGCCTGAGGCTGGGTTCACACTGATACGACACGACATTCATCCGACTTTCATCCTACTTTGCTCTGCGACATCAGTCCTACATTGATCCTACATTGGTCCGACATCCATCCGACATTCATGAACAGGATACTACTTTGATCCGACTTTGTGCTAGTCTGACTTGTCCTTTGACCAATCAAAACAATCCCAGGGTGAGATAAATTCCTTTTACTGCTGCTGTAATCACCATGTCGGATGTCAAATGTCGGATGGTTAGGACAAGGATCCTACTTTGATCCGACTTCAATGATATTCAATGGGCTGAAGTAGGATCAAAGTCGGACAGAAGTAGTACAGGGAGCATTTTTAATGTCGGACCGACTTGTGTCGGACCAGTTAAGACGGCTCTCATAGGGATTCATTGATTTTCACACGTCATGCGACATGAGCTCCTAATGTCGGAGCGTTTGTCGGACCAGTGTGAACCTGGCCTAAGTGCAGCTAATCCGCAGGAAAGCCACAGGTGAAGCTCTAGGCCCCCCTTTCACACAATCAGTTTAATCAGGTTCGCTTATCCATTTTTCAGGTGGACCCAATTGGACCCTCCATTCACCTCTATAGAGTGTCCGTTAACACCTGCCTACCTTCCATCTAAACTGCAAAAAAAGGGAATCCTTTCCCCTCTGTCTGAGCAGATTGGAGAGCCCATAGAGTATATCTTCATTATGCTATTTAAAATAAAAAAATCTGAAATTCTGAATTGTTTCATTTCATTGTGGCCCGTGACCAGTTACCAAGTCACTTGAGTGGCCCTCTCTCTTCAAAAGGTTGAGCACTCCTGGAATAAGCCATGGGGTTGGCTTATCTCTGCAATACCTAGAAAGTGGGGAACTGTAAAATTATTTTACACTACAAATATTCAGAAAAATAGCACACAACTAATTTAATAATTCAACAATTTATGTTTCTATATGGCAAACTTTAAAGCAGCTTGCAGAAGTTCACCCACATATTCAAACAAAAGAACTAGGTTCATGTTAAATAATTAATCATAGTACTGATGGGCTAGCAAGTCATCTTAAGACATTAGTAAGACTGATGATGTGGTCAACACCTGTGTGTGTAGCATGATAGAAAAGGACTGGCCTACTGTTAAGGACTGAAAGTCAGAACCTATTTTATTTTTTGAGATCTGGGTGAATAAAAGCTTAGAAGAGTAGTGTCTTTCTAACAATAAGCAATTTGCCCAGCCTATTACAACTGCTTTTCCGATTTGTTTTACTCATCACATTTACATGTAGTTCTTGCTGTAGGATTCCTAATTACCGTACTGTATATACTCGAGTATAAGCCGAGGCACTTAATTTTACCACAAAAAACTGGGAAAACGTATTGACTCGAGTATAAGCCTAGAGTGTCCATCTGTGTGCCTCACTGTGCCCATGCCTCACTGTGCCCAATCTCCCTACCTGATCTCCGGCGCTGTGTGACTAGACTGACGTTTAACATGGGAGTCTATGGAAGGGGTGCCCATCTTTAAAAAATCAGTGCTCCTCGGCCGTAGGTCCCCTGGACAACAAACTTTGCACGCTTGCAGATGAAGAGTGGGGCTACATGTGTGCCATGTTTGGGGTCCAGGGGACCTAGGGCTGGCCGGTACCGGGTCCCCAAAATCACCAGAGAAATTACTGTTTAACATGGGAGTTTATGGAAGGGGTGCCCAGCTTTGAAAAATCGGTGCTCCTCGGCCAACAAACTTTGCACACTTGTAGAGGAAGAGTGGGGCTACATGTGTGCCAAGTCTGGGGTCCAGGGGACCTACGGCTGGCCGGGATCAGGCGCACAAATGAAGATGGACACAGACTTGAGTATAAGCCGAGGGGGACATTTTCAGCACAAACAAATGTGCTGAAAAACTTGGCTTATACTCGAGTATATACTGTATATTACCTTAAAAATCATACTGCAATAGAAGTGGTGGCTTGGAATGAAAGTAGCAGGAGGTATAGCCAGGAACTACAGAAGGTAAAACTCATACAGGAAAGTGATATCAAAGCTAATGGGTGATTGAACAGAACACAACCTGCTACCATATGAACTATTAGTTTATATGGATTTCACACTTTAACACTTTCTGTGCAATCGACATAAGGCATATGATGGTACAGAACCACTCATAGCTGCTCAGGCCAGGGCTACATTTCCCACCTCAGTGACCATAAACTTATAATTTAAATATACTCCTGACTCTTCTGATAAAATGAGTAGCTCTGATCATCAGCTGATAAGCCCCTGATCATAGAAGCTCATTCAATGACTCCCCTGTCACTACCACTGAAACCTGCTGAGAACCACACTCTGACCACACAGATTCTCTCTGCTCTATATCCCTTGCACAGCCCAATATTCCGCCCCCCCTTCTCTTCCCCTCCTGTAGCAGAGTAGACAGCGGTCAATGCTCAGCCAGGAGCTCTATTCCAAGTCCTCTACACAGCCAGCTGGTTCGGCTGTGCCTTCCAAACCTCTCTGCTGTTCTCTCCCTGCTGGAAGAAATCAGGCTATGCAGGGAAGACGACTGCCAACTTTCAATCCTTCAGGATGGTCGAGTGGAGGATCGATAAATAGGAGTGTTATGTTTACCAACCTATTTCCTGTATTTATCAAACTGGAGTGATCAAGCGTTCTGCAGAGAGCACTTCCAGTTCAATCTCTTTCTCTATTTAAAAAAAAAAAAAAAGTACAAAGGTGTTTTTGGTGTGATGTTCACTGGGCACACAATGAAATGAACCATAATGCACATAAAACTGCCCATGCATTGCCACAGCGCAGAGATTTGAACATTGTGACGCTCGGCAGCCCTTTAACCCCTAACGACTGCTCACGGCATATATACGTCAGCAGAATGGCTCGTACAGGCACAATCATCATCATCCCCTTTAACTGGCGTCCTCGCGACCCTGCAGTCATCCCCGTGAGTCGGACCGCGGGTCCCGCGGACTCGATCGCCGCGGGGATCCCCGCGATCATCTCATGGAGGGATGGAGCGGGGAGATGTTAGTGTAAACACGACATCTCCCCGCTCGCCTACTGACACTGTCACCGATATCCGCTCTGTGTAATCAGAGCGGAGATCGGTGACGTGTCACTCGTAGCCACGCCCCCTAACAGTGATAATCACTCCCTTAGGCATACTTAACCCCTTCAGCGCCCAAGTGGTTAACCCTTTCACTGCCAGTGTCATTTTTACTGTAACCAGTGCATTTTTATTGCACTAATTGCTGTAAAAATTACAATGGTCCCAAAAACATGTGTCAAAACTGTCCGATGTGTCCGCCATAATGTCGCAGTCACGAAAAAAAATCGCTGATCTCCGCCATTACTAGTAAAAAAAAAAAAAAATGATAAAAATGCCATAAAACTACCCCCTATTTTGTAAACGCTATAACTTTTGCGCAAACCAATCAATAAACGCGATTGCGATTTTCTTTACCAAAAATATGTAGAAGAATACGTATCGGCCTAAACTGAGGAAAAAAATAAGTTTTTTTATATATTTTTGGGGGATATTTATTATAGCAAAAAGTAAACAATATTGCATTTTTTTACAAATTGTCGCTCTATTTTTGTTTATAGCACAAAAAATAAAAACCGCAGAGGAGATCAAATGCCACTTTTGAAAGTAACGTCACTTTGAATTCTGCACCGTGCGGTCGTGCGCGCTGCCGGCGGCGCGCGCTCCTGCAGCAAGCTCCCTGACCGTGCCCGCGGGCTCAATGTCCGCCGGTGTCTCTGCGATCTGCAGAACGGGGGGATGCCTGTGTAAACAAGGCATCTCCCTGTTCCGCCTTGTGACCGGACACTGATCTTCTGCTTCCTGTCATCAGCCCCCACACAGTTAGAATCACTCCCTAGGACACACTTAACCCCTTCCTCGCCAGTGTCATTTACACAATAATCAGTGCATTTTTATAGCACTGATCGCTGTATAAATGACAATGGTCCCAAAATGGCGTCAAAAGTGTCCGATGTGTCTGCCATAATGTCGCAGTCACGATAAAAATTGCTGATCGCCATTACTAGTAAAAAAAAAATAGGATTTTTTACTCACCGTAAAATCCTTTTCTCCGAGTTCATGGACCGACACAGCTTCCTCTTGACATAGTGGGTATTATCAGTTATTTAGGAGTGACTAGGCAGAAAAACTTGTAAAAAGTGTTGCATCACACCTTCTACAGTCCCGCCCAGGGTGCGGACCCTCTGGGTATAATCCCTCTCTCTGCATTCAGCAGATCAGTTTTTTAAAAGCAGTACAAACTTAAAACGAGGGGTGGGTGCTGTGTTGGTCCATGAACTCAGAGAAAAGGATTTTACGGTGAGTAAAAAATCCTATTTACTCTTTCGTTCATGGACCGACACAGCTTCCTGTTGACATAGTGGGACATCCCAAAGCAGTGTCAAAAAACGAGGGGTGGGAACAGCATTAAAACTTCGCCCCAAACAAAACAGAGCTCCTCCATGGAGGAGTTGCAACTCTAAACAGCCGACTGCAATACCTTGGGGCCGAAAGAAGCATCTGAAGATGCACACACATCAACTTGTAAAGTTTAGTGAAAATGTGAACGGGCGAGCATGTCGCCGCCTTAAACACCTGGTGAAAACAGACGCTTGATGCTCTCAGAGCTCGGACAGCGTCCAAAAAAATAAATAAATACAACGTTGTTTCTTTAGGATTCGACGGATGAAGACACAAGGATGGCAGTACAATGTCTTCCTTGATGCAGGGCCATCTTTTCCATTGGGCACGCTGGGCAGTTGCCCGGGGGCCACACTTGCCTGGGGGGCCCCACCGGCTGCCCAGCGACCCCAGTAAAAAATGGTGGGAATCGGCGGGTCAGAACTGTGCATGCGCAGTTTGCGGAAATCGCCGAGAAGATCCTATCCTCCACGAGTGCTGCCTCTGTCTGTCCGCCGATGATGACGTTAGCCACACCCGCCAGACTTAAAAAAAAAGGGATTTTTATAACAGCTTACCTGTAAAATCCTTTTCTTGGAGTACATCACGGGACACAGAGCGACATAGTCATTACTATGTGGGTTATATAGATTACCTTCAGGTGCTGGCACTGGCAACTTCCAAGACCGGAAGTACCCTCCCCTATATAAGCCCCTCCCATCCGGGAGTACCTCAGTTTTGTAGCAAAGCAATACGTGTCCCCAAAAAGAGGGGTGGGAGCTCTGTGTCCCGTGATGTACTCCAAGAAAAGGATTTTACAGGTAAGCTGTTATAAAAATCCCTTTTTCTTTTTCGTACATCACGGGACACAGAGCGACATAGTCATTACTATGTGGGACGTCCCAAAGCAATGCCAAATGAGGGGGGGGATACACCATACATAAGCTGGGCGCCATCAGACATGAGGATCTTTTGCGGCCTGCAACACACTGCGCCCAAAGGCGATATCCTCCTGACTTCTAACGTCCACCTGGTAGAACCTAGTAAACGTGTGTACTGAAGACCATGTTGCGGCCTTACAGATTTGAGCCAGGGAGGCCTGCTGATGCACTGCCCATGAAGTTCCAACTGCTCTCGTGGAGTGCGCCTTAACTTTGAACGGAGGCGGTCTCCTTTTCAAGCCATAGGCTTGCATTATGACCTGTCGAATCCACTTGGCTAAAGTAGTTTTTTGACGCCGCCTGACCCTTTCTGGGGCCTTCGGCAGAATAAACAAAGTATCCGTTCTACGAATCTGAGCAGTGGCTTTTAGATAAGCTTTAACTGCTCTTACTACATCCAAAGAATGTAATAACTTTTCCTCTACCGAGCTAGGTTTGGGGAAAAAGGAAGGAAGAACCACATCTTGGTTCAAATGAAACCTCGATACCACCTTAGGAAGAAAGGCTAGATGAGGACGTAACACTACTCTGTCCTTATAAATGACTAGATATGGCTCTTTACAGGACATGGCGGCTAATTCCGACACTCTTCTAGCCAAACATATGGCTACTAAAAAAATCAATTTCCTGGTGAGTAGAACCAAGGAAATGTGCCGCAAAGGTTCAAATGGCTGCTTTTGCAGAACCGATAGAACCAAATTTAGATCCCATGGGCATATGGGAGCTTTAACCGGTGGAATAATACGAGTCACCCCTTGTACAAAGGATTTGACAAGTGAATGCATAGCCAGGGGCCTTTGAAATAGTATTGACAAGGCCGAAACCTGACCCTTGATAGTACTTAAGGCAAACTTCCTGTCTACAGCCCACTGCAGGAAGTCCAGAATTCTGCCTATAACGTACTTACGTGGATGCCATTTTCTGGCCTCACACCAAGTGATGTACGCCTTCCAAACTCTATAGTAGATCTGCCTGGATACAGGCTTCCTGGCATTGATTATAGTCGATACCACAGAGTTAGAGAGACCTCTCTTTTTTAGGATGTGGGATTCAATAGCCAGGCCGTTAAACCTAGAGTTAGTAAGGAAGGGTGGTATATCGGTCCTTGCGAAAGCAGGTCCGAACGACGTGGAAGGGTCCAAGGACTCCCCACAGACATTTTTACAATCGCCGTGTACCAGGCCCTTCGGGGCCACGCTGGAGCCACCAGGATCACCGGCTTCTTTTCCAACCTGACTCTGCGAAGGAGTCGAGGCAACAATTGTAGCGGAGGGAAAGCATATATCAGTTTGAACTGATCCCAAGGGAACACCAGAGCATCCGAGCCGCAAGCGAGGGGATCCCTTGTCCGGGAGACAAATCTGTCCACCTTTGCGTTGAATCTGGATGCTAGCAGATCTAGATCCGGTGTTCCCCACCGCTGACATATTGCTCGGAAGACCTCGGCATGAAGGGACCATTCTCCTGGGCATAACTGTTGGCGACTCAGAAAGTCCGCCTTCCAATTCTCCACCCCTGGAATGAAGACAGCTGATATGCATGGGACATGCTTTTCTGCCCATTCCAGGATGTGACTTACCTCCCTCTGGGCTGCACGACTCCTGGTGCCCCCTTGATGATTGATATATGCCACTGCCGTGGCATTGTCTGATTGAATTCTGACAGGGGACCCTAGGAGTTTGGATGTCCATGCTACTAGGGCATACCGGGCTGCTCGTATCTCTAAGAGATTGATGGGCAGGGTCTTTTCTGTATCTGACCATCTGCCCTGGAGAGACCATTGCTCCAGTACTGCCCCCCAGCCTATAAGGCTGGCATCTGTAGTGACCACCTTCCAGGAAATCGGACTAAAGGATTTTCGCTTCTGGAGATTCTGGGGGACCAACCACCAGCAAAGACTCTTCCGAACGGAAGGGGATAAGGACATCGGGAAGTCTAGAGCCTGAACCTTTCTGTTCCAGGCTGACAGTATGGCCCTCTGCAAATTCCTTGAGTGGAATTGGGCGTATGGCACAGCTTCGAATGATGCTACCATCTTTCCCAGCAGCCTCATGCACAGGCGTATGGACGGCTGTCTTTTTGCACAAAGTAGGCGGACCAAGTCCCTCAAAGAGGATACTTTGTCTTGAGGTAGGAAAATCTTCCTCTGGTCTGAATCCAGCCGTAGCCCTAAGTACACCAGACTTTTGACTGGCTGTAGGGCTGACTTGTCCAGGTTGATGATCCAACCGTGAGATTCTAGATACCTGATCGTATCGAGAATTACCACCTCTAGTTTGGCAACTGAGTGGTCCATCAACAACAGGTCGTCTAGGTATGCCATTATCGTTACACCTCGTGTTCTTAGATCGGCCAACAGTGGGGCCAGAATTTTTGTGAACACCCGTGGTGCAGTGGCCAGACCGAAGGGTAAGGCTCTGAACTGAAAATGGCGCCCTTCTACCGCAAAGCGTAGAAATCTTTGATGACCTGGAAAGATGGGAACATGCAAGTAAGCATCTTTGATGTCGATCGAGGCTAACCATTCCTCCCCTTGTAGGGCAGCGGCTACCGACCGGATCGACTCCATCCGAAAGGATCGGATGTTCAGGAATTTGTTTAGACCCTTTAGATCCAATATGGGTCTTATGTCCCCGTTTGGTTTCGGGACTGTGAAAAGGTTTGAGTAGAAACCCAACCCCCACTCTTCCATAGGAACCTCCATAATTACTCCTTGGAGCAATAGTTGTTCTAACGCCAACAGGAGAGACCTTCTTTTGGGAAAGGGGAGACTCTCTTAACTCCAATTTGTATCCCAGAGTTACAGCGGAGAGCACCCATCTGTCTCTGATCGTCTCCCGCCAGGTCTCTGCGAACAACCGAAGTCTTCCCCCCACCCGTTTGAGTGGGGGCAGCCCTTCATAGGCTTGACTTGGAGGCTAGTTTAGTACCTCTTCGGATCCAGGGTTTTTTGTTACCCTGTGATTGTCCCTGATTTTTACCTCCGGAGTTTGACCGAGGAGGCCGTCGGAACTGCTTAGCAGCAGATGTCCCAGGGATTGGAGAGGTAGGCCTCTTAAAGGACGGACCTCTAGACCTCCTTTTAACCGGTAAGAGAGTACTTTTACCACTGGAAATCTTCTGGATATACTTATCCAGGTCTTCGCCAAATAGGCGTTCACCATGAAATGGGAAGCTAACTAGGAGCTTCTTACAGGGAGCTTCAGCAGACCAGTTCTTAAGCCACAGAAGTCTACGCATATGTACCAAAGACAGCGTAAGGCGGGAGGCCTGATGGATGGAATCCTTAAGGGCGTCAACCGCAAAGCATAATGCTTTAGGCAGATCAGCTAGAGCCTGGGCTTGCTGGTCTGGCAAATCCCTTAAGATCAGTTTCATCTGATCCTTCAAAGCTTGGCAAACCCCAATGGCTGCCACTGCTGGCTGTGTAACCGCCCCTGCTGTGGAAAAAGCGGATTTTAACAAGGACTCCAATTTTTTATCTATTGGATCCTTGAACATTTGAACATTATCTACTGGACATGTCAGTGATTTGTTCACAGAAGAGATGGCTGCGTCCACCGTAGGAACACTCCATCTTTGGGTGAACTTATCCTCCATGGGATAGATCACCTGAAATCTCTTAGGTGGAACAAATAGTTTATCAGGATGTTCCCAGTCCTGGTATATAAGTCCTTCCAGTAACGGATGAATTGGAAAGGAACAATTAGTCTGGGGAGCTTTTAGCGACCCCAATGAGGAGACAGAAGTAGTTGATGGTTCAACAAGAGGCATTTTAAATGCTGATCGAACCATGTCAGTTAGGGTCTGAACCCATAATCTTTCAGCTTGTGATGCTGAGAATGGTTCTTCTACTGTCGATTCCTCAAAGACAGAGTCAACCTCATCCTGATCCCCTTCAGGTAGGTCAATCCCTTCTTGGGACTGTTGTTCTGCCAACAGGTACTCTGACGGAGGTGACGGAGACTGGCGCGCTTTCTTTCCCGTAGGGAAGAAGCGATCAATGCTGCCAATCTTTCCTCCAATCCTCCCAGAGTTGAGGCAAAAACCTCCTCTGTTATATACACAGGAGCAGGTGGACTGAGGACAGACGCAGTACCTGGCACTCCTGGGGGTTCTCTATGGGTACTAACCTCTGATTTCTCAGGGGAGGTAGGTGCAGATGCCTGCTCCAGATCCTCAGAGCCCGATGGAGACCCCTTACACTTCCTGAGAGGTAAGTCCCGGAGCTTTTTAGGCGGCATATTCCTTAGTCCAAAGCTGAGGTATTCCAGCCGCAGTACACCCTTTACTGAAATAGTCTAATGCAATTGGCTGCTATGTGTATCAGTGGGTGTCTACCAATGCGCCTTTCTAGGGGGATGCCTGTATCAACCGCCTGCTGTAAACCTGCTATGACATGTTACCAGCCCCCTCTTTTGCTCTGTTCTCCACAGCTAGTGCATCGGACTGAGTCCTTTTACCTTGCTGGGACGCTCGCACATGCGCAGAAGCGCCCGGCTCCGCCCCTTTTTTGCGGCCTGTCTTTATAAAAAGAAAGTGTGTGCGCGCGCGCTATCAGCGCTATCCAGGGAGAGGAGCCAGGGTCCCTGTTTCCACCAGGACCCGGGGATGGAAGAGACTTTCTAGGCAACATGACAGAAGGATGCAGCTTCCCTTACAGAGAGCTTACCATCTGCCTGGACTTTTACCATGGAAGGAAATAGTCCCAGAAAAAAAGACGTTCCACAGCGGCCTCTAGTGGACAAACACAGGTACCGCACCTTGTCTTTTTTTTTTTTTCAAACTTCCTCTATGAAAAACATTTCTAGGATTTAGCAGTTTTTTAGGCATATACAGCTATTAGCGGGAATACCGTTAGGTAACAGGCAGAAAGACATATCAGGATTGAGGGCCCCTCAATAGAACCAAGTTCCTGAGGGGCCCCCACTTACCTTTTCCCCGCCGCAGGACTCTGTTTGGTCCACAGGAGCCCAAACTTCACCTCTCACGGCAGGCATTGTACGTAGACCTTCAAGGACCGGGTTCCCAAGGATTCCACTCCCCTGGACCTGCATAGCACCCTGCACAGATAACATCTTGGTTTTGGGTATGACCAGAGCTCTGGATCCCAGGGTCCAGCCCTCCTAAGAGAGGCGTTACAGGCAAAACCTTGCTCTTCTTTGCAAGGCCCGGGTACCGACCGTTTTAGCTATGAAGCCTTTTTGGTCGGATCCGGAATAGCTTGCTAAGGCCCAAAAGAACCTGTACACAAGCCCAGATGAAAAACATGTTTAACCTTGGCCAACACCTTAGACACTGGCAAAAAACTGAGGTACTCCCGGATGGGAGGGGCTTATATAGGGGAGGGTACTTCCGGTCTTGGAAGTTGCCAGTGCCAGCACCTGAAGGTAGTCTATATAACCCACATAGTAATGACTATGTCGCTCTGTGTCCCGTGATGTACGAAAAAGAAAAAAGCAGGAAGAGCTGAGGGTGAATGGACAGAGTAGAGTTGTCAGAGCAGACAGCACAGCAGGCTTGAAGCAGAGTGTGGCAGAGTCGGACCCCTGTCGGCAGTGCCGGTTTTCGTGAGCCTGTAACCTGCCCAGCCACAAGCCAGTACAGACACGAAGTGCCCTGGTCGGTGTCGTACGGTGAGTGGCTGTCTGGCTGACTGTGCAGCTTGCACAAAGAGATCGGGGGGTGGTCTGTTGCTCTGATGTAAGTGGGAACTTTGATGTAAATAGAAAGCAGTGGACTCTGATATAAGGGGTCTCTGGTCACCAGAGCCCCTCTTACATCAGCGTTTCCCCTTACATCATGATCTGCAGCGTTCCCCTTTACATAAGAGTTCCCTTTCACTGTAAGGGGGAATCCTGCAGACTCTGATGTAAGAGGAAACTCTGTGCTGGATGGGTTATAGTAACCTAACCTTCATGTCATAGAAGAAATGTTTTTTTTTAACTTTTGTTTAACTTAAACACATTGCTAATAGCACGATCTATATGTTTATAGTTTAAATACTGACATTTGCACTGTTTGGCACTGAAAACTGTAATTTTAGGTACCTTTTTGCAGTGGTAGTAAAAAATGTGGTTCTGCCAGTAAATGTCATGATTTTTGTCAGTAAAAAATTCTCGTGCGTGATTGTGTAGACAGGGCCCAGTGCACTGTATTGCCCGGGGGCCTATAATGCTCTTAAGATGACACTGCCTTGATGGAAGGTCGAAAGACCCTAGGAAGAAGAAAGGCTGCGACGCAGCACCACCTATCCTTGTGGAAGATCAGATAAGGAGCCTTGCATGACAAGGCTGCCGGCTCAGAAAATCATCTAACTGAAGTAAACCAAGAGGCATCTCTTGCCCTGGTCGAATGCGCCGGGAAAGGGAGGTGCCTGACCACAATCTGTCGGATCCACCTAGAGATGGTGGCCAACGGGACCACTGGGCCCTACCAGGGACCAGCCACTGAAACAAACAGTGAGCCTGGACTCCGGAACGGAGCAGTGCCAGACAAGCATTCTCTGAGAGTTCGTACAACGTCCAAGGAATGCAACGTCGTCTCCTTAGCATTCGACGGATGAGGACACAAGGATGGCAGTACAATGTCTTCCTTGATGGAAGGTCGAAACACGACCCTAGGAAGAAGGCTGTGGACGCAGCGCCACCTTATCCTTGTGGAAGATCAGATAAGGAGCCTTGCCCTTATCCTAGTGGAAGATCAGATAGGGAGGCTTGTATGAAAAGGCTGCCCACTCAGAAACCTGTCTTAACTGGCATAACAGCCACCAGAAGGACCACTTTCTAAGAAAGTGTCAACAAGGGAATCTCCCTGAAGTTCTCAAACGGTGGTTTCTGAGACACGTAGAGGCCATGCCATTGAAGCCATCGACTGCAGGCAGGATGGCACATGGGACCCTGCAACAGCAGGTCCTCTCGTAGTGGTAGACGCCAAAAGGACGTCTGCTACACAAGCCCCACGGAGGTAGTGGAGGGTGGCCAGGAGGAGCCGCCTGCCGAACCCACTGTATAACGTTATCACTAGAGAGTGAGCCACCAGGGGTCGTTGAAAAGACAGCCAGGGCAGATACCTGCCCCCTATTCGTACCTAGAGTAAAAATCTTTTGGCTTGTTCCCTGCTGAGAGCAGCAGGACTCTGGAACCAAATAAGTACGCGGCTGTCACCTCATTTCCTCACCATGGATATGTAGGTCTTCCAAGTGCGATGGTAATCCTCCTAGGGGATGCTTTCCAAGCACTCCTCATGGTAGAGATCACCGAGTCTGACAGGTCCCGGTCTCTTAGCACCTGGCTCTCAAGCTATGCCCTCAAGCCAGTGACTAAAAACAGAATGGCGTATGGAACCTTGCGACAGCAGGTCCTTCCTAGCGGTAGATGCCAAAAGGCGTCTGCTACCAGATGCACTAGAATGGCGTAACCAAGGATGCCAAGGCAAATTCAGAGCCATTGGGACCATTGTAATCCTCTCTGCCACCAGTCTGCGAAGCAGATGAGGAAGGAGCTTCCGAGGAGGAAAGGCATAGATTAGTCGGTACTGACTCCCCAGTGCCATCAACGCATCTGTCGTGTTTGCCCATGGGTCTCTTGACCTGGCCACATACCTCATACTTTTCGAACGAGTCGAGAAGTCAGGAGATATACGACTGGCGTGCTTCCCCTCTGGTAAGGGAGCCCCCCTTAGGAGGTGCGCGACCTCCGATGCTGCAGCAGAGCTGCTTGTTCCTCCTTGATGATTGACATACGCCACCACTGTGGTGTTTGTCCGACTGGATTCTGACTGGACGCCCTAGTAGCCTCTAAGACCATGTGGAGAGGCAAAGCCAGATCGTCCAGATTTCCGGCTATGATCTGCAATGGGCCTCCGGTCTCCAGCGACTCAGGTTGACTGAGCTCTTCAGACTCCTCTGCAACTGGGAAGCCAGGCGTCCGCCGTGACCACCCCCCCAGTAAACAGGAAGGAAAAACTTCCCAGATAGAAAAGCCGGTGATGTCGGCCACCAAGCAGGGAGGTCCTAATTAGGTGGCTCACCTGGATCTTGATAATCCAGGGATTAAGGGCACTTGACCCTTCAGGACTGAGTTACCTTCTGTAACACTCGCGTGTGAAATAGTGCCTATGGTACCGCCTCGAAGGAGGCTATCATGAGGCCTAGGACACGCCTGAAAAAAGTGGCGTGACAACCCATCTTTGGGATGTCCACTGCCGCACTGCAGCCCGAAGGGTCTGCAACTTTCCCCAGGGGGAAACTTTCACAAAGCAGTTGAGGGTCTGAGATCCAAGATTGGACGAACCCCCTCCAGTACTACGAACAGATTTGAGTAGAACCCCTGAACCCGTTCCTGTACTAAGACAAGAAAGTCTACCCTGCGTCTCAGCAGGTCCTGGACCGCCCCCTGTAGAGTTTTCCGACAAGTCGGCTGAAGCTGGCGGTTAAGAGGGAAATAAAATCTGTTCGGTAGGCAAGCAAGATTGGGCTTGCAAACCCAGGAACGCTTCTGTCCCTCAGCATGTGCTTTATCGGCCTGGGGTCGTTTACCTGCTGCACTAGGAGGTGAAGGGACCGATTGTGCACGGTGAAGGAGGGCCCTAGCCTATGGCGTGCCTCCTTACCTCCTTTGAATTGCGGAAGCAATGTGCTCTTACTTCCTGTGGCATCTTAAATGATGTCATCCAGAGGGGCCCCAAAAAGTCTGTTGCCTTAAAAGTACAGATCCAACAGGACCTTCTTGGAAGATTGGTCCACAGACCAGCACCTTAGCCAGATCAGGTGGCGTAGCGCCACTGCATAACCCGAGGTCCAAGACAGCAAGGGGAAAGTATCCAAGTCTGACTCGCAGACAGACTCAAGGCCCTGTACCAACTGGTTGGCCAGAGCTACCTCGTACGGAGGAGCCTCCCGTGCTTTTAACCCTTGGAGTAGCATCTTTGCCTACTCGGTAAGTGTCTGAGGAATCAGACAAACCCCAGCCATGCTGGACGTACCTCTGAGGCCCCCACTCTGTATAGGTAGCGAGTGTCCCTGAAGACAGGAGCCCCTTCCACTGGAATCGTGGTAACTTAAGTCTGGACACAGGGGGGTCTACTATCGGAGGAGAGGTCCCTCTTAGGAACTCTCCTCAAGGGGTACCGGACTGCCCCAAAAAAGATAAAATAAATAAAACCCTTTTTGGGGCTGCCAAAGAAAAAACCTTCAGTGGGTTTTTCCACTCCTTGTACAAGGGCTTATCAAATTAAGACACACAAGGAAACACCTGAGCAGTGCGGGCTGGCTTTAGGGAACCCAAAAGGGGACCGGTGTCTCTGCTGCTTCTGCAGCATTCTGTATTTCTTAGCGTGTTCCACACTGCAGTAGTCAGATACCAAAGCCTCTTCGCGTGCTGACCTGGACCATTCTCACTGTCCAACCAGTCACGGTCTGCAGTCTCTGATGCATCAGAATCCGGGCCATGAGCATAGCTGGACCTTTTTCTGCATCAGAATTATCCCCGGAGGATAGCAGGGGATGGGGGCAAATTACTACCTCCCATGTGCCGCTTCCACCCTGGCAACAGACATAGCGTCCACAGATACCTCAGGGACATCAGCTGCCAAATCAGGTGTTTCAGGGGAAAAAGCACCTGCTTCAGACGCCATGCTGACCCACGCGCTGACACCCACAGGGCTCCAGGCAAGGTATCAATAGGCCACCCCCCTAGCCGATACAGAGATGCAGGGTCTCTCAGAGGACTCACCACCCTTGGAACAGTACCGCTGTGCTGCCGTGTGCTCCGCCTGTTATGCTATCCCACCGCTGCCTGTGTCTGTTTGATATTTATCAGCCTTTCCTGTGTAAATTCGCGCCAGTGCAAATGCACCCTAGAGGCCGGAGACTATCGCAAAATGACCGCCAAGTGGCTGTATGGAAACATGTGGGTTCCAAGAAAATAGCCGCTGTGCCGAATATAGAGGCCAAAGCGGCCGCGGACCACAAAAGAATGGCCGCCGAGCGGCGGTCTATTCATACAGCAAAAAATCCTAGGAAACATGGCCGACGAACATACGATAGAGGCCAAAGCGGGTGCGGATCACAAGAAAATGGTCGCTGAGCGGTGATATTTACATATGGGCACAAAACCACAAGAAAATGGCCACCGGACAGTCACTAGAGGGCGAAACAGGCATGGACCACCGCAAGATGGCCGCCGACAGCATGGAGGGGGAAAAGCACACACAGGTAAGCAAATTGACATCTTTTAAATGATAGCTACAACCAGCCCCGCTCCAGGTGGAACCCCTTAGGTGACCTCCAGCACCCAGCAACCTTAGCTCAGAGCCCAGGGAGAGAGGAAAGAAAGAAGCCACAACCACTTACTTGATCTCTCCAGGAATGTCCAGCCCAGTCACCCTGGCGAAGCAGGGGAGCTACTTACCTATCCTGCGTGTCTCATGCTGGAAGACATTCCGGACAGATCATCATCTGACGGCCAGGCATGCTGTGATTGAACCCTAGGGAATGATCATATGCATTGCCCTGGAGCGCTAGCTCACCGGACAGGCTACTGCGACTCGGCCGTAAGGTCAGCCAAAGCTGAGCGGTCCGATGCAAGCCCTGGAGTATAAGCTCACCGGCCAGGCTGCTGCGACTCGGCCGTAAGGTCAGCCGAAGCTGAGCGGTCTGATGCAAGCCCTGGAATGTAGGCTCACCGGCCAGCCGTAAAGCGACGGGCATGTCGTGGAATACCCAGCGCGTAGCTAGGGTCGGCACATGCTCGATGGCCGAAACTGGGGGGACTACAAGGATCGAGGACCCAGCCTGTCACTTAGTCGGCAGTTGATCGAAGATCGCAGGAAACAAAAAATATATAAAATACATTCCCCCCCCCCTCCGGACCAATGGGCCCAAAGGGAGCCATGTCCTACTCCTTGCTAGACAGAAAAAAACTGATCTGCTGAATGCAGAGAGAGGGATTATACCCAGAAGGTCCACCCCCTGGGCGGGTCTGTAGAAGGTGTGATGCAACACTTTTTACAAGTTTTTCTGCCTAGTCACTCCTAAATACTCCGGATAATACCCACTATGTCAACAGGAAGCTGTGTCGGTCCATGAACGAAAGAGTAAAATATATTAATAAAATTGCCATACAACTATCCCCTATTTTGTAGACGCTATAACTTTTGCGCAAACCAATCAAACGCTTACTGCAATTTTTTTTTACCAAAAATATATAGAAGAATACATATCGGCCTAAACTGAGGAAAAAATTTGTTTTTTTTTATATATTTTTGGGGGATATTTACTATAGCAAAAAGTAAAAAATATTGCTTTTTTTTTCCAAAATTGTCGCTCTATTTTTGTTCATAGCGCAAAAAATAAAAACTGCAGAGGTGATCAAATACCACCAAAAGAAAGCTCTACTTGTGGGGAAAAAAAGAACGCCAATTGAGTTTGGGAGCCACATCGCACGACTGCTCAATTGTTAGTTAAAGCGACGCAGTGCCGAATCGCAAAAAGTGGTCAGGTCATTTGGCAGCCAAATCCTCCGGGGCTGAAGTGGTTAAACTTACATCCTTTTTTTCCATACAAATAGAGATTTCTTTTGGTGGTATTTGATCACCACTGGATTTTTAACATTTTATTATATAAACAAATTAAATACCACAAATTCTGAAAAATAAACAATATTTTCTTTCAGTTATAAAACTTATTCAATAAAATCGACTTTCTTCATAAAATTAGGTCAAAATGTATTCTGCTACATATCATTGGTAAAAAAAAAAACGATTTTTGGGGACACATGGGAATATAGTTCTGATTATGATCAAGATACTGATCCATACAGAAACTATACTGGTAATGGCGGTGATCAGCAACTTATAGTGTGACTGTGATAGTGTGGCGGGCAATCTAGCACTGACACTGGCTGGAAGACACACGCACACTGACGTCGCTAATGACACTAATACAGTGATCAGTGGTAATACTGTACACTGTACCGATGGCACTGGCTGGGAAAGGGTTAACACCAAGGAGTAAGCAAGGGGTTAACTGTGTGCCTACCAAGTGTAATGTATGCTGCTTTTTCTCCCTGAAATCAGAATTGAGGGATCAGACAGATCGGTGTCTGTGCACAGATTAATGTGTGTTTGTTAACACAGAACTCTGTGCTGTGATTGGTCACAGCTGATCAGCAGATTTCAGCCATAAATTATTGGCTGAAATCCGTTGACAAACTTGTGCTGTGTCCAATCACAACACGGGTCAGCAGGGGGTGCACATGCATGCAGCCAAACCATAAGGTACATTGCGACGTACGGGTACGGCGCAGTGACTGGCAGTGCTGCCCGCTCGCATTACATCTATTATGAGTGGAGCACCCCTACACACACACAAATTACACATAAAGTACACATGTGTACCACACACACTGTGGTACTGCACATTTTGTGTGTTGGTGCATTGCATTTGAGACATGCTGCTGTGCATTGCAATAAAATGTATGCCTGGATAATTTTATCTCAACAAACAGCAATGCAGCACACTGCACTGAAGATCAGTGATAGCACAAGGCATACAAGTAAAGTCAACCTTCATGCTGCGTACACACGATCATTTTTCCCGTCGGGAAAAATTACATTTTTTCCTTTGGACGAGAAAAACGATCGTCTGTGGGCTTTTTGCCGTTTTTCCCGACGGGAATAACGGCATTAATCACGATGAGAAAAATTAGAACATGTTCTAATTTTTCTCGTCATTTTTCCTGACATTTCTTCCGCGGCAGTGTTTCCCATAGGGAAACACTGCCGCGGAGCCCATAGACGATCGTTTTTCTCGTCATCTTAAAAAATGACGAGAAAAATGACTGTGTGTGGGGAACAAGCTGTTCCCTCGTTTAAAATGTCATTATTCACGGCGGTTTTTAAACCGCCGTGAATAATGATCGTGTGTACGCGGATCAGAGTTATAGTGTTGGTTGCTTATTTACAACTTTTACATATGTTCGATTTTCATAGTTTCTCAAAAAAGGCACAATATAAAATTTACAAATATTTGTTATTTATTAACTGAACACTCTTTTTCAGAGTGTGGAGTCTTTTACAAGCTCTGAAAGTTGTAAGTGGAAAAAAAAAAAAAGTTAAATATTGCAAAAAATGGTCTGGCCACCTGATGTAAAAAATGGAGCTTAGGGCCTGGCAGAAAAAGGGTTAAATGATACGAATCTGGCCTGCTATACCAAATTACACTGCTCACTGTGTTATGTATTATTTACCAGGGCTTTTATATTACATCTGGAGTTTGGAGTCCACTGAATCATATATATGTAAATACATTACTCTAGACCGCTGTGGCATGCACATGTAAAAAATGAACTGCACCGTAGCTTTGTAATTTCTCTTCCAAATAATGTCTCATAGGAGAAGACTACCAGTCACAGTAAAAGAAACATCAAAATGATCATTTTGCATTTGTATGTCTGTGCAACAATTAGGAGAATAACAGGTGTAAAGACTAAAATTATCTGTATTATTTGCATATTACAGGTAACAATTAGCCCATTTGTAGCTGTTCAACCAAGCAAATAATTTAGCTGTCAAGATATTTTTTGAGCATTTACAGCTGCAGTAAACAGAGTGTGATCTACGCTGCAGCTCTATTTTAGTGCAATTATTACTTAAAAAAACCTTAAAGTGCAAAATAAAGGAATATACATACACACACACACACAATAATGACTTGAGAAACAGTTTAAGCTTTTGGAAGGTAGATGGAAGTTTAGAGGAGATGCAGAACTATACAATGTCACATTTATTTATAGTAGTCAGTCATGATGCTAGATTGTTACCAAGCTGTACTTCACCTGAATTACAAATGTGAAGGAGAGCAATGTAATGCCTGTCCTGTATTCACGTAATTTACAGCATATAACTGAAAGGTTTACAGTGGAACCTTGGATTACGAGCATAATCCGTTCCAGGAGAATGCTCGTAATCCAAAGTATTTGCATATCAAAGCGAGTTTCCCCATTGAAGTCAATCGAAACAAAAATAATTTGTTCCACATTGACTTCAATGGCATGCAATACCGCATGCGGCCAGAGGCGGGGGCAACGGAGAGCCTCGGAAACGTCCGGAATGGCCAGAGGACAGTTTCGGTTGACCTCAGCAAACCTCGGAAAGACTTCGTTCACGAGCCTTTCCAAGGTTTGCCGAGGTCAGCCGAACTGTCCTCGGGCCTTTCCGGCCGTTACCAAATGCCGCGGATTGGCGCCCCCCCACCTCAGACCAAACGCGGTACTGCACCCGCTTTGGCCTGAATCCTGCTAGTTTTGCTTGACAACACTCGCAAAAGAGTTAGGATTTTAGCAAATACAGTGCTCGTATTGCGAAACGCTCGTTAATCGCGTTACTCGCAATCCGAGGATCCACTGTATACTACAATGCCATAATGCCAGATTCACCAAATAGTAGAACATTGTAATTTTTATGCGTTTCCAAAGCCATTACAGCAGCATGCAGGCATTTCAATAATATTGGGCTTTGTTTTTTTTAAATGTTTAGGGTCAATTTCATTTTTTCTTTTTAAGTTTACATGTTCATAAAAGCATATTTTATATCTGTGTATATAGTCACTTTTTCAAAATATTCAACCAGCAAACATTAGATCTTCATACAAATATCTCGTACGCACGATCTGAAAATCATACTAAACATACTTCTTTCGAATCGATCGTACGATAATCTGATCGTTCGTACACAGCTTTCGATAGCTGATCACGACAGTTCATCCGATTTTATCCAATGGGACAAGCAAAAAAAACTTTTCTCGTACGATACCAAACCATACAATTTTCATGTAATCAGTAGAGTCTGAAAATACAATAAAAATTCACTACAACACATTACTACACTTCAGAATTTTTATTCCGTCGTACGAGAATTTTCATAACTTCAGTAACCTATTCAATTTCTACTTGCGACTAGCAAGCGAGAAAAGTCGGAGGATGTGCCGTCCGATTTTCAAATCGTGTGTACGGGGGAAAACAGTGCCTACAGATAAAGTGATATACTGGAATAAAAACACAAGGAAATACAGATTTATTTAAAGATTTACTCACCCTTGGGCTCAAAAGTTGGTATTGCCCTCTTTAGCCGAATTACTTAGTACTAGTGTTTTGCATAACGACCCCCCAGTCTCTGACATTTGTAACCACTGCTCCATGCAAAGTTTGTGAATTTTCTTGCATGAGCTGACAATTTTAAATGCGCCAATCACAGCACATTGTTCCGGAAGGCCTTTGCCTTCAAATATTCTTTTTGGACAATCATTTCCACAGCACATGCAGCTTAAATTGGTGTAATCTCTATATGATGGAAGATGCATGCACTTTGACACTTGGGCCCCTTTCACACTACTGCGACTTTAAAGTCGTGAGATTTTACAGCGATTTCGCGGCCGCGATTTTAGGGAATGCCTATGTAAGTGGCATCAAAATCGGACCAAAGTAGTGCAGGGACTACTTTGAAGTCGGAACGACTTGAAGTCGTACTAATATGAATGGTTGTCATTGGAAATCATGGGAAACGACTTGTCATGCTACTTTGCCTTCACAAATCGTGGGACAAGTCGTATAAGTGTGAAAGGGGCCTTATGTTACAAGCGTTACCTGCAAAAGCCCCAATGGAATTTTAATGATTTGGGAGACATTTAGCACCAATCAAAGCTTGGGCTAAATTTGTTTGGCCAGCCAGTCTTGGAGAATTGAACAGTTGATTGAAATCTAAGCCAATCTATTCCACTCCTCACAGTTGGGTTTAAAAATAACATTTTTAATCAATTCCTTTCTAAACTCCTGGTAATCCACAACCTTCTTTCTGAGGATTTTGGAGAGCTCTTTTTATTTTGGTACAATGACATCACACACTTCAATAGCAAAGAGAGCACCGGATCCTGGATATCTAAGGTTAAAATAAAGCTGGCCATACATTGTACAATTTTCTTATTCAATTTCCTTTAGATTTACCTTTAACTATGAAAAGCAAGGGCCTGTCTGATTGCATACAAATTGAAAGTGTTTAGGTTTGACCTCATATTATATCGTTTTGTTAACCACTTGACAACTGGGCACATAACCCCCTTCCTGCCCAGGCGAAATTTCAGCTTTTGGCACTGTCACGCTTTGAATGACAATTGCGCGGTCGTGCGACGTGGCTTCCAAACAAAATTGACGTCCTTTTTTCCCCACAAATAGAGCTTTCTTTTGGTGGTATTTAATAATTTATGCGTTTTTATTTTTTGCGCTTTAAACAAAAAAAGAGCGACAATTTTGAAAAAAAACACAATATTTTTTACTTTTTGCTATAATAAATAATCCCAATTTTTTTTTTTAAACTTATTTTTTTCTCAGTTTAGGCATATACGTATTCTTCTACATATTTTAGGTAAAAAAAAACCTCAATAAGCATATAGTGATTGGTTTGCGCAAAAGTTATAGCGGCTACAAAATAGGGGATAGAATTATGATTTTTTTTTTTTACTAGTAATGGCGGCGATCTGCGATTTTTATTGTGACTGCGACATTATGGCGGACACATCGGACACTTTTGACACATTTTTGGGACCATTCACATTTATACAGCGAACAGTGCTATAAATATGCACTGATTACTGTATAAATGTGACTGGCAGGGAAGGGGTTAACACTAGGGGGCGATCAAGGGGTTAATATGTTCCCTGCTAGGTGATTCTTACTGTGGGGGGAGGGGACTGACTGGGGGAGGTGACCGATGGTTGTCCCTATGTACAAGGGACACACCATCCGTCTCCTCTCCCTGACAGGACGTGAATCTGTGTTTACACACAGAGATCCACGTCCCTGGCTCTGTGACAGCCGATCGCAGGTACCTGGCGGACATCGCGGCCGACAGGCACTCGCATCGGCACCCGCGTGACACGGTGGGCATAGCTGTTCTGCGATGCGCGCCGCGGGGGCGCGCATCGCGGAAGTAAACAGGAGGACGTCCATGGACGTCCTCCCGGCAATTGAGCGCCGCAATGTGGCCGTCTTTTAATAATGGCCTGGGCGCGAAGTGGTTAAATCTAAAGGAAATTTGTATGAGAAAATTTTATGATGCATGGCCAGCCTAAACTATACAATTTCTTTAGATTTTATCCTTTACATTTACCAAAACCATATAATATGAGGTCAAACCTAAACATTTTGAATTTGTATGCAATCAGGCAGGCTCTTGCACAACATGGTTGAAGGTAAATCTAAAGGAAATCCAACAACAAAAGTTGTATAGTGTGTATCCAGTTAAAATTTTTATTTATTTTTTGCTAGAGAATTACTTAGAACCCCCAAACATCATGTATTTTTTTTTAACACCCTAGAGAATAAAATGGTAGACATTGCAATACTTTATGTCACACCGTATCTGCGCAGTGGTCTTAAAAGCGCACTTTTTTTTGGAAACAAATACACCTTTTTGACTTAAAAAATAAGACAACAGAAAAGTTGGTCACAGCCGATCAACAGATTTCAGCCATAAATCATTGGCTGAAATCCGTTGACAAACTTGTGCTGTGTCCAATCACAACACGGGTCAGCAGGGGGTGCATGCATGCCCAATTTTTTTTTTTTTTATATTGTGAAAGATAATGTTACGCCAAGTAAATTGATACCCAATATTTCACGTTTCAAAATCGCAGCCGTTCGTGGAATGGCAACAAACTTTTAACCTTAAAGATCTCCATAGGCGTCGTTTAAAAATTTCTACAGGTTACCGTATTTATCGGCGTATAACACGCACCGGCGTATAACACGCACCCCAAGTTTAGGCAGGGAAATTCAAGGAAAAAAAACTTACATTTAAATGCAGCATGCAGCCTTGCCCAGTGTCCATCTGCAGCCTTGCCCAGTGTCCATCTGTCCATCTGCAGCCGTGCCCAGTGTCCATCTGTCCATCTGCAGCCGTGCCCAGTGTCCATCTGTCCATCTGCAGCCTTGCCCAGTGTCCATCTGTCCATCTGCAGCCGTGCCCAGTGTCCATCTGTAGCCTTGCCCAGTGTCCATCTGTCCATCTGCAGCCGTGCCCAGTGTCCATCTGTCCATCTGCAGCCGTGCCCAGTGTTCATCTGTCCATCTGCAGCCGTGCCCAGTGCCTTTGCGATCGTGTCAGTCCCGGCGGTTTTTAAAATTTGGCGCGGATTTCTGTGGAGAGGAGCGAGCGGGGCCGAGTGTACTTCGGCTGGACTCGGCTCCTCTCGCAGTTCCGCCCATCTCCACTGACTGCGCCGCTGACGGAGAAAGCCGAGTGTACTTCGCCTAGACTCGGCTCTGCTCACAGTCACAGGCAGGACTGCGAGAGGAGCCGAGACTAGGCGAAGTACACTCGGCTTTCTCTATGTCAGCGGCGCAGTCAGAGATGGGCGGGACTGCGAGAGGAGCCGAGTAAAGCCGATTGTACTTCGGCTTCGGCTCCGCTCGCTCCTCTCGCTCGTTTTCAGCAGGGGAATTCGACGGAGTATCGGCGTATAACACGCACCCACGATTTTCCCCTGATTTTAAGGGGAAAAAAGTGCGTGTTATACGCCGATAAATACGGTACATGTTTTTTTGTTTTTTTTTAACAGAAGGAATGTTTATTGAGATAACAGCATATTATACATGAGAACAGCGTATTTGATATTACAAAAAATCGTACACGACAATACTTAGCAGAGGTAGTGACTACTCTCCAGAACCATCTGGATCGGATTATCCATACATCTCCCACTCCCTAGAGACCAAAAGGAACCCCAACCCACCCTCCCTGTGCAGGTCCCAATGGGAACTAGCGAACATTTAAAGATAAAAGTGTAATATACAATATCGTCATTCCCCCTGAGAACCGTTATGCCAGATCAAGGAGGAGGGAGAAGATAGGGAGGGAGTAGGGGAGAGCGTAGAAAGAAAATAAGGGAGAAGAGGGGGAACGGGAGAGGGGGAGGAGAGGGAACGGGAAAGAAGGGGGAGGAGGAGAACAGAAATCTCAGACGCTGTACGCCACACTCAATCATAGTAAAGTTACACTCCATCAACCGCCAGTACAGGTTACATGTTTAGAGTTACAGAGGTGGTCTAGTGCTAGAATTATTGCTCTCGCTCTAACAATTGTGGCGAAACGTCACGTGTGGTTTGAACACCGTTTTCATATGCGGGCGCGACTTACATATGCGTTCGCTTCTGCGCGTGAGTTTGGCAAGACGGGGCACTTTAACCCCCGGACCATTTGGCTGGCCAAAGACCAGGCCACATTTTGCGATTCGGCACTGCATTGATTTAACTGACAATTTTGCTATAATAAATATTCCCAAAAAATATATATAAAAAATATGTTTTTCCTCAGTTTAGGCCGATACGTATTCTTCTACATATTTTTGGTAAAAAAAAAAAATCGCAATAAGCCTTTGATTGGTTTGTGCAAAAGTTATAGCGTCTACAAATTAGGGAATAGTTTTATGGCATTTTTATAATTTTTTTTTTTTTTTACTAGTAATGGCGGCGATCTGCAATTTTTATCGTGACTGCGACATTATGGCGGACACATCGGATACTTTTGACACCATTTTGGGACCACTGTCATTTTTACAGCTATCAGTGCTATAAATATGCACTGATTACTGTAAAAATGACACCGGCAGTGAAGAGGTTAACCACTAGGGGGCGCTGAAGGGGTTAAGTGTGTCCTAGGGAGTACTTCTAACTGGGAGGATGGGCTGTGTGCGACACGACACTGATCACAGCTTCCGATTACATGGAGCTGTGATCAGTGTCCTGTCACTAGGAAGACTGGGTAAAATAGGATTTTTATACTCACCGTAAAATCCTTTTCTCTAAATTCATGGACGGACACAGCCTTAAATCTTGACAAGTGGGTATTAGCCTTCCTTTAGGAGTGACTAGGCAGAAAACTTATAGAAAGTGTTAAATACACACACACCCTACAGTCCCGCCCAGGGGGCGTGCCCTCTGGGTATAACCCCTCTCTCTGCATCTCGCAGATCAGTTCGTCAAAAAGCAGTACAAACATAAATAGGAGGGGTGGGTGCTATGTCCGTCCATGAACTCAGAGAAAAGGATTTTACGGTGAGTATAAAAATCCTATTTTCTCTTTCGTTCATGGACGGACAAAGCTTTAAATCTTGACAAGTGGGACGTCCCAAAGCAGTGTAAAAAAAAAAACGAGGGGTGGGAACAGCATATAATTAAACTTCACCCCAAAACAAAACAGAGCTCATCAACCGAGGAGTTGCAACTCTAAACAGCCGCCTGCAAAACCTTGCGGCTGAAAGAAGCAACCGAAGATGCACTCACATCAACCTTGTAGAATTTAGTGAAAGTGTAAACGAACGACCAGGTCGCTGCCTTACACACCTGGGAAATAGGCGCTTGATGTCGGAAAGCCCAAGAGGCACCTATTTCCCTGGTCGAATGCGCCGTGACAGGAAAAGGGGGCGCCCGACCCCTTATGGCGGAAGCCTGAATTACTATCTGTCGGATCCACCTTGAGATGGTGGCCGACGAGACCGCTAGTCCCTTTTTGGGACCAGCCACCGAAACAAACAGTGAGTCTGACCTCCGGAACAGAGCAATAGCAGATAAGTATACTCTCAAAGCTCGGACGTCGTCCAAGGAATGCAACGCCGCCTCCTTAGGATGCGACGGCCGAGGACACAAGGATGGAAGTACTCATTAAGATGAAAGGCCGAAACTACCTTAGGTAGAAATGAAGGCTGCAGACGCAGAACCACCTTATCCTTGTGTAAGATCAGATAAGGAGCCTTGCATGACAAGGCTGCCAACTCAGAAACCCGTCTAACTGACGTAACAGCCACCAAAAAGACCACCTTCTGAGAAAGTGTCAACAAGGGAATCTCCCTATGTCTTCAAACTGTGGTTTCTGAAGCACCGAGAGGACCAGGTTCAGGTCCCACGGAGGTAGTGGAGGGCGGACCGGAGGGGCCACATGCCGAACTCCCTGCACAAACGTACTCACCAGAGAGTGAGATGCCAGGGGTCGCTGAAAAAAAAACCAGCCAGAGCAGAGATCTGCCCCTTAATCATACTCAAAGCAAGCTTTTGGTCCACCCCTCGCTGTAAGAACAGCTGGACTCTGGACACCAAATAAGTCCGTGGATTCCACCTCATTTCCTCACAGAAGGCTATGTAGGCCTTCCAAGTGCAGTGGTATATCTTCCTAGAGGATGGCTTCCGAGCCCTTCTCATGGTAGGAATCACAGAATCCGACAGGCCCCGGTCTCTTAGTACCTGGCTTTCAATAGCCATGCCGTTAAAGCCAGCGACTGTAAAGCAGGATGAAGTATGGAACCTTTCGACAGCAGGTCCTTTCTCAGCGGTAAACGCCAAGGGACGTCTGCTATTAGACGCACTAGATCGGTGTACCAAGGACGCCGAGGCCAATACGGATCATTGGAATCCCCTCTGCCTCCACTCTGCGAAGCAGATGAGGAAGGAGCTTCAGAGGAGGGAAGGCATAGATTAGCCGGTACTGACTGCACGGTGCCACCAACGCATCTGTCGCGTCTGCCCCTGGGTCTCTTGACCTGGCCACAAATTCTCAATACCTTCCGATTGAGTCGAGACGCCAGGAGATCTATGTCTGGCGTGCCCCTTTTTAGGCAAAGGAGCTGAAACACCTCCGGGTGCAGAGACCATTCTCCTTGGTCCAGCATCTGGCGACTCAGGTAGTCCGCCTGCCAGTTTTCCACGCCCGGAATGTATAAGGCTGACAGGGCCGGTACACTCCTTTCTGCCCACTTTAGGATGTGAGTGACCTCGGATGCTGCAGCCGAGTTTCTCGTTCCTCCTTGATGGTTGACATATGCCACAGCCGTGGCGTTGTCCGACTGGATCCTGACTGGACGCCCCTGTAGCCTCTGAGACTATGTGGAGAGGCACAGCCTGATCGCCCTAAGTTCCAGGACATTGATCGACAAGTGGGATTCCGCTGGAGACCATCGACCTTCGCTCGACTGAACCCCCCAGACTCCCCCCCAACCGGTAAGACTGTCGTCCGTCGTGATTACCATCCAGTGAAAGGGAAGGAACGATTTCCCGGACAGAAGTGCCAGTGATGTCAGCCACCAAACTAGGGAGGTCCTGACTAGGTGGCTCACCCGGATTTTACAATCCAGGGATGATGGGCACTTGTCCCATCTGGACAGGATTTCCTTCTGTAACACTCACGTGTGAAATTGAGCATATGGTACCACCTCGAAGGAGGCCAGCATGAGGCCCAGGACTCGCATGCAAAAGTGGAGTGATGACCATCTTTGGGATGTCAACTGCCGTACCGCAGCCCGAAGGGTCTGCAACTTCTCCACAGGTAGAAAAACCTTTGCCTCTGAGGAGTCCAAAATCAACCCCAGATACACTAGGTGTTGAGTCGGTACCATTACTGACTTCTGAGTGTTCAGCACCCAACCAAAGTGTCGGAGGGTCTGACAGGTTATAGATATGCTCCTCTTTAATTCTGAGCTTGAAGTAGCCCTCAGAAGAAGATCGTCCAAATAGCCCACGATGGCAATGCCACGTTGTCTTAGTAGGGCCAGAATTGGGGCAAGCACCTTGGTGAACACCCTTGGTGCCGATGCCAAGCCAAAGGGGAGAGCCACAAATTGATAGTGGTCTTCCCCGACCGCGAAACGCAGCCATCTCTGATGCCTGGTGCATATGGGGACATGCAAATAGGCATCCCTGATGTCCAAGGATGCCAAAAAGTCCCCCGGCTGGATGGCAGTGACGACAGAACGAATCGAATCCATCCGGAATCTTTGTACCTTCACAAAGCAATTGAGGGCTCTGAGGTCCAGGATTGGACGAACGCCCTCCTTCTTTGGTACTATGAACAGATTTGAGTAAAACCCCCGGAACCGTTCCTGTACTGGGACAGGAATAAACACCCCGCGTTTCAGCAGGTCTTGAACTGCCCCAAGTAGGGCTTCCCGACGAGTCAGCAGTAGCTGGAGGTTGGAGGGAAAAAATCAGTTTGGTGGGCAAGATAGAAATTCTATCTTGTACCCTGAAGAGACTACCTCGCAAACTCACCGGTCGGAGACCTGGGATGTCCACTGCGTCGCGAATTCGCGAAGACGTCCCCCCACCCGAGAGATGGGTGGGGGCAGACCTTCATGCGGACATAGCTTTGTTTGCAGGTTTGTTGGGTTTGCGAAACCAGGGACGTCTCTGTCCCTGAGCAGGCGCTTTATTGGCCTGAGGTCCTTTATTTGCCACACTGGGCGGACGAAAAAACGCTTGTGCGCGGTAAAGAAGGGCCCTTGCCTACGGCGTGGCTCCTTCCCCTTTCTGGTTTGTGGGAGCAGCGTGCTCTTACCTCCTGTGGCATCTTTGATTATGTCATCCAGGGAGGCTCCAAAAAGTCTGTCGCCCTTAAAGGGCAAATCCATCAAGGCTTTCTTGGAAGATTGGTCCGCAGACCAATTTTTTAACCAAAGTAGACGGCATAACACCACCGCATGGCTAGAAGCTCTGGCCAGTAGAGGAATAGTGTCCATGGCTGATTCGCAAACAAATTTTAGGCCCTGTACCAGTTGGTCAGCTAGGACTACCTCGTTCGGGGAAGCATGACGTGCTTCTAACTCATTGTGTAGCATCTTTGCCCACTCCGTGAGTGTCTGAGACACCAGGGCCCCAACTATGGTTGGATGTACAGCCGAACCCACTACCGTGAACAGGTTGCGGGTGACCGCCTTGGCCCTCTTGTCTGCAGGGTCCTTGAAGGCAGGAGCCCCCTCTGGAATGGTGGTTAGTTTGTTTAGTCTGGACACAGGAGGGTCCACTATCGGGGGCGAGGTCCATTTCTTCAAGAAACTCTCTTCAAGAGGGTAACACACTGCCAGATTTCTAGGGACTGAGAAAAATTTTTGTGGTTTGTCCCACTCCCTGTATAAAAGTTTGTCTAAGTAAGACACAAAAGGGAACACCTTAGCAGTGCGGGTCGCCTTACGGAACCAATTGCTTCTGCAGTCCCCTATATTTTTAGAGTATCTCACACTGCGGTGATGAGGTCACTTACCAGAGCCCCCTCGTGTGCAGACCCGGATCCGGAGTCATCCTCACTGTCCGGCCGGTCTCGGTCCGCGTCCTCAGAGCCATAAATTGTGGCTGGGCCTGGTTCCACAACTGAGTTGTCCCCAGAAGATGGCAAGGGGAGGGGACGCTTTCTAGCCCCCTTTTTTCCACGTGCTGCTTCCACCTTGGCAACAAAGGCATCTAGGATTGCCGACATAGCGTCCGATACATCGGGTGCAGGGGCATCAATTGCAAGCTCAGGTGTTTCAGGGGAAAAGGCGTCTGCTTCTGACGCCATGCTGACCCACGTGCCTGATTTCAAAGCAAGGTACAGTAACCCAGCCTCCTAGCTGCAGCAGAGACGAGGGGTTCCCACCCAGAGGACTCACCACCCTGGAACAGTAGTACGCTGTCGTCCGCCACTCAGTGGAGCTGCTTCCTTGTCAGCTATACAGTCTGACCCTTCAGCAGCGTGTGTCTGTCAGTCTGTGCCGTTTAAATGCTGTCTGATAGATGGCCGCTGTGCGGCCACTAGAGGCCAACAAAGCCGCAGGCCACAAGAACATGGCCGCCGAGCGTAGATAGAGCGTGATGGCACCAAGAAAATGGCCGCCGAGCGGCAGCTAGAAGCCCACACAGTGTGGCCACAAAAACATGGGCGCCGACCGTGTCATGGATCTCCAGAAAAATAGGCCGCTGCGCGGCCGATAGAGATCCATCAACGCCACGGTTCTCAAGCACCTGCCCATCGGTGTTAAAATAGAGCATGGGGCCCAGGACAGAGGCCGCCGAGCGGTCACTAGAGGCAGAGCAGAATATCACAAGAAAAATGGCTGCCAGCACAACAGAAAGTAAACACAGCAGGATCACCAAAAACATGGCCGCTGAGCGGAAGATAGAGGCCAACTACAGCGCGGCCACAAGAGCATGGCCGCCAGTGCATATAGACAATACAGCATGGATCACAGCAAAAATGGTCGCCGACAGCATGGAGCAGGACACACAGGTAAGCAAAATCTCTTAAGCAGCTTATAACAATGATTTAGCGGGCGTACATGCACAGTTCCCCACAGGTGAAGCCCTCCCCAGGTGAACCCCCGCCCCAGCAGCTAGATCAGAGAGCCTAGGGAGAGGAGGAGGGAAGATAGAACCCCCTACTCACCTCTCCAGGAATGCCCAAGCTCTGTCTTTCTGCCGAAGCAGGGTATTAATACTTACCCTTCCTGTAGGATTATGCTGGAAGCATCCCAGACAGATAATCTTCCGCATGGTGACGCAGATCACTGTCGGCCAGGCTACTGTGACTCGGCCATAAAGACCGGTCCGATGCAAGCCCTGGAGCGTATAGCTCACCGGCCACCCGTAGATCGACGGGCATGTCATGGGCGACCCAGCGCGTAGCTACGGTCGGCACACGCTCAATGGCCGAAACTAGGGAGACTACAAGGATCCAGAATCCAGCCTGTCACCCAGTTGGCAGTTGACCGAAGATCACAGGAACAAAAAATAAAAATAAAATAATAAAATTTCAATCTGGAATCAAAAAAACCTCCAGGCCTATGGGCCCGAAGGGAGCCATGTCTTCTCCTTAGCTAGGCAAAAAAAAACTGATCTGCGAGATGCAGAGAGAGGGGTTATACCCAGAGGGCCCGCCCCCTGGGCGGGAATGTAGGGTGTGTGTGTGTATTTAACACTTTCTATACGTTTTCTGCCTAGTCACTCCTAAAGGAAGTTTTCTGCCTAGTCACTCCTAAAGAGAAATGCTTGTTTACATTAGCATTTTCCCCGTTCTTCCTCTTCGTGAGACGATTGCGGGTATCCCCGCGGACATCGACTCACGGAGCTCGCACGTCCACAATGCCGCTTCTTAACCACTTGCCGCCCGCCCTATAACAGACTGACGGCGGCAAAGTGGTTTCAAAATCCTGACTGGACGTCATATGACGTCCTCAGGATTTTGAGCCGCTGCTGCGCGCCCCCGGGGGCGTGCATCGCGGCGATCATTGCTGCGGGATGTCAGTCTGACACCCCGCAACACTGATCTAGGTAAAGAGTCTCCGACGGAGACCCTTTACAACATGATCAGCTGTGTCCAATCACGGCTGACCACGATGTAAACAGGAAAAGCCGGTCATCGGCTTTTCCTCACTCGCGTCTGTCAGACGCGAGTAGAGGAGAGCCGATCGCCTGCTCCTCTGACAGGGGGGGGTTTGTGCTGATCCATTATCAGCGAAGCCCCCCCGAGGATGCCCACACTGGACCACCAGGGATGCCACTAGACCACCAGGGAAGCCCACCTATAGGTATTGCACACTAGACCACCAGGGATGCTAATTATATACAAGTAATGGATGCCAATCAGTGCCCACAATGGATGCCAGTGCCCACAATCGGCACCACTGATTGGCAGGCATTGTTTGGCACTGATTGGCATCCATTAGTACAGTACAGTGCCACCTATCAGTGCCCATCCGTGCCACCT
This sequence comes from Rana muscosa, assembly GCA_029206835.1. Taxonomy (NCBI): domain Eukaryota; kingdom Metazoa; phylum Chordata; class Amphibia; order Anura; family Ranidae; genus Rana; species Rana muscosa. Next base: position 805,382,742 of record CM055117.1, on the reverse strand, counting down.
ATCAGTGCCCATCCATGCCGCCTATCTGTGCCCATCCGTGCCGCCTATCTGTGCCCATCCGTGCCGCCTATCTGTGCCCATCCGTGCCCCCTATCGTTGCCCGTCAGTGCCGCCTTATCCGTGCCCGTCAGTGCCGCCTTATCCATGCCCATCAGTGCAGCCCCATCAGTGCCCATTAGTGAAGGAGAAAACTTACTTATTTACAAAGTTTTGTAACTGAAACAAAAAAAACTTTTTTTTTTTTCAAAATTTTCGATCTTTTTTTTTTAGCAGAAAATAAAAATCGCAGAGGTGATCAAATACCACCAAAAGAAAGCTCTATTTGTGGGAACAAAATGATAAAAATTTAGTTTGGGTACAGTGTAGCATGACCGCGCAATTGTCATTCAAAGTGCAACAGCGCAGAAAGCTGAAAATTGGTCTGGGCAGGAAGGTGTATAAGTGCCCAGTATGGAAATGGTTAAAGGGGACGTATATATACGTCCATCTGCCTGCCCGTGCCATTCTGTATATCATCGTGCAATGGTCGGCAAGCGGTTAAAAAATGTTTTTTCCTTATTTTACGTTTTTTTTTCCCAGCCATTGCCGGCTGTCTCTTCTGCAGTTTCCACTGCTGGAGACCGGAGCAGCTAAAAGGAATGTACAACAATTTCTTCTTCACTGGGCTAGATAATTAAGTCTTAGGCCTCGTACACACGGCCGAGATTCTCGTTGAAAAAAACATGTCGTTTTTTTCGACGAGATTCTTGGACAAGAAACTTGTCCCGGCCGAGTGTACACACGCTCGTTTCAAAGAACCCGCGGTTCTTTGAAAGGAGCGTACGCGGTGACGTTATCGACTACGTCGAGCATGCGCTCGTCACATTCGATGCCGTCGCCGCCATCTTGGTATACCCTACGTATGCCTAGGAAGCTACCGCGCATGCGTCGAATTCATTTCGAACATGCGCGGGCTTCCGGGAGGACAGGTAAGTGTACACACACTCACTTTTCTCGTCGAGAAACATGCCGAGGAGAATCTCGACGAGAAAATAGAGAGCAGGTTCTCTATTTTCTCGTCGAGGTTTCTTGTCGGTTTTCTCGACGAGAAACCCGATAGCAGCGTACACACGACCGATTTACTCGGCAAGACCTCTCTGCCAGCAAGTTTCTTGCTGGTTCTTGCCGAGAAAATCGGTCGTGTGTACGAGGCCTTAGATTGTTGATTCAGCAGATTTAGAGATTTTAGTATTAGGGTGAACTTCCACTTTAAAATCTATTATAAGCAACTAACCATATACTAAAATAAATATACTGGGGCCCAGCAAATATTATTGGAAATCTACAAAATAGTTCAAAACTTCACAAATGGACCAGTAGCGGATATCAATATCATAATAGCCTACCCGGTTTCAAATGGCTACAGTAAAGAAATAGTTAACTGCTGGCAAAAACATTAACAAGCCATTCCAGAAAAAAGCACATGAGATAAATAACTGATTCATACATATTGTCAATAGGTTTTGCAAATGCATATGCAGTATATGATGTTTGTAACTAATTATATTCTGAGACGCGTGGCTTTGTGTGAAAAACAGTTAACAGCAAAGAATTGCAAATAAATAAGCTTACTTAGTTGCAATTTCTTGTTATTAACTGTTTTCCACATACATACACGCTCACTGTAATAAAGAGAATATATATATAGAAGGAAAAAAAAATTGAGTGGACCCATTACGCAGCATACAAAATCCTTTTGTTTTATGAATAGCGCTGATATTTTATATTTTTCACTATGAAAGAACTGTTGTAATCCACAAATTCTCAATTTCACTACTGCAATGTACTAAATTCTCCAAAAATCAGCCAATGAATAACATTTTTTTTTTCCCTCTAAAGAATTATTACTCACGATCCAGTAAAACAGCTTTACAGAACTCTAACATTGCCATAGCTTGTGAATTTCACCCCAATCACTACCATGTCTCCTCAATTATACTTCCCAGGTAATGCAATAGTAAAAATGTATGACTGTGGCAGCAAAGCAATTATAAAAATTAATTAGTAGCCAAAGTTATTACAGTGCACTGTAACTGTATTGCAGGTGGAAATTTCTGTCAAAAAAATGGTACAGGTATAGGAAAATGAATGATACTGCTCAATGCTGATGTAAAGTATGTTAAAACAGCAAAGTCTGTATCATTTATTACAAAGAATATCTGAAAGTCAGCAGTCTGGCCAACAATACTATATTTGGCCAGCTACTGATTTCTAAGAATCTGTAATTTATTTGTTATGCTCAATGGCAACAGAGCTGTAAATTCATAAAACAGAGTGTTTTGTACTGGCCCAAGGCATTATAAAAATGTATTTAGTAATCGTATATATCACATATAATGGCCACTCTATGATTTTCTAGCCCAAAAAAAAATTGGAACATGGGCTCCTTGTATGGCGAGAATTCTATACACTGCTTGTATACATACCACCCCAAGAAAAGTCATTGGCTTATTATAGCTTCCAGTTGTACTTTTATAACAGCACTAGAACTGATAGTTTATTTATAGTAGGAAAACTAACAACTCATCCACTCAGGGGATGGTGAGCTTGTTAATATGCTTACTTTCCTCTGATAAGCAAAATGTATTTGGGTTGCTGGAAAGCAACGCAATTGAAACTACGTACCAAAGCGGTGGCACAATGTCTGGTTTCAGCCCCCTTGTAGTCCCAGCTGCTCTGTGAGCCAAGGAGATCTGCAATGCAATTTAGACTTTCAGTGTGAAATCAGCACTGGTCAGTTAACATGCAGATAAGGACTCCCTGTTTCCAAGGTGCACTGGCTGTTGGCAGATGAGGCATAAAATCAAGCTAAAATCTGATGTTAAATTCCATAGGGGAATAGAGGGTGCAGAAAAACATACATTGCTAAATGTCTTATGTTAATATTTTCATCAATAGTCGACCGCCTACGTCATTGGCTATTCCTGAGCAAGCGGGGAAAGCTGGGGCTTACCCTATGATGTGACGGGTGACCCCGCCCCCTCGTACGTCATGGGGGTTTCGTGTGGAGTGGACACTGGAGGTGGAGGAGACTGCAGCATCACTGGAGATCGGATCACCGCGGGACATAGAGAACAACGCTGGACAGACTGGATTACATCGCTGGAATGTTTTTTTTTTTTTTTTTTTAATAAAGGACTTTCCCAACTGTGTCTGTGTGTTTTTTTGAATTTTTTACACTTTCTTTGTGAAATGGTAGGGGTACAATGTACCTGTTACCAATTCACATAGGGGAAGGCAGAATCTGGGGGTCCCCTTTGTTAAAGGGGGCTTCCAGATTCCGATAAGCCCCCCGCCCGCAGACCCCCACAACCACCGGGCAAGGGTTGTGGGGATAAGGCCCTTGTCCCCATCAACATGGGGACATCCTCCCCATGTTGAGGGCATGTGGCCTGGTACGGTTCAGGAGGGGGGGCCGCTCTCTCGTCCCCCCTCTTTTACTGTGGCCTGCCAGGTTGCGTGCTCGGATAAGGGTCTAGTATGGATTTTTGGGGGACCCCACGACATTTTTTTTTTGTGCGGGGTTCCTCTTCATATCCATACCAGACCTGAAGGGCCTGATATGGAATTTTGGGGGGACCCCCTTGCATTTTTTTTTTATTTTGGTTCCCTGCGCAAAATTACTTTTTTCCTTCAGAAATTACATTTTGTGCAGGGACAATTCTAAACACGGGAAACATGCGCTGCTTTACAGGCATACTTTAGACACCCCCAGGTACGAAATTTAAAGGAATCTTTCACTTTTATTGTTTCACTTTAAGCATTATTAAAATCACTGCTCCCGAGAAAGCAGCAGTTTTTAAAACTTTTTTTGCATTGGTACATGTCCCCTGGGGAAGGACCAGGGTCCTCAAACACTTTTTATGACAATAACTTGCATATTAACCTTTAAAATTAGCACTTTTGATTTTTCATGTTTGTGTCCCATAGACTTTAATGGTGTTCGCGTGTTCAAACTCATTTTTTGCATGTTCGCATGTTCTGGTGCGAACCGAACTGGGGGGTGTTCGGCTCATCCCTATGTGTGAGCAGTTGTTTCTGTTGCTGTCTGACACAGCTGCTGCTGAGTCATGGCCAGAGCTCTAGTAGAGTACCCATGCTTGGAAGGAGGCGCCTTTAAATCCATTTTCCACAACGTACAGGGTTCCTGGACACACATAGAGAAGATAAATTCCTCTGCGCCCCTCCCTCAAAAACTCACACCTGGTGAGGCAGAGGTATATGGGCATGTGAAATGCAGCTAGATGAGTTGTCCACTGTCAGAACAGAACCGCCATGCAGGCACAGCCTAATAGCATTCAGCATTTCCAAAAGACCCAGCAACTGTGAGATACACTGCTCCATTTGCTACCAGAGTACTGCAGTTTTAGGGAAGCATCCTTGGATCCCTCCAGCTATTAGGCCGGGTTCATACTGCTCGGTCATGGAAGCCGGACGACTTCCCATAAGACTTTGCCCTCCGACTTCATGTCTGACTTCAATGAATGAGATCCGACTTTGATTCAACCATACCAGGGCCAATTGAGTCTGGAATGAATCCTGAATGGAAACTCCATGGCAAAAAAACACATGCCCCTCCCCCCCTCCTTCGGTCTGGCATGGATTTTGAGGGTAACCCCTACGCCAAAAAAAAAAAAAAAAAATCAGACCCTTATCCAAGCATGCAGGCTGGCAGGTCAGAAAAGGGAGGGCAAGCACCCCCCTCCTGGATCCATACCAGACCACATGTCCTCAACATGGGGGGGTGGGCACAGCCACCCCCAGCACTGTGTGCTCACGGTGGTTGTGGGAGTCTGCGGGCAGGGGGCTTATCTGAATCTGAAAGCCTCCTTTAAAGGGGGCCCCCAGATCCTGCCCCCCAATGTGAATGAGTATGGGGTACCCTTACCCATTCACCCCAAAAAAATCAGTGTAGTGTAAATAAAAACAAGAGACAGTTTTTGACACATCCTTTATTAAAAATGAAGAATGTGGCCCGTCATAGCTGCAATGTGTCATGTTTCTCCGGTTACGCCACTGATGTGTTCTTCCTCCGGTCTTCTCTGCCGTCGGCTCCTGCCATTGTCTCATCTACGTTTGCCAGTTCTTATATAGCAATGGGGCGTGGCCATCCAGTGACGTCACTATGAGACTCCATCCCTTGCGATGTCACAATGGGCAGGGTCTCATGACACAGTGGCGGGAGCCAGCGTCGAAGGAGGACAGGGTCCGTGGCGGAAAAGACAGCAGTGGAGAGAGAAGACCGGAGGGTGAACACATCACTGGAGGGAGAAGACCGGAGGAAGAACACATCACCGGAGGAAGAGAATACATCAGTGGCGGAACCGGAGAAAGAAGACACGTTGGAGCTACGACGGGGGACATTCTTCACTTTAAATACCGGACTCTTGTTTTTATTTACACTACACATTTCTTTTGGGGGGTGAATGGGTAGAGGTACAATGTACCCCATATACTCATTCACATGGGGGGGGGAACTGGGGGCCCCCTTGTTAAAGGAAACTTCCAAATTACGATAAGCCCTCAGACCCCCACAACCACCCCCCAGGGTTGTCGGGAAGAGGCCCTTGTCCCTATCAACATGGAGACAATGTGCTTTGGGGTGGGGGGCACAGAAAACTCGCTCATTCCCCCCCCTTTCCTGACCTTCCAGGCTGAATGCTCGGATAAGGGTCTGGTATGGACTTTGGAGGGGACCCCATGTCGTTTTAAAAAAAAAAATGGGCGTGGGGTTTCTCCTCAAAATCCGTATTGGACCAAAGGGGGGCAAGCGGTTATTTATTTTGGGCGTGGGGTTCCCCTTTAAGATCCTTAGAGCACAAGTTGGATCAGTTAAGATGATAATCCGACTTGGATGCAACTTACATTCAAATCAATGGGCTGAATTTTTGCCCAAGTCGGACCAAAGTGGTGCAGGAACCTTTTTCGAAGTCGGACCGACACAAGTCGGACCAGTTAAGACGGCTTTCGTAGGGAACCATTCATTTTGACATGTCACGCGACTTGTGCTCTCTAAGTCGGTGCGTATGTTGGACCAGTGTGAACCGACCCTAATGCCGCGTACACACGGCCGGACTTTCCAACGGGAAAACCTCCGTCGGAATTTCCGACGGAAAAATAGAGAACCTGCTCTCTATCTAAGTCCATCGGAGATTCCGACAGAAAAAGTCAGATGGGGTATACACACGGTCAGAATTTCCGATGAAAGGCTCCCATCTGACTTTTTCTGTCGAAAATTCCGCTCGTGTGTGTACGGGGCATTAGGCTATGTTACCACAGCCACCCTGGACTTCAATGACAGGGATGCTTTTTATGAGAATAATTGCAAGCAGCTGTTTGTGTTCTGATCTATTTTACTTAAGTAGTGCTATATGTTACAGCCACATGCTACCCTTATTGAGCCACAGAGGTATTTCTGTGAGGAATCCATGCTTGTGCAGCTTTCATAATCTGTTTTGTATTATGCTGCAGTGTATGCATGTTCTTTGCCATGTTACCCAATTTGCATTATTGCTTCTAACTATTCACCATTTTAGTAAACTGCAATCAGCAAAGCCCACCCTCGCTGCTTTTTGCACAGGTGTGAGATTCAAGGACCAATTCTCACACACAGATACCATATGTCCTCTCTGCAGCCTGGATCGAAAATCAGTACAAACAGTAGCAGGACTTTTATGAAAACATGTTTTCAAGTATTTTAGTTATCTCTGTGCATAAACCTTTAAAGTGATACTAAAGGTAAGTTTTTTTTTAAACAACAAATGTATCATACAGTACTTACCTCCACTGTGCAGTTCGTTTTGCAGAGTGGCCACAAACATCCTCTTCTGGGGTCCCTCGGCGGATCCTCCCCGCATCAGATAACCCCCTAGGAGAAGCACTCTGCCGAGGGGGTTACCTTGCGTGCGAGCTCCCGTGTCCAGCATTTGGCGTCCATAGCCAACGAATGCAGGACTCGGCCCCGCCCCTGCGTCATTGGATTTGATTGACAGCAGCGGGAGCCAATGGCTGCGCTGCTATCAATCTATCCAATCAAGAGCCGAGAAACCCGGGCAGAGAGACTGCATTGTACTCGCCGTCGGACATTCCAGGGCTTAGGTAAGTAAAACATAAGGGGGGGGGGGGGGCTGGGGCTGTCAGAAGTTTTTTCACCTTAATGCATAGCATGCATTAAGGTAAAAAAACAGGAGGGTTTACAACCCCTTTAACTGAACTTCAAATTATAAACTCTACAGGTTTTTAATTTGTCATCTACTCACACTTTTGGGTATCATGGTTTTTAGTTTTGCAATTCTACACAAACCTTTCCTTCTAGTCATAGCCAAGTAGGTCTGAAGAAAGAAAACAAAGCTAAACTCCTATGATGCAAAACCACACGTCATTGTTTTGCTCTTTTGTTAGTTAACATAATGTGGAAAAGGCTTGAGTGCCCACGCACACGCACACACACACACACACAAAAAAGGGGTTATGTATCATACTTCAAAGTTGCTGCAATTCTATTCAAAAGAAGGTAAAATGCTAATTGGTTGTGTTTACAAATTTATACAGCTCTGAAATTATGAGATCAAACTCATATTTTTAAATATATTATTACACTTTTGTCAGGAAGATTGAGTGCATAGCTGTGCTCAAAGATCTACACGTGCACGTGGTGCAGCCTGTGAATCAGTACATAGAGTAGAGGCTGTGTGTGCACATGCACATTAGTGTGAATTAGCATTTGGTGCCCAGAGGCTTTCTTAAAACTTGGCACAATATCTGGAATTTGACTAGCTTTGCTCCCTGACCCTGCAGTTTCTCCTGTTGCTGATCTTGGCTAGTGCCCTTGAATTTATCTTCTGCCTACTGTTTTGGTACTTCTGTTTCTTGTCTGATATTAGCCTCAGCCTGGCTTCTGACCCTGCTCCTGTCTTCTGATTTGGTACGTACATGGTTGTTGTTGACCCTGGTTGGTCTTGCCTACGGGTTTGCTTCCTGCACTTGCAAGTTCTAGTGCTCAACCTGTGTGCAACAATTCTACATAAGCTCCAGTCTGAGAATCTGCAGCATCTCGTTAACATCCAGACTGCCATCCGACCACCTTCTATGCCAGAACCTACCACAGGCACCCATTCCACCCCTCATCCACACCTTTTTACCGACTCTGGAGGGGGGGGGGGGGTGGGGTAGTGGTCAGGAGGTTCCAAGCTTGAATCTTGTGTATACTCAAGAGGAATCATTTGCAGGTACAGCTTTTTATACTTACATTCTATTAGCTCTCACACCACTCTGCTCACCCCAGGGAGTGAAGAGAAAATGACCTGTGTAAGATCTTAATCACTTACAGGGGGTAAAAATCACCCCCCCTCTATGTGACAGAAATGTGTGCCTAAGTGGCCAATCACCAGCACTATCATGCAAGAATGAGTGACATGCTCCATACCAGGTACATCACTTCACTTCTTTGGGTAATTACGCAGCAGAGAAGGGAAAGGTAGGTACATATAAGTAGCTACTGAGGCCAGAATTAAAGCAAACTTGTTTTGTCCTGCAAAGGTAACTTTAAAGCAAGTTAAATATAAGTATTGCCGTCCAGACACTGAGAAGATATATGCATGTGACTATTTTACAAGCCTTAGCATAATTACTTTCAAGAAACTTTGCCTGTGGAAAAATATGGTGGGACTAATAACCCGCAAGATTCAATTACAATGAAAATGGATGTTCCAAAACTCAGAATTAGAAAAAGCATTATCATTCAAAATTACTTTTCCCCATTCTTAAGGCATACAAGCAAGCAGTAAATGAAGCACATTTACCAAAGATATTGCACACACTTTGTAATTTGCACTTACAAGAAAGGACCTGGGTAAATGCTACCAATCAAATGGCTGAGAACACCAGAACAGAAAAAGGAGCATTTAAATAATGAAGGCAAAAATGAAAAGCTCCAGGTTTTATAACAAATCAAACATGTTACTGCTCATCTCAATTCATAGCCTGGCCAGTGCCTATGCAGGAAGGACCACAAACATTACTTATTACAACAAATAGAAAGGACTCAGATAACAAGTAAATTCAAGGGTTTAATCTACATTAGAAATTGCACCTTTACAAACATTTTCTGCATTTTGAGGCTTTTCAGTCCTAAAATGAGGATTATAAATACCTAAATCTCTCTGGATTTGTAGAATAGAATACAAGATGTCTGTAAATGAGGTTGTTCAAACAAGAATCACTCACTAGGATGCCTGTGAAGCTTCACAATCCTTATTAAAAGTTTAGGCAAGATTTACTTACAGTGGAAATAAAAGCCTAAATAGGAAAAAAAAAATATTTTGTTTCCCTCTCTTAGATCATTGACCACTCCAGGGGCTGCAAATGTATGTTCTTCCTATTTAGCATGTGAATTAAATGTTTGCTCTATGCTAATTACGATGTGAAAGCCCAAAGGTAACGTTAATATTTTAAGGCAGCAGTAATTAATGTCATATTGTCCAGCTTCACTGGTTTCCTGATCACGGTTTCATGATTTAAATTCTTTCCCTGTCAATAAACAGGCGCAGTGGGGTTTGGTGAAAACAGATATCTTATAATTACCCTCTTTAACCCTTCTCCAAGCATCAATGCAAAGCAAAGCGTTTTGTGCTACCGCAACGATAAATTAAAGTGTCATCAACTTAAGCCTATATCTTCTCAGATAATATTAAATTCATTGATATCCCACGTGCCTTCGAATAATTAATTAGGATTCTCAAGGAAATTTTGATGTCGTATAAAGTGTTCAAACTAAACAGCAAGTAAAGCACATTCATGAGAAAATCTACATGTCTCTGAGGAAAGAGCACAACATTCACTCAAAAATGTGATGGCTTGTGCTTCTGGCTACCATTAATGAAGAAAAATGAATTGGACTGAGAATGATATGTGTATGTAAAATCACTGTTTAAATCACAGTTAAAGTGGGGAAAAAAGAGTAACACACTGTACTGTATATTTACATATGTATACGTCAAAGCAACCCTGTTGATGACATAAAAAATTAAATAAAAAGCATCAACATGTAAAAGATGATCAGTGATACTTACAGTATCTCACAAAAGTGCGTACACCCCTCACATTTTTGTAAATATTTTATTATACCTTTTCATATGACAACACTGAAGAGATTACACTTTGCTACAATGTAAAGTAGTGAGTGTACGGCTTGTATAACAGTGTAAATTTGCTGTCCCCTCAAAATAACTCCAGGCACAGCCATTAATGTCTAAACTGCTGGCAACAAAATTGAGTACACCCCTAAGTTAAAATGTCCAAATTGGGCCCAAAGTGTCAATATTTTGTGTGGCCACCATTATTTTCCAGCACTGCCTTAACACTCTTGGGCATGGAGTTCACCAGAGCTTCACAGGTTGCCACTGGAGTCCTCTTCCACTTCTCCATGATGACTTTACGGAGCTGGTGGATGTTAGAGACCTTGCGCTCCTCCACCTTCCATTTGAGGATGCCCCAAAGATGCTCAATAGGGTTTAGGTCTGGAGACATGCTTGGCCAGTCCATCACCTTTACCCTCAGCTTCTTTAGCAACGCAGTGGTGATCTTGGAGGTGTGTTTGGGGTCGGTATTATGTTGGAATACTGCCCTGCGGCCCAGTCTCCAAAGGGAGGGGATCATGCTCTGCTTCAGTATGTCACAGTACATGTTGGCATTCATGGTTCCCTCATTGAACTGTAGCACTCATGCAGCCCCAGACCATGACACTCCCACCACCATGCTTGACTGTAGGCAAGACACACTTGTCTTTGTACTCCCCACCTGGTTGCTGTGACACACGCCTGACACCATCTGAACCAAACAAGTTTATTTTGGTCTCATCAGACCACAGGACATGGTTCCAGTAATCCATGTCATTAGTCTGCTTGTCTTCAGCAAACTGTTTGCAGGCTTTCTTGAGCATCATATTTAGAAGAGGCTTCCTTCTGGAATGACAGCCATGCAGACCAATTTGATGCAGTGTGTGGCGTATGGTCTGAGCACTGATAGGTTGACACCCCACCCCTTCAACCTCGGCAGCAATGCTGGCAGCACTCATACGTCTATTTTGCAAAGACAACCTCTGGATATGACGCTGACTATGATACTCAGCTTCATTGGTCGACCATGGCGAGGCCTGTTATGAGTGGAACCTGTCATGTTAAACCGCTGTATGATCTTGGCCACCGTGCTGCAGCTCAGTTTCAGGGTCTTGGCAATATTCCTATAGCCTAGGCCATCTTTATGTAGAGCAACAATTTTTTTTTTAGGATCTTTAGAGCGTTCTTTGCTATGAGGTGCCATGTTGAACTTCCAGTGACCAGTATGAGAGAGTGAGAGCGATAACACCAAATTTAACACATCTGCTCCCAATTCACACCTAAGACCTTGTAACACTAACGAGTCACATGACACCAGGGAGGGAAAATTGCTAATTGGGCCCAAGTTGGACATTTTCACTTAGGGGTGTACTCACTTTTGTTGCCAGCGGTTTAGACATTAATGGCTGTGTGTTGAGTTATTTTGAGGGGACGGTTATACAAGCTGTACACTCAGTACTTTACATTGTAGCAAAGTGTAATTTCTTCAGTGTTGTCACATGAAAAGATATAATAAAATATTTACAAAAATGTGAGGGGTGTACTCACTTTTGTTAAATACTGTAACTGTCTGGCAAGTCCAATCCTTGGGAAAATATCTCTCTCCCACCCCCCCCCTCAAAAAAAATCTCAACATAACCCTTATCTTAAAATGAATATGTGCATGTGCTTTGCTCACTCAACCTGGAGCTTACTGTATACAGGGCTGATAAGTCACATCCTACTGACATGTGACAGCACTTTGTGCCCCGGGGGGTGGTGAATTGCCAAAAACAATCTCTGTAACGTAGTAGGAAGGAAAGTGAGTAACATGCTTCCGAATACCTATACAACTTCAGCTTCCCTGGTAAACAGTACAGCAATTAGAGCAATCTTAAGCAAGTTCAGAGCCCATCCTTAGGCTAGGTTCACACTGGTGTGGTTGTTCTCGCATTCGCAATGCGCTGCTCTTTTACAGACAGGGTCATCCTTAATGGCACCCCCACGTATCTAAATATGCAGTGCACTTGTGGATGCAAGAAATCGCATGGTGCAAAAGTGTCATGCAATTTCCTTGGGGCTGCCGTTTTAAAAAGGTGCAGGGGACCTTTTTTGTGCATTTCCCGCAGGTACAGCAGCCCATTCTAGTGAATGGGCTGCTGTGCCCTGCACAAACGTGGGCTTCATCGATTGCATAGGTGTGAACCAAGCCTTTAAGTGAACTGATAGCATTGCCATGTATAGGCAAAGCACAGTTCCACATTAAACCCAAAACATAAACCTTAAGTGACTTGTAAACTGAATCCCTAAACGTAACCCAAAGACAGTAAAGCAGATCACTTTTTTCAGATTAAAGGATATGAATATATAAATATATTAAGGTTAAAACAATGAATTAGGATTAATTACAAATTTTGGTTTGCACTTTGCCCCTTTTACACTAGAATCATGTTACGTTCAATCATAAATACTGTATATACTCGAGTATAAGCCGACCTGAGTATAAGCCGAGGTGCCTAATTTTACCACAAAAAAATGGAAAAACATATTGACTCGAGTATAAGCCTAGGGTGAGACTGCAGCAGCTACTGTAAGCGAAAAAATAGGATTTTTTACTCACCGTAAAATCCTTTTCTCTGAGTTCATGGACCGACACAGCTTCTCTATTGACATAGTGGATATTATCCGTTAATTAGGAGTGACTAGGCAGAAAACTTGTAAAAAGTGTTGCATCACACCTTTTACAGTACCGCCCAGGGGGCGGACCCTCTGGTATATCCCCTCACTCTGCATCTCGCAGATCAGTTCGTCAAAAAGCAGTACAAACTATAAAGGAGGGGTGGGTGCTGTGTCGGTCCATGAACTCAGAGAAAAGGATTTTACGGTGAGTAAAAAATCATATTTACTCTTTCGTTCATGGACCGACACAGCTTCTCTATTGACATAGTGGGACGTCCCAAAGCAGTGTCAAAGAAAAAAACGAGGGGTGGTAACAGCATTAAAACAACTTCACCCCAAAACAGAGCTCCTCAACAGAGGAGTTGCAACTCTAAACAGCCGTCTGCAATAGCTTGCGGCCGAAAGAAGCATCCGAAGATGCACACACATCAACTTGTAAAGTTTAGTGAAAGTGTGAACGGACGAGCATGTCGCCGCCTTACACACCTGGTGAAAACAGACGCTTGATGCTCTCAAAGCTCAGACAGCGTCCAAGAAATACAACGTAGTTTCCTTAGGATTCGACGGATGAGGACACAAGGATGGCAGTACAATGTCTTCCTAGATGGAAGGTCGAACGACCCTAGGAAGAAGAAGGCCGCGAATGCAGCACCACCTATCCTTGTGGAAGATCAGATAAGGAGCCTTGCATGACAAGGCTGCCGGCTCAGAAAACTGTCTAACTGACGTAAACCAAGAGGCATCTCTTGCCCTGGTCGACTGTGCTGGGAAAGAGGCGCCTGACCCTTCATGGCGTAAGCCGGATCCACCTAGAGATGGTGGCCGACGAAACCATTGGGCCCTACTAGGGACCAGCCACTAAAACAAACAGTGAGCCTGGACTCCGGAACTGAGCAGTGCTAGACAAGCATTCTCTCAGAGTTTGGACATTGTCCAAAGAATGCCACGTCGTCTCCTTAGGATTCGACGGATGAGGACACAAGGATGGCAGTACATGTCTTCCTTGGAGGAAGGTCGAAAGACCCTAGGAAGAAGAGAAGGCTGAGGATGCAGCACCACCTATCCTTGTGGAAGAACAGATAAGGAGCCTTGCCCTTATCCTTGTTGAAGATCAGATAGGGAGGCTTATATGACAAGGCTGCCCGTTCAGAAACCCGTCCTAACTGGCATAACAGCCACCAAAAGGACCACTTTCTAAGGAAGTGTCAACAAGGGAATCTCCCTGATGTCTCAAACTGTGGTTTCTGAGACACTTAGAGGCCATGCTTTTGAAGCCATTGACTGCAGGCAGTATGACATATGGGACCCTGCGCCAGCAGGTCCTCTCGTAGTGGTAGACGCCAAAAGGACGTCTGCTACACAAGCCCCACGGAGGTAGTGGAGGGTGGCCCGGAGGGGCCGCCTGCCGAACCCACTGTACAAACGTTCTCACTAGAGAGTGAGCCACCAGGGGTCGTTGAAAAAGACAGCCAGGGCAGATACATGCCCCCTACTTGTACTTAAAGTAAAATTTTTGGCCCATTCCCTGCTGAAGAACAGCAGGACTCTGGAACCAATAAGTACGCGGATGCCATCTCATCTCCTCGCAATAGGATATGCAGGTCTTCCAAGTGCGATGGTAATCTCCCTAGGGGATGATTTCCGAGCATTCCTCATGGTAGCGATCACAGAGTCTGACAGGTCCTGGTCTCTTAGCACCTGTCTTTCAAGCCATGCCCTCAAGCCAGTGGCTGTAAAAACAGTATGGCGTACAGGATCTAGCGACAGCAGATCCTTCTTATGGTAGATGCCTCCAGTCTGTGAAGCAGATGGTGCATTTGGAGACATGCAGTATGCGTCCTTGAAGATCAAGGATGCCGAAAATCCCCTGGATGGAGGGCAGCGACAACAGAGCGAGCCAATGCCTTACCGGAATCTTTGTACTTTTACAAAGCAGTTAAGGGTCCTGAGATCCAAGATCGGACGAACCCCCTCCAGTACTACGAACAGATTTGAGTAGAATCCCTGAACCCGTTCCTGTACTAAGACAGGAAGGCTACCCTGCGTATCAGCAGGTCTTGTACCGCCCCATATAGGGCTTCCTGACAAGTCAGCAGAAGCTGGTGGTTAAGAGGGAAAAATTGTGTTCAGTAGGCAAGCAAGGTTGGGCTTGCAAACCCAGGGACGCTTGTGTCCCTCAGCAGGCGCTTTATCAGCCTGAGGTCGTTTACTTGCCGCACTAGGCGGACGAAGGGACCGTTTGTGCGCGGTGAAGGAAGTCCCTAGCCTATGACGTGGCTCCTTACCTTCTTTGGATTGCAGAAGCAATGTGCTCCTACCTCCTGTGGCATCTTAAATGATGTCATCCAGGGAGGCCCCAAAAAGTCTGTCGCCCTAAAAGGGCAGATCCAAAAAGGGCCTTCTTGGAAGATTGGTCCACAGACCAGCACCTTAGCCAGATCAGGTGGCGTAGCGCCACCGCATAACCCTAGGTCCAAGACAGCAAGTGGATAGTATCCAAGTCTGACTCACAGACAGGCTCAAGGCCCTGTACCAACTGGTCGGCCAGAGCTACCTCGTACGGAGGACCCTCCCGTGCTTTTAACCCCTGGAGTAGCTTCTTTGCCTACTCAGTAAGTGTCTGAGGCATCATAAAAAACCCCAGCCATGCTGGACGTACCTCTGAGTCCCCCACTGTGTATAGGTAGCGAGTGTCCCTGAAGACAGCAGCCCCTTCCACTGGAATTGTGGTAACTTGTTAAGTCTGGACACAGGGGGGTCCACTATCGGGGGAGAGGTCCATCCTTTCAGGAACTCTCCTCAAGGGGTATCGGACCGCCCAAAAAAAAAAAAAAAAAAACATCTTTGGGGCTGAAAAAAAGAAAAAAACCTCAGTGGGTTTTTCCCACTCCTTGTACAAGAGCTTATCAATATAAGACACACAAGGAAACACCTTAGCAGTGCGGGCTGGCTTAAGGGAACCCAAAGGGGACCAGTGTCTCTGCTGCTTCTGCAGCATTATCTATTTGCAGGAACAGGTCAGATACTAAAGCCTTCTTGCGTGCTGACCTGGACTTGGAGCATTCTTACTGTCCAATCGGTCACGGTCTGCAGTCTCTGATGCATCAGAATCCGGGCCATGAGCCATAGCTGTGCCTGGTTCTGCATCAGAATTATCCCCGGAAAATTGCAGGGGACGGGGGCGTTTACTACCCCCCGTGTTCCCGTGTGCCGCTTCCATCCTGGCAACAGACCTAGCGTCCACAGCTACCTCAGGGGCACCAGCTGCCAAATCAGGTGTTTCAGGGGGGGAAAAACGTCTGCTTCAGACGCCCTGCTGACCCAAGCGCAGATACCCACAGGGCTCCAGGCAAGGTATCAATAGGCCACCCTCCTAGCTGATACAGAGATGCAGGGTCTCCCAGAGGACTCACCACCCTTGGAACGGTACCGCTATGCTGCCGTGTGCTGCGCCTGTGATGCTATCCCATCGCTGCTGTGTCAGTCTGATTCTTTATCAGCGCTTCCTTGAGAATTTTTGCCAGTGCAAATGCACCCTAGAGGCCGGAGACTATCGCAAAATGGCCACCAAGCGGCTGTATGTTAACACTGTGGGCTCTAAGAAAATGGCGGCTGAGCCGAATATAGAGGCAAAAGCGGCCGTGGACCACAAAAGATGGCTGCCGAGTGGCGGTATATACATACAGCGTGAATCCTAGGAAACATGGCCGCCTGAACAGTCGATAGAGGCCAAAGCGGGTGTGAACCACGAGAAAATGGCGCTGAGCGGTGATATACACATATAGGCGGGAAACCACAAGAAAATGGCCGCCAGTCACTAGAGGCCGAAACAGGCATGGACCACCGCAAAATGCCTGCCGACAGCATGGAGGGAGAAAAGCACACACAGGTAAGCAGAAAATTACATTTTTTAAATGACAGCTACAGCCAGCCCTGCTCCAGATGGAACCCCTTAGGTGACCCCCAGCACCCAGCAACCTTAGCTCAAAGCCCAGGGAGGAGAGAAGGCAGGGAGAGAGGAAAGAATGGGGCCACAACCACTTACTTGATCTCTCCAGTAATGTCAAGCCAAGTCACCCTGCTGAAGCAGGGGAGCTACTTACCCCCCTTCCTGCGTGTATCCTGCTGGAAGACATTCCACAACAGATCATCATCCGTGCACGGAAGGTGACTGTCGGCCAGGCATGCTGTGATTGGACCCTAGGGAACGATCAAATGCATGCCCTGGAGTGCGACGCTCACCGGACAGGCTGCGTGCAACTCGGCTGTAAGGTCAGCCGAAGCTGAGCGGTCCGATGCAAGCCTTGGAGCGTAAGCTCACCGAACAGGCTACTGCGACTCGGCCGCAAGGTCAGCCGAAGCTGAGCGGTCTGATGCAGGCCTTGGAGCGTAGGCTCACCGGCCACCCGTAGAGCGACGGGTATGTCGTGGAAAACCAAGCGCGTAGCTAGGGTCGGCACACGCTCGATGGCCGAAACTGGGGGGACTACAAGGATCGAGGATTCAGCCGGTCACCCAGTCGGCCGTTGATCGAAGATCGCGGGAAACAAAAAACAAAATGTAGAAAAAAATATTTTTCCCCCGGAACAATGGGCCCGAAGGGAGCCATGTCCTACTCCGTGCTAGACAGAAAAAACTGATCTGCGAGATGCAGAGTGAGGGGATATACCAGAGGGACTGCCCCCTGGGCGGTACTGTAGAAGGTGTGATGCAACACTTTTTACAAGTTTTCTGCCTAGTCACTCCTAATTAACGAATAATACCCACTATGTCAATAGAGAAGCTGTGTCGGTCCATGAACGAAAGAGTAAGAGGGCCAACAATGCCCATTTGCAGCTTCACTGTGCCCATTTGCACGCCTCACTGTGCCCAACCTCACTGTACCCCACTCACCTGGAGGATGCAGGAAGCATCCGTAGGCCTGAGTGCAGAAGCCAGGAAAGGAGGGATGCAGTGCTGGTGGAGAGGCAGGGAGTACCAAGATGGCCGCCGGAGCCTAGGACTAGGCCAAAGCGGCGGTCTGGATTTGGGGCTACCGCCGTGCGGTAAGGCACCACTCCGTTCAGACCCCCACCCGGTCGGAAGCCCATGGAGCAGGATCTGCATGCAGTGAGGGAGCCAGACACCAGGGAGGCAGGGATACAGTGCTGGTGGAGAGGCCGGGAGGAGCAAGATGGCCGCCGGATCCGAAGACTAGACCGAAGCTGCAGCCTATAGTAGTGGCTGCCGCCATGCGGAGGAGCGGTGCACCGTTCAGGTACACTGACTCAAGCATAAGCCGAGGGGGGCATTTTCACCCTTAAAAAAGGGCAGAAAAACTTGGCTTATACTCGAGTATATACGGTAAATGTAGAGTAACACCCAAGAGGTCAAACTGAGCGGAGTCCGTGGATTACACAGGGAGGACACGCTTTCCCTGTGTAATGATGGATTATACACAGCTGGATGCTGTGCTCTGTATGACAGGTGTAGTGATGTGCTCTGGCGTGTTCTGTTGTGGAATTTCAGGCTGCTGTTTACAGAGCACACAGCCTATAATTCCTGTGCTATCTAAGCACACATCAGTTTTCATCTTTTTGAAGTAATGCTATCTTTAAGTTTGCTAAAATCCACTCACCGTTCATTCCCATTCATTCAAGAAGATGAAAACTGATGTGTGCTTAGATAGCACAGGAATTATAGGCTGTGTGCTCTGTAAACAGCAGCCTGAAATTCCACAACAGTTAATGGCGGGCCAGGATTTTGGGAATAGATGGAGTCCCTTTGGACATCGGATCGAGATGGGGGGGAAGTGTGGATCTACGTTCCGATGTGGGGGGCTCTACTCTTTAAAAGAACATTTTTGTCTTTTTGAAATAATGCTTCAAGTTTGCAGCGTGTGTATGTGTGCGTGTGTATGTCTGCGAATCGTATGTGTGTGTGTGTGATTTTGTCATGGATCGTATGCCTGTGAATTTGATTGTGTGTGGGTATGCCTGCATGTGCCTGTGTGATTAGATTGTTTGTGCGATGTATTGAGCAGTTGGCTGCCAGCAATGGCTGCTGCATTGTTCTGGTCCTTGAGCCATGAGGTTTAGTGGGGGAGGGGCAGGAAGCATCTCAGTTACAATGGTAAAAGTTGGTGACTTTCTGTAAATAGCATGCAGGAGTTTTGTAGTGGGAGGGCCCTGAGAGATGATCTGATGGAAACTGTGGGCTGTAAGAGTGTAACTAAGCGAGAAATATGAACTGTATATTGTGTATGAAATGAAGGTATAGCTGTGGTATTTAGTGCACTGAGAAGTTTGTAAGTAGATTGTTTGTTTGGCTGCCATGTGCTTGAATGGGGGAAGGGCTTGCCCACTGTTTTGTGTTGCAGGGGCTGTGCCCTGAGGGAAAGACACTCTAAGCAAATGTTACAAGCAACAATATACTGTATGTGTGTAGTGTTTGTGATTTCTATGAAAAATAGAAATGGTTAAATTGTGATTTTTGCCTTTATAGGGGACAAAGACACATGTCCCCATAAGTGTAAAAATATTTTAAGTAAAGTGTTTGGTTTTTGAGTTGAAAGTTCCCGCCGCATATCCAAGTGGCCAGGCATTGCTAGAAGGCAGACATAGTATGCCTCTGCAATGGCTTGTTATGGAAGCTGAGGCCACTGTGTGTGAACTTTAGGTAGAGAAAAGTGGTGAATATCTCAGAGTATATGAACTTAGAGAAATGAATATGTTTTTAATATTATTCATGTAACTCACATTTATTGAATGTGCTGTTTAGTTGGCCAAAGGGAGGCTAAGTTTGTAAGTGTACATGTGGTCCTTGTAGAGTGTAGCTGACACCTTTTTCAGTGGATTTTGATAATTTAGAAAAGTTTCAATGGTGTAGTCAGTCTTTGTGGAGAAAAACATTTTTGATTTTCTTTTAAAGAGATGCTGGTTTTGGCGGGAAAAATTGCATGCGTCAATGGCGCAATTTTTGTTGTCCATGAGGTGCTGTGGTGGGTCATCCACCATTTTGTAGTCCTGGCTTGTCGGCCATTTTGAGAGACGTTTACAGTTTGAGATAGGAAGTTCCAGTTTAGCAAACACTACTCCTGAATATGCTGTATTGGCATTTGTTGATCGGCGCAGTTTTCTTATGTTTTATGCGTTTACAGTTTGACCTGTGCACTGCTGGGAAAAGTAGTGAGACACCAGGGGGACATACTGAGAGACTGGTTTTTGTTTAATGAATTTGCTGGTTTAAATTGTTTTTCTAAGCATCGCCTTTTGAGTTGAGTGGTATCTTGAAATAGCGCGGTTTTACCCCGAGGGGCCACAACGTGCTTGCGGACACACGCACATGCTGGGGCCTATTTATGGATGGGATCTGGCTGGCCTACCAGCAGTTGGAGTGTGGGAGGAGGCCAACGCAGACACAGGGAGGACATGCAAACTCCATGCACATGATGTTAGGTTGGGGATTTCTCTGTTTTCATTTAAGTGAATGTAAGCTATTGCAGGGTCAGCTGACTTTGCAGTATATGCGCGGCGGTTTTTTTGCATTGGATTTTGGTTTTAAGAAAAACTTCACTTTACACTGAATTTTGATAGATTGTAAGACTAACAGAGTTTTTGTACAATGATGTGTTTTTATGTTTAAATATTTGGGAGTTTCCCAGAGAGCAATTCATTTTTTTTGGAACTTGTACTGTATAGCCATCTCTTGGCAGGAGTTTGTATTTTGGGTCCCAACTTATGGTTTGACTTCCAGGAAGTGTGGGTCAGGGGGGATCCCCTCCCATTTGCAAAGGGGGGTTTATTCCATCATTTCCTTGACAAGGTTTTAACCACTTAACGACCGCTCACTGTATATATACGTCGGCAGAATGGCACCGACAGGCACAATCACGTAGAGCATATGTGATTGCCTTTGTATAGTTGGGGGGTCCAATCGGACCCCCCTTCTGTACAGTGAGCGGTGGCTAAGTGTCCGGGAGCGTTCTGGGATGAGGGGGCAGCCATTCGTTTCTGGCCACCCCCTCGCGATCGCTCCCGGCGAATGGAAATGCCCCCTCTGTCTGTGTCAGACAGAGGGAGCAGGAGGAAGTGATGTCATCTCTGGTGCGGCGCTCACATATACCGAGCGCCATACAAGAGAAGACATCAGGTCAGTGCACACAACACTACACTGACACCAGGACACATAGGGACATAAATCGCCCCCCCAGATCACCCCCCCAGCCCCCAGTCACAGTGTCACTGATTGCAGTGACCATTTATTTAGTGATCACTGCAATCAGTGACATTTGTGACTGTAAAAGTGTCACCAAAGTTTAGTCTTAGGTCCAGTGTAGCCCCCTAACCCCCCCTAATAAAGGTTTAACCCCCTGATCACCCCCCAGATAACCCTTTCACCGCCTATCACCACTGTCGCTTAGCGATCATTTTTCTGATCGCTGTCTTAGCGTCAGTGATGCCGATCGGCAGCCAGTATTTTTTTTTAGGTTCGCCGCAGGTTTTTATAGCGTCAGGTACCCCAATATATTATCTAATAAAGGTTTAACCCCCTTGATCGCCCCCCAGGTAACCCTTTCACCCCCTATCACCACTGTCACTAAGCGATCGTTTTTCTAAACGCTGTCTTAGTGTCTGTGATGCAGATCGGTAGCCGGTAATTTTTTTTAGGTTCGCCGCAGGTTTTTATAGCGTCAGGTACCCCAATATATTATCTAATAAAGGTTTAACCCCCTTGATCGCCCCCCAGGTAACCCTTTCACCCCCTATCACCACTGTCGCTAAGCAATTGTTTTTCTAAACGCTGTCTTAGGCTCCTTTCACACTGAGGCGTTGAAAAAACGCTCAAAAATTATAGGATTTTGTACCTCTATTTTACCGTGTTTTTACCGCGATCGCGGTAAAAATAGCGCTAACGCGTATGCGTTTTTACCGCGTTCGCGCTAAAATTAGCGCGAACGCGGTAAAACACATAGGCGTTAGCGCTATTTTTTAACATAACGCTTATGCCTATGCGTTTTTACCGCGAATCCCATTCATTTCAATGGGGATAGGCGTTTTTACAGCGCTATTTTATGCGCCCTAAAGTTGCTCTAAAAAAGCTGTTTGCAGGATTTTTTTCAACGCCCAGCCAGCAAAACGCCTCAATGTGAAAGCCCTCAGAGATTTCACATTGAGAATGCTGGGGCAGGATTATTTCAGGCGTTATTACAGCGCTATTTTTACCGCGAAAACGCGGTAAAAACGCCTCAGTGTGAAAGGGGCCTTAGTGTCGGTGATGCAGATCGGTAGCCAGTAATTTTTTTTAGGTTCGCCGCATGTTTTTATAGCGTCAGGTACCCCAATATATTATCTAATAAAGGTTTAACCCCCTTGATTGCCCCCCAGGTAACCCTTTCACCCCCTATCACCACTGTCGCTAAGCAATTGTTTTTCTAAACGCTGTCTTAGTGTCGGTGATGCAGATCGTAGCCAGTAATTTTTTTTAGGTTCGCCGCATGTTTTTATAGCGTCAGGTACCCCAATATATTATCTAATAAAGGTTTAACCCCCTTGATCGCCCCCAGGTAACCCTTTCACCCCCATCACCACTGTCGCTAAGCGATCGTTTTTCTAAACGCTGTCTTAGTGTCCGTGATGCAGATCGGTAGCTGGTAATTTTTTTTAGGTTCGCCGCAGGTTTTTATAGCGTCAGGTACCCCCATATATTATCTAATAAAGGTTTTAACCCCCTGATTGCCCCTAGTTAACCCTTTCACCAGTGATCACCATATAAGTGTTACGGGTGACGCTGGTTAGTTAGTTTGCTTTTTATAGTGTCAGGGCACCCGCCGTGTATATAACCCAATAAAGGTTTAACCCCCTGATCGCCCGGCGGGTGATATCAATTAGGTTTTAGCGTCAGAGAGGGTCTGAGTCACACCCCAGGCAGCGTCAGGTTAGTGCCAGTAACGCTAACACCCATGCGTGAAGCATACACCCCCCTTAGTGGTATAGTATCTGAACAGATCAATATCTGATCTGATCAGATCTATACTAGCGTCCCCAGCAGTTTAGGGTTCCCAAAAACGCAGTGTTAGCGGGATCAGCCCAGATACCTGCTGGCACCTGCGTTTTGCCCCTCCGTCCAGCCCAGGCCACCCAAGTGCAGTATCGATCGATCACTGTCACTTACAAAACAAAAACACACATAACTGCAGCGTTCGCAGAGACAGGCCTGATCCCTGCGACTCCAGTGCTGTAGGAGGTGATTTCACCACCACAGTTAAAAAAAAAAGCAAATATGCCGAAGCATTGGGGCAGCAGGGGCGGAGGAGCGATTTTGCTCCTAATGCCGCGTACATACGGTCGAAATTCCGACGGAGGCTTGCCCGTGGAAAAGTCCGACCATGTGTGTGCGGCATAACTTTTTTGCGGGAGGATGCCCCCATGCTTCGGCATATATAAATGGTGCGTGTATGCCCATCATTGGAAGTGGGTGGATGAAGGGCGGTATTCTTATGGTGGGCATACCCACCGATCAATCTCTTTTTTCGTTCAGCCAACTGGCTGCATGAAATAAAAAGATTACAATACATGTCCAACAAGGACCAGCAACGTACTGGTATGTTGCTGGACTTTGAATGTTTATACCAGAATGATGCCTGTGGGTTTAGGTATCATCTTGGTATCATTCTTTTCAGCCAGCGGCCGGCTTTCATGTAAAAGCAATCCTAGTGGCTAATTAGCCTCTGGACTGCTTTTACAAGCAGTGGGAGGGAATGTCCCCCCCCGGATATAAAAAGCGCCATTGGGAAATTGGGAAAGCATTTTATCACACCGATCTTGGTGTGGTCAGATGCTTTGAGGGCAGAGGAAAGATCTAGGGTCCAATAGACCCCAGTTTTTTCAAAAAAGAGTACCTGTCATTACCTATTGCTATCATAGGGGATATTTACATTCCCTGAGATAACAATAAAAATGATAAAAAAAAAAAATACTTGGAAGGAACAATTTCAAAATAAAATAAAAAAGCAAAATTAATAATAAAAAAAAAAAGAAAAAAAAAAAAGCACCCCTGTCCTGCCCTGCTCTTGCCCAATGGCGAACGCAAGCGTCGGTCTGGCGTCATATGTAAACAGCAATTGCACCATGCATGTGAGGTATCACCGCGAAGGTCAGATCGAGGGCAATCATTTTAGCAGTAGACCTCCTCTGTAAATCTACTGGGGTAACCTGTAAAGGCTTTTAAAGGCTTTTAAAAATGTATGTAGTTTGTCGCCAATGCGCGTTTGTGCGAAATTTTAAAGCATGCCGTGTTTGGTATCTATGTACTCGGCCTAAGATCATCTTTTTTATTTCATCAAACATTTGGGCAATATAGTGTGTTTTAGTGCATTAAAATTAAAAAAAGTGTATTTTTTAACCCAAAAAATGCGTTTGAAAAATCGCTGCGTAAATACTGTGTAGAAAAAAAAAATGCAACACCCACCATTTTAATCTGTAGGGCCTTTGCTTTAAAAATATATATAATGTTTGGGGGTTCAACATAATTTTCTTGCAAAAAGAAAAATGTTTTCATGTAAACAAAAAGTGTCAAAAAGGGCTTTGTCTTCAAGTGGTTAGAAGAGTGGATGTAAGCTTCCTAATGTTGTGTATAAAATGCCAGAACAGTTCAAAACCCCCCCAAATGACCCCATTTTGGAAAGTAGACACCCCAAGCTATATACTGAGAGGCATGTCGAGTCTATGGAATATTTTATATGTTGACACAAGTTGCGGAAAAACGCCAATTTTTTTTTTTTGCACAAAGTTGTCACTAAATGATATATTGCTCAAACATGCCATGGGCATATGTGGAATTACACCCCAAAATACATTCTGTTGCTTCTCCTGAGTACGGGGATACCACATGTGTGAGACTTTTTGGGAGCCTAGCCACGTACGGGACCCCAAAAACCAAGCACCGCCTTCAGGCTTTCTAAGGGTGTAAATTTTTGATTTCACTTCTCACTGCCTATCACAGTTTCGGAGGCCATGGAATGCCCAGATAGCACAAAACCCCCCCAAATGACCCCATTTTGGAAAGTAGACACCCCAAGCTATTTGCTGAGAGGTATTGTGAGTATTTTGCAGATCTCGCTTTTTGTCACAAAGTTTTGAAAATTGAAAAAAAATAAAAATATATATATATATTTTCTTTCTTCATTTTCAAAAACAAATGAGAGCTGTAAAATACTCGCCATTCCTCTCAGCAAATAGCTTGGGGTGTCTATATTCCAAAATGGGGTCATTTGGGGGGGTTTTGTGCGATTTTGGCATTTTATGGCCTTCGAAACTGTGATAGGTAGTGAGGAGTGAAATCAAAAATTTGTGCCTAGAAATCCTGAAGGCGGTGCTTGGTTTTCGGGGTCCCGTACGCGGCTAGGCTCCTAAAAAGTCCCACACATGTGGTATCCCCGTACTCAGGAGAAGCAGAAAAATGTATTTTGGGGTGTAATTCCACATATAACCATGGCATGTGTGAGCAATATATCATTTAGTGACAACTTTTTTAATTTTTTTTTTTTTTTTGTCATTATTCAATCACTTGGGACAAAAAAAATATATTCAATGGGCTCAACAGGCCTCTCAGCAATTTCCTTGGGGTGTCTACTTTCTAAAATGGGGTCATTTGGGGGGGTTTTGTGCTATTTTGGCATTTTATGGCCTTCGAAACTGTGATAGGTAGTGAGGAGTGAAATCAAAAATTTGCGCCCTTAGAAATCCTGAAGGCGGTGCTTGGTTTCCGGGGTCCCGTACGCGGCCAGGCTCCCAAAAAGTCCCACACATGTGGTATCCCCGTACTCAGGAGAAGCAGCAAAATGTATTTTGGGGTGAAATTCCACATATAACCATGGCATGTGTGAGCAATATATCATTTAGTGACAACTTTTTGTAATTTTTTTTTTTTTCATTATTCAATCACTTGGGACAAAAAAAAAATATTCAATGGGCTCAACATGCCTCTCAGCAATTTCCTTGGGGTGTCTACTTTCTAAAATGGGGTCATTTGGGTTTTTTTTGTACTGCCCTGTCATTTTAGCACCTCAAGAAATGAGATAGGCAGTCATAAATTAAAAGCTGTGTAAATTCCAGAAAATGTACCCTAGTTTGTAAACGCTATAACTTTTGTGCAAACCGATAAATATACGCTTATTGACATTTTTTTTTACTAAAGACATGTGGCTGAATACATTTTGGCCTAAATGTATGACTAAAATTGAGTTTATTCGATTTTTCTTATAACAAAAAGTAGAAAATATCATTTTTTTTCAAAATTTTCGGTCTTTTTCCGTTTATATCGCAAAAAATAAAAATCGCAGAGGCAATCAAATACCATTAAAAGAAAGCTCTATTTGTGGGAAGAAAAGGACGCAAATTTCGTTTGGGTACAACATTGCATGTCCGCACAATTTACAGTTAAAGCAGCGCAGTGCAAAATTCTGAATTCACCTCTGGTCCTTTAGCTACCAAATGGTCCGGGGCTTAAGTGGTTAAATGGTTGAAATATATAATGTGTAGCCATGGATTTTTTTTGAAGTCTTGATAGACAAGGCGATTATGGCCCCTCCCCCTCCCTCTTCCTGAACAATTGATATGTAAATAAACCAGTTTGGTTTTTTAAGAGCTGAGCATGTAACCGGAAGTTTCTTTTCAGCATTTATATATCAGCAGAAAGTTAGTGGGAGGAGCTTGGGGTTTTTAAAGGTGAGCAATGAGATTTGTGTCTGGAAGGAAAATGGAAAGCATTTTGGCGTTTAAAAGTGTTTTATATTTCGTTCCAGTTTTGTGAAGTTTTGTACTGTAATACAGTTTTGGGTAGAGAGAAAAACAGGGGGTATCACCATTATTTTATCATCTATATACAGAGAGAGAAGCCACATTGTTCTGCAGGTGGTAAACTGGCGTAAGTGTTCTGTGAGGTTTAGTCTGACAACGCAGTGTATGGGTGTATAGCGGAAAACGCTTGTGTATGCATCTACTGTGAGGGGTAGAGGCCTAATTCGGGGGTTGATCGGTGGTTGTTCTGTAGTTCCAAAAGTGTTGGGACAACAAGCCATAGAGTTGACGCCTCGGTTAGGGTTTCTAGTTGAAGGACTTGACCATATAGTGGTTGTAGTTCTGCAATTCACCGTATAAGAAGACACCGGGCGGTGATCTCCGAAAATGGGTGCAACGGTTTAACCTGGACGCAGGTTTAAGACGATAAGCCGATTCGAATCGCCATGGACACAAGGAGGTCTGTGAAAAGGGAAGGAATGGAGGCTTCCCATAGTCAGACGGTCACACAGTGCACGAAGCCTAGTTTTGGGGCAAAGGCCTTTGAACCCCAAAAAGATTAACATAGGTGGTCCAAGGATACTATTTTGGGTATCCCTCTGGAATGGATGTAGTTGAGCTGCGGCTTCAGAAATCTGTAATGATGAGGAACGGTGGCTCATGCCCGTTTGTTTGAACCTTGTATGGCTGGTACATGGAAGGTTCTCGAACTGCTCTCATGGTTGTCCCATTGTATTTTTTCCTATTGCTAAAAGAGTGAAGGGAGAATTCTGTCTGTTTTTGTTTTTTTTCATTTGTGGTTTGGGAAACTGGGAAGTATTTCCCCCACGTTTGTATCGGAATGTTTGTATGTAGTAACGTGAATATGTTCGAACTTACCGCGGCGATCCTCCGATGCGTCGCGGCTGTTGTATTTTTGTAGGAACAGGAAAAGTAAGGGTTGCAGAGGGTTTTGTTTGAATCGGTTTTGAAAGAATGTCATTGACAATTTACCAATGTACAGGAATGTCATTATTATTTTACCATTCTTTGCAGGTTAAATATGAAGAATAGAGTAATGATTTTGCTTATAAGTATTTTTCAGGTCCAAGGAGTTTGTACACAGAGAACAGGTGTATGTAGACAGCTGTACATATGGATAAATTTAAGGGAGGTAAAAGTATCACAGGCTATTTCATTGTTTCTTTTTTCCTGCACCACGCATTTCTTCCTTCAGTCTGTAATGAGGAAGAAAAGGGGGGAGAATGATAAATGTAAGAGTGACAGTTTTTTTTCAAACTAATAATAACCTCTGTAATTCTAACCAAGTTTGTGCCAAGACGGTCTTTCTTTTGATAGAATTTGAATTGGCAAGCAGCAGTCTGGTGAAGTAGGTTCCCATCCCAGAGGCTAAAAACCTTTTGTCAGTGGTTCCAGGTATTGTAAGCCACGCACAGGTTATGCAGTGACCACAGTCCCGATGTCTGGGTTATTGTCATATGAGGGTTGTTTGGAGGTCAATCAAAACCAGGGTCGTACTCTCCTCATTAGCTGTCACTTATATTCTCGGCTGATGGGGTGGGTGCGATCGTTGTGACATGAACTTCAAAATGTCCACCACAGGGTTCACGATTCCCTCCCGGACCCTGACTTAATAATCAGTTTACATTCTTTCCAACCAGGTGACTGGGTCGTTGTAAAGAAGCTTGAGGGATGAGACCACGCCAGCCACTGCAAGAAGCGGCTCAACCACACCAAAGAATGAGGAGTATCTTTGTTTATTTATATTTTTGTTGTTTAGTAAATTTTAGCGAGGGTAACGGTGAAAAGCATCCCAAGTTATTATTTAAAGTGTATGTCCTGACTAGCTCAGAAAGCGAACAGGACCGATGGTCTGTTCTGAGTCTTCACCGAGTTTTAGTCCCCAGCGATGACAGCGGTACATGTCATTTATGATGTTATTATGGGTATGAGGAGTTTTAGTCCCCCAGCGATGACAGCGGTACATGTCATTTATGATGTTATTATGGGTATGAGGAGTTTTAGTCCCCAGCGATGACAGCGGTACATGTCATTTATGATGTTATTATGGGTATGAGGAGTTTTTGACAAACTAGTGAAGACTCCAGACAGACACTTGTCAATGGAACCTAACGATGCATTTTTTAGAGGGTAAAATTGGTTTTAGTTTTAATGGCTCTGCCTCTTGTCGGTTTGGGTATCTAGGCAGCCCACAAGTGTGTTTGAACTTTAGTTTGGTGTTTATGTGGATCTGCAGCTTATAAAGGTAATTCCCCCAAAGCAAGAGGTTCATGCGTGATGGTGAAGCTGTCCCAACATTTTAGGTCGCGGCCGATCGCGAGGATCTGATGGCGCAGGAAATTAAGAATTGCAGGGACAGCTAGAAGGGATTTGTTCACCAATCCCAACCCGGTCTGGGCATGGGGTCCTGCATGTACAAGGTGGGGGCGGCTCGGGCTTGGGATACAATTGAACAATTCTCATCCGTTAAGGATAGGGTTCTTCATGTAATTGTTGAAGCCAGAGCTGTAGCTAAGTGAAGGTTGGGAGTCCTTTTTAAGGGTCTGGGAATCTTTGGGGATCTAATATTTTATTTTACAGCGGATCGTGGTTAAAGGAAGTGGGAATATATATACTCATGTCGTTTTTATTTCTATTCTTTCTATGTCGTGATGAGAGGCTCCTGTTGCCTAATTTGACACGTGACCAGAGTTTCCTTGATGAGACGCCCCGAAGCCGGACCCACATACAAGACAGAGAATCACAGACGGATCGGCGATTACTACAGCTCACCATGTCGTGTCCTCCTTTAGAAGTCATGCCACTGAAGAGTAGAGTCTACATGTCAAGCCGTGTTTTCCTTTTTATGGACTAAGAACTGATTCATTTCCAGGTGTAAGAAGCATATCAACTCTCATCGATGGACACATGGGGTGCATATGACAAAAAAGGGAGGACTGTTGTGGAGATTTTTATGGAGATGTATTTAATCTGTATTGTCATAGTGTCACCCAGTGTTAGTACTTCCGCAACCCGCTCTAAAAGAGCTGATTGGGGTAGTCTGAGGCTGGTTGAATCCCGTCTGATAGGGGAAAACGTCTTGAGGTTGGAGTGTGATGTTTGCAGGGGGCGGATATGTCCACCAACGGGGGCCCTCTGTGCATTAGCATGGACGATCGTTAAGGAGGGGATATGCTCGCTCTGCAAACATCACACTCCAACCTCAAGCTCGCCATTACTGTTGTGGAATTCCAGGCTGCTGTTTACAGAGCACACAGCCTATAATTCCTGTGCTATCTAAGCACACATCAGATTTCATCTTTTTGCAATAATGCTATCTTTAGCCTAAGTTTGCTAAAATCCACTCACCGTTCATTCCATCATTCATCCAAGAAAGGCAGCACCACAAAAGCTTATCTTTTTATCAGGCCATTCCAGCAAAGACTGTCCAGCCGACGCCTAATCATAGGCTTTTATTAAACTCAAAAGATCTCACACAGGAGGTGATTGGTTGCAGCAACCAATCCCCTCCCCCATGGGCGGGAACCTCACAGGATGTTCCCTCCTCACAGGAAAATGACAATACTTGGACATTCCTTCCAACAGGAGATTTCATACATGAATACAATAAACGTAGGATGGCTAAAGTTACCGTTGATAGGAATTCTTATTCTGCACTATTCCATAGAATAACGCATATTAAGATTATACTATTATTGAATGGGGGAGGGAGGCTATCTGCAGACGCACGCTACGAATTCCAACCAATGTTGATCAGACATAGCAGAGACAAGAGCGCCCATCCGCCTATAACCAATGATGTCATTGCAGAGCGAGCATATCCCCTCCTTAACGATCGTCCATGCTAATGCACAGAGGGCCCCCGTTGGTGGACATATCCGCCCCCTGCAAACATCACACTCCAACCTCAAGACGTTTTCCCCTATCAGACGGGATTCAACCAGCCTCAGACTACCCCAATCAGCTCTTTTAGAGCGGGTTGCGGAAGTACTAACACTGGGTGACACTATGACAATACATATTAAATACATCTCCATAAAAATCTCCACAACAGTTCAGATTAGAATCTAAGCCCATCAAGAAGCTCTCACCTGTATTGGCCAATAATATGAATCTGGGGAATTCCCTGCTTCACAGCCACACTTACTGTATACAAGGAGCTCATCACTGTTTAGGAGCAAACATAGTTCCTGATACAGAGGAACGGCTGTCACACTGACAGCAGAACAGAGTGCTGCTGCTTAAACAATAAAGAAGTGCCTGCCCCATCTGCACACCCTCTGAACCACAGCACCCAAGGAGGACACCTCCTTTGCGTTGGCGCTATATATACTCTACTGTTATTTACTTTCACCTATGACTGCATTTTGGGCATTATGTACACTGCATACAGAACAGCCTTACCTGACTATGTGAATGGCTTAATGCTGCCATGACTGCACAGAGCTAAAAGGTAAAATTCCATATTTGGCAAGATACTTGTCCCTGCCATTGCACATCTGGAGGGAGGCAGAGTTCAAAGCTACGACGGATCATGTATTTATAACAGGTTCACTATCCAACTTGGTGATCTGTTTAAATAAGTTTGTGCAATGTCTAGTCTACATACCAAGTAAGCTGAAGTACAATAGGTAAGAATTTTCAGTGAAGTTTGCTAAAAATCCCTGTAATGTACAAAATTTGCCTACAGCATTTCTTCTTAGCAAAAGTGGTGTTTCACTTTGTTTACAGGTGTGCTTTGAAGGATAACTGAAATGTTTAAACCACATAAGACTTTTACTACATTTAAAAACATTAAGCTACACTGCAATGCTCTTACCTCTTGCATTCAGACCTTGGTGATCCTCTAACTTAAAAACATTTGTTACAAGTGTGCAACATTGAGTAAAAAAATAAAAAAGTTAAAGCAAATGTATTACCTAACTGAGTGACATTCAGTACCAAAGAACTGCCATTTTCTAATAAAATATTTGGTTTCACCTTATCGTAAAGGAGAAGTATGGCCAAAGCTTTTTTGGCCATACTTCTCCTATGGATCACAGAAAAGCAGTTTGTTCTGCACTCCTGTGATCTGTTTTCAGCTGACAGGGCTGAAGCCCACCATCGGCTGACATCACAGAGCCCCGGTTCAGGCTCTGAAAAGATCCCGACCATATGGTCGGTATCTGCCCAGAAGCCTGGATTGGCACCTGGCTCAGCCTCTCAGTGATTCACTAAGAGCCTGAGTCAGCCCTTCCCTCCCCCTCTGCAGCCCAGCACTCCAGTGAGCACTGGAGGGGAAGAGCAGAGGGCAGGCACGGCTCTCTGTTTAGAGCCGAAAAACTGAGTGATCAGCGGAGACTGATCACTACAGAGGTGGTGGGGGACAGATTCAGCATTGGATTGATGCTGCATCCACCTAGGCGAGTATAAATTCTCCTTTAACCTTCTATTACATATCATATCTCCTGCAGCTACTTTCTGTCCACATGTATACACTTAAGTAAAGGCTGTTCTTCATTTTTTTCAGGTTCGGTTTCTTGATGGCGACATGCCTGCATATTGTGCGTTGAGATAGACACTTTCATTTTCAGTGAAAGCTTGTGTGACTATGCAGGAGCGCAATTGTTACAAAGTATAAGTTAACAAAGTCAAACAGCCATGATGGAGCCCCTGCTTACTGTGCTGCCTGTGATGATGATTGTAATGCTAATGAGGTGCTACTTTACACTTCAGTTGGGGGAGCAGTAAACATGTGCAGTGGAGCTGCATTTTACCCCCCCCCCCCAAAAAAAAAAACACTTTCTGTCCAGCGACACACCATCACGTCGCTGGATTGGAAGGGTGATATCTGTCATCACTGCAGCAATGATCAGATATCATTTTTTAGCCCCAGTTATTCTGCACAAAGTAAAAGAGGACCTGTCATGGCCCTGCTATCACGAGGGATGTTATTCATTCCTTGTGAAAGCAAAAAATAATAAAATTAAAGATACAATGTAATTTTTTTAACAAAATGCTTATGCGCAATTGCGAACGCACATTTTGGCCCCGCACGCATGTGTAAACGGCAAGAAACCTGCCTTTTGTTTTGATCCGGGGTTAGGGGTGGGGACATGGGTGTGGTCGAAGGGGGCCCCGTCAGGTAGGCTGTACGGGGCCCCATAATTTCTAACAGCTGCCCTGGGGAATAGTATAAGTGAATAATAAAGGTGAATGTCTATCTCCGCTCTCCCCCTTAGGATAACAAACGAATAACAAATGTTACAAAACCTCTATATGGAATTACATATTAAACTTTAGTAAACATAAAAATAGGATTTTTACATCATACTTACCTGTAAAATCCTTTTCTTTGAGTACATCATGGGACACAGAGTGAGGCTAATATTCATTACCTGCTGGGTTATACTTCATCATCAGGTGAACGAGACTGGTAGATCAAAGATCTTTAGACAGGAAGCGCCCCTCCCTATATAACCCCTCCCATATGGGAAGCACATCAGTTTTGGAGCAAGAAAAGTGCTCAAAAAAAAGAGGGGAGGGACCTCTGTGTCCCATGATGTATTTAAAGAAAAGGATTTTACAGGTAAGTATGACATCAAAATCCTATTTTCTTTTTCATACATCATGGGACACAGAGTCAGGCTAATATTCATTACCTGCTGGGACATCCCAGAGCAATAGCCTTGTGGGGAGGGATACACCCTGCCAAATAGCCATCAGAACTATATAAGGCAGCCTGCAGTACACTGCGGCCAAAAGCCGAATCCTCAGCTGCTTGAACATCCACTTGATAACATTTTGTGAATGTCTGCACTGAAGACCAGGTAGCAGCCTAATGCCGCGTACACACAATATTTTTTCCCGTAGGGAAAAATTACAATTTTTTTTTAACAAGAAAAACGACCGTGTGTGGGCTTTTTGTAATTTTTCCCGATGGGAAAAACAGCATTAATCACCACGAGAAAAATTAGAACATGCTCTAATTTTTCTCGTTGTGATTCCCGTCATTTTTTTCCGCGGCAGTTTTCCCATAGGGAAACACTGCCACGGAGCCCACACACGGTCGTTTTTCTCGACCAAGAAAAAAAATGTCGGGAAAAACGGCCGTGTGTACGGAACCAAGCCCTTCCCTCGTTTTTCCCGTCGACATTCTCGACAGTGTTTTCGTCGTCGAGAAATTCGATCGTGTGTACGCGGCATTACAAATCTGAGCTATAGATAATTGATGGCGAAAAGACCAGGAGGTTCCTACACCGAAAGGGGGGGAGCTCTATGTTTCAGCCCGTAGGACTGAATGATCAATTGACGGACCCAATTGACAATGGAAGCTGTCTGCCCTTTCTTGGGTCCTTTTATAAAAACAAAAAGAAAAAACTCTGATCTTCGGATCTCCGCAGATCTAGACAAATATACCTTGACTGCTCGGACAACGTCCAGAGAATGGTACTGATTTAAATGAAGGGCCGACACCACTTTTGGCAAAAAGGATGGAACCGGTCGTAACACGACTGTCGTGGTGAAGGGTCAAGTACAATTCCCTGCATGACAGGGCCACCAACTCCGACACCCTTCTAGCCGAGGTGATAGCCATCAGGAAGGCTAGCTTGCTTGCAAGTCTAATGGAATTTCCTTAATAGGTTTAAATGGTTGCTTCTGTAGCACAGACAGCACCAAATTCAAGTCCAAAGGACAGATCGGTGCCCTAATGGGGGGAGAAAACGGGTTGCCCCCTGCATAAAGGTTCGGATCAGTGAATGGGAGGCTATAGGCATTTGGAAGTATACTGATAGGGCCAAAACTTGACCTCTGATTGTACTCAAAGACAATGTGATTTCTACAGCTGACTGTAGAAGAGAGAATTCTCCCAATCACATATTTTCATGGATGCCATCTTTTGGCTTCACACCAAGCAATATAGGTCTTCCAGACTTTATGATAGATTTTTCTAGTGGTGCTTTTATAGCATTCACTAGGTAGACATTACTGGTCCTGAGATGCCTCGGTCCTTTAATACCCTGGCTTCAATAGCCATGCCGTCAATTTTAGAGACTGTAAATTGGGGTGGAATATAGGACCTTGAGACAGTAAATCGGGGCGCTGTGGAAGCGTCCATGCTCCGTCTTTTGTCAGTCTGACAATCTCTGGGAACCAGGGCCTTCTGGGCCAGGCTGGTGCCACCAGAATGACTGGGACCCCCTCTCTCCAAATCCTGCACAACAAATGTAGAAGGAGAGGGACTGGAGGAAAAGCCTAAACCAGGGAGTACTGGCTCCATGGAACTATCACAGCGTCTGCTCCAATTGCCTGAGGATCTCTTGTCCGAGAGACAAACTGCTGTAGTTTGTTGTTGAACCTGGATGCCAGTAGGTTGACCTCTGGCAATCCCCAATGTTGGCAAATTTCCTAATCGGCGTCCTAATCAGCGTAGTGCAACTTTTTTTTTACATGCTCAGCCTCTTACCTCCATACTAGCCAACTTCAGCCCGCTGTTTGAAGTGTAAATCCTTCCATGAGTGACGTCTCCGAGGTGCGGCACCTCCCCTCTTCCTGCCCGCTGTTTGAAGTTATGATCCTTCTACGAGTGACGTCACAGGCGCGGCACCTCCCCTCTTTCCGCCCGCTGTTTGAAGTTATGATCCTTCTACGAGTGACGTCACAGGCGCGGCACCTCCCCTCTTCCCGCCCGCTGTTTCAATTAACGATTCTTCACGTGTAGCAGCGGGTGGGAAGAGGGGAGGTGCCGCACCTGTGACGTCACTCGTAGAAGGATCTTAACTTCAAACAGCGGGCGGGAAGAGGGGAGGTGCCACGCCTCGGCGGTCCCAGGCAGCAGCCAATGTAAAAAAACGGTGTGGCTTCTATTGTTAAAATTTTATATGTCGTGGCGTGGCTTTGTTTACAGGACCTGTCAGCTGCGGGCTGGATAAAACGCACAAGCGGGCCGGGGCTTGGAGACCCCTGCTTTAAGGAATCAACAACAAAACACAGTGCTTAAGGTATATCGGTCTTACATTCAGGCAGATTATTCTCCTGGTTAGGCCTATTAGGCCTTTTGATCCGATCCCTTACGGACTGACAAATTCCAATTGCTGCAACAGCTGGCTGAATAGCTGAACTGGTCAAAGAAAAAGAAGCCTTTAATAATAACTTCAATTTCTTGTCCACAGGGTCTTTCAGGCCCTGTGCATTATCTCCCGGATGAGTTAATTTCTTATTTAAGGAAGAAACTGCTGCATCTACTGCTGGCATGCTTCATTTTTTAACAGACCTTTCATCCATGGGATATGAAAGGAAAACCTTCTAGGAGTAAGGCCCCTTTCACACGGTCGGACCGTTCAGGTCCGCCTGTCAGTTTTTTTGGTGGACCTGAACGGCCGCTCCATACATCTTTATGGAACATCGGATGTCAGCGGTGACATGTCCGCTGACATCCGACCCGAACCGCTAAAATCAGACGTATGGCGATACATCGCCATCCATCCATGGCGGATAGGTTCAGGTGAGATCTGATGAAAACGGACATGCTGTCCGGTTTCGTCCGATCTCTCCATAGGAGACAGTGGCGGTGGACAAGCCCATCCCCGCTCAGTGAGCAGAGAGAGACCTGTCATCCGCCGGCTCAGCGGAGAGAGATCAGCGTAGCGACGGAGTCCGCCTTGTCTGAATGAAGCCTAAAGGTCCTATCAGGATGTTCCCAATAAGCATACACAGCCTGTTCCAGTAGGGGGAAATACTGTGAGGCCTAAAGAGGCCTCAGGGATCCAAGAGGACCAGGGGGGCTCATTTACCTCTGTTTCCTTTGTTTAAAGAGGAAACTTAAAGGCAGAACAAACCATTTTGGTCAAGGTCTGGATGAGAGGCCTCTGCGAGGCAGACATCAGCTGAATATATTCTTGTCCAGATTGCTCGGAAGGAGACTCATCTGCCGGGCACTCCACTGAATCCTGAGCTTTTTTTAGCTCTTCCCCATTCTCAACCCATTTCTGCTCTAAACTAGGAGACTCCAGGGAGGGGGATTTGTCACGCTTCTTGCCACCCTGCGGGATGGAGGCAATTCTGCCAGCAATCCTGTGCTCTAACCCGGATAGGGCTGAGGACAGTTCATCCTTAGAGATAAAGGGTGAAGCAGCAGCGTTGACTGTAGGCCCAATACCAGATAGGCGCAGCGGCTCAAATTGCCCACAAGC
Source organism: Rana muscosa (assembly GCA_029206835.1). Lineage (NCBI taxonomy): Eukaryota > Metazoa > Chordata > Amphibia > Anura > Ranidae > Rana > Rana muscosa. The sequence goes on along the minus strand of CM055117.1, from coordinate 805,345,959 downwards.
CTCTGGTCTTTCAGGGGATACAACACTAGGGATACGACTAGGTTCATCAGGAACCATTGATGACATAGGTGTGCCATTCCCCGTAGTGTTAGTCCCAATCCTCTTTTTGGAAGATATTATAGCCACAAACAAAGAGTACTTGGGTGTGTGTAACAACACCCTTTTAGAAGGGAGACCCTTTAATAGGGCTCACCAAGCCCCTATGCAACAATCCTGCTAAGCACCTTTAGCCTGCCAAGCAACACCTGGTGACTCACGTGACCCGGGTTAGAAGAAATGAACCACTGCAAGTGTTTATTCAGAGCCTGCTCTGTGTCCCACAGCTGCCTTCTGGAAGCACCACGTGCTTGGCTTACACAGCTTAAATGAGCTGAGTAGGCGCCGGGACGTTCTATGTGTGCATGCGCACGCATGTGCGCGGTCCCGGCGAAAGGGCACAACTGTATTCGCGTGCCAGAATAAAGCCCACTGCGCATGTGCGGCGAAGCCGCGTGCACCTTGGCCACCAAACAAACAACTGCTTATACAGTGGTGCACTTGCGAACGCATGTGTGCCATGGTGAACCAAACGAAAAAGCGCACCGCCGTGCGCCATCATACAGGTAAGATAAAAACACCCAGACACAAGCAGAAAAAAAGGTACACTTTGCAGACACCCACAGCTAGCCCAAAACTCCCCCGTATGGTCACCGCATACATGTGTCCAGCCTTTAGCTAGCTTGACTGATTGTTACAATTATTGGGACACCCCACAATATAATAACAATAATAAAGGGGTTTCACTTACCCATCCAGGCGCTGGGCCACTTAGGAACTAAGGGCCCAGTTTTCACACTTCACGGTGGGTTCCAGTCACACAGGACCTTCAAGGACTCGGTACCCTTTTACGTTTAGGGTCCACTTACTTGGGCCTGTACAGCACCCTACAGGAAATGCCTTAGTGCTGTAGTGTACAGGATTTCCACTCCGCAGGGTCCAGCGCCCGGAGGCCACATTACAGGCAAAACCTTGCAGGATCAATAATCTTCTTTGCGAGGCTCGGGTACCATTTATCTAAGCATAAAAGCCTGTGTCAAATGGATCCGATCGGTCAATATCTTGATTCATTTTTGGAACCGTTTGTGGGAATAGAGACCTGGAGCTCAGGGAGCTCCAACAAACCGTGCCATTCACCTTGTAGACACTGGAAAAAACTGATGTGCTTCCCATATGGGAGGGGTTACATAGGGAGGGGCACTTCCTGTCTAAAGATCTTTGATCTACCAGTGTCGTTCACCTGATGATGAAGTATAACCCAGCAGGTAATGAATATTAGCCTGACTTTGTGTCCCATGATGTATGAAAAAGAAAGGTGCATTAATGGACAATGATCTTGTTTTTACAAAACTAACCTCCAGCAAAAAAAAACAAACATGCTTTTCATCAAGAGCAAGTATTTTCATTCCTCTTTTACTACTTCTCGGCAAACCTTATGCTATAAATATTTACTTGTTATGCTGAATTTTAATTGGTATTCCAACAGGTACCATATAGAGCACACTGTGAAAAAAACTGCCTGGATTAGAAAGTTTTGCCCTGTTATGTTTTAGAGTTCCATCTGGCTTCAATTTCCTTTAACTTCTCACTGTCATGTCACCTGTGGCCAGAAGACAGATGCACACCGTAGGGGGTCAGGAGTGCACCACAAGGTAGTGAACCCTATGGCTGACTGCTGCAGATAGGATACTGGGTGGTTGTGGAAAGTGAGACCAGAGGAGCACAACCGGGATCCACAGGAAGCTAGAGCCAAGATTTCCCAGGGCGCGGAGTCCAAGACCCAGCAAGTCTTCACCAGAGCCTCTAGTGGTGAGGATGTTACGCTGCAGCTAGGTCCAGGTCGCGACCCCTAGAGTCTCCTAGCTCACGCCTCATAGGGTAAGGAGGAAAGAAGGGAAGCAGCAGCACAGGATACAAGAATAGTGAGGGGAAAGGCCAAGGTCAGGGCAACAAGCAGTCAAGGATGAACGAAGGACAAGCCGAAGGTCAAGGGTCACAAGCAGACAGGGATAGTCAGGAACAAGCCAATATCGTAACAGAGAGACAGACGTAGCACACGGTAGGCAGGAACCCAAACACACAATGCTTAAACAAACATGTTGATCAGCAATGCAGACTTGCAGTGCACAGGTTAATATAGTGTTCTGTGATAGGACCTGGGGTGGAGTCAGGCTGGGAGGAGATTATAAAAGGCAGCCAGGTGAGAGAGAGTCTGGCCTCAAAGATGAACACATGGGAAGGAAGGTAAGCTGACAGACAAACACTACTGCATATCCATGACACTCACGTTTTAACCACAGTTTAGCCAAGAAACAAGTTACTAAAATGACAGTGCCTAATTAAAGTAACATTACAATTCAACTATGCTAAATACAATTTACATCTGCACCATAACTGTGGGCTCTTTTGCTTTAAAAAGTATTACATATGTGGAGGTATTAACGATAGAAACTGTATGGTGACTCAAAATTTGAACACCAATGCTGATAATGACGGGGACATGTGCTGACACAGAAAGGATCCTACTGACTCCCATTGATCTTGATACACGGCAGGAAAAATGGTACAAATTATTCTGTGTTTATGGGTTCAGATGCTTAGCATATAAGCAATGCTTCTACCTCCTGAAAAAAAATATATATTTCGAAATGCAAACACGTGTCATAAACATATATTATGATTTTTTGTTTTTGGTTCATAATTTTGCTTTGAATCTCTCTGCAGAAGTCCCTTTGTGGTAAAATTTTTAAAAAAAGAAACCAGTTACCGGGGACCTACTGATATATCCTCTTTAAAATTAAATATGCAAACATATATAAAAGAGATCACAGGAGTACTATTATTACAATAAAAACAGCAAAGCACTGTTTTTGATGAGCAGGATCAAAAATAATGAAACACTAACAGAACTCTAGATCTCTAGTGTATATAGACTTTACTGCTCTGCCCATGCTGTAATTAGACTCTAGAGAGGAACGTTTAAAGATTAGCTGAACATGATGTTGCCAAATACTAAATACCATTTACAAAGATCATCAAAAAAAATAAAAAATCAGATCACTATAAATGTTCCCAAATATATTTTTTTTCATGCCATCTAACCCATATGCAGTAAAAAATAGCCTTTGAAACTGATAAGTGTATTGATCTTAAAGAACAACTTTACAGCTCAGCACACATGCAAAATTAATAAGAAAGCAGTTTCTGGGTAAATGAGACAGGTTAGCTGAATAGGTGTTTTGACATCCCACTAACAAGGACCATATAGCTGAGCATACACGCTATGTATCAGGGTTACGTACCAACTTTTTAGCCACAGATTTTTTTTTTTCTTGTTTCATATTTGTATTGTAAAATTAGAATTATTACACAAGACAATCCATTAGTACATTGCTATACACTCTTGTAACAGAATAAGTTCAAACAAGTGAAGCCACTGAAGTAGTCAGCGACAATAACATTAAATGAGAAGTTCACCTTTCATAACATGTTACACCCATATTCAGGGTATAACATGTTATGAAGGGACTGGCCCCAGATCCACCACTCTGACAGCTAGCAGGGATCGTCTCCCCCCCCCCCCCGTTAGCTGTCAAAAAAAAAAAACTCTGTGAATGGAAAACTACAAGTCCTGACAGCCTTAGCAACTGTCGGCTTGTAGTTTTCAATGAACTATCATGGCTCTGTGAGCACTGTGGTAGTTCATTGATTCTTCCTATCAGAGTGTATCGGCTAGCGCATATGAGGTACGAGCAAGCAGATACACTGACAGGTCTGCAGGAGTCAGTGATCTGCTGCTAGCATAGCCTCTAATTTACTATGGATCATTAATTGGGTTATTCTATTTTTTGTCTGAAGGAAGCATAGGTTAGGTGCCTTCAATTTGCTTTCATGCAGTGGCGACATACAAAATGATTGTGAATTGTGGGAAAGTCAAATCAGGTGGGTGTTTGTTCAGCAAGGCTATTGATAAGTCGGGAGGTACGTTAAGAGTGGACAGCATCCAAAATATTTCAGTCTAATTTGCAAAGACTATGGGGCAGGTCCACCAGTTATGCAAGTTCCTGCCTCTGAAAATCCCCTTAAGCACTCTGGAGAGTAGGTTGGGAGTATGTTTGCAATCCTTGATGGAACTTGGTACCACCTAGTAAGGACCTTGTAACTGGCTTCCGGAGCTACCACTGAAATGTTTTTATTGTCCGCTTACATTTGTAATACAGCTATTGCTGGACTGCCTGTGGTTACGATTGACCGCTTGATATTACATTTTAACATCTAAATTGCAAGTGCAATACAGTTCTAAAAATAATATTTATTTTGAAGTCTGTAATGCTTGTGGATAAAGACTACGACAACATAAGTGTATGAAGCTCCCCAGTGGGGATATGGTCAGAAATGAAAATTTTACAGAATTTCTAACCTAACTCTTCCCCACTCTATTTAAATACAAAAGAAAGGATTTTTGACTTACAAATAAAATCTGTTTCTTGGAGTACAGGACACATGATCTTTAGTCTTCAAATATGGGTATATACTGTATATGTGGCTACCTTCAGGTGACTGGATAAAATAAAAAAGCTTCAGGAACATTCCCTACATAAACTTCCCACTCTTGGCTAGTCCTAATTTTGTAGCACATAATTGGAAAATCATAAAGAACAGAGGAGATGTACTTGGGTCCTGTACTGTACTCCAAGAAACTGATTTTAATGGTAAGTTTAAAATCCATTATTTTATATTTAAATAGAGTGGGGAATGGTGGGGTTAGCAACTCTGTCACATTTTCATGGGCAAGGGCAAACAAATGCAAACGGGTCAAAAAGTGATTGACAGGCTCAAAACAACTTGTAGCACCTTACACCCAAAACTGGCATTACCTAAGGCCTGAACATTTGTCTGGTAAAACATTTAAACAGAAGAGAAGGTGGCAGATTTGCAAATCTGAAAAACACACACCGCGGGGTGGGGGTAACGTGTTCTGCAGTATGCATTTTTTTGTCTAACTAAATTTGACAAAGGGGCACATGCCCTGAAACGAATTACGGCCCCCACCATGTCGCTTCCACTGGCTTGCGCTCCATGCTGGTTCAAGAAGCCGGGGGTGGCCACCTTGCTGGTGATCAAATCCCATTGCTGCAGTATGGCATGGAGGATTGGGAACTCTGGTTGTAGAACACACTGAGTGGTCTTACATCTCTGATCAGCCTGTTTTTACCACCTGTTTTTTTGCCTATAATACATTGTTCGGTTTCACTTAGAAAGGCTACTTTGCAAATAGGGTCAGATAAGGGAATATCTATAAGAAGATCAAAGAGTGGCATTGAAGGGCTGAAAGAACCATATTAAGGTCCCATATAGTTGCAAGGGAATGTACAGGGGTAGAGATGTGTGTTACACCCTAAACAAACACCTTAACTAAGAAATAAGAGGTCTCTAAAACAGGATGCCAAGATTTGCCCTTTAATGGTACTCAAGGCCAGATACGGATCTAGATCATTCCAGAGGAAGGACAGAATGCGCCCCATGGAGTACTTTCTCGGATAGCATTTTCTGGACTCACACCATCCAAAATTGGCTTTCCAAGTGTGAAAACAAGCTTTATGAGAAGCAGAATTCTTAGACTTCAAGGAGGATGGGGATGTATGAATCTGGTAGGGCCCTGAGAAGCAAAATGGAGTATTGGCTTGTGCAGCAAAAGGTCAAAGTAATCTAATTGGGCCCACAGGGAGTCTGCCAGGAGTCTGGGTATATATGATTACCACATCCTCAGCATGACCAGCAAACAGAGTCAGAGGGTGCAGTTCTGTGCAGGAGAAGATACATTGTACTTCCCTTAGAGCTACACAATGTCTTGTGCCTCCCTGACGAATAATGTAATCTGCAGCAATGTCCAAATGGATTCTTGTTGGGCAACCTTGCAACTGAAGGTTTCAGCTATGAAAGGACAACCAAGTTCCAAGATGTTGATAGAAAGCCATGTTTCTTTTGACAACAAAGTCCCTGCACTAAGAGTACACCAAGGACTATTTCCCAGTTTTCCTTGACTCCCGCTGTAGGTTACAAATCCATCATGCTAGGGAGAGTCTGGACTTGCAGGCCAGACACATGAGGTGGTCTGAGATTAAGTCTGGCTGTCCCTTGAATGTTGAGTTACAGTGGTTTGGAGTGAAACTGGGCATAGAGCACTGCCTCAAAGGCTACCAACTGGCCCAATACCCTCATGCAGGCAGAAACTGAGGGTCATCTCTGGGACTAAATGGCCCTGGCACAAAAGTGGAGGGACAGAACATCCTGGACCAGACCATATGCAATGTCAGGCCCAGGTACTCCAATTGGTGAGCTAGTTCAAGGGACGACTCCTGCATGTTGAGGGTCTAACTGAACCTCTACAGAGCCTGCACTGTACACTGAACACTGGCAAACAAGGATAGAAAGGACTGAATGTTTGGTAGCAGCTTATTCAAATAACCCACAATGTGTATTCCCTAAGCACAGAGCAGAGATACTGAAACAAGAAAACCCCAGAAGGGGGGATGCATTGACCGACCTGACTGATTCCATGCAACATTTCTGAACCTACAGGAGCAAGCTGGAAGTTTCTAGATCTAAAATGGGCCAAACTCTTCCTTTTCTAGATCTAAAATGGGCTAGGAAACTGTGAATAGATTTGAGTAGGTTTTTTTAAAACTTCCACAACACTATATCTATGTGATAAACATATTTTTTGCTGTTGCAACAGAAAATTATGGATATAAAGAGTTTCTCTTCCTGGTTGTTAAATTTTCAGGATCTCATACATCTGTTATGTTCATACAATCCAATTTCTTTCTTTAACTACGTCATCAGTTTTTCCACCCCAATCTTGGGTTCTCATCCTCCTATTCCAAATCACATCCAGATACATCTTTATAATTGAGATTTTATGCAATCATAATCACCACCAATTTAATTAAATCAATATACCAATGAATACAGCTTCCTTCAGCTACTTCTTACACAGGAATTTAGTGCACACAGTCTCCTACCAATTTCACTCAAGGGTTAACAACTGGAGTATATTCAACTACAGTCTGCGAACCAGTCCTTATGCATATAGTTTGCATCTTTAATTGCACAGCATGTTAAAGTGGTTCTAAATCCTTAAGGTTTTTACGAGGGAGCTGGTCTGTGTCAAATGATGCAAATAGGGTGGCTCGGGAGCGAGCCTGTACAACAAAGCGGCTTTCTATGGGGATCACTCACCGAAGAGTAGGAGCTTGAAGCCCCATCGGGGGACACCAGAAGAGGAGGATCGGGGCTGCTCTGTGTAAAAACATTACACAGAGCAGGTAAGTATAAGACGTTTATTATTTTTTAAATAAAATAATTAAGCTTTAATGTTACTTTAACTACTTGCCGACTGCCGCACGCCAATGTACGTTGGCAGAATGGCACAGGCAGGCAGATTGGCATACAGGTACGTCCCTTTAAATTTCGCGAGTGCGGCCGCAGGTCCCGGGAACTTGATGTTCCCGGGAGTCCCGCAATTGCGGTCGGCAAGAGCAGAACAGGGGAATGCCTTTGTAAACAAGGCATTCCCCTATTCTGCCTAGTGACACTGTCACTGATGACCGTTCTCCGTGATCGGGAACGGTCATCAGTGAGGTGTCACGTGTAGCCAGGCCCCCTCACAGTAACAATCATTCCCTAGGAAATACTTAACCCCTGCAGTGCCACCTAGTGGTTAACCCCTTCACTGCCAGTGTCATTTTCACAGTAACCAGTGCATTTTGATAGCACTGGTTGCTGTAAAAATGACAATGGTCCCAAAATGGTGTCAAAAGTGTCCGCCATAATGTCGCAGTCACGATAAAAATCGCTGATCGCCGCGATAACTAGTAAAAAAAAAAAAAAAAAATGACATAAAACAGTCCACTATTTTAACTATAACTTTTGCGCAAACCAATCAATAAACGCTTATTGTGATTTTTTTAACGAAAAATATGTAGAAGAATACGTATCGGGCTAAAGTGTGGAAAAAAAAATTATATATATTTTTTGAGGATATTTATTATAGCAAAATGTAAAAAATATTGCATTTTTTTTTTCAAAATTGTTGCTCTATTTTTGTGTATAGCGCAAAAAATAAAAACCGCAGAAGTGATCAAATACCACCAAAAGAAAGCTCTAATTGTGGGAAAAAAATTACGCCAATTTTGTTTGGAAGCCACGTAGCACGACCGCGCAATTGTCAGTTAAAGTGACGCAGTGGCGAATAGTCAAAAGGGGCCTGTTCATTTAGCTACAAAATGGTCCGGGGCTTAAGGGGTTAAGTTATATTCACTATAATTCAGTTTCTTCAGTCAGTGATTAACCACTTAAGACCCGGACCATTATGCAGCTTAAAGACCTGGCCACTTTTTGCGATTCGGCACTGCGTCGTTTTAACTGACAATTGCGCGGTCGCGTGGCTCACAAACAAAATTGGCGTCCTTTTTTTTCCCACAAATAAAGCATAATTTTGGTGGTATTTGATCACCTTTGCGGTTTTTATTTTTTGCGCTATAAACAAAAATAGAGCGACAATTTTGAAAAAAATGCAATATTTTTCTCTTTTAACGATAATAAATATCCCCCCAAAAAAAATATATATAAAAAAAAAAAAAATGTCCTCAGTTTAGACCGATACGTATTCTTCTACATATTTTTGGTAAAAAAATAAAAAAAATCGCAAAAAGGCGTTTATTGATTGGTTTGCGCAAAAGTTATAGCGTTTACAAAATAGGGGATAGTTTTATGGCATTTTTATTAATTATTATTTTTTTACTAGTAATGGCGGCAATCAGAATTTTTTTCCTGACTGCGACATTATGGCGGACACATCGGACACTTTTGACACATTTTTGGGACCATTGTCATTTTCACAGCGATCAGTGCTATAAAAATGCACTGGTTACTGTGAAAATGACACTGGCAGTGAAGGGGTTAACCAGGAGAGGGCGCTGTAGGGGTTAAGCGTGCCCTGATGTGTTTTACTTACTGTGGAGGAAGAAAGAACGTTTCCTGGACTGCCATACTCTGTTCAAACGTTTATTTAAAGAAAAGAAATCCAAAAAATCAAAAATTGTTGAAAAACCATCAAAAGCAATCAAACATAAGAAGTGGACATACAGGCGATAAGGATACTGTGGGGGGGGGGGGGGGGGGGGCGTGACTTAGCGTGTGACATCACTGATCGTCGTTCCCTATGACAGGGAACAGACAATCAGTGACAGGCTCACTAGGAAGCACAGGGAGAGGTTTGTTTACACTTACCTCTCCCAGTTCTTCCTCTCTGTGGGGGTCTCGTGAGACACAAAAGGGAGGAGCGCAAATATGCGGCCCCTCTGCAAAAAGCCCAGTGCAGGGGGCGCCAATATAGTCCAAGCACACACTTTAATTCATGCACAGTGTGAACATGCACCTCTCACATCATGTCTTGTTGCAAACTTGCTGAGATTTTCCATGCTAAAATCACGGTTAGCCACATGAATTCTCTCTCTCTCCAATCCTTTCCTTAGATTGTCCCAGTCACCTCTTTTAGTTATATGGAGATAGTATAAGCAGGAACATATTTCCTCATTGTGTATCTTTCATTGACCAAATCCTTCATGGACCTGTGTGAGAAGAAGCAGACAAAAGCTGCATACACATATTTGTTAACTTTTAATGACAATGTGGAAAATCCAAGCAGGTTTGCATTAAAATATGATGTGAGAAGTGCATAAAGAGCCTGTGCTTGGACCATAATGCTAAAGGATCACTGACTAAAGATACTAATATATCAGGATAAAGACAGGGGATATGATCAACCGGGGTGATTGGAATATTAGTCCATGTTGGCTGGAGCTGGTCAACAGATTAAAGGACTTTGTTCGTAATAATGGGGGCACGGCGTCAGTTGGAGTGGTCTGGGATGCTTTGAAAGCCTACTTAAGGGGGCTCCTGATCCAGCAGGTGGCTAGGACCAAGGGCGAGGCCCGGAGATGGGAAGGGAACATCAGAGTGGAGGCTGCACAGGCAGAGACAAGGTACATCAAGGACCCCACCGTGACTAGTCAGAGGGAATGGCTGGATAAGCAACAAATTGACAGATTAGCTATTATAAGAAAGACCGAAAATAGACGGATATTTCATAGACAAAACCAATTTGGCGAAGGTGAGAGAGCGGGCAACATGCTGGCCCGCCTGATTAGATCTAATACCCCTGGGGCCAATGTAACATCGATCAGGACGCCAAAGGGAGAGATCTCCACGGATGCCCCAGTGATATTGAATACATTTAGCGCCTTTTATAAATCCCTGTACAAGTCTAGGAGAGAGGCTGAGAACGGGGATTCGAGTCCTTCCTCCGGGGAATGACGGTTCCGGTCTCGTCAGAGCAGGATAGGGCAGCTCTGGAATCACCAATTACCTTGGAGGAACTCCAGATAGCGATGGCGGAGATGCCTGGCCAAAAATCACCTGGTCCAGATGGGCTCCCAATCGAACTGTATAAGCGATACGGCGAAATATTGCTTCCAGAGCTGCTGAAGACACTGGGGTGGGCATTAGCCTCTGGGAGGCTCCCCACCTCAATGTCGGAAGCCACGATTATCACAATTCATAAGGAGGGGAAAGACCACCTGGACGTTTCTTCCTACCGCCCAATCTCACTATTATGCACCGACATAAAAATTTTGGCTATAGTACTTGCAACACGCCTCAATGTATGCATCCAGAGTCTCATTCATCCGGACCAGTTAGGCTTTATCCCAAATAGGTCAACGAGCATCAATATTAGAAGGGTCTTTTTAAATATACAAATCCCCACAGACAAGGACGGCACTAGAGCACTGCTAGCCCTGGATGCCGCCAAAGCATTCGATACCCTTGAGTGGGAATACTTGTGGAGAGGTTCGGATTTGGCCCAGGTTTTACCAATTGGGTCAAATTGTTATACAGCGAACCCCGCGCAAGAATAAAAATAAACAACAAATCATCCGAACAGTTCCAATTGGAGAGAGGGACAAGACAGGGCTTGCCCCCTCTCACCTCTATTGTTCGCCCTTGCAATGGAGCCATTGGCTATTAAGACCAGACAAATGCCAGGATTAAAGGGGTTTAGTAGGCCAGAGGGGGAGAAACGGATAGCATTATTCGCGGATGATGTGCTGTTTTTTTTGGGTGACGTCAAGTCCTCATTGAATACAGTGATACAGTTAGTCGAGGAATTTGGAAGTTTCTCGGGCCTGGTCATCAACTGGGAAAAATCGGCCATGCTGCCGGTTGACCCACTTAAAGGCCAGGTCCTGTCCGGAGTAGCCCGGCTAAAAGCTGTCAAAAAACTGAAATACTTGGGGGTCTGGATTACTAGGGACATAAACCAGTACGTAAATTTAAATATTGCCCCATTACTACTTAAATTTAAACAGAAAGCTGATATATGGAAACGACTCCCCCTATCAGTAGCAGGTCGTTGCAACTTGATAAGAATGATATGGCTGCCACAACTACTCTATTTATTCCACAACTCTCCAATTTGGCTTGGCCAAATTTGGTTTAAGAAAATAGAATCGCTCTTTAGAGAGCTGATGTGGAAGGGATGGCAGTCGAGGATCAGCTTGCAAACCCTGCAACTCTCGGACAAAAAGGGGGATTCGCAGTTCCCCACCCGAGATCATACTTCTCGGCCTCCCAACTCCAACACTTAGCGGGTTGTGGACTCCCGATGGTGGGGAATGCTAGTGTTAGCATGATGCTAACGGGGGCCCCACACCGCATACTGGCGGAGGCACTGGAGGCAGACTCTTTTATCCATAGATGCCCGGCGGTAGAACTAGCCAAGAAAGTCTGGCAGGGAGCAAAGGTATCCATGGGATACAGTGCAGTAACTGAGTTTACCCCCATATGGAGTAACAAAAAACTTCCAGAAATTAGTGCCATAGAAAAACCTGGGGAATGGGACAGGCAGGGTATTAAACGATTAACTCAGCTATACCGGTGCGACCAACTGAAAACATTCTCAAATTTAAGCAGTGAATTTAATATATCAAACAAGACCTTCTACAAATATCTCCAGATCAGGCACGCTGTTCAGGCCCAATTCAGGTCATCAGCACTAGTATGGACCCAGTCCCCTGTCCTCTCAAAAATAGCTATGTCATACACATCAAAAGGCCTAATCTCAGAGCTGTATACTAGCCTGGGGGCAAGGGCAATAAGTAAAGCGGGACCCTCCAAGAGTAAAGCAGGATGGGAAAGAGACGTGGGGGCAATAAGTACTGCTCAATGGGACAGGGTATTGGAGCAGGGTACCTTGGTTTCGATCTCTCCTGCGCAGAGAATATCGCATTTATACTTTCTCCACAGAGTTTACTACACCCCTAAAAAGATGAACAGGCTTGGGTGGAGGGAAAATGATGAATGCCCCAGGTGTAAAGCGACTGGGGATTTTATTCACATGGTGTGGAGATGCCCCAAATTATTTAGGTATTGGGAGGAGATAATAGCAAGATTAAACAAGACATTTGGGACCCGGCTAGAACCGGAAGCTAAGATCTGCCTATTGGGAATAGAAGAGAGGAGAGCCCGGCCAGACACTGCTGAGGCGGTTCTGAGGTGCCTATTTCAAGCACGCAAATTAATTGCACAGAGGTGGCAGTCCAGAACCCCCCCAACAGTGGAAAGTTGGGTAGAGACAATAAATGCAATGGTATGGAGTGAAAGGGTGTTATATATCAAGCAGAATAGGATTGGAAAATTCTAGAGAATGTGGAGGCGATGGTTGGACGAGGTGGGGTGCCCCCCATAGGTGGATAGACAGGGTGTATGGGAACCCCTTTTTTTTGGGCCCGATCCGGAATATGGAGGTAAAGGGCCTAGGCCATTGTTATAATCCCGTCTTTCTCTGGCTCCCTCATCGATGTTGCCACTCTGGGGGGGGACTCTTCCACACTTATCTTTGCTCCCCTGCCTCGCTGACTTCCCTCGCTTCCTCCTTTTGTTTCCACTGCGGTCTCTACCCTTTTGCTGGTTTTCTCCTTTTCCGACCCTATGTGTCTTCTCCCTATGGCTCTTCCTGGCCCCCTTCAATTCCCGCCCTTGTAATCCTAGGCAACTTATGAATATACAAACTTTTAAATGTGTGATGTGGTGAGGGGGAGTGAGGGGGGGAGTGAGGGTGGTTTGGGTGGGAGTAAATACGCTAAGGCGCGAGTGTGGGTTCCACAATGTCACAATTCTTCTTGTTTTTTTTATTATCTGTGTTATTAACCTTTTTTTTTTACTGTATTTCGAACTGTATGTAAGCGCACTTGGTACGGAAAAGAAACAATAAAAAGCAATTGAATTAAAAAAAAAGATACTAATATATAATAAGCGGATGAGAATCCAAGATTATGGTGTAAAAACTGACATGGTTAAAGAAATACAGGTAAATGAGATTGTGTGAACATAACAGACATATCAGACCCTGCAAATATAACCCAAATTGTACCCATAGTTGCTGCTTCAATGACAAAGAAAGATATAAGTTCATCACAAAGATATAGTGTTGTCAAAGTTTTAAAGAAGCTTGCTTTGAGAAAAAATGATAAAAGTAATTGACATTTACAAAGGATTAGGGCAGGTTGTTCATAACCAGTTATCGGGCTGTGGCATGAATGTGTGGAGAACCCATTGTTTCAGTATTTAGGGTATGAACCACACAGGGATTATATCCTATATGGATTGGTATGAACAAGACTACTCTTAGAGAAACGGGATGTGTCGGTGGCAAATTTTTATGCATTCTAATGTTTAGTATACTGTAGGTTAATTTTAAAATAAAGTTTTCATGAGTGAAATATGTGGGCTGCTTTT